>CAWUPB010000913.1:16397500-17647500 GCA_963924115.1 Dovyalis caffra | reverse complement strand
TGATTTATAATGACTAAATGCAATTGATGGGTCAAGGTTTTAGGGCATGAGATTCCAAGAATACGCATTGAAATAAAACCTTGTGGGTATATATCATATGGAGTTCATTTTCCTGACTACTTGATAAAAAATAAAATAAAAAATAAAAAATTCAATATCATGTTCCTGCCTCTATGATATTATAGTGCTTTAATTGTCATATTGTTATGTTCTGAGTTGTATTGAAAGTTCAAAGCATTCGTAGTGCTTTTAAAAGTTACCTTATTTTTTTATTAAATAAAATAATGGATCTCATAATAAATTGCTTGTTTTTGGATAAAGTACTACTACAGTAAAAAAAATTATAAAAAAAACAAAAAAAAAAAATGTTTTAAATTTACATTGTCACATGTAATTTATGATTGGTTATCCACAGATATTTAGTAAGTTGAATTAGCATACCTACAATATGATAATTTTAATATTTTAAATACATTCTTATATTTGAATTTTCACATACATTAAAACAATTCATTAATTGATAGTTTATATTATTAAGAAAAACATCTCAGCTCAAAATGATAAATTGTTAAGTGAGATTTTATAATTAGTTTTATATTAATTTTTATTAAATAAAAACTATTTTTGACTTAAAATACGTAATTATTTAATTTTAATTTAAAAAACAGAAATGATAGAATCAGAATATTTAACTATTTGCAACAAAACCCTAATATCATATTATAAAAAATATCAATTCAAAAATTTAAATTGGTAAGTGAGATTCTATGACAGTTATATATATATATTCCTAAAACTTGCTCTTTTTAATTGTAGGTGTCTTTGGAAATCGGTTTTAAGTAAAATCATTATTGTAAAGAAAGACATGATTTAATGTTTTGATTGGAGAATCTGTTAAGAATGGAGGGAGTATAATTTTAAAAAAAAAAAAAAAATTGTAAAAGGGCTAGTAGCAATTGGTGGAGCGCACGGTAAAGGCAGGAGGTCGACTTCATTGCATAAGCCCTCCACATAAAAACTAGGGTTTGGGGAAGATGGCGATCGGTAACTGCAGCAATACTGGTACAGTACTATACAGCTAAGCATCTACCAATCAAAACCTACAAATATAGTAGTAAAAGCACAAAAAGTAATAAGATAAAGATAAAATTAAAATTAAAAACCATTAGTAATAATAAAATAATTAAGTTCCAGCCCTCATCTGTGTATATATACCTCTCAATCAGTACCTCCACTGTTGCTATCCTCCTGAGTCCTCTTCTCTCTCTATCTCTCAAGAAAGCTAACATCTTGTCTCTTTTTCTTTTTTCTTTTTTTTTCTTTTTTTGTTTTTTAATGAAGGATTGAGCTGATGCAGCTGAAAGAAGGGAACAATCCAGATGGTTTCTCTTTCTTTTTATGTGATTTTGGCCGGAATCTGACATGAGGGTACTCTTCAGTCTTACCACACACCACCAGAGTACTGTGTTTTTGTCAGAACCTAGCCGGAGAAATCTGACCCATCTAACTAAAAATCTACGATTATCCATATTACTAAAGCTTGTTAATCCTAGATTCCATTTGTTTCATTTTTTTCCCTTATCTCATATAAAAAATTATTATTTTATTTTTGATGTCCAAAAAAGGTTGTCTTGTTATAAAGTTCGGAGTTAAACACGGTTGTAGGATTCTTTCTCGGGCAATCCCCTTCACGCATTCCCTTTTGGTCTTAACCAGTAGTAACAGGCCACATCAGCTCGTGCTCGTGGGCTTGTTGGTATGCTATGCTTATGTGTTGTCCAATATTTTATTTATTTATTTATTTTGTCCTTAACATGAATTTTATTAGATATATTTGTTTCTCCTAGCTTCAGCTAAATTTGAATCTTGAAACCTTGTAGAGAGTATGTATAAATATGGGTATGGAGTTGAAGCCTAAAGGGTTTGTTGTGCATGGAAATATTGACAGGCGTTGTTTGCGGGTGTAGCATCATCAAGATTCACATGCAAATGCACGGCCGGAGATGTTAGAATTAAATCTTTCTCTTTTTTTTTTCGATCATCTGCCAAAGTACTTTGGAAGTGAGAATCTTGATGATGCTGCATCGGCAATAAACGACTATACAACACAAAAGGAATTGAAAAGAGGAAAAAACAGTTGTGACACTTTGTAACTGCTGATCAACAGCAAAGCCGATTCCTTTTCCTTTCTTGCTACTTTCCTTTCTGTTACTGTCAGGTGAGTATATTTAGTAGTGTTTCTATTTCTATCTTTGGATTTGAGGTCAATATATATACATACATATTCATTTCTTTACAGTTTGCTGACTTTAGCAGATCTATGATTATTCCATCCGAGGAAAATATTCAGTATGCCCAGGAAAATATTCAGCGATGCAAATGGTATCTTTTCTGTTATATTCTTTTGTTGCAGATGTGATAGGTAACTTTGTCAATAGGCAAGCAAGAAAGATGAGGGAGAGAGAGTGCCTTGATACCCTTGATGATGCTAGTAGCTACATGAGCCTAATTATAAAATATTGGAATTAAAGAGGTATATTTACTGGACTCCATACTGTTTCCTTTTCTGGGTGTTTGATTTTAGATCCTTTACAGATCTTTGATCTGTTTCAAAGATTAATGTTGTTTTGAGTGGTACTTTTGAATTGTCATTTGTACAGAAGGCAAAGCAACAAATATGTGTATAGACTAAAGATGGAGGTTCTTTCTTGGCCGATAGACATTGCCCCTTAGAGTCTGATAAGACAGGTAGTAGAGAGCATTCAAGCAGAAGCTGATAACATCGGTAAGGATAAGAAGAAAAAAAAGTTAGTAGTTTTAATCAGATTTTGTACTTTATGGGGTTTCTGATTATATCAGCTAAAATAGCTTTACTGGAGTTTGCGAGTGTTGTCCATCCCACTTTGTCTTCACTAGAAATGATTCAAAATACACTTGATTATTTAATGGACATTCTTCCAAATGGTTTTGTCTTTGGAATCAGTAGATCCTTGAAAATTATTAAAAGCTTTGAGGACTTTGGTATGCCAAATCCGTGGGAACATGTCACATTCTCACTGCCATTATGTTGGCTTTGGCATTAAATCTGTACCGATTAATCTTGTTGGTGGACCATCTATCTTGCAACTTGGACCCTTGACATATAGCCCTACTCTTTTGCAGACTTTTTCGCCCCACCTATTTGTCACCTCTTTCAATGGTGGTAACCTCAGAGATTTTGCAATTTAGTCTCATTTTTTCTTATTATCCATGACAGTGATAACTGAGTCATTTCAAGATTGTAGGGATCTGTGTGCCTCCATCGCTGTCTTAATCCTTGGTTCACATATTCCATGCCCAGTAGGGGGATATGCCCATGGTTTCAATCCTCTCATCTGACCTCCTTCTTTATGAATCCGAAACAAGGCAGTAGTACTGGAAGTGAAAATTTGGCACAATAATGGTCGGCAAACTTTTAGGCCCACTATTTTACGACTTGTTTTTTTGTATATATGATTTTATTTTAAGTTTTGTGATTCAAGATGTTCCTTTTAGCAAATTAATTTAGAGCAATCTATCATTGGCCTTTAGATGTTGTTTGCAGTTTGCAATTAATTTTCCAAGATTTTGTTCACCATGTTCCACTTTGTAGACTACTCTCACTTCCGTGTGGAACTGGAACCACATGATCAACTAGTTCAAGTAGAGTTGCCCCCACTAGTCTGTCCTGATCAGAAGGAGAGAATTTGTTTTGCAGGATATATAAGATATATTGGATGTAATTAGCTCATATGGTCAGTCATATAACTTATTATGTAGTTTTCTCAAGATCTTTGAAGTTCTGCTCTTTTAAGGCCTAAGGTACAGATCAGATTGCTTTGTTCTTTGTCATAAAGTTACTTATTTTTTTGGTTTCCCTACTAAATTCCCTCTTAGTTTACATTGGAATGGAACTTCTTTAGTTTACATCCAATTATCTACCATTAGTTTTTGAGCCCATGCACGTTCATGTATTTTTTGGGACTACATTTTAGTCTAGTAACTAAGAGACAGTAAGTTACTGTGTGGTTGCAATAATCTACAAATAATTGAAACAACTCCTGTTGTTTGACCAAGTTCAGCAGTTTAAATACATAAAACTTTTTACTCTTCCTTTTTTACATGATCATGGTTTTGATATTTCATGTCCAAAAAATCGGAGATTTTGGATTACATGTCCTTTCTCTTGATAATAGTTTTGGTTTGCCTTGCGATTTTCCACATGCCCTAGTGTTTTTTTTTTTCCTTGATACATTCTCAGAACTAATTGAGAACAATCTTCCAGAAGTTCCTTTGATTTCCATCAAAATGATTATGGTTTATGCATTATCTCCTGGACTACATCGCTGTAACCTCATTTTAATTTTGCTAAAATTAAAAATTAAGGTACAAAAGTAAAAATGCTTTGAATATATATATATATATATATGAGAATTTGGTTTATTTTACAGTAGCACTTCTGCATTAGCTGCATAATCTCTTATCCTCTTGATGTTTGCTAAAGAGATCTTTATCTCACTGCCCCTATTTAATTCATTCACAAAAATGAAATAATCATTTTAACCAAACCATAGCTTTTAAGTTTTTCTTTCAACATTGTCATTGGCTAATATATAGTACTCCAGACTTGCATCCATGACATGCCAATGCTTCCCACTTGAAGCATATTATTTCTTATCTACGATGTCAATTTGCTTATATTATTACCCAGAAGTGTATATATGTTTTTCTTCTTTAACATTACAGTTCTATCAGATTTCCCAAAGGAATGGCACTTGTTTTCTCTTGCTGTAAATGGTTGTTGTGGCTTTCACAATCAAGCTTACATTATGAATCAATTTAAGATCGAAGTCTGTGGTTGCAATTAACATATTTCTTTACTTTTTTTTTCTAGATCATCAATTTTGATGGACCAATTAAATGACTTGGTCATGAAATAAGGCAGGATCATACCAAACTAGTCGCGGATTTGTGGCACGATCCTTGATTAGGTTTTGGGCTATTGGAATGATTAAAGAGATTGGGTATGGTGATCATTAAGGATGATTCATTGATCTTTTATAATCATTTGTCATCCAATAACCAGGTGTCTTCTTAGATATATAGCGCCAATCCAACTGTCAATCACTAGGGCATTTGACAGCATCCCAAAGGTTAAGTATCATTTCCTTGTATTATAATGAAACCCTACTTATCTCATTTGCGAAGATTCTTAATATCCACATCATTCACACGCTCTCTCATTAAAATCCATACTTTACCTCTCTCTAGCATAATATCTTTTTTAAAAAATTAGTGGATGAAATTGATCTTGTGTACTTACATTATTAAATATTATTTATTTTAATTCTTCTATCAAGATATCATGTAAAACAAATCATGTATGAGTAAATGTTAAAATAAATAAATTTTTTGTTTTGTTTTTATTAACAACGTATCACCATATAATTAATCAGATATTAAATAAAATAATTGATTTTTTCTAATATTTAATAATATAAAATGTATTTTGTATTATAATTAAGTAAAAATATTAAAATAAATAATATTGAATAGTATAAAGATAGGGGTGAATTTTACCTTTAGTGCCCAGTCACATTTCTAGTACATACCCTTTTTAGGCAGCCTTTTAATTTCACTCCTTTACTATCGTCACATTACCCCAGTTCAAAGTCATTTATGTCCCTTATACTCTCACTTACTAAAGTTGTTTGTTGTTATTTCCACGTGTCTTTATATTTCATCTTTTGTTGAATTGTGTGGTTTCGTCCTCAATGTATATTCAAGTCTTGTCGTTGTCCTCCATATCAAGTCTTATATATTGTTGTCCTTTATACTCAAGTACTTTTGTCGTCCTCTGTATCAAATATTGCTGGCATCCGCCATACACAATTACCATCGTCGTCCTGCAAGCTCAAGTCTCTCCACCGTCCCCAACATTGAAATATTGTTGTACCAACCCTCTAATATGCACTTTCCCTCCAGAATACTTGTCCTCCGATGCTTACTCGCCTCTCAATGTGTATATGTCGTCCTATTATCTTTTGCGTGTCAACGTGTATTTATCCTCCACTTCAACATTCATGGCATTAACGAAACACAACACTATCTCACCATTTTTTAGCTTAATGTATTAGAAAATTACTAACGTTATATATTTTTTAAGATTTTACTTTGTTCTTTCAATTTTAGATAAAAAGATTATGAACTAAAATTTTGATAATTATATCAGCACATGTGAGTTATTCAATTTTAAATTCGATTAAAGTTGACTTGGTGCATGATAGAGCATGACAACTTGACTGAATATGTCACGTAAGATTTCATATGGATTTTTCCCCAATTGTCCCTTTTACTATAGGAAAACCTTATGAGAGAGAAATATCAGCTCAACCCCCAAAGCCTAAGCTCCAATTGTCGTTCCCCCCACTACTAAACATTATGTCCAGTCATAGCCCACTCTCCCTCGCCATGCCAAAGCCACCTTTGATCCGAAACACTTGGTCAATCAATCTCTAGTTTCATAAACCTATTGATCTTAACCCATCATAGTCACCTCTCAATAGAACTTTCTCTCACTCGTAACACATAACTACCACCTCTCGTCGTTAACCATTGCCACCAAACATCATCGTCTTCTCTATCGTCACTAGCCACTCTATTCATTAAAACCCTCACTGAAACTCTCTCTCCCATCAGCCACTAGCCTCACTAAACATCTCTCTCTACCATCAACCACGTCGATCAACACCACTTCATGCCATTTCCCTCATCCACCGAGACCCACCATAAAAAAAAAAAAAAAAAAATTGATTCCAATTCAATCACAAAATAAAAATGAATTGTAAAGGAGAGAAATTGGTGAAAGAGGAAGACTTACTTTTTGAAGAAGTTTGGAATTGAAGGAGTCTTGGAGAGGAATTCAATTTTATTTTTTATTTTTTAGAAAGAAGAAAAGGAGGACGAATGATTACGGTGGAAGAGCTTAAAGTTTATATGGCAAAGACGAAGAAGTGATGTGAATATTTTTGCTTTAGTGAAGGACGGTTGGTTTGCATTGATGGTGGAGAATATTGAGTTTATGAGTTTCGAGATTGGTTGTGGTGGACGATGAACGACATTGGGTTTTGCTTGGTGGTAGCCGACAATTATGGTCGGTAAGAGGGGTTAAACTATGGTTGTCTCAGGTGGTGGCTAGGGTTTTATTTTTTAGGAGAAGATGAACGGACCCTCTTGGTTGACCGAGAGAAAAGAGAGGATTTGGGAATTTTTTTCAATTAATAAGCCACATGGATCATATGTGGAATCCTACATGGCATATTCGATCAAGTTGTCATGCTTCATAACGCGTTACGCTAGCTTTGATTAGAATTTAAGCCGAAAAAACTCACTTGTATTAGTATTGTTATCAAAAGTTTAGTTCATGATCTTTCTATCTAAAATTAAAAGAATGAGATAAAATACTTAAAAAAAAGTGTAAAGTTTATGATTTTCTCGTATATTAAGCCCCATGTTTTGATATTTAAGAACCTCATCTATACTTACATAACCATCTCAAAGTTTTCCTTTGTTCTTTACTTGTTTAGATTCAATTCCCTCTCAATTCATATAATATAGCATAATGTACTATATAGATTCGGGAAGTAGAAATTGGCATCCTAAGAAAGTGCACATTATTACCACCTATGGCGATGCACACTTGTGCAATTATGCTACTTTTCTTTATATAGTATATATAAAGAGTTGAAATTAAAGCTTTTTGAACCCTTGAAAACATATATATATATATATATATATATATATATATATATATACCCTCATCCAAAAGCACCTTAGCAAGCTCTTTATCGAACACACTAATCGAATTACATTTGAATTTTGAGATAACTAAAAATTACTTTCATTTTTTATTATTAGATACTTGATAATATATATATATATATACCCTCATCCAAAAGCACCTTAGCAAGCTCTTTATCGAACACACAATCGAACTACATCCGAATTTTAGGATAACTAAAAATTACTTCCATTTTTTATTATTAGATACTTGATAATTACTTTGTTCGTTGCTCGGTTGATCATGTTTCAAATAATTGGTGTGATTTATATATCTATTTTTTTCTCAATATGATTAATGATACACCGTAATAATTTCGTAGGTATTGAAAAATGCTATAAGAACGTGAAAAACATAAAGCAATGTATTCGGTTTTTCTATTCGATTGTTTTACTATATTAGTTCTATGTTTGATTAACCAAACCATCAAAAATATAAATCAATTTTGAATCGAATTAGAATTTGGTTTTTAGTGTTTTCAATTTAAACAATTTTTTTTAAAAAATTCTAATTGTTTCTTTATTCTTTTTTTTCCCATTAAATCCTACTAAGTTTTGGTTTGAATAATCTTTGCAAACACCTAAAAGTATTCATGTTCACTACTCTGCGTAAGTGAAACTCTAGAATGTAAATAAATAAATAAATAACCAACTAACTAAAAGTAAAAGAGGGATATTATTATTTTAAAAATTATAGAAAAAATAATAATAATAACTTAAGAAAAAAATGGCATAGAGAAATACCCATAAAAAAAATATATTATTAAGAGAAATATAAAATTTTCAACATAAATTTAATTCATTAAAAATATATTTTTCAATATTATCTAAATCATTAAACAAATAGGATTCGTCGTAAAAAATCAACCACATGGTTAATAAGGATAGGATACTTCCTCTCCTAGTCTTACTCCCACTATTAGAATTTTGCTAAATAGTGATAGATTTTTTCGTCGCTATTTGTCAAAAATCCATATATGTAATTAATGACGGATTAGAGACAATATGTATTTCATTGCTAATATGGTGATCGGTATTTTTTTAGCAACCAATTTTTTTCTATCACTAAATCGATCTAAAATAGTTGTTTGTAACGTCTTATATCCATTACCATACCATCACTATTTCCACTTACATTCATCACTAATTAATGATGAAAAATTTGTCACTAAATTATAGTTGCTGATATCCTTGTAATTTCATCATTAAATTCATTGCTATTTAACGACTATATATGTCTCCATCGCTAATTACCCTAGTTTTTTTCCATCAATAATTTTATTTAAAAAATCAATAGCCATATATTGTTAATTATAATAACAATAAACTATAAATAACTTTTTATTAAAACATGATATATTATTTAATAAAATTAAAATACTATAAATTGAATTGAAATAAAATAAATATATAAATACATCAACGTGTACAAAAATGTTAACAACTTAAAAAAAATGGAAATCTAGTCCTCATTAGTATCATTTTTTGTATCATCTTTCAACTATTGGGTGTTGAGAGGAATGGATGTCTCTTAGTTTATGGGAGGGTAAGCAAGAGGGACATTAGTTTATTGAAAGTTCTCGAACAACTCATTCGGTCTCCGCAATCGAGCCTCGCATGTTATTAACTTGATTGACTTATTTTTAGATGGTAGCTTTCATCCCCTTGATCCTATCTTCGTATTAGGCGAAACATCATGGACATTACCATTAGGATACCGCAAAATGGTAAAAGATGAGATAGCATTAGAATGTGAATAACACTAGAATGTATAAGTTTCGATGTCGTACACTCTCTGCTTCTTTTCTCCTTTGATAGCATTGAAATATATCTTGGACATGTCGATATCCGAAGAAAATGAAGCACCCTTTTGTTGCTTCTTATTAGCTACTTCTTGCATTGACTCTCCTATGTCATTGAAATAATTATAATATTAGATCATAAATATATTTTTAGATTATATTGATAGATGTACATATATTTAAAAAATATAAAACCTTAATATTATTATTTCTAATCATTTGTCGATGAATGTTCCATCCTTTCGCTTATGAGTTATCATGAGCGAGATCTTAAAGATTAGGGCTAGCCAATTTATTATACTAAAAAAAATAAACCAAATAATATGAGATAAAATAAATTTAAAAATTAATTTATAACACAATAGATAATAAATGATTTACCAAATGCTCACGTGCTCAAAAGATATACCCTTCGAGTGTGCTTTGATGGGCTAGAAACAACACCACTCGTCTTTGACATATAGTTCGATGCTTGTTGAGAATAGGTTGGATACTCGAAGTGATAAAATGTTTACCTAAAATCATTAAAGTAAAAGTCTTTCATCTCTATAGAGACAAACTTCCATGTAGAGTTAGTAACATCCAACTACTTTTTGAAAATTATGGCAATTTTTATTGAGTACTTACTTGATTAAAAAAAACTATCGAATAAAAAATAAATAAATGATTAATTAATTAATGATTCTAATGTAATATATGAAAATATAAAATTAATTATCGCATGTAAAACATATTACTTATCAATTATTCATGACTCAAACGGTCCGTCCATCGTCGGATCAAGTAGAATTTCTTGAAGTTGATGAAACCATAGTGGGTTCTTTCACGGCATGAGGCATTGCGGGTGGGGGCATAACCGACTAAGGCGGGACTAAAGGGCATGCGATCATGCCATCACCACTATCAAGTCTACAACCCCAAAAATTAGACTAGCAATACAACATCCATGTACACCACCATTATAAGTTGTATAGTCAACATTAGAGCCATAACCACTAACATCATGACCGGATCCGCCTAATCCATGAGACATAATTGAAGAATAACATTTGAAATAATTTAAAAAATAAATAATAATTCAATAAAAAATATATTATAAATTAATATGAATTAAAACAAAGAAAAATCTATAAATTTGATATTCTCTTATTACTAAAAATGTCACCATTATAAAATTCAACAAGTTCAAAATGCGCAAAAAACATCCAAAAAATGCAAAACAAATAAAATGATATAATTTAATAGATACAAAAAATAAAATTATTCTTTAATTACAATTGTCATAATAATCTTCTAAGTTTTCCTCTCTTTTAATCGATTCTAATACATATTCACTCTCATCTTCTTCATTAGCTTCAACTATTTTTATATTTATAAATAATCCATTTGGATCATCCAATGACAACTCTTCACCATCATCCTAAACCAAATTATGTTGGATTTTCAAATCATCCTCTTAAAGTGGATCTTTATTATGTTAGATTCCAATAGACGATTCTAGAAAATCAACTAGAGTCCTAACTTTTATCTTACAAACACCTCACCAATCCCAATGATCATGCTTGTAAGTTAGAACATGTGACATAATATACTTGAGCCACTCGTGTCGCTAGAATAAAGGGTTCGTATTTGTTGAAACTCCTTTAATAGTTTATCTCTAGTAGTCTATATTACAAATGAACCTTTTTTTATTTGATGTAAAATCAAACCAATCGTATTTAAGCATAACTATTCTCTTGATTGATAGTGTATAATACTTTAACTATAGAATTTTAGTCAATATGGTGTGATAGTCACTCTCATATGTATTATAATTAGATCCTTTAATACACATTTTACTATTCATACTTGTTCTATTTACACCATACTCTTATGTGCAAAACCTATATCCATTCAAAATGTATACTAGATATGACTTTACGGTATGCAATGGGCTTTTTCCTTGATCTTTTTTGAGATTGGTCTATCATACGGAGTTGGTAGTGCATATTTTGTTTGAAAAATTGAGATCCATGATAAGAAGTTTATTTAATTATATAAAAAAAATCATTCAACAAACCCGAACTAAAAGGATGATACTCACATATTCACTACACCATTTGGCAAACTCGGCTTTTAAGTTGACCATCAACCTCATGTTCGAGCATATAGGAATTATTTTATTATACTTCAGTAATATATCCATTCTTAAAAAACCACATACTATGTAGTTTATATATTATGATGGCTAATTAAAGATTAATAATATCGATATCAAATGTTAGACACTTACTTAATTTAAGATTTAACTTCTTGATAGTTTAATAATATATATTGATGGATAGTTTTGTACTCTTCTTTTGTTAATGGCTAGACCAATTGGTTGGCCATATTGTTTGAATATGAAAAGAATCCTTTCAATGTGATTACTCAATTCTCCACTACACTCAATGTTACATAACACTTTTTGATAACTAGTGTTCACATGAGGCTTAAAGTAGCATGAATAGAATGAAGAGGCTTCTTCAACTAAATATACACTACATATTGACCCTTCCACTTTCGCTTTATTCCTTACATTGCTTTTAAGCTTTTAAATATACCTAAAATATTAAGTTGATTAATGATTAAAATTGCAAAATCATTTTGTTTAATAGTATAAATCAATATCATTACCTTTTAAATAGATAAATATATTGATATTGCACTTGGTCTAAAAATCCTTACCTCATATGGTAGGAAGACTAAAAGATTTTTCATAGAGTTAAAAAAAACTATGAGGGAATATATGCTCTGGTTTGCACAAAATTAGAGGTATCTCTACCTCAAGACATATCTTATCATCTACCCTTATCAAAGTTAAAGTTGAGTCTCCGAAGAACAAATTCAACTCAATAAGTGCTTGCCAAACATTTTTCGACAAGAGCTCCTTAAATGCAACAAGCATTAACCTCTTCATAAACAAATGACGAGTCATGAATTTTTATCCCATACAATCTAAGTTTATTCATATCCATACATCTAGCCATATTGGAAATATATCCATCTAAAATTACGAGTTGTTTGATCCATTTAAGCAATACCTTTTTATATTCTTTATCGAACGTAAAACTTGAGTTAGGATATTTTCTTGGAACTTCATCCCTAACTAATTTTGGCCTCTAATAAAAAAGTTTTAATTTTTTCTTGAAATTTACATTGTATTTGGTTTTACCCCGACATATTCATTATTGTGTTAAGCATATTGTCGAACACTTTTTTCAATATGTATAACATCAAATTATGTCGAATAAGATTAGTAATCCAATATGACTAATCTCATAATATACTTTGTTTCTTCCAACTAGAAATTTGAGATATTTTACTATATATTGATCTATACCTTTTTCTATCACCTTTATCAACCCCTAATTTATTATCTATTGAAAAATCTCCATTTCGGACTAGATTGGAGGAGGATTGTCCCTCATAATTTTACCTTTGGTAAATGAATTCTTGTTCTTCCTAAATGGATGATCTTTATGGAGAAACTTCGGCGAATGTTAAACCACGAGGTCTTTCTTCCATTGCGAAGTGCAAAAGTATTAAAATTCTTTATACAATGAGGAATAAAAATTTTCCCATCGTACTATAACCGGAAAACATTAAATATACGAGGAAGTCATTAGTTGTCCACATCATAGTTCCATGAAATAGAAAATTCTATTTCGATAAAAATTATTAGTCATTACACCCACTTCTCATAAATGAAGCAACTTCACAATCGAAGGTTATAAAAACACATCCACACTATGCTTTGGGTTTGATGGTCCTAAAATAATAACTATTAAGAACTTATATTCTTTTTTTATACACATCTATGGTGGCAAATTGTAAGGTGTCATAATTATTGACCGGGAAGAATATTGAACACCGGATTAACCAAAAGGTTGAAACCTATTAGTGTAAACTTTCAATCCGACATGTTTTCTTTCTAATGTAAAAGAAAGATGCATTTGATCAAAACATCACCACACGATAGAGTCGGAGCAATGATGCATGGCTCTTTCATCCCTAACCTCTTGTTCGACATGCCATGTCATGTGTTTAGTTATGGCATTTGATGTATACAATCTTTACAAATATGAGATAAGCAAAAAGCAATTTTTTTTTAATGGAACATGTTTTGCTCTTTCGATCCTTATCTTAGACTTCGATATCAAGGATGATTATAGAACTTACAAGTAGTTAACTCATTATCTTCATCCTAACAAATCATGCAACCTCTATTATAAAAGTGAATCTTTTCTATTAGTAAACCCATCATTTTCACCATTTTTTTATGCTATAAAAATCCTTTGTCATACGGTTATCGATCAACATCAATTCCTTCATCATCTTAAATATCTCGTTATAAAATTTTTTACAAAATAATGTTTTCACTTGAGGTTTAGCAATCAAGCTACTATAGATAGGCTGGGAGTGTTTGTCATAATTAGGTCAAATCTCCTTATTCACTACATTCAAATGTCATAAAAAACTCGAGCATCGATGATGTGTAGATAATTAGCATAATTTTTATACTCTATCATACTAAAATTTCTAATATTTATTGTATTATATTAGGTTAATTAAGATCAATATGAGTTTTTTGGGTTTTATAGGAAAAAAGATGAATCGGGGCAAAGAAACCCAAAACCAAGGCAAGGAAGAGAGAATTCACCAAAGAGAATGAGAATAGTCACATGATCATGCCAAATTATAAAGGAAAATAGCTACTAGCTATGTGACATTAAGAAAAAAATCGTGTGGATTGCTTAGCAACAAAGCCATATGAATAGTGTCATTTCACACGATCGAGAGGAAGAAAACCCACACGATCGTACATGTGTCTAGTAGGATTGTCTTCCAAGAGAAAAAAAGACCACAAATACGAGTAGACATTCCACACATTTTGTAGAGAAAAGAGACACACTCATGTCTCATAAATCAAAAGAACTCTACATGGGTAGAAAGAATTAACACAACTTAAAGGCAAAGGACACACAACCATGTGCCTCTATTCAGCAAATCATGTAACACCCTTTATTTAAGGCTTCAAACCATGTGAAGTTGAGGAACAAATAATGTAACTTTGTTCGGGAATCATGTAGTGGCCATGTGGGTCGACACTTATATGATGTAACCTTACTTTTAGCCATAAATAGTGATGTTAGAGTTTAATTTCGAGATTCCAACTCCTAGTAGCTATCATAGATAGAAAACTCTCTCTTTATAATCCATTCTAAATAACTAAACATCATTCTTGGTTAAATCAAGTTAAAGCTTACGGTTAAATTGTTGTGAGATTACGAGTTTTATTTCTAAATTTATCTTATTTGAGTATTTTATGTTTTTCCGTATGATTAGTTTATAGTTATGTGATTAACTTGATTAGAGTGCAAGCTAGTTGTTTGATCATATTAACATATTGCTAGTTAGATATTCAAATTTGTGTAATTATTTGTCTAAACTTGTACGTGGTAGTAACTAGGAGTTGATGATTATTTTTCATGTTTTCATTCAAACCCTTAGAAAACACAAAACTAGGTTACATCTTTCTAGTGCTTAGGAGAGTGGCTTAGCTCCACTGTCTTTCTCCGATTAATGATGTTCTTGGATTAAATCTATCTAGTACTTAGTAGGTTGTTTAGTGGCCGGGAAATTAATTAGGTATTGTATATTCGATTAATGACTAAGTAATAAAAAGCTAAGGACAACATACATGTTATTATATTATGGTGAATATTCATGTCTAGGAAAAGTTAATGATTTAATCGATAATTAGCAACCAAACTAAAAGTGGATACTAAATTTCAACCAAAGTTACTTTATTATTATTATTTTCATTTACTTTAATTGTTTCTAAACACTTAAAATACAAACCCCCTCTTTACTCGACTTTACACTACAAGAATAATCAACCAAAAGAAAGCTGTTAATTAAGCCTCTTCCTTATGGATTCGACCTTTACTTGACCTAATTGCATTATTGTGGTTAAGCTCTATAAGGATAATATAAATATCTAATTTGTTGCTAGTATGACATGCCACCGGTTGGAATTTGGTAACTTGTTTGTTATAGATTGATTAAATAATAGACCAACTGCATCCATCGCCATTGTTTCATATGGATTGAGGGGTTGACTACAACTTTCGTTGTCTTCATAAGAATTTTTTGACACAACATAACTCTTCGAGTCAAATTTTCATTGTATATCTAATCATAATAGACAAGCACAAAATTGTATCTCACTAAATTGTATTTAACCATGACAACCTCTTTAAAATTTCAATTCCAACACTTACTATGATTGCAAGGACATCTTAACTTTTTTCTATCCATACATTCGAGATAAGTAACAACAAATGCAGCAACTTATTTAATCACATTCATGAAATCATCATTTAAATACCCATCTATGCACTTGGCATACATCCATTCACGATTGAACCTCATTATTTTATTTTTATATTTCCAACGCAACACAAAATTATTTGATTAATAATTTTTCCTAACATCTAATAAAATTTCAATAGAGTCTCTTTTGTAAATTGCACCTTTTCTATTTAACAAATACTCTAAATGATCAAATAAATAATAAATTAAATCAACCAACAATCAATTTGCTCACCCAAGACTGATAATTGTCTTAAATACTCCATCAAAATTAAATTCCAAACTTTTCCTCCCAACTTCATCGCAAAGCATTAAACCAACCTTATTTCTTCTTAATTTTTCGAGATCCCTAACCCCTCGAGTTCGATACGATACGGTATATTGTGGCTCACTTGAATAATTATATATAAACAAATTAAACTAATTATTTCTAATTCTAACGAAATTAAGCTTAAAATAACAATAAATTAATACATTTTAATTTAAATAAATTTTTAATTCAACTAATTAAACATAATCAACCTAATTAATTAAATATAAATCAAATTAACTTAATTAATTCTATTTCTAACCAAATTAAATTTAAAATAACAATTAAATTAACAAGTTTTAATATGAAAAGTTTTTTAATGTAATCAATTAAACAAACTTAACCTAATTAATTAATTAATTAAAATAAATAAATTAACTTAATTAATTCCAATTTTAACCAAATTAAATTTAAAATAATAATAAATTAACAATTTTTAATATAAATAAAATTTTAATTAAACCAATTAAATGTAATTAACCTAATTAATTACTTAAATATAAATAAAATTAACTCGATTAATTCTAATTATAACCAAATTAAATTGAAAATAACAATTAAATTAACAAGTTTTAATATGAATAAATTTTTAATTCAATAAATTAAAGAAAATTAAACTAATTAATTAATTAATTATAAATCAAATTAACTTAATTAATCCTAATTCTAACCAAATTAAATTTAAAGTAACAATAAGTTAACAATTTTAATCTAATTTGTTTTTAATTCAACCAATTAAACAAAATTAAACAAATTAATTAATTAATTATAAATCAAATTAACTTAATTAATTCTATTTCTAACTAAATTAAATTTAAAATAACAATTAATTAATAATTTTTAATCTAAATAAACTTATAATTCAACTAATTAAATATAATTAACCTAATTAATTATTAAATATAAATCAAATTAACTTAACAAATTATAATTCTAACTAGATTAAATTTAAAATAATAATTAATTAATAATTTCTAATATAAATAAACTTTTAAAAAAAAAACGAGGATGGTACTCTAGAAATATATGGATATAACGTGAGAGGAAACAAAAGGGACAAATCAACCTAGCCCAACAATATAAGAAGACAAGGAAGCATAAACTCCCGAAAGTTTACATGGAGGTTTCCTAAAAATTATAATAGAAAATCCTACAAAAACAAGGCTGCAACATATGAAAAAGAATGGAACTACTAGCTCCTCAAGAGAAGCTAGAATCTACTAAAGCTAGCAATAAACCCATCGAACTCTCTCCTTAAAAGCAAAATCATAACATATGAAATTAAGTGGAACTATAAGCTACCTTGGTAGTATAACAAGCTATTATAACCAAGATTAAACCCATAGAACCTACCCCTCATTTGTGCTTTAATTTGGATGGAATGTGAATAATCGTTGAGTATCCTTTAGAATAGCTTGTTATAGCTCGCGGGAAGATCGAGCAATTGTGAATATAACCTTTTAGGAAGTATGTTGGAAGGCTCGGGCTATAAGTCTATCGGTAGCCTTGTTTCCCTCCCTATGAACATGTTGAAATATTCTTCTTAGAGCGATATTTGCCCAACAAGCTCGATATATGTATGTGAACGACCGAGGAACTCGTGAGGCTAAGATAATCCACCAAGAGTAAGAGAAGAGTCAACCTCTATAATTGTTGGACAAAGGTTATGTTGCTTGCATATTCTGATGCCCTCTTGTACGGCCAAGACTTCCTCCTTGTTGTTAAACCCGGGACCAAATAAGCTAGAGAAAGCCATAATCAACTTCCCATACTCTTTGCAAAGAATACCTTCCCCACTACACACATTACTCTTTAATGTAATATCTATATTCAGTTTCGCAGTACTAAAAGGATGGAAATTCCTTTTAATCCATATACCCCAAATTGATAGTGAAGCATGTGAAGGATCACACATCCTATGGAGGTGCGGAGTAACAAAAATTTTCCTCCATTTAAAGAGCCTAAAATCATGCCATTGAATCAACTAACCATATATTCATGAATTAAAATATTAAATAAAGAATTATCTCTTATAATGTAGATTTAAATCTTTGTAAAAAAAGAGCCATCCAAGCATCCAACTTCTATTGATAATTCACGCAATCTAAGCATCATACAAGAAGCACTCATAATTGGTAGAGTGCTAGCTCTAACTTTTTTTTTACTTTGTTTAGTGTTTTACTTTAGAAATCCAATCAAGGTAATTTTGCAACGACCACTAAGAGAAGGGAGAGAGGTGGCATAATTTTTAGGAAATGGAGAAAAATATTTTCTCTTTGTTTTTCTTTAAGTCTGTTTAGCCCTAATTTCTTTCTCCCTTTGTTGTGAGTGTCTCTCTCTCAAATCTACTTGTCTTGTTACACCTCTCCTTCTATTTATAAGACGAGATTTTTCTTGTCCTTCAAGGACAAGAAAGAGTAGCAATTAGTCCTAAAAAGGACTCTTGGTTGTTGCATCCTAATCCTTCGAGGATTAGGAATTATTATGCATGTGGGTTTTTTAAACTTATCCTAATAAATTTAATTGTTATCCAATAATGTTCATATTTATTGCCAAAATATATTTTAGGCTTTGAATTAAACCTATTGGCCCAAACTATTTTGGCCCAATTAATTAATTTAGACTATCCAAATAAATTAAGTTAGATATTTTTTAGGAGGCCCACACTAAGAATCAATTTCCTAAATTAACCTTAAACCTAAATTAGGAAACTAATATCCTTTTAAGGTTATTTAATTCAAAATTTAGAACTCGACTTTCAAATTATGAAATTGATTTCTAAAATAGAAAATTTTTCATTTTAGGAAACTTTTCATTTTCAAAAACCCTTCTAAAATAGGAAACTTTTAAAATTGGAAACCTTTTCCAACATCTTTTCTTCGTTGTATTATATGAATGCTTAAAATTATGCATGTGATTCAATAAGCTCCTAGATATGTGGGCAATGTATTAAGAGTAAAAGACACATTTTTTATCTCTTGATACATAAATCAAGATTGGCCTTTAGCAAGGCATCGTGATTACCCAATTCTCTAAAAAGATTAATTAATCTATAATTATCTTTAACGAGCATGGTTATCATACAATTAAGTTTTTATGTCAAATTATCACAATTTGATCTCAAACTTGGTTATTAGTCTTATTCGACTATGATCACACAAGTTTTTTTTGATACCCAAATGTCTTAGATCTTAGAGTAAACTAACTATGCTCTATTGGTATACTCCTACTGTAGCTATAGATTTCTTAGCGAGACATTCATCAAAGTGCAATGTGATAACTTCTTTAGCATATAAGAAATGACATGTCCTATCTTAGTCATCCACTTGCCTCCAATATATTTCTAATGCACCTAACGAATGGCCCATGTGTAATCCTTTATCGAGTCCATCAAAACGAGCGTCAAAGTACACAAATTCTCTAAGGAGATAACAATGATGACTTTAAGTCTACGGAACACTTGTGCTCATCTCATATGAGATTCCCATAAACTAAACCAAATGGGTTCATATGACAAGTCAAGTGCGATGATATGTTCTTTAACATAAATCACCTAAGTGCATGGCATCATCACGGCGATAAGTGTAAGATCTCCTACTGCTATCATATATAATGGGCATAACACTCATAAGTCTAACTGCATATAGTTAATGTCTATTCTTTACAATACAATGACTTAAGAAATTTAATAATATCATTTATGTGCATTAGTGTTTGTTACACATCTTTCGATCAATCACTAATGCAAATGCATAAAATATGAACTTCTATCTAATTCTATTCAATAAATTAATATAAACAATAAGAATTAATAGAATGATTTCTTTTATAATTAATAAAATAAATAATATAATAATAAAATAACTCAAGCCTATCTCAATATGGTTGGATCTTAGACACCTACACTAACGGCTCGAATCGAAATGCCTAAAGCTCCTAGGCATAGACTATCATGGAATGAGGAGGAGCATTTTGGAGAAAATAGGATCGTTTAATTAATTTAACCGAGTGTAGTACTTTATGTTTAATACTGATAACATTCATTGATTCATCCTTAAAAATTGATTTGTTTTTGGCTAACTATATGATACGAGTTGAAGGCCATTATGTGTGAAAAATATTTCATGGAAGTAAGTTTACTTTTGGCTAGCCATCTTGGTATCGACTACATCATCGAAGAAACTTTTGAAACTATATCCAAAATACCTCCAAAGAAACTCCATAACTAAGTTACAACTTCACTCGTGGATGAATAAATGTTCTCTAGATTCCTCCCGAGCACGAATCTGTAACACTTACATTTAGAAGCAAATGATACCCCCATGGGATTTAACATTTGCATCCGTAGCAAGAGCATTGTGCGAAAGGTTCAATCCACGACACTAATTTTCCTTAGAATCTATTTATTCCATAAGCTCCTCCACCACTCAAACTTTGGACCATAAGTTCTATTAGCCTTATGGAAAGCTTTGACACTAAATTTGCTCAATTTAGCATTGATGTAACATAATTTTTCCTCGGTGCTATTATCCATATGAGGACCATCTTATGCTTGATTCCATTGATTTTTGTAATATGTTTTCTTTGTTATCACTATATTAAATATTCCTGCATATTTTTTATTCATCATAAATCCGAGGTGCTTAATTGTTTTATCAAATTTCATAATGTTGTTGAAAAAAAATTTAGCTAACCAATTAAAATTTTTAGTCTTATTAGGGAGGAGAGTACTAAGCTTTCACAAAATATTTAAATGACAATGGCATTTTTCAATAAAGTTCTTGTCTATAAATCCTAGAACAAAATGATTGTACTAAATGTAAGCACAAACATATTATGGAAACTAGCTTAGCCATTCTTCATCATACTTTAATTCCATTAAATTTTTTGACATAAGCTTTTGACACTACTACTTACACCATTAACAGACTACCCACACTAAGGTTAAAAAATAAATATTCCTTTTCTATTCTTTTTTATACTTCTCCTCTTTATGATGACTTAAAATTTTTTGGATGTCTTTGTTATCCATGGTTGTCTTCATATTTTAAACACAAATTGACTCATCATTCCTCTTTCTGTGTCTTTCTTAGCTATAGTAAAATACATAAGGGATAGATTTGTTATAATTCTTCTACCAAAAAATAATTATCTCATGTCATTTTTTAAAACAAGTTTTTCCATTTGCATTGTTAAACAAGGATGCCCCAATACCCACTTCGTGCCCACTCTCTGTTGCTACATCATCAATTCCAATACCGAGTACATGCCACCTTACCGAAATCAACTTTATCGTAACCCATACCTCATATTTCACACCTAACCACTATATGCAACCTACACATGCCCACTCAACTCCAATAAATACCAACCACACAATTCCTTTCTCTTGACCACTCCATCGTATCCTCATCCACTAATCTAGCACTTACTCCACTAACCTCATTTGACATGTCTCTAGTAGCAAGTGGTACTCTTTGGAGTTATCTATTTCACCACAAAACCTCTGTTCACCACAAACTCAACTTAATCTTATTATTTCTCCCTTAATAATACACTCCCGATCCAACACACCATCTTCCCCTTCACCTCAATCCAGTCTCCATTCTATTCCACTTCATTACGGGAACTCATCTCCTCTTCACACTTCTTTCAATCCCCTATAAATAGACTCGATGTCCTATAACCTTCTTATATCCAACACATAATCTCTCACCTAGAAACATCCTCTTATCTCATGGTAACCCGAAGCAAGATAAGTTCTCTAAAATCGAGGACTCTTTTTGTCATTACACAACCAATGGAACCTACTACCTTCACTCAAACATTTCGCCAACCAAAGTGTTACACTTGTCATGGTCGATGAGTTTCAAGCTTATCTTAACAATGATACTTGAAAATTTATCCTACGGTAGCTCCATTGTGACCTTCATGGCAATAAGTGGATTTATCATATAAAAATAAGACTCGATGGATCCATTGATCATTACAAGGCATGACTAGTGGCCAAAAGATTTCATCAATGCTCGAATCTCGACTTTAATAAGACATGCAATCTAGTTATAAAGCCAACATCCGTATGGTTAATTTTATCTCTTATTATCTTCGTCAACTAGATATATCTAATGCATTCCTCTATGATGCAATCGAGGAGATCATTTACGCTATAACAAAACATAGGACTAGCAATCGTTATTTAGCAATGGTTTAAAACATCGTTAATGAAGAATTCGTAATGGTCTAAGTAGACTCTCATGAATTTCACTACATTTTGGATTTTCAATAAGGGTTTTGAAAACTATCCCTAAAAACACGTAAATTCATAATGGTTTTGTAAAACCCTTATAAAAAAGGTTAAGTAGACAGATCACTAAAAAGCTACGTATTTACCGAGTGGTCCGCTCGGACTATCATAGACCCAACTTTATTTGGGTTTTTTGGTGACCGATTTCAAAACAATTATGAAATAACCATTTTGGGTGAAATTAACAATGATTTTAACGAACCATTGCCAAATTCTCCTAAAAAAAACTATCGGATATTTTGAGATATTTAACAAAGGTCTACTTAAAATCATCACTAAAGCGAGAAATTAGTAATGGTTTAAATAGACCATTACTAAATTTCTTGAAAAATGTTAACATATGGTTTTGGGAATATTTAGCGATAGTCAACTTAAAGCATCACTTAAAGGGAGAAATTAGCAACGATTTTAATCGATAGTCGCTAAATTCGCCCAAAAATACTAATAGATAATTTTGGAATATCTAGTGATGGTCCGCTTAAAACCATCACTAAAGGAGGAAATTAGTGATCTGTTTTAATAGACGATCACTAAATTCTCTCAAAAACGCTAATGGATACTTTTAGGGTATTTAGCAAAGGTATGATTAAAATTATCGCTAAAGGGGAAAATTAACGATAGTTTTAATAAATTTTTGATAAATTCCCCTAAATATTTGTGTGTTTTTAACGACGGTTTAGAAAAAATCATCCTTAAAATCCATTAAAAAAATGAGGCTATTAGCAAAGATTTAAAAAAAAAAAAAAAACCGTTGTAAATTTTCCCTTATTTTTTTATAACTTTAGCAACGATCTATTAAAACTATCGCTAAATATCATATATGGAGGCAAAATGATTTTTTTATAAAAAGGGAGAGTTTTCATTTAGCGACGATTTTGAAATTGTCGCTAAACGTAAAATCCCTAAATTGGTGGTAAACACTCTTTTTCGCCATTTTCTTATTTGTTTTCTTCTTCTCTTCCCTCTTCTTCTTTTTTGCCAACGTCTCCACCCCTCCAATTCTCTATTGATGCCATTAAACTCTCCAAACTCTCATTCTCTCTTCTTTTCTTCTCCTTCCCCTTCGCCCTTCCCTCTTCCTCCTTCCCTTCGCCCTTCCTCTTCCTCCTCTATTTTCTTCTTCTCTCTCCTTTCTTTCTCCTCCTCCAATCCTTCCTCTTCTTCATGAGTTAGCAACGGCTCCTCCATTTGTGGGCAACGGTTTCTCTATTCTCTCCTCTCAACTCAATCATTATCAATTCGATACTTTTATCAAAAAAAAAAAAACTTTTTTACCATTGATTTCGGTATTTATAGACATAGTTGTTTAATTAATTTTTCGTTAATTGCTAATTAGTTCAATTTATTTTCTTTTTAGAGTTTATTTGTTAGTTGTTAATTAAATTAATTATTAAAAAAAACTAATTAGATGTTAATTAAATTATTTAATTTTAAAAACATTAATTAGGTGTTAGTTTGATTAATTAGTTGTTAATTAAGTTATTTACTTGTTAAATTAAGTTAATTATCTATTAATTAAATTATTTAATTTTTTAAAAAATAATTAGTCATTAGCTTAACTAATTGGTTATTAATTAAGTTCTTTAGTTTTTAAAATAATGTAATTAGTGGTTAATTAAGTTAATTATTTTTAAAAAATATTTAATTAGGTGATAAGTCTATTTGATTAGTTGTTAATTAAGTTATTTAGTTGTTAATTAATTTTTAAAATATTTAATTAGATGTTAGTTTACTTAATTTGATGTTAATTTAGTTGTTAAAATAAGTTAATTAATTGTTAAATTAATTAATTGTTTAAGAAATTTAATTAAGTATTAGTTTAATTAATTTAGTGCTAATAAAGTTATTTATGTGTTAAAATAAGTTAATTAGTTGTTAAAAAAACTTATTTAGGTGTTAAATTTGTTTATTTAGGTGTAATTTTATAGTTTATACTTCTATGAAATCTTTTTTATTATTATTTTCCATCGAGATTATTATTGACGTATTTATGTAGTTATACAAGAAATGCAAAAAAATTTGAAATGTTTGGTCATCGATATTAGGGTGACACCCCAAGGATATGACATCGTTGGAGAAATAATTAAGAAGGTATGGTATCGATGTCAATGCTCAATGATGGAGATGGAAGGATGAGATTGATTAATTTTGCATTAATTATGTTTTACGTTAATTAGGAAACATTCGGTTTATAAGAAAAACTCGCTGCATTTTTGTTAGAATTTTAATTAGGTAGGTTGATTGATATACTACAACTTGAGTATCCTATATTACCAATCAAGAAAATCATATTGTTCAAATGCGATGGGTATGATTCTTTACCCGGCGTTAGTACGAGGATTCATGATCAACATAGACTAATAGAGGTATATAGTCACAGAACGTTAAATAGATTAATCCTTTTATCCCACCAACACAAGCGCACCAAGAATATTATACGACATATCTTACATCGAAGCACATCGAGCACGATTGGTTGGTTGTATGTATGATAAAATCAAAGGCGATGATGGATATACCCGAATCGTCTATTATAGTCTAAAAAAATATGGAACTGTTTCGTGAAAACAATATGGAAGCCTAACACAATGTCATCAAAGTTGATGATGATGATTCATTGATCCAATTGGATCGTTAATAGATTTAGAAGATGATAAAATTAATGAAGAGAATGATGTTGAATTTGAAACAAATGTAGAGGAAGACTTAGATGAAAACTGTAACAATAAGGACCGAATAGTGATTAGTTGTCAAGTTGGGTTGTCCCCCATAATTTAATTAAAATTTTTAAGGTAATAGCATATATGTGTGCATGTTTTAATTTAATTATGAAAGTATTTATTAATAGTAAAATAAATGTATTTTAACTTGTTTATGATAATAGAAAAGTTTTATGGTTGTTGTATTTGATTAACTAATTAATGTGATAATATGTAGGTTATGCCTCGTGTTAGGGGACGTTCCCGCTTGTAATGGCCCAAATCGGATGGTAAGGGTCATGATTCGGACATTGGTAATGGAAGTGGCTATAGACGTGGGTGTAGTCTCGCTTCGTTCTAAGTCGCATGTCCCC
Organism: Dovyalis caffra; assembly: GCA_963924115.1. NCBI lineage: Eukaryota > Viridiplantae > Streptophyta > Magnoliopsida > Malpighiales > Salicaceae > Dovyalis > Dovyalis caffra. The sequence continues at coordinate 17,621,758 of CAWUPB010000913.1, read as the reverse complement.
TCCCCTCGACATCGGTACATTCCCTCCCGTAGCCCTCGTGTCATACCCATCATCATTTGACATGTCTTAGCCCAAGCCCCTTTAGTATGGACCACGTGTTAATACTTTTGAACCTTCGTAGTCATTAAAGCCTATGCCCTAACGAGTCTACCATTAGGTACCTATATATGATCTATTGTAATACATCCCTTTTGGTATGTCTATTACACTTACCAATTATATATACGATCCTCACATTCGATTACTCTCATTGATGGTAAGGAGTATGTAATATAAATATTTTTAATATTTTTTATGGTGTATTATTTTATTAATACATTTATTTAACTATTAATTATCTTGTTTGATAGATTATGTCCATCCGATACGTGCTCTCGTCGGATCTATAAGATATTTTATGAGCATGTCAACTTATCTAGAATGACGTCAAAGTCAATTATTGGGAAAATTAAAGAGCTCTATTGGGAGGATTTTAAGTAAATATGTAGCTTAATTTATTATATGACGAGTACATTTTAATTAAGTTACTTGATGTTTATTTAAATGTACTAATGAATATTTTTAACGTTCTTAAAGAAATTCTTTATGTGGGACTAGGAGTTTGATCAAAACTTTAGGAAAGCTAGCAAAGTCTAGCATGAAAGCAATATTCGACTTCCTTTATCATGTGAAGACATGCCTCAAACCTACATATATCTCACATAAGATATGGGATGCATGGCAATATTTGATCACACATAGAGAGTACGTAATATATATATATATTGTAATATCAATATATAATTAAGTATATTTGTTTTAGAGTAAGGAGCTAGGTTGTGAACTCGATGCTCATGAGGTGTTCTTAAAGACTTACAAAAAAAAGTTAATGATAAATACGTATTCATCAATCGGTTAGAAAAAATCTCGAGGTGGGGAATTTATAAGTTTATCTCATACATATTTCATTTTTATATAAATTATTGAGATTATTATTTAATATTAAAATTTATGCAATTACGTAGGAAACTATCGATAAAATATTTGGAGAGAAGGATGCTAGTCGATGGATGAGGGTACTTTAACACCCGATATCAATTTGAACAAGATACTTAAAAGGGCTATTAGAGGAGGAGATAGTAAGAAGTACAAAATGTATGGACTCGGGTCATAGGTCTCCTATTATTTCTTAAATGCCGGTACTCCTCTAGTCCAACCACATCGTGATTAAATATTGATATTGAGGTGCATCGAAAGGAAGTGGAGGCCAACACTGCTAGACAAGAAGAATAAATCTAACAACTAGAGGGTACTTTTACATCACTTCTAGAAAATCAAAAACGATTGGAGTAGCATAATCAAGAGCATTATGCGATAATGCGACAGATGCGATAAATGCTACCGAATATGCAAAAAGGTAATTCCTCCACCAATCCTTCGACTAACCATCATACATTGGATGAAAATGCTAATATGTGACATATAGCCCCTTCATCACACTATCTTTTTATATTGCTCTTATGTTTTTGTTTAATGAAATATTAATACACTTTAATATAATTTAGTGTTTAAATATATATTGGATTGGATTGGATTTTATACATTATAAAGGATTTATATTTTCTATAATTCTATTTCAAACTCGTTCTTACAATTGTTAAATTGGATTGCATTTTATATTTCTTACTAGCAACATGTGAAAAATGAAATAATTGACTGAAAAATCATTAAAAAATTGATTTAGCAATACTTTTAAACCCATAGATAAATTCAAGCTAAATTTGTCCATAATTTATGACGAGTTTATATAAACCATCTCTAATAGAAGCTAAATTTAATGACTTCTTGCCGATGGTTTTTTGGAAACCATAGCTAAATTAGTAGCTTTTTTGTTATTTAACGATGGATTTTTTATTTGTTAATGATGGACAAAATGTTGCTAAATTCACGATAAAATACTTGAACCATCACTAACTAATTAGCGAGAAGCTTTTAACGATGGTTTTGAATTGTCTCTAAATCATCACAAAGTTAAATTAGCAATGATTTATTTTTTCATTTAGCAATGGTTTAAACTCGTCACAAAATGAATTTTTTACGGTGTTATATGCTTGCAACAGATAGGGCTTTGTTTATGCCACTAGACCCACACATGTTTGTCAACTTAGCAAATTATTGTATAGGTTAAAAACAAGCCTCTAGATAATAGTTTTGATGTTTAACTAACAAGCTTTTCTTAATTGGTTTTTAAGGCTCCACGATAGATACTTCCATTTATTTCAATAACAACAAGCTCGATATTGTCTTCGTCTAATATATATTGATGATTTAATCATCACTAAGAATGATTCTCCTCTAATTCACTCATCTATTCGAGCTCTAAAAGCAAGCTTTCCAATAAAACAGTTTGGGGCCTTGTATTATTTTTTACGAATTGAAGTCTAGTGGTGTAATAATAGTATTTTCCTTTATCAACATAAATATGCAGCTCAACTACTTCCTAAAACCAATATCCATCATGCACGAGCCTTGCCACACTAGTTTTTCCATGAATGAAGTTGCAAGCCACCGTAGAAACCACATTCTCCGACCTATTTCTCAATCGAAGTATTATTAAAGGCTATAAATTTGGACACTACCAAACTTCACTTAGCATATTTTGTTAATAAAGTTGCTCGAGTACAAGCACTCCTCTACTATCGAACACTATTACTGTTGTCAAACATATTTCGAGGTACCTTAATACTATTGCATCTTATGGCCTTCTAATTCAAAAATATGATATATCTTCTCTCACTACCTATATTAATTCTTATTAGGGAGGCGATGTAGATGAAAAAAAGAATACTTTTGGCTATGCTATCTTTCTTGGCAAAAACATAATCTCATAGCGATCGAGAAAGCAACAAACCATTATCGGCTCTAGCATCGAGGTTGAATACAAAGTGTTAGCTTCTTCTTATGTAGAACTTGATTGATTACAATCACTATTGAATGAAATTAGCATCTCTTGTTCAAAACCACCAATAATTAGTGTGATAACATTTCAACCACTTCTCTTACCACCACTTTTATATTCCATTCAAGATCCAAACATTTTGAAATAGATTTTCATTTCCTTAAAGATAAGGTTAAATAGGTTCTATTAAGGGTGAGCTATATTTCCAGTGATGATCAAATAGTAAACATCTTCATAAAGTTCGTTGTCTAAGTTTAAATTTTCCAAGTTTAGAGACAAGTTGAGCATTCCGGACAACCATGCATAACTTACAAGAGCATGATAAGGATATGATACTTCCTCTCATAGTCCTACTCCTATTATTTATCTTCTCTTCTCCCTAGTTGTTAAGATCCTTGGCTATTAGCAACTTTTATAATAGTTTGTATTTAGCCAAAACACATGCCTATTTGTATATATGTACATGTTATATTCAATCAAAATTCAAGATAGTAAGCATTATCTATATTTCAATTGTACCTTAGGATGCTCATCCTTAATTTCTTTCATGTTTCTTTTCTTCTCTCATTATGACCTTTTCCTTGTTTGTTCATTTATAATGTAAAAATGTGATCGAGTTGGGAGGAAAAGTAATGGCATGTTTCTAATACCATATGATATACATGATGAAGAGCTTTTTCCTAATTATAGCCTAATAAAAAGGGCTTAAAAGCTCTCAATTTCAAAACACATCAGTCCTAGTTAAGGCCTACAACTCACCAAGAAGGACTAACACATTAAGAAGGCCCAAAGTGCCTAAAAGACACCAATTTTTCTTACTAACGGTCGACTCTCTAAAGAAAGGCTTTGGAATCTCTTTACCTTATGAGGCTTCGATCTAAAAGAGAAAGATATTGCCCTCTTCCACTATCACTCAAAAAAAATATTAAATGAAAAATATCTAATGATGGCATTAATAAGATCATTACTCATCATAATTATATTAACACCATCATATAATCAAATACAATGATAATAAAACACCGATATTTGTAAGCTCCTACTTATTTTCAAGAGAAAAATGACATTCATGCTTCTTCAATCATGCAAAAAGCTTCCACTACTCGCCTATATAAAGAAGAAAAGTCTTAAAAGAAAGAAGAAGACTAACATCCGGATCCACAAGCTCTACACATATAACCAAACTTCTAAGAGAAAAGGGAGAGTATTCAAGTAATACCTTTTTTTCTCCAACAACTTCAAACATAAGCAAAATACTTCACCACATGAATTATAAATGGTTCCTAAATTACCCGCCTAAAAGGTCTATTCAATACATATCACATACTTTTGCTAAACCACTTATAAAGTAGTACATACTAGTATATAAGAGTTTTTAGGTCAATTCGCCACCTTTTGACTACTAACATGAGCGGCAGAGTGTCCCTACCGAATTAGAAGGAATTTTTTATAAGTACATGATGCAAGAAGATTCCATCCATACTTCATAAATGCTTGCTAGTTTGCCACTATCATCATGAACTAAACGCTTTAAATTTATTAGTTGAGTCAAAAAACAACTCATCAACCGACACCATTTATAAAGATTTATGTAGAAAGCTAGCAAGATTTCTTCTATCTCTAATCTTTCTCCCTAGAGTGAGTTCATGTTTAGGTATGGCAAAATAAATAGAAACTTCTAATTACACTACCTTTCTTGACTTTACTAGTCTCAACACTGAACTTGTGGATGTCGTTCACCTACATCAACATGTTTAGAATCTCAAAAAGCTTTCTTAAAAGCTTAAGCTCAATTAAGATGCTTGGCTCATCACATCAAACTCATGTACAACTATCACATCCCGCACTCGGTGTAGAAATAGTCATTTCCTCTCTTCGTATAGATCGACGAGGTCCATGCATGCTAGATGAAATGCAAAAAAAAAAAAAAAAAAACTTGCTAAAGCCAAAATTAAGGAACAAAATTATCACATGTCTCTAGAACCCTAGAAAATCCACTTATATTGCACCTAAAAAAGAATAGGTGTAAAAGAGTCTTTCAAAAAAAAAAAGGTCCAAACATCACCACAATGCCAAAAAAAACACTTAATATTATCAAATAATATTGAGAAAAGCATGAATAATGCTTTTCCTCATTGAAAATATCATATATAAGCCTAGAGATCAAGCGTTATCATGTAAAAAAAAAGATATAAATTCTCCTCTTACTCAAGCATAAATTATTATGAACATAAGCAATCAACATATCACTTTTGGCTTCACTTATCCTCAACATCAAGATCATTAAAGAGTTTCTTTCGAGTAAGATGAATTTAGATATGTTAGAAGTTTCAGCCAATCCTAGAGAGTACATACAAAACATGAGGAAAACAATCAAACTTGTGCTATATTGGATAGATAGCATCTAAAAAGTCATTCCCATTATCTTTAGATGTACTATGAGGAAGTGGTAAAATAGCCTAGACCTTAAGTCTATCTTAAGCTTTAAAAATCTCAACTCTAAGCTAATAATCTAGTTTTCCACCAACTTTCTTCCCGAAAAAGTTAGGCTTTTTAGTTTTCATCATGCAGTAAGAATGAGAGAGCACCTAATCATATCTCTCTTAATTCCATAAAAAAACGATAAAAGTATATGGTCTACTAGAACCGGTAGCTATAAAGGACTTTACTAAAAGGGCCATTGACATTAACAACTTATGGCAAAAGATCTACGTCCTTCCTTATCGAAACCTATACAAAGTAAAAAAAAAAGTTGATCGAAAGCCATAATAGGATGGAGGAAGCAATTATCGCTAGAATGATGCACCATCACTTTTTAAACCAATTAATAGATCAAAAAAGAAAAAGTCATCATCTATCCATATAGGTTCAAAAAAGAACCCAAAAGATCCGTATATTGTTGCTTTATGTTCTCTAAGGTCCTGCCACTCCTCTAAATATGACCTGGATAGAGGTGTTTGCAACCATTTAAGGAAAAGTGTTTCTAAATCGTCCTCTTCCAATGAAGCGTCCTTCTTTTTAGAAACCTAAAGAAATACTATCTCTACTTGTCGAGATCACTTGTATGACATCGAACGAGTCCTACTCCTTAAAAAAGAATGAAATGTTGATCGCTAGAGGTTATCTTAAAAGATTTTTAAGGGATGATCCCAACCATCATAATGATCAATCCAAGCATCCTCGAGATGACCCACTAGAGATCGTTATCACTCATGGGAAAAGGGAAAAGTGGTCCTAACCACTTACCTTAGTGATAATACCATGGTACAAGCCCATAATCTTCACCCCTCAAGACTATATAAGGATTGCCCATCCTACTATTGATGCCTCAATCATCACTATCATCATATTCGGACATAAAATTTACTACATCTTTGATAGATGATGGAAGTATAGTAGATATCTTCTCCTATGAGACTTTCAAACTAATAAAGCTGAAAGCATCCAACTTTAATCCATAAATACACTAATAATGGACATAAAAGAAGGAAAAATACTTATATAAGGAATAGTTGAAGTGGCAATCAATTTAGTTGTTCTTTTTAAAAGATCACCATCACTCCAATATTCAAAATCTTTGAAATACGCTTACCATATAATGACATCTTTAATAAACTCTTTTTTATATGAAATAAAGACATTAACATATATAAGATACTTATCCCTAAAGCTCTCTACTATAAAAAGGATTGCCACTATTTGGGGCAATTAGCCAAATGGAATCATACCATGAGACTCTAGAGTGGCTTTATGAAGGAGCCAATAAGTAGCTCTACTAAGTCTAAAGTCAAACGACACTTTTACCATGGACCTTAAAGTTAGAGTCCCAAGGAATGTACATAGTTAATCATTTTAATGTAAAAGTCTCTTTAGCAATTAATACTATGTTAATTAAAATAATTGCTTGGATAAAATGCCCTTAGAATCTACGGTTAACTCACACGATGAGGAACATGCTAGGTTATCAATAAAAAAGATCATGATCGTATTCTTAGAGAGGTGGAGAGGTAGAACTCAACCAAACCCTTCTAAAGATAGGAGATCATAAATATTATGGCAATGCCATTAAAAAAACAATTGACTAGACTATAAAGGAAATGTACACAGTTATATTTACGGAAAGACGGTTGGCAAATCCTACAAGAAGAATACAAACTCATATCCTTCCAAAAATGGACAACTCGTAATATAAATGGAACTCTAAGGCATTCTTCGTGGAGCAAACAAGTAAACAATTACTTTTATAAGGTTAGACACTATTTTTTATTATAAAGTACACATATCTTTTTCTATTACTTACCAATGGAAAAAAAATCGAACAAACACCAAGTTCTACATGGACTTTGAACTCTTCAAATATATCAAAAGAGAGAAAACAACTAACCAAATAGTCGATCCTACATAGGCTTTGAACTCTTTAGAAACAAGAGATAGTAGTGTCAATCTTTGTACATACAAAAAAATATTAAAAAAAAGGAAAAAAAAAACAAATAGGGAAACAAAGTCTCTAAATTTTATTAAGTTCATTAAGTAATCATAATATTACATACAAAGTCTTGCAAATCCAACTATCACATAATTATAAGAAAACACTTTATAATCTTACCCCCACATTAAATTCTATATAAAAAATCCTTCATCACGATCCATTATATCGAGGAAGTAAATAAGAAAAAATAAGCCAAAAAGGTCTCCCCATACTATGTGGCAATAACTCAAAGGCAATCGAATTTTAGCATATGTTATAAGAAAATAGCCTTCATACTATTAGAGCATTGTATTTTAAAATAAAAAGGATCCTCGTGCCATAGAAGTTTCTTCTATTAGGGAAGAAGAAGAGGTTGAAATCTTCATATGCACTCTGCAGGATGGTTACAAATGGATTCTAGTTGAGCCACCCTCTCTAAAATGACATCCCACACCATAGTCATAATCATAGGCCATTAGGCTACCTTGAACTCTCAAGCCACGATCGCTCTTGCTTCTTAAGGGCTTCGCACTAGAGTTTTCTCTATATCTTCCGATCTTTCTTTATCATCTTCTTATAAAGAGATTGGACCTTCATGTCTTGCTTTAACAAGAAGTCATAAAGCTCTTATAGGAGGCCTACTACCTCGGACCTCTCTCTCTCTCTCTCTCTCTCTCTCTCTCTCGCGTCTTCTATATATGGAGAAGATGGGTTTGTACTTAGAAGGACTATTAAAAAAAAGACAACAAGTCGGTGTGGCTTTAAAAGAAGAAAACTACAAGCTAAAAAGAAAAAAAAATGCATGTACTTAGAGAAAGGCTAAGCTCGTAAGGCCTCCTCCACCTTTTTAAGGGAAAAAAAAAGCACTAGCCTAAGGCATTACATTAGCCGAGAATAGGTCGATCTCGAGAACTCGAGAAAATCTCATGCCTTCTTCTTCTCTAAGGGAAACATCATTGCTCAACGACTCTCATCGAAGATAATGCTACTCCATAGAGAGAGAAGACAAAGCGACATCATATTGAGCCTAAGCCAGCTCAAACATAAAAGTCCTAATGACTTTTTTCCTCGAGCACTAAGCATGAATAGAGCATATTGAGCTATAAGTACTCCATCATTCTTACCTCAAAGATAAGGAATAGAATTGGATGTACTTACTACCACCTCTATGATTTTCATAGCCTAGAAAAATCCTCATCCTCCAAGATCACCATAAAAGGCTTAAATCCCTTAGTGGCAAGAGAATCAACCTTCTTCGGGAGATTTATAAAGAAATTCCATGCTTTTTCAACGCTAGAGGATACCTTATGCTTATTGGTCGGCCATTTTTCTACCTTCCTAACAAGTAGTCTCTTCCTAACGGAAGGTCTTGTCTTAGAAAGAAGGATCGATAGCATAGATTAAGCACCATTTCGCACAACGTTCTCATCAACATACGATAAAAAAGGCTCCATAAAGAACCAACCGGAATCATTATCTCTTTGAAGCAACGAGTTCTATCGTAGGTATAAAAAATGTCAAACTAAAAGTTCAACTATCTACCCAACATACTATGGATGAAAGATCACCCTCCGGATAACATGTTGACCTTATACTTCATTTTCTTACTCTTCACTAGATCTTAAAAAGCTAACTTAGTACTTGATTAAAGAGGAAAATTATCGAGGTTATCTAGAAGGGACCTTCATAAAGAAAGACACCCTTAAATTCTCTAACCATCACCTTAAGAAGTTGAACTACGGTAATAGACAATGAACCATTCCTCCTTTTAACCTCTTGAAAAGTTAGAAGCTTTTATAAATATATATTTTAATGGGCTCTCAACATAGGCCACAAAGGTATACACCTAAACCCTTTTTTCAAATTTGCCGACTTTATAAGTCAAATGGTAAGAGAATCTAATAAGTCTAAGAGTTAGAGTTACTCCAAGACTATGATAGAAATAGTCAAAAGTAGCTAAAACAATCCATCCGTTTGGGTGAATGCGGTCACGGTTAAGCAAAAATAGTCAAACACCTCCACCATAAAAACCAATGAACGAAAAATTATGCTTTAACATGTACATAGAGACAACAATATCCAAGTTTTCCTCAATAATGCCGAATAAGGTATTCCTATCACTAGGATTGACCATAATAGAGAGAAACTTCTCCCCAAATAAATGCATATAAGTACTTAATATCTCTCCAAACGGATAACTTAAGCCCTCCATAATAATAAAAAAAAAAAAAAAGACTCACTTCGAGAAGCAAAAGTTACGCCAACACCAAAACTAAATTTTATTCTAACCACTCTATAAGAAACATGTCCGGATGTACTCCTAACTCTCTCTAAGTCACCCATCTTCCTACCTATAGGAATGACAAAGAGGGAGAAAAAAAAAGGAAAAATTACCTCACGATTATAAATATGAGATGATAAAGTACTCCACCAAAGAGGAATGCTTATGAAAAAAGATCACATTTAAGTGAAGATAGAAAGGTAAAAAAAAAAAAAAATTCTTCAAAAATTTAAATGACACAATGAAAACCTCCTATAGATAAATGTGAAACACACAAAGACAAAGATAGGTTATAATAATCAAGGCTATATATAGGCAAAAGGAGGCCTCCTTCTTCGATTAGGACACTCTAAATCTAAGGGATTATAAAATGTTGATGTGGTAACACTACATAAGGAAAAAATTTAGTGCACGGACTCTTAATGAGAGTAGTAATTATTCTTGTCAAGAACATAAGAAAATGCAATCATACACAACAATTAAGGCACCCGAGCATGCGTGCAAACACTAGACATTCCTTCACTCAAAGCTACGAACTCCAAACACAAGCAAAATGCTTCACCACAAGAACTGCAAATAGATTCCCAAATTTCATGTCCAACTCCATTCCATATATTTTCTACACTTTTGCTAAATCACTTACAAACTAGTACATAATAGCATATAAGAGCATGTTTAAGCCAAGTTTTCATCTTTTAACCACTAACTTAAGCTTTGGAAGGTCCCACGCCCAATCAAAAAGACTTATTTTGTAGGTACGCAATATAAGAGGACTCCATCCACACTTTATATATGAATGCTCGTCGGTCATTACCGCTATCATTAAGTGTTCAAAAATTATTAGTTGAGTCAAAGGATAATTTATCATAGTCAAACGTATTTCTTTACATCCTCTAGATTTCAGTCGCTATCCACTAAACATCCAAGTCTTCATTAATTGATTGAGGATATCTTTGTAATTAGATCCAATAAGAGCAATATTCCTCTTATCTGGAGAAAAAAAAAATAGCATAATGATTAAAGATTGGAAAATTTTGAAAACAAATCTCTTAATCTCAATTTAAAAAAAAATTAGTTTATAAAAATAGATTTAATTTCGACATAAGAAAATTAATCTTGAAATATCATCTATTTGTAAAATAAAAAATCGTATAAAAAGAAACAGCTATGAAACCATTTAAACTCAAAGTAGCTAATTGTGGTCGATATCTTGGTTGCAATTTGTGATCCACGTATAAATCTTGCATTTAAAACTTTGTGTAATTAAATTATTACTAATGGGTCTGACCTACCTCTCTTCCTCTAGCTGGAAGCCCCAAAATAAACACGTATTTTGCCAAACTAATTAATCACGCACAAGACCCCCTAAGAACGGCCATCCTCTGGGAAATGCACTTAATCCCTCACAATCCGGGGTACTCAATTCGGACAAGAGAAATCCATTCACCACCCTCTACGATGGCATCGTAGAGGGCAAGAGGATAAAACATTTAATATGGATGCTTCTTCATGATAGTTCTAGATAAATCAGTATTATATTTGTTTCTATAATTTTTCAAAAGAGAATGAATCTTATTGTTAAAAAGGATCATTTACACATTGCTATGTATTGTCCATAAATAATAATAATTTTCTTAATTGAATAATTATATGCGTCATATAAATCGAGCCCAATGCCAACGGTTTGAATATATGAAAACTGAATGGAGGATACATAACCTTAAATAAAAAAATAAAAAGAAAATGACAGAGTCCCCTTTGCTTGGCATTCTGAACTGCAATGAAGTGTAGTTGGATCGTAACATGCCTTTTTGACCTTTAGAACATGCTATACATGCCTGGCTCTGCAAGTCTTGCTGGTGCATAATTCCTGTCTGTTTCACAAAAGAAATCTTCATTTTCCGTTGATATTTTATTGCCAAAATATTCTCATATCCATCACGTGTCTGCTTATTCCCTTTACATCTGTCACAAGTAAAGCACCCAAGCGTTGAAGATTGAAAGCAACCGATTATAAAATAGAATCCACAATTCCATGTCCTTCGATCTGCAATTATTGGAAAAGGTGCTTAAAAGGAATTGATGGCGTCTTCACGAAGATAGTGGATGTCCTACAGTACTGGTCCCATTTGACATCAACCAGCAAAGGGTATTCACGTGGCAAGCATGCAACTTAAAGGACAACTTTGGATCTCATGCATATGTGGGATCTTTTCTTTCTTGTTGGATAGAAATTATATCAATAATACTGCTATCGAATATTATTTTTTTGAAGCTGTGTAAATAAGAGAGTAAATTGTATGTTACCTCCTACTTTTTCAGGTAATTAGAAAGATTAACATCAAATAGATACGTAGAGATTGAATTAATATTTTCACATCCCTTAAATAATAACATTAAACATGGAAATGGAAAGTATATTCCGCAAAATGCTTTAAAAAATCAAATTAATTTGCAGGAAATGGATTTTGAATCGCTGTCATAATACGCATGAATTACATTCTTTAATACACAGACATATATATATATATATATATATATATATATATCAAACTGGATCAACCTGTGATCTAAAAATCCAGAACCTTGGCCAAATCAGGCCTCAGACCAGATCATACAACTATATATGTTATTTTTTAACGTACAGATCTTGATTAGGCTCGTTAATCTAGAGCCTCTAGCTTGTACTGTTTATACTTGAGTTACTTGCATGTGCCAATGTGGTCCTTAATTCGATGGAATTTCGTTGTTAAGAAAAAGAAAACAGAAAAATCCTAGGTTGCAAACTTCGAATGCCCAATTGGATAATATTAATAGATGGCATGGCACGTTATGGATGATGGAAAGATGATGAGAATGGCAATCCCGATACATTCTATAAAGTATGCATGCATGATGCACCTAAGGTGACATCCACATTACCTATTTATGACATCAATTTTAATGCGCCTCTTAAGGTCCGTTTGTACGCCGGACGGAATTGGAGTAAACTGGACGGATGGCTATTATATCTCTATTATTACCAGCAAGCCGCACCTGACTGAAAAATTACTCTGATCTGCGTTTGGTAATGAGAATAGTACTCTAATTGTATCCATCTCCCATAAAATTAATAACAATAAGAACTAGAAAACATAATAAAGATATGAAATTAGAAAATAATCCAAATCTTTATATATATATCAGAAAAATAAAATAAATCTTCTAAATTACAAATAATTTTATACACATACCAAACATCCTTTAACCCTTTTTGTTTTACACACTTAATATTTTATCTTTTAACACTTAAAATAAAATTAGTTTCGATCGATATATAAACTGGTCTAAAATACTCTTAATATTAAGAAATATATATTAATTTGCTATCACACGTTAGGTAGCAAAGTGAGCATTTTTTTTTTTTCATTCATTTTATGCCGAATGGATTTATTGAGCTACACAATGGGGCAGCTCTCTTCCTTACATGATAATCATTAAAAAATTTAAAGTTATCATAACTTAAAACTTATTTCACTAGAGAAGTTATCTAGATACACAATCATTAGTTTAAGTCTTTCATCTAAAATGAATATTTTTTAACATGCTTAGTTCCTTCCTATGCTGTGAAACTAGCTTGTTCTACAGAGCCCATAACAACAAAGCCCATAAAGGAAACATCCAACCCAAAAATAATAGTCCCACTCACCTAAAAATTCAAGCACTGAGTATGCCCTAAAATTACATAAATAGGACATACCATCATCTTCATTGAAGTTTATTAGCCCTCTAAACCCTCTAGAGAGAAAATAAAAATAAAAAAACTTCCAAACAAGATTAAGGAAGGTTAAATGTTAACTGTTTAAACCCTAAAACATTAACAGTTAACTCTATTTGACCCAAAACAAAACACAACTTTACATTGGGTAGGACTAACGCTGGGGTCCTACCTTGGTATGGGATTTGGGTTGTTGCAATGTCGTCATTCTTTAATTTGATTTCCATGAAGCAATTCGGCAAGCTGTCAAGAGAGTCTCTCATTTCCATCTTCATTTCTCTTAGATCCTACGCATCGAAATTGGCATTGCTCCATTTAGCATGGTCGTCGTGAAGCTAATGTCTACTACTACTGTCGAAATAAAAATAATTTTGTTAATCATAAATTGTCATGTGTCATTTTTTTATTTAGTGTTAAAAAATATATAAAATAGTTGACTTGGCACTAAATGAGCCTCCGTTTAAACCCCTCTTGTCTTGCGTTCCTGGCTCATTTGCCCCCATTTGTTCTCTTTCAACTCCCTTAAGATATCATATACTCAAACTAGTATGTGTTTGAGGTAATTTCACTAGTTTTCGAACATTAAAAAACCCTTACGTACAATGATTTTGAAAGCAAAGCAAATGCTCTTGTAGCTCGAGTAACACACGTCCCCTTCCGCGAGAGTTCTTAATTAGGTTCAGCACTTTTGGCTTGTATCAAAAAAGAAAATGCATGGAGAAAAAAGAATCATTTAGCATCATTTGCCAATTTTCTTTTTTCTTTTTTTCTTAAAAAATTTCAGAAAAACAAAAACATAAATCTCGCAAACAAAATGGTTTTTAAAATCTGTGTTAGTGGTTGTTAGTTTTGCTTTTCTTCTGGAAAAAAATAAAATACAAACAAAAACAAATGATTATTTTTAGACGTAAAGATTGTCATTATATGATATTGACATGATATTTCCAAAATTATTTTGACTAAGAAAAAAATTTAAAAAGTTTTAAAGTCTCCTTCTAGTGCTTTTATCACCTCCACCGCTAGTACCATCATCTTTTTTATTGGTAGTGATGACAAAATTTTGATTTTTGTTTTATTATTACTATAATTCTATCATCACTTAACAATTATCATCATTATCATTTTTCTTCACTGTCATTTCCTATAATAGTGGCATTATTTTTTTTTCAAACATATTATTACTATGACTATATTATTAGTCCATTATCGCTAATACCACCTCTTCCCTCTCCACCACCATTGTCACATAATCTCTATTATTTTTAATATCATTATAGTTAATAAAATTATTTTTTTAATTATTATTTTTATCTGTCTTACAAATTAGATATTAAAAATTTTAATTTTATTCTGATTCATTTTTATTATTTCAAATACAATGTTAAAACAAAAATATCATTCTGATTCTTTAATTTTCATCTTGATTCTTAAATTTTCATTCTGAACTTTTTATTTTTTATAACCAAAAAACACCTTGAGGATCAATCTGCTAAAAGCTTGTCGATTATTGAACACAGGAAAGGGAAAAAATACGAGCCATAAAAGAAAAACCAAACTCCATCATTCATGATTCAATGCAAGGCACTTTATTTTGTATTTCAAGGAGTTAAATCGTTGCCCCAAGCCCCAAGGCAAGGAAAATATCAGCCCTAGGGCTAACGCAAAGCTCCAATAACCTTGTACGCCATAGCATGCCCTTACGAGTTACAGCTCACTCCAAAAATATCAGGCAAGATGCTCTCAAAGAACACTGAAATTAACTACCAAATAAATTTGAACGTAATAATGCTACCAATCGTTTGAGTAGGCTATATCTCTGTTCTATGCCACTAATCATCATCTTCCGCAAAAGTGCTGTCAATTGGGTGATTCACTTGTAATGACTATAGTCTAAATCTCCTCCAAATTTTAATTTATTTGAGAATCAATTCTTCGGCGTCAAATTTGCAGATTTAAATATTCCTCCAACTATTTTTCATTTCAAAATAGATCTTTCTATTAAATTTTCAAAATAGTTAAAGAACTTGCTAAAATTTATAAATGCTTTGTTTTCTCTCAAAAACTTATTTCTTTCCTCCTAAATACTGAGTAAGCAATTAAAAAATATTTTAGAAAAAAAAATTTAAAAGAAATGACAAAACATCTGTAAGTTAAAAAAAAAACAATTACATGTACTTCCACTGTTAAAATTTATGAAAACTTAACAAAAAAACTCGATCTCAAATAAAAATAACTAGAAAGAAATCCAAATCAAAATTAGAAGCCCAAAAACTAATTACCAAACAACTTTGATTTTGAACCATTTAGACAATGATTAATGACTGCTAGTGAAATACTTTACCATATAACAAGCATTGGTTCCATATTAATATCGGAAAGGAACAAAATCCACATACAACTTGACCAAAGGAGAACCTTATATTAAAACTTTTACATTAATACAATACAATACAATACATAAATCCCAAAAATTATCTACTCTCAACTTTGTCCACATGCTACATGAACATGCATTTTTGGTATAATGAATAACCGAAGTAGGCTATTACAGCAATGAACATGGACCATGGTAATCCTAAGCCTGGTCCCAATAGCATCTAAACTACAAAAGAATATGCTATACAACAAGATGTTTGCATTCTCGAAGAACAAGGTAAGGTGTGCCAAAAAAATGGTGTTACGAGGGTAGGAAACAATCAGGTATAATGTAAATTCCTAGTGAATCTCTTATGGGATGTTAGTATATTTTTATTTTGACGTAAAGCTGCATCTACAAGCATAGAAGGCTATAGAAAACAAGTGGTATGAATGCATTATCAAGTTGTGCAGTGTAGGCCTCCAACAATCCACTCACTGTGACAGCTAGGAGTAGAGAGATCCAATGCTGCACAAAGTAGTACAGGAAATATCAGCAAGTGGATCAACAGCTCAAATGGGAAAATAATGCATAGATTAATAAAAAATTCCACCCCCTCTCTTTTGAGCAGGGAGGGAGGAGGGACTGGTTTATCTGTCTCGTGAGGGAAATGGTTTTAAGGATATTGATATGGTGCATGCAATTAATAAATGAAGTCAAATCAGAATTTTGATACATATAAGAACAAGCATCTATAGCAGAAGCTCTCTGCCAGAAGATTCAGCTACTTTGAGAAGAAAAGGAAGGGTACATCACTCAGCTTCTAACTTGGAGCAGGAGTAGAAAACAGGAGACCAAAATTAAAATGGGATATGCATGAGAAATTCGAGTCACAAGGCATGCATTCAACTCATCTACGAGACACTGGAGCAAAATCTTTTAGGCCAATTAAAAAACTGATTTAGAAGTTCTACTGTGCTGATTTGGTAGAACTCTACATCCATGAGAGAAAAAATAAAAAATAAAAAAACTATTTAGCCAGTTCAACTGTCCATAACAGATTAGATTTAATGTAGAAGGTTTTTTTTTTCCTGTGAAATGGAAGCATATCTGAGCATGCACAAAATACATGCAAGAATAATGAGCTGATTTACCCTGTCCAACTGAAGTAAATCCACTCCAGTGGAAAGTACCAGAGCCTTTGGTAAATTTGTGTGTGTGTGTGTGTGTGTGTGTGTGTGTGTGAGAGAGAGAGAGAGAGAGAGAGAGAGAGAGAGAGACCTCAGTAAGAAAATATCCAGTGGATGCTAAAAGTGGAAGCAATACTGAGCAAGCAGCAAGGACTGACGTTATACCAGCTGCAGTGCCTTCAATAGTTTTCTCTAGCAAGTAGAGTTTCACACATAATATCAGAAATATATCAAAAACACTAATAGGCCAAGAATAAATCATTCTAAAGAGAACTTACTCCCAGTTTTGCTCCACCTGAGGACACCATATTTGTGACCAACCAATGAAGCCTGAATATTAAAGCAAAGTCATCTTATTAGTTTAGAATGAAGCAGGGCTATTGGAGAACAATAAACATGAATAATGTAATGACAAGCACAAACAAGGGCCTATATATGTCATTACCAATAATTCTCATAATCCATATTCATCCACCAGATACACAATTATATTAGAAGTTCACTTGTAACAGCTTCTACAAACATACAGTTAGCTCATTTGACCAGATATTACACAATATAAGGAGATCTCTGCGGCCAAAGGGCCACATATATCATGCCAAGTGAAAATCTTTTATTGTCCGGCTATTATATGTGAATAAATATTACTAGCAACCAGAATCTGTCGAACCATACATCAAGTTTGGCTTGTTATGTTGACATTAGAATGAATTCCCATAAAACAAGAAACTTAAAGCAAGATACTATCTACCTCCCAGTTCTGCTTTCCTTCTTTCAGGGCAGAAAGTTTCAATTGCACAAAGGCAATCCATCTTTTGTTAAAAATGACATCTGATTTGCTTTCAAATTGCCTAGATGGATACAAGTATCAGCTTGGATGGCAAGTTTGAAAATAGTAAACCAAGTTCAGCAGGAACGACAAACTCTTTGAGGCCATTGAGGTTTTATCAAAAGTTCCAAGAAAAAGGTACTGAAACATACATCACAAATCTCTCCAGCTTGCAATGATGAGGAATAATTGTTGTATTTTTGTTCCTTCATACCCCTGCTGAAGCTTATGTATTTTTCCATTGATAATCATATGTAAACGTTGAAGGATCCAAAATTCCCTATCACATTGCATAGTGGTAATTCCATTGGACAAGGAGAGAGAGAAGAACAACATGCAAGAGGACGGAGGTCATGGGGAGAGAAACAGAAGAAAAGAAAGGAGGGATGAGTAGAAGAAATAGCAGAATGAGAAAAGATAGGCGAGATGACATGCTGCATGGTGATAACTTATAGAGATCTAAAATCAACTAGAAACATGAAGCAAAAAAAAAAAAAAAAGGAATTTGTAAACCAGCTTGTTACCAATAAGTAACATGAAACAAGCTCACTAACCATTGTATCCCCAATTCCAAGGCTCAAAATTCCAGCGAAAGGAGCAAGGGGTCGATCATTGTATCCAGAAGACATCCAAATAGGAAGTGCACATCCCAGTAAGAGTGAGAAGTGGCTAAAGAATGAAAAAAATAATAAGAGGACAAATTACTCATCTGCATCAAACATATGCATTACAAAGACAAAATATGAGGAAAATAACTAGTCATGCCTGACAATGAGGAGGTCAGAGTCACGATGGTCTGTGAAAGCATTCATAAATTCATGCACAAGCTGTCCCAAAGGCCAGATTCTCCAAACCTGACAACAAAAAATACCGCAATGACATAATTTTTTAGGGCAAATCATCAACTCGGGAGGAATTCTTCAGAATACCCAGAGTTGTACTCTTTTCTCTCACATAACCATAGGACCCACCATAAAAATTATTCAAGGGCCCCATCTTCATGTAAGAGAGGAGAGTTGTACCTAATAATTTCTTGAAACTCAGACTATTTGATTATAGTCACCAGGATTGGGATACAGAATTTGAATGTACACCAAGTCTTCAAGCCCAGATCAGATTAACCAACCAATTTCAGGTAACAAATCTCATGCATGGTGCAGAAATTGCAATCATAGAGACATGCTCTCATCTAGACTAACAAAGACTTAGCAAGTGCAGTTATCAACATGACTGGAAAGCATAGCTAAGTCGAAATAAAAATGATAGCTAGCATTATGGTAGAATGCATGGGACAATCTACAGGCGGATTTGTACAAATTATTATGATAATTTGAAAAGGAAACTACAAAATTTAATGTTAAACATAAATGAAAGAAGACATAATTAACCTAAAAAGTTCATATGAAAAGAAAATGCCACAATTATTATATCTTTTAAAATTGCTCCCTACAATATTGACCCTCAGAACTTCACTTGCAACAAACTGATGAAACTTGTAGTAATCCAAGCTGTATATAAGAATGAAAATGTCAATGAAATACAATCTACACGTTCGCTCAACTTACTCGAATAATCTCCAAAGTCAAGAAAACTGCCAAGGCTGCACCAAATGCCAGATCAAGAAACTTAGGCTGAAAACAAACTTAAAGTCAGCAGTGTATACAAGAAAATCAATAATAGAAAAGACAAGCACAAAAACAACCCAGATAATGATCAATCCTTTTTTCCCCAAATTACCTGTAAGATAACAGCAGGCAGAAACATTGAAACGGCCATCAAATGGTAGTACTTCCGAAGAAGAATCCTCTCAATCTTACTATTCTTGGATATATTATAAAATCGCAGAACAGAAAGATATATCACACACACCCAATAAAGACAGAGCGATAGTCTTTTAACTGGTTCCATAAAAACAAATCTAACCACCCTGTTAAAGAACATATGATGAGAATATATTCTGAAGAATTGTGTAGATACAATGGATTGCAAATATAAGAAACAAGAATGCAATTCCTATTTCCTAGCCACAATTGTTTCAAGTATAACCACAGTGCAAAATAACCTCCATGGTGCACCCTAACAGGGTGGGAGACAACAATTACACTACAGAGATGTCCTAGTTCAAACCACAGCAAAAACAGTATAACCTATCAGAAAGAGGGGAAAAACATTGCACCCAAACATTTTGACATCAAAATATCATTCAATGCATGCAATCCTAAAATCAGGAACTATCTATATCACTGAGGTAGGATGAATCATCTACTAGTTCATTATTAAGCCAATTTGTCAAGATAAAATATTTTATCTTCACATGCAATCAGATCTAGAATGAAGCTCAATCAGTTACAATAGTTTATATGGAAGTAAATGTTGAAGGAGATACCATAACAGTGGATGCATGTCAAAATCCTGAACAAACTGCATCCATGAAGGGATGATCACAACATTCACAAAACCAAGGGAAGCAAAGAATATAAGAGATCTCCCTTTCTCATTACATGTCCTTGCTCCAGAGCTGCTCAAACTTGAAAAGGCATCCCACACACGAAGCAAATATTTCAAGACAACTGGGTAGAGGAGAAGACCGAGAAGTAGACCCTGGAAAGAACATAAAAAAACTACAAATTCATAATAAATTCCTCAATTAAGGGTGATTCTCTTTATGGATAACTCCATCAGTTAGCAAATCAAACCTGAATGATAATCCCAATCTCACTTCTCCTAAATCCATAGTGCATAAAGACTAATTCTGATGAAGTCAAGTATCCATAAAGCTGTTCAAACAATACCCATCACCATTATAACTTAAAAACTCTGGGCTTAATCCAGAGGGAAGAGGAGACTGTTTTGCACAGAAATGCACTAGCCTTTTCAATGGTATACGCCAACATGTCACCAAAGTAGAGTACAAGACCCACAGTCACCAGAAGTGCTTCCCCTAGAAAGAACAAGGAAAGGGATGATTGCCAAAAACAGAACCAGAATTTCTTAATAGTACAACATCAAAAATAACATAAAAAAGAAATATGAACTTGTTAGACAGCAATTCAGTTTCATCTAGTCAGGGCTGAAGGAAGGACATTTTTCCAATGGAATTCCGGCAAGAACTGGAGATTTAGGGTGGCTTAGAAACGTGCATTTTGGATTCTGAAAATGATAATCACTATACTATATTGTGTTTTGCTAGCTAGGACATTGTATTTTGTAACATTGAATTCAAAAATCAATTAAAAAATCGAAGGTATTGTACATAAACATAAGATGCCAACAAACTGGAGGCAGCAAGAAACAACCATCACAAGTTTGTTCTACCAGGTGTAACAAATAGGCATGATATTAACAGGCACATTGATGACATCACACTGTACAGAAGTCCTAAATCAAACTAAGCAACAATAAAATTGTCAGGGAATGTAGAAATATGCTATAAATGTTCCACTGTGCCTGCAAATCGCTGAGATTATAGAAACAATCACTGAAACATGAAACCAAACACTCAGAGAGAAGTATGATATCATGCTTCTGACTAAATATTTGCCAGTAAGCCATAGGTTTATCATGCAATACTTTAATATGACTCCTAAATTCTGAAAGATACATAAAGCAATGCAACAGTAAATTATAAAAGACCTTTGCAATTACCAGAACTCATAAAGCAATGCAGAATTATATCAGCATTCCACACTTTTTATCAACAAGATAGGCCAGCAGCAAACAGTAAACATACCAATGGAAGCACAAGAAGGAAAAGTATTAAGTAGATGCTGCACCAATTTAACTGCTGTGAATCCATGAAATAGCACCCACAATAGTTTCCATATTGCATGCACACCTGCAAACAAAATAAACAAAAACAGTAAAGGTGGGGAAAAGTTCCAGCCATGCAGCTATTTATTAGTCAAACTACAAACTAATTACATACTTACCAGTAGCACTATAAAAAAAGAATAGCGCTGCACCAATCACAATACATACTAAGCCAAACTTAGCATTCCATGTACTACATGAACGGCAACGTGTATTGTCCAATGAAAATAAGCAGAGAACCATAAGCACAGTGAAGCAGCTAGCAAATGTGGCCCAGTATTGCATTGACAGGTAATCAAGTTCTGCATAACGAGCCAAATACAATATATGAACAAAAATTTATATTATAGATCGATATCACAAAATATACTCCATATATGTGTGTGAGTGAGTGAAACATAACCCCTATTTTGTCCCCTGTATTTGTAGCAAAAGTCAATTCCCCCATAATTGAAAAAAACCTAGGCTAAATAAGGCCAATTGATAATTGAATCCGATTTCCATTGGGGAAATTGACCTTTTGCTACAGACACTAGGGGGAAATTGACTATTTTCTACAAACACAAAGGGAAGAGTGACTTCAAGTGATGCATAAACCTGGTGGTAGTGACTAAAAATCATTATCAATTGGCCTGATTTAGCCCAGATATGAAACACGGAAGGGCAATTGGCTTTTCACTACAAATACAGGGGGCAAAAAAGAGAACATCTATAAATTAAGATCTATATGATTTTTAGTACCTCCAGCTTGAATTTGATGCAATGACAAGGCTCTTGATTGCTGTATCAATTTTGAGAGCATAAAAGTTGGTAATGTAACTGCACCTAGTAGTATCCCTGATGAAGCGCCCGCCCTGAGTATTACATTCAAATGCAAATATCATATATTGACTGACTTATTACAAATTAAACGGCAAAAACAACAACGATAATAATTTCTTGATATCAGGTGTGGAGAAAAATAAATTAAGATGCTAAACATTGACCAATAAAAATAAAAATAAAATCCCTAGGTCAACTAATAAATCACAGATTTAAATTCAACTTCATGATGGCCGATCAAAAGAAGCAGGAAACCCTAACAAGCAAGGAATTAAAGCCTAAAAGTAAGTACCTGGCTTTGAATTGAGAGAAGGAAGCGGAAGTCTCTAGGCGGATCTCGACGTAAAGAGCAAAGAGAGCGAGGAGAGAGAGAAGGACGCCGTGCATGAGAAGAGAAAGAGGGAGAGAGAAGAGGACGATGACAACGAAAAGGGTAACCACCGCCCTCTCGCCGTTAAATAACTGCGACGACGTGACGGCCATGGCCGCTCCGCTGCCAAGTTGAAATTGAAATCAAACGATTCGGTTCAAGTGAGAACGGAAATGGAGTAAAGTAGCCTGTCTTGTTGATTTTTTCGCGGGAAGGATCGAGTTGAGTCCGTCAGAGCCATCAGGATGGATCATGGCCATGGAGAAACGAGCCGTTCCGTTAGGTGGCTGGCTGACTCAATTGGTGGCCCCCACCAATACGTGTTTCACTCAATGATACGCTCCCACCTCAGCTGCCACTGTTTTTCCCAAGCTGGTTGTTTATAAATTCAAAATACGCGTTTTGCCGGTATAATTGTTTCCCTTCTTTAAAATTCCATGCAAATACCAAAGATAAATAAATAAACCTAACACAGCGTGGAAGGTTAATTCATCCATTTTGGAGGCGACTTCAAACATTGTTTTGACTATTGAGGCATTGTGGAGTAAATCATTGACCATAAATTTTATAATCTTACGTTAACGGTAGGTTTTGCTCGCGTACTTTTGATTTTTTTTTATAGATTTTGTTCCTAAATAAATTGTTTTATGGATTTTATTCTTGCAGGGTAACTGTGTAAGTTCAATTAATGATTTTGTCTTTCCATCCAATTATGTTAGATCGCATGCTACCTGTCAAATATCTGCACGCCTGGACATAATAAAATTACACGTAGAAAATTCAAAAAAAAAATAATTAAAAAGAAAAATTAAAAAAATAAATTAAAATTATCGGAAAAATGTTTGGGTTTTTTCAAAATTAAAAATTATAAAAATATTAAAATTATTGGGTAAAGTATGATTTTATAAGATTATAAATTAAATACATATTAAAAAATAAATTGAAATTACAAGGAAAAGAATCTTTCTTCCTCTAATTTTTTTTAAAAAAAAAGGATTGTGTTTTTTATAAATTAGAAATTAAATTAATATTAAAAAGTATTACATAAATTAATTAAAATAATATCAAATTAAATAAATAAACATTTATTCCTATAATCTTTAAAGCTTCCTGTTCAAAAGATTTCAATCTTAAAAAAGTTGAAAAAGATAAACCCAAATTTATATGTAGGTAAAAACCCATTTTGAAAAATACCATTCGAAAGCGTATTTTAATCGAAACGATATTAAATTTATGTTTCTGATCGTTTGATACGAAAATATCAAATTTGATGTTTTTCGGCTCAAACTTTACTGAAATTAATCAAACATATGCATTCCACTGCCAAAAACAAACTAAGGGTCAGTCCAGCTCATGACAGCACCATTTTCTGTTGTCGTGCGTTCCACTACCAAAAACATACCAAGATGTCCAGCTCATGATAGCACCTTCTTTTGGCCTGTTTTGTTTTTTTTTTTTTTTTTTTTACAATCAATATACTAAATATAGTTTTTCAATATTTTAATAAAAAAATATTCTACCAATATATATGTCTTTGGTTTGGTATTAGTAAGCTCTTTATACTTACAAGTTATCCTCTGTAAAATCCTATATTAACCTATATGTTGCTTAGAGGAGACGACAACACGAAAATCGAAAAGTCTGGTCCCGTCATCCATGCATATCCTAATTACATGATTGTGCGATACTGTTGGATAACGATCATCAAGAATGAAGATGTTTGTTTCTGTCTTTAATACTTCAATATATACCGTTCGAAGGATTTCTATCTTAAGGAGAGAAGAAAAAGTTGAAAAAGATAAACCAAATTTATATGAGTAGTGCTACATGATCTTAATTATATAAAAAAAATCATCATAATTTTATAAGAGTAATATTTTTTTAGATAAAGAAGGAAAAAAATTAAATATTTTATTTTAATAGCTATTATGTTATTTAATTTTTTTATTTTTTAAATTCAATTTTAAAAATTTTTTATTTTTAAAAATAATATCTACTATCATGATAACATTAAGTATTTTTAAACTTATATATATATATATATATATATATATATATATATATATATATGCAAAATTCCGCTTTGGAAATTGCCATTCATAAATGTATCTCAATTGAAAAAGATACTACATTATTTATGTTCTCGAAAGGTTTGCTAGAAAATACCAAATATCATGTTTTGCCTGACTTCAACCTTACCAAAACCAATCAATATCCATTTGACTACTGAAAGTATAGTAAGAGGGAATGAAAATAAAGGCAGCTCGTGATTGCACCTTCTTTTGATAATGTTTTGTTTTTTTCTTCAAATGCATATCCTTAATAATTGAGCAGCGGTCTAGCTACGCAACTTTGACGCTTAGCGTAATAATTAAAGGGACACTTTCTAGAATAGCATTGCCGGCTTTCCGAACCATAATTAAGTAGATATTCATAGGAGTAAATTATAAACTAGCCCCTTTATTAAAAAAATTAAATTAATTAGTTTTTATTGTTTTAAAAAATAATTATTTAGTTTATTAACCAGTATTATTCATACTTAATTTAATATTATTTTATTTCAAAAAAATATCTTTTTTTTCATCAATTCTTCTATATTTTTATTTTAAAAAATTAAATAAAAAATAAAAATAAATTGAAAAAACGAAAATGATTAGTTTTTGAGACAAAAATATAAATAGTAAATAATTAGTTTTTAAGACAAAAAAGATTAATTAATTTAACATATGGAGACTAAATTAATAATTAATATTTGAGAAAAAGAAAATTAATTAATTTTTTTTAAAATTAAAAAGAATAATTTATAATTTGCAAATATTTTACTAGCTAGGAGGTTATAGATGTGATCAATTAAATATTAAGTCTTCATAATTCAGTTTTTAAACTAATTACATAACGTATGTAGGTTTAAGTAGAATCATCTCTTAAATTGAAAGCGCCAATGCTATATATATATATATATATATAGAATTCATTAAATATGGCAAAACTATGCTTACCATTTATAACCAAATTAATTAAATATATCTAGTAGTTAAAATAGCAGTGAACATGCTTGAAGCTAAAGGTGATTTAGTTAACATAAGCAGGCTCAACCTTAGTTTAATAGTTATGTATTAAGTTAATTTTTCTAGTGAAATAAAGTTCGAATTTAAATGACATTAATTTCTTTAAGAAATTATCCAAAGGTACTGAAATTTCACATAAGATAAGAGCCTTTTTCATCCATTATATGCCACGTGTAAATTTTTACCGTATGAAATAAGATTTTTAAAATTTGAAAATTTTTTCTCCTGTTAACTTCCATCTTCTAACCAAAGAATAAAAGAACCCTTTGTCTTCTCCTTCATCCCCCGTCTCTCTCTCTCTCCGGCGGCTTCCGTTCATTGTTTTGGAGACTATCTATTCCCATAGGAGATACAACTGGTCATCCACTAGTGAACCCATTTGGACCAAAAAGCCGAGTTCTTGAACCATTGGATCTTGATCCAATCTTGGTAGTGGTGGGAGGGAGTGATCTGCTCAAAGATCGAGCCAAGGACTATGCAGAGAGACTCAAAAATTGGGGAAAAGATGCAAACCATGTTGCGTTTGAAGAACAACAACATGGGTTCTTTACCATAAATCCTAACTCAGAAGCATCAATTAAATTGACGCTGATCATCAAAAGTTTTGTCGTTGAAAAATCTACCTGATATGTGTTTGCCTTCTCTACTATAATAAATAATTCTTTCTTTGCTTTTCTTTCGTCGTGTTTTCTTTTCCCCCTTAATGTCAACTGATGTGGAAAAAATTTATACGTGGCACACAATGAATGGAAGAGATTGTTATCTTACGTGGAATTTCAGGACCTTCGAGATAATTTCTAGGTTGGTTGGGCTTCCAATGATTTCAAAAAAAAAAAACAAAAAAATTGATTGTTGCCCCTTCCAAAAAGTCCGCAGATGAGGCAATGCCAGTCATTCTAGCCAGACTCTATAAGTCTTCCAAAACGTCAGGCATGCCCTGGTCTCCAGCTCTCTTTCTAGTAATAAGCCTCTTTCTCCCTCTCTTTCTCCATCTCTTTCTCAACCTCCTTCTAGCAAAACCCTCATAGTAATATGGCAGAGACACACAAGAAACCCCATGCCATCTTCATACCCTACCCTCTTCAAGGCCATGTCATCCCAGCAGTTCCCCTTGCCATCAAGCTTGCATCTCAAGGTTTCACCATCACCTACATCAACACCGAGGCCATCCATCACCAAACTTCCAAGGCTGAGCCTAATACGGAACCCGACGTCTTCACCAAGGTCCGAGAATCAGGGCTTGATATTCGGTACAAAACTGTATCCGACGGGCTTCCTGTTGGGTTCGACCGGTCGTTGAACCATGACCAGTACATGGAAGCCCTACTCCATGTGCTTTCGGCCCATGTGGATGAGGTGGTGGGCCAGATTGTAAAGTCTGATGACAGTGTTCGATGTTTGATCGCCGATACCTTTTTTGTATGGCCATCAAAGATTGCAAAGAAGTTTGGTTTGCTGTATGTTTCGTTTTGGACAGAACCGGCTTTGGTGTTCTCCTTGTATTATCATATGGATCTTCTAAGGATAAATGGTCATTTTGGTTGTCAAGGTAACTTTTCTTATCATGTCAATCAAAGAGTATTATTGTTTCAAGTACTTGCTAGTTTCTTGCTCGATTGAGTTGTCTAGTGCAAATTTTGCTAATTTTATTGAATATTCTTTCCGAATTCAAATTCTAATATATATATGTGTGTGTGCGTGCGTGTGGATTTCATAAATTCAGTTGTTGAAACTTTATGAGGATTGAATTGGGGAAAAAAAATCGATAAGATTAGCATACTTCTATTTATTAAAAAAAATGTTGGTAAATATAAAAAATTTCATGTTGGTACATGATTAAGTTTTGGTAAATTCTGTTTTCAGATTGCCGTGAGGACAGCATAGATTACATACCAGGAGTGAAGTCAATAGAACCCAAAGACATGACATCGTATCTTCAAGAGACAGATACAACTTCCGTTTGCCATCAAATTATTTTCAGTGCTTTCAACGACACTAAAAATGCAGATTTTGTTTTATGCAACACGGTGCAAGAACTTGAAGCCGAGACTTTGTCAGCTCTACAAGCCAAAATGGCCTTCTATGCAATTGGACCCATTTTCCCCGAGGGCTTCACCAAGAGCTTTGTGGCCACTAGCCTGTGGTCCGAGTCTGATTGCACCCAGTGGCTTGACAAGAAGCCTCATGGCTCCGTCTTGTATGTTTCATTTGGTAGCTACGCACATGTTACGAAAGAGAACCTTGAACAGATCGCAAATGGGCTCTCTCTTAGCAATGTGAGTTTTGTTTGGGTGCTTCGGCCTGATATTGTGAGCTCTGATGATGCTCATCCCCTGCCTGATGGATTTGAGGAAGAGGTTGCTGACCGTGCGATCATCATACCTTGGTGCAGTCAAAGAGCAATGTTGGCTCACCCTGCGGTTGGAGGGTTCTTGACACATTGTGGATGGAATTCCGTACTTGAAAGTATATGGTGTGAAGTTCCTTTATTGTGTTTTCCTTTGCTGACTGATCAATTCACTAATAGGAAATTAGTGGTTGATGACTGGAAGATAGGGATTAATCTGAGTGATAGAAAGTTGGTCACTAAAGAGGAAGTTTCTAGCAATATTAACCGTTTGATGAGTGGAAAATCAGGGGACGAATTGAAGAACACAATCACGGAGGCGAAGAAAACGTTAGAAAATGCCTTGTCACCCAATGGATCGTCAGAGAAAAATATGGTTCAGTTCATCAAGGACCTAAAGACGAAGATAAGTGAAAAGACGGACGAACCAAACAGA
The DNA here is from genome assembly GCA_963924115.1 of Dovyalis caffra. Taxonomy (NCBI): domain Eukaryota; kingdom Viridiplantae; phylum Streptophyta; class Magnoliopsida; order Malpighiales; family Salicaceae; genus Dovyalis; species Dovyalis caffra. Next base: position 17,593,086 of record CAWUPB010000913.1, on the reverse strand, counting down.
TCCATATGCAACGGCAAGTAAACCTATATATATATATATATATACGGTGTTATTAGCCCAGTTTTCCTGTATTAAAATTAAATCCATTTTTCGGTCCAATCAAAGACAAACAATCAACACAGGTATCAGGGAATTCGTAAGAACTTTACTTACAAAAAGGCAGCAGCTAAAAGCCTAAACCATGCAGAGTTGCAGACACCCTGTTTTATTATGGATTATGAAAAAATATGCATAATGATTGATTGATAGTTTGTTTATGCATCAAATTGTTTTCCTAGTTAATGTCCAAGTTGTTCCTGGAATACTCATAAAATTCCTTTAAATCGTCTGTTACAAATTTTCATTTTCATCAGTTAAACTTTATTGTGATTCTGTAAAATTATTGGTGAAATCTATCTTCGAAAAAATATATATATATATATACACTGCAACATTGTACTAACTTCCTCACATAATTACAAGAACAAAATGTATGGGCTCATATGACCGGACAACTTATTTAAAAGATTGTAATGGTAGCAGGCCGTTAAGAACGAAAGGAGAGATGATGAATTATGTTCTCCATCTAAAATAGCACAAAGAAGATACCTTTCAAGCACTGAGATTTACTCTTCATTTTGGAAGCGTTAGGAAGCATTTTAATTGTCCCTTTGAAAGAGGAATCAAACGAAAAATAAATTGTCTAAACTAGGTATGAAAAGCTAATCCAGACTATCTTGACAAAAGGGTCTAAGAAAATCAGAGGAAGACAGTGACCAAAGCTCTCTTTAATTGTATTCACCTTTTCCTGTCTAATGCTAAACTAAAACAGGGGGACGAAATTAAGATTAGTTACACAAGAGTGGCAGTACAATTTCCATTCATCTTGGATTGTCTGTATCCCGATTACACCGGCAAAACTTAAGCATGGATTCATTTTTCCCTACCCGAAAATGCAGTACAACAAACACTAGAATGCGATACCCAGTCGCCATGAGAAACAAAACCAACAAATTCTCCCATTTGGAATTACTGTCAGGAGAGATATCATATGCACTCTGGAGGGCCTGCAATCCTGAAATGGTCCTTACTTGCCCAACAGCATACGAAGTTCCCAGGTACTCGTTCTCCAAAAGCCCCTGCAACACCAACACCAATGACACATCTAAGATCCTTTCAGAAATATGATCTTACTTTAACAGCTGGCAACTGCTTCCAATAAATGAAAATTTAAAGGGCCAGAGGAAATTTGAATTTCTAGTAGTCAGGATTTTCGTATGGAGTTGATTGAGCAATAAAAATAAAAATAAAATGCACTGACCATAAGGTTAATTCAGACACACAGGTAGTCCTATGGACAACACAACAGAGCACAATTACAACCAAACTTGCCTGAATAGAGTAAGTGTGAAAAGCAATATAGGATACTGGATATGTCCACACTGGTCCTGGCAATGCACTTCGAATTCTAAAATACCCGGCAGAAAGCATCATTAAGACCTGAATGTCACACATACCAACATTAGATTAAGCAATGCCAACTCATTAATCAATATAAATATGCACATACATACTGAAAAATTAATCACCACAACTTAATGATGCATTTATGCAAGAGAAAGGTCATCAAGCACCATACAAGACAATCTTAGTAAACATTTGGCATGAATTCAAAATTTGATTTTTTCAATCAGCTTTAGTACTTCAATACAATTGAATTATCTTCTACAGGATATCCCAGATAAATATGAGAGAGGTGGAGAGATACAGGTTAATGCCAACAGCAAAAGGAGTGTGTAGTCGTACGCGTGTGCCATGAAAATATTTCTCTTTCATTATATGAAACTCAGCAAATGCTAAACATATGAAAAAATATTCAGTACTGATAATGAAACTCACGTGTATTGATACCAGCGTTAATACACTCCAGAAAACATGTTGCCAAAGGGAAGTGATAACCAGCATTAGTCCTTCATTTACTAGGAGGCACGCGAAGAAATTCAAAACAAAGTACATCAACAAGCTAAATTCGTCTTGCAAGCCTATGAGGAAATAGAAGACAAGACTTGATGAAATTGAGATAAGAAAGAGGAATGGTATGCTCGAGAGAAATTGCCCAAGTAAAAAGACAAGTGCTCCTGAATGCCTATTTGGTTCTTCACATGCATATATCTGCAAAACAAGTGACCAAATTGCATATGAGAAAGATTAACCTCAGACAAGCAAATGATGATTAAAAAGAAGAAAAACCCCGCTTGATTACATTTTACTACACTTTTTCCATAATCGACTTTTTATGCTCAAAAATAGAAGAGTTTTTTAATTTTTTTAGTTATTTATTTTGCATCTAGTTCATATGATTGATAATCAATGACCTTAATAAATAACGTTTTATTTCTTTGGTGCCTTTATATAAAGCACCTAATGTTTTATTTGAGACAACTTTGGATGATATCGAGAGTGGAGACATTATTTTTTCACTCTTTCAACTGCTTAACTTTTCTACCTCATCTCTGACATGTCCTTTGTGTTCAGTGTCCTTAAGGTCCAAATGCATCATATACAAGCTTTATTATGACCTAGAAAAGCCAGACGACTCCATACACATGCCAGGAAAAATTAAATAAAAAAAGGAAGCTCCCTTTGTCTTGCTACTTGGGAATGCCACCCAGTTATACCATATAGAAACTAGCATATCACATCATCTTGACACCCTTTTCAATGTTTTCATCCTTCAGGGACCAGTTACAAGCCCATGAAAGCTACCAAAACGGTTCTAAATTTTATGAGAAGTTACAAAAGTTTCATTTGGGATATCAAAGGGAACTATATAATCCACGGAACTCTATATGAGATTAAAACATGAGTAATAGATATTCTCGAGCCAAAGCTGACTTTTCTATCTCATGTGTAACCATAGGACAGCAAAGTTTTTTTACTAAAACCCAACAGAAAGCGCAAGGAAATACCTTGATTTCTTTCAAAAGTGCAGGTACACCTGCAATGCTTAGAAGTGAAGTGAATGATACAAATACAAATATTGCAGCAACCCTTGTCTGCAAAATGGGAGAGGAGATAAGAAATTGATCCACATGCATCATCAGTGTGCATGCACAAGAATGAAGACAATAATCATGAAAAACAAGGTCAAGAAGCAGTGATGTACCAGAAATTTTTATCAAGCCACAAGATGAACAGTTACCAAAGGCAAAATGAATGACAGATAAAAAGAGCACGCATCCCATGCCAATGAGGCATTTCAAAGAATCAAATATTCCTGGAAAATCTTTACAAGTCGTACATCAGAACTATTTCCTAGGATGTCCAAGTAATAGCCGAATACACGAGCGCCACCTACTGAATATCAAGAGGATTTTTTTTCACCCAGAAGAGGAAGGATTCATCGTCCTGGGGTTGGTTACAGGAAGTCACATTAATAGCTGCTGCCAAAATGACTTGGATGGTTTGATGTGCATGTCTAACCTAGATCTGCTTCTACTCAGATCATGTGTTTAATTACGACCATGCAGAATACAAATATGACCAGGTTCTAAAGGACTCAGTTATCCTGTTCTTCCTCAGGTACTTATGGATGCAAATTCGGATGTAGTAATGATGTTTGTTTTAAGATACTCACCACAACTGAAGACAAAGAATGCCCCAAGCCTGAAAAAACTGTACCAATACAGAGGGTAAGAAGCATATAGAGAATAAGACGAAGCCAGTAGTATTTCCATTCCCTTGACATAATTAGCAAAGATCTCCACGTCAAAACTGCAATCCTTGTAGCGTTGCCAGCTTTTCCCTTGCTTTTAAGAAGTGGACCTTCCTGCAGAGTTAAACCACATTTGGCAAGCGATTTAGTGAAGACTACAAAAGCTACCATCCGTGGAGCCATGCATGCAGGAGTGCTTTCATTACAGTTTATGCTTCAATGCAAAAATGGGGAGTTTGTGCTTCAATGAGAAAATGGGGCAATTGACTGGATGCAAAAACGAGGAGTTTGTGCTTCAATGCAAAAACAGGTGTTGAAGGAATTTCACAAATTATATATATATTTTTTTTTAAGAATAAAAGAATAATTTATGGAATGAAAAAAAAATTATTGAAGTTATTTTATCATAAAAAAAAAATCATGGAATGAAAATCCACTACTAGACTGACATCTTTATCAAACTGGAGAACATAAAAGAATAGGCCAACAGAGAGCGGATTAATCATGACGTGGACCATCATGATTTAACCTTTAGGACTTGGAATATCTTCTTTGAAAAATAGCATACTATCCTTGTATTGTTTGTCTTTTCCAAAACTAGTTTACTTTCTCATTGGAATATGGATGCAACATGACAAATTATTTTATCTGTGACAAACACTTTTGAAGTGATACTTGAATGAACAGCCATGCACAGATGTACGATCTAAATCAGTTGAAGTTGCCTGAAAAGTGAGATAGCAAACTAATTAAGCACAATCAACTCAAATGCATCCTACTTTGATCTAAAATGATCATACCTTCAAAAATCACACTTCAAGGTATCGTAGGCCTATATCAGAAAAATTTTGATTATTAAGTTTTTTAGGATGAAATCTTACATATGACGAAAAATTTTCTAGAACAGAGCAAATAGCTCCCATTGCTGTCATCTAATAAAGATTTATACAGCTAGTTTGATTAAGTCTTGTACATGCAGGATCAGATTTCCTAGGAAACTCAAGTTTCCGTTCAGATTGATCCAAACATCATGACAAAATAAAACTGCACCAAAATCTCCTTGTTTAAATTGCGTATTGCATTCATCTTGATATTACAAAATATTTAGCACACAAAAGCTAATTCCAAAGCATAAAATTTTCCATAGTGAAACTTGTATTTGCTTGCAGCCACAACCCAAAGAGAATATCTACACAAACGAGCACATCTGCATGGCAGCATTTCTATGCCTAAATTTACAGTGATCTACCTTCTTCACGTAATGAGACATGGATGAGCTTGATTGTTTACGTGTCAATGTTAAACACTCAACATGCGTTGTACCCTCCGTGATCATATGTTCCAAAAACATAAAAAATAAAGCCTTTTTTTAGACATATGATTGGTAAATTTTTTACCTAAAATCCATCCAATCCCAGTCCCTTTTAGAATTCGATCTAAATCCTAAAGTCAGATCTAAAGCATCACTGGATTAATCCAAAAATTTTATTCCAGATACTCAAGCAGCATCCAAGCCTTCCATGCATTGACACAGCAATCCAGGTGCAAAAACAAAAAAAGATTGATTCCTTCATTACCCATAAAAGAAAGAACTAACAAGACATAAGCAAATCTCTCTCGGCATCACAAGACAATCACTAATTGTGTGCATAGTGGAGGCTGAGTGATGGGTATTTAGGCAACCATTAGACATAGTATAATAAGGGGAGATAATGACAATACCCTTTCAGTGAGTCTCAATATCATGGTTTCAACTGCTGCAGCATCAGCTGATGATTTATAGGTTGCTTCCAGGGTACGTATGGCAACAGCAGTGTCCATGTTCACTGATGAAAAATCTCCATGGTCATCCTGTGACAATGATTCCATGTCTAGTACATGTCAAAATGAGTACTAAACAAGAGTGTCCTAAATTGATAGAATAATTTATAATATGTCGTATAGGTGTGCAGAAGTCAACACTGCTACAACATTTTGTTCAAACTCAGGTTGAAAATATAAGTAATATGAGTGTTACAACTTCAAACATCAGTCTCACTATTTCCCGTTTTAAGAGCATCTTTTATGTTGCAATGAGAAATACGGATCAATAAAATAATAATATTTACCAAGTACCTGCCAATTTTTGCACATTGCAATGATCCTGTCAAAATCTGTGTTTATTGCACGTAAGAAGTGATCGGAAGGACTTTGCATAATTGGGCAAGGAAATCCAGCATTTGAGAAGTGCTTCATCAATATAAATATGCCAATTAGTATCCACATAATACTCTCTTTAAGTTCCAAGAAAGAAAAAAAAAATCTTGGACTTTTGCACAAACTGATGTTATTTTGATACCACATCTTACAGCAACCAAATGAAGCACAAAATAAAGACAGTAACTTGGTTGAATACATTTGGTACTAAACTATAAAATGGCCATATGGATATGGGCTTCACTAATTTCAAAATTATGTTCTTTATTAGAAACTAAATCATATGGTAAGATCAAATTCCCAGCATCCCTTACTTGCAAGCAGGACAACGTTTCCCCAAAAAATAAGGTATTTCCATTTGAAAGCAGGCAGATCCGATCAAAGAGACCAAATACTTCTGTGCTGCTCTGGTAAATGGTAAAGATAAGAGTGCACCCAGTGCTAGCCAGTTTCTTTAATGTAACCATCATCAGAAGGGCAGAGACACTGACAGATGTAAAGTCATGAAATTAGATAGAACATGGAAATCAATCAGTACTTATTGGAAGAACAACATAAATCATTATGAGCATGCAGAGCCATGACCACATACAGATAAACAAAAGTGAGGTCATTAATAATGTTGGATCCCTCATAAAATGGAAAATAATATGTTGATACCAAAGTTCACAAAAAGTTAGTTAAAGTTTCTTTGCCAATTGCAATCATATTTCCCTGGTCATGTCAAGTACTTCAGTTTACCAATTGTGATTTTTTGGAGATTTTGTATAACATTTTAATATGCAGAGCAGGAAATGATCCACAATTCATGCTCATTCCTCACACACATGTAATCAAAGTGGTTTGGCAGCATCTAATTTTGGTTCTTGCAAAGAAATAAACCTAAGCTGCTTGTTCCTACCCCTGACTGAGTGCTTCAAGTCAACAGTACAATAAGCCATGCAATCATGCACAGTACCCCATGTAGATGGATATGAAAAAATTATGAGTCTTGAAAACCTAATCGAGGTTGGATGGAAAAAAATGCAATAACCTGTCAAGATGATAAAGAGGTTCGTCTATAAACAAGATATGTGGCCTCATCACAAGCTCCCGAGCAATGCTAATCCGCCTTCTCTCGCCACTTGGAAGGCCCTTAAAATAACAATGTCCTCCAATAAGTTTGTTTGCATAATCACTCAAAGACATGGCGTGGATGGCATCCTCTACCACACTCTTTTTCTGGCAGAAGAAGCCAGGAAGTTGAAGCAGTGCGGAGTAGTATAAGTATTCTCGGACGGTGAGAGACCCTATCAGAGTAGTTTCCCTCTCAACAAAACCCTACAAAATGGAAGATAATTCAAGGTAAAAAGCCCCAACTTTGCTACAGATAACAACTTTTAGTTTCATCATGGAAATGCAACTTTAACTTTTCGAATGAAGACAATTTCCTCATTAACAGTAACAGAACTTAATTAGCAAAATAAGACAGCTATAATTTACCATTTGATACTTCAAAGATGAAGAAGCATCTTATCCAGTTATGAAAAGGATGTAAAAAATTTAAGCACCCAACTTGGTTTGAGGCAAAAATCCTATATATTCCAAATCATGATGTAACCTAAAGTCGATACCAAGAACGACCAGCAGAAGTGGGATTGACCTCATTTATAATGCATTTGTTTAAGAGAAGAGATCAAGAGGCAAAACACTAAACATTGTGAAAATGACAGCTCATAGGAGGGCTTACCAGATTTTCTTTCAAAATTAAAACAGTAACAATATCAGATGTCTGTTAAGGACTATCCTACCGCCATTTGGTTCACAAACACGCTCACACATGACACACGCACACATGTGTAATATATCACATGCAAAATAGCGAAGGCACATCTATTATAAAGGAAACAATGTTTGGAATTAGGGTCCTGGTCACTAGGATAGAGTATAGACTATATCATTTTATTTCCTTTTTATCTTTGGACAACTCACCAACATGGATGAATGTTATTAACATAAAAATTCTAAGAGGATGATAAAGATGCATTTGAATTTTCTCAACCTGGATAGCTCTGGTATGATGGTAGATTTTGGGCAAGTATAGTTCAGAAAGTATATGCTTTAGCTATCAAATGACTCATGATCAATCAGATTGCATAGTATACATATAGCAGACTTGACAGTGCATTCCTCGTGATAAATTGGCCATGTTTTAGCATACCAACAATAAAACACAATTTAAAAGTTATACAGAAATGGAGATGAAATTGGGGGAGCAGAAAATGTGACAATCCACAACCCAAATTGGTTGTATACTATCACAATTCTTAGCACATCGTTTGACTCAGTGATGCAGCAAGCAACTTCGGCCAAAACTTGTGGTAACGATTCCATGAAGGTTACAGAATCAATAAAACAAAATCTAATTGCATGGATAACAAGACAGCCTTACCAATTTGCACAACCTTTTGAAGTTAACAAAACCATTGATTACAAATAGGATAATACTGCAATGCCAAAACATATATATACCTATATCACTCTCAGCTCCATGAGACAAAGTAGTGACCAAGAGTAAAATAATAAATATACTAAAGGAAGAGTGAACAAGAACGTTTTGATCGTATATACTAGAACAGCAAGAATAAATTAATCATAGAAGGAAGAATATCAAAACTGCAGCAGAGAATCTTTCGACCTTGCATATTTAAAGAACATAATGAAATAAATCATAGAAGGAAGGATATCAAGACAGCAGAGTTGCGCGGATACCCAATTAAAAATTCCCCAACTAAAAAATTTAAATTGCTAGAGAAAAGTGATGATCCAATAGCAAGAGAATATACTTAGAACTTACATATGAGCCATAATGCATTCGTGATTTTGCACCATTCACAAAAACTTCACCATACATTCTGGCTGAATGATGCAACCTCCCTGCAGTGTTGAAATTCACTTCTTTAGTTTCAAGCATCCATAGAGAAATTTAAAAGCAAATATTTCAACTTGGTGATAAAAATGAAAAGCATGGTACCTAACCTGCAATAGCCCTTAGCAACGTGGATTTCCCTGATTTTGCAGGACCCATGATGACTGTCATTGTCCCAGGCAATGCATAACCACTAGAGCTCTTGATAACTTTGTCTGAGTACTTCCTTTTCCCTTTGATTGTAACAGTCAAGTCTTTCCAAACAACAGAAGCCCCTGCAATTTTTCTTACAACAACTGCACCCTCTGGTAATGGTGGGGATGGCAATGACCCACTATTAAGCTTCGACAAAGATGGAGATGCTGGTGTTGTAGCAACATTGATAGAGTCACCTCCTTCCTCCACCCTAACATCAATATCCGTATCCTCCCACTCTGGTGAATCCTCAAACGAGATAGGTTGTCTAAGTGAACCAGGCTTCCGCAAATAGAAGAAGTTACTTGATGGCACCCTACTTGCAGGACTACTCGCTGAAGATGAAGAAGATCTGTAATTATCTGATTGAGATTGTATCTCTTCCATCTCCTGCTCCCACTTTTTATCAAACACTTTTAGTAGAAAATGTCTGCACTTTCACACAAACATAATAGCATCTGTACTGCTAATCAGAGTTTCCAATTTACTCGACAACTCCCCATCTTCATGAAAAAATAAAAAATCCTACATCAAGCATTCAAGAAATCCAAAATTTCAAACATCAATTAATATATTGTGGATTCATATCCCTGCATGCTATGGTTATGCACAGAACATTGACAGGCAAGTATAGAAGAAACTGTAGAAACGGAAAAGTATATGCAATTTTAACATTTTGGCATTGTTAAATTCAATTGAAAGAATAAAATCCCAAGACCTTTGAAATAAAACAAAAATAAAAAACTGATAGAAACCCCATTCCCATTTTGCTCCAAAGTTTTTTTCTCAAAAAAAAAAAAAAAAGCATAGTATAATGATAAACAGCAATGCAACACTTTGCAACAGCTACTTCTAAGAATCTCAATAGCATCTCTTGAACAAACAGCAAGGCAGCACTTATCAATAGTATAAAGATCCCATGATCATATTACATTAGTATACCTTGGTTAAAAAAAAAAAAAAAAAAAAAACATAGTACGATCTTTTTTTATGGAAGTTTGAATATCATTAAAAGACATCAACATATTTAAGGTTTCGTTTTCATTTCCTCATTTTGCTTTCTTTTTTCCTTCCATTCTCAGAATCAAACAATACTCGGCAACTTAACAGATAGTCAAAAAGCAAACAGCTTTTTTATAGAGCTTATGTTCATAGAACAAAAAATGACAGCAAAATTAAAAAAAAAAAAAAAAAAAAAAAAAAAAAGGAAGAGAAACCAAAACCCCAAATGCTGAACCAAACTAAGAAACCACCTAATCAGACCAAAAATCACCCTCGTTTTGAAACAATAAAAAACCAAACCAAAAAAAACAAAGAACGAAGAAGAGCAAAAAGAAAGTAGACCCACAATACACACACACTCTTTATAGTAACTTATCAAATAGAATTCACTCGAACTTGATAAACTTACTCTACCTAGTACTAGTATTCTGTTTTTTTGCCAAGAAAATGTAATAAAAGTCTGAAAAGATCGCAACTTTGCAGCTCAACTTAACCTAACTAGTGCTTTTAGTAGCTCAGTGGAGTGCCCAGCAAACAGAAAAGTAGCTAGCTACTTGAAATTTTCTTTTACTTTCACTCCTCCGTAAGCAAGTAGAACCCCTATTAAGCATACATAAATTCAATGGATGGAGAAGAATATAAAATAAAATGCATTTGAAGGGAAGAATGTCAAAGAGACAAACCTGGATCTGAATGTGAAAAGGATTACTGGAGCTTAGGCCTTATAGAGAGAGAGTGGGGAGAGGTAGTGTCAGGGTGCCTAATAATTTAAACACTGAATTCTACATATTATAATTACGATTTATTAATCATTGTTTTTTTTTTTTTAACAAACTTCAAATATATCGAGTAAATTAATTAGTCCCTCTAAGTTTTCTATACGAATTAATTAGTCTCTTTAGTTTTAAAAAACTAATTAATTAGTCGCTGTGTTTTTAAATCTATCTATAACCAAATATTTTCATTCTTTTTTATTTATTATAAGAAATAATAAAAGAAAAGGTAAGTAAAAAATATGAAAACATTGATGAGATAAGAAAATATTTTTCAAAACAAAATGATATTAAATTAACAATTATCAACATTGTTCAAGTAATTAATTAATTAGTTTTTGAAATAAGAAAAATTATTTAATTCATTTTACAAAATTACCTAATTTATAATATACTCCAATATATCCCTATCTATGGGAAAGCATCAATTTTGTATACAAATAATAGTTTACATCAATTTTATACTTATATAATTTGTTTTTTCAATTGGATTCTTTTGTGAGAATTTCTTACTAGTAAACGAGACAAAGCAATATTGTTTCTTATAATAAAAAGTATGATTTGGATAGAATCTATGATTAAAAATGGATAAAAAAGATTTAATTAAAAAATAAAATTGAAAGATAAAATTGATATGAAAATATTTTGCAAGTAATTGGTGGGCAATTTCTTAGGTTTTTTTATTTTATTTTTTTGTTCTAATAAGAGTTTTTACATATGAATATTAATTATTTTTCCCTCAAAGATTAAATAAACCCCAAGTGATTAGCCTAGTGTTCAAAGAGATTTGTTATCTTTATTAATTTTTTAGGTTTAAATTTTGAAACTGTCACCTAAAAAAATTTATTCAATTACTTATAATGCATCATGTTAATACAAAAATGGTGTCTTTTTAGATTATCCAAATAGAAATTTAGTCTTAATTGACGTACACATTAACTCAAAATATCATTATTATGAAAATAAAAAATTGAGCAGCTATTTCAATTTTAAACAAATCATAAATATTTTATTTTATACGTCCATAAAAATGTTATATTTTTGTATGATTTCAGTTGTGTCATCCATGTGGAAAGTTGATGGTTCATAAACTGGATTTAATCAGAAAGTAATTACTTATCAAAGTAAATTATAAATTAGTCTCTTAAAATAAATTAAATGATTACTCTAGTTTTAATAATTAATAATTAGTCTCTATATTTTTAAATATATTTATAACTTAATTTATTTTATTTTTCAATAAATAAAAAAATTTTAAAAATGTGGAAAGATTGATGGAGAAAAATAATTTTTTTGAATAAAACAATATTAAATTAACTATAATCACTACAAATCAAGGGATTAATTAGTTAGTTTTTGGAATAAAAAAGATTATTTAATTTATTTTGCCAAATAGAGAGACTAATTTCTAATTTACTCCTAATCATTGCGAAGAAATAGATGGAAACTTGGACTTGGCTTTTATCTGATCTGACCTGTCTGTCCCGGTTTTATCTTGGCATCTTTGCTTTATCTCATTTTTGGTTTTGGTTTCTTTTTTGTCTTTTTCTTTTTCTTTGATAACTACTTTTTTGTTTTTTTAAGATTTGGTGGCAATGATGTTTTGATATTGCCAATGCACCACTTGTAAAAGCAAAAATTTTGTTTGAACAAAGGGTGTGTCATTCATCCCTCATCTATGCTTTGAATGATTAGATTTATTAAAAAAAAATTAATTAATAAAAGCAGGAAATTGAAAAAGAAATAAATAAAGGACAAGGGTGGTAGGTATATTATTATTCATTTCTTTCCAAGTAAAGTTAATTACTACGACAATGCTAAATCAGGAAATGTGTGCCCATTGGCAAAAACAAGTTTCTTGTTAATTTAATGTTTTCTGTCAAAGCATTAATTAGATCCATGAGTTTGCTTATTTGTTACTACTACTGTTTCTTTCAATAATTTCTGGAAATCCAGTACCCTTTTTGAACGATCGCTCAAAATACTTCCTTCTGACCCATAGGGCGAAACCGTGTGGGTCACATGTGAAATTCATATCTAGTTGGTTTGCAAATCCCACAAGGGGCCAAATTTTACTGACCCGACTAGACTAGATTGGTATATTGGATTGAAGAAAATCCACTCAAGAGCACACATCCACTCTCGTTTTTTATACATATATGTGTTTTGTAGATAAAAGATCTAATTTGTTAGCGGTAAATTCTGCGAAATTTCACCAACATGTTCTGGTTATTAAAAAAAGAAATTAGAAAAGTTGGAGGGTTTATTATTCACATCACTGTTTAGTCACACTCAATAATGCAACATTTTTTAGACTTATGTTATTGTATGTAGTGATATTTTTATAATTTTTAAGTTGTTTTAAGATATTTATATATAAATTTTACCTAATGTTGCACTTTAGTTCTTGATAGTTTTAAAAGATTTTATTTTGATCTCCAAGCTCATTTGTATCCCAATTTGATTTTTACATACAAAGAGATAAGAGAAACTAAGAAAGAGAAGGAATGAGAGAGAAAGTCACAATCAACTCCAATTTCAGTCTTTTTTATTGTCGATCTTGCATTCACATGGTTTATTTTGTCAAACAATATGTGTTTATGGTGGTTTTAAACCATAAAATTATTAGATAAGGTAGATTAGAACCTAAAAAAAATTAAAATTTTCGATTTGATTTGTTTGTTTGTTTTAATATGTATTGAAATGTTTTGTAAGACTCCACACGAGCCATTGACCTTATTTCAATAATTTTGAGGTATTTTAGGATAAAAATAATGTCGAAAATGAGGCTCCGAGGTTTGGAATTGGACCCTCGATTTTCTCATGACGATTCAACAATATTTCTAATAAATTTGAGTTTACTAGAAGTTGCAAGTGGCCAACACTTGTGTTGTTCCCCAGCACGAGCGACATTTCGTTTGTTGGTTTTTTGTTTTTAAAAACAGACTATGTGGGCCTGCTTCTGCAAGCCACAAATCAAGAAATGTATCACCTACTTCTTCATGGCCGAAGCCGCAAGCCTGTCATGGTTTTCTTTTTTCTTTTTTTCTTTTTTTTAGCTTTTTTTTCAACTTTTTTATTTTTTTATTATTGAATTGGGCTGCAAAAAATATGAAAAATTAATAAAAAAATTTTCACATAGGATGGAAGTAATGAAATATATATGATATGTTTTTAGATTTTAAAATGAACATATATATTGCATTATATTATTATTATTATTTAAAATTGATTTCTTCAATTTGTTGTTTTTTATGAAAATTCTCATTAAATTTATTTTTATTTTTATATGAATTTATTTATTAATAAATATAATTTATTTTTCCATGGATTGATGATAAAATTTTAGAATAAGATTATTTTATCTTTTTTAAATATATTGATATAATTTATATGGTTAATTCTTATAATTTTTAAAAGAAAGTATTAAAAAGATAAAAGTATATTTCATGTGATTTATTCAATTTTTTTAAATAAATTAAATACCCAATTAAAAAATAAATTTTTTTATTTACTTCTTCTTTATATAATCAAAATTTATTGGAATTAATTTTCTAGTTGTTTTTATTTCAATCTATTAACTTTAATATATTCCTTGCAAATTAATAATTTTTTTAATATTTTTTATTTTTGTTGTGCATCTTGAATATACTAAGTATGGCCATGATGTATATGTATATATATATATAAAGATTATTGGTTTTATTGAGGATTAATTATGCATCCGCAAACATAACACCAACCATTTGCTATTAATTTTTTTAATATTCTAAAATTAATTTTTTAAAATAAAATAACTGAAATAATATTTTAGAAGAACCACTCAATGATTCAAATATAGTTTCTATACAAATATTATTGATTATTTTGTGAATAAATATATAAATTAAATGTACATATTTTCAAAAAACAAATTCTCATCAACATTATAAGAATGAAAAAAATCATTCATTAATTTTTATACAATTTTTTATATTAATTATTAATTTATTTTTTTGATGTAATCTGTGAAAAAAATATGAAGGCATTTTTTTGTATTTTGAATTAAATATTCTATTTAGATCATTACATTTTTTTTTTCGTTTAAGAATCGATGCATAATGAAGAAAAAATCATGTTTTCTTAAAATTTATGAAAAACATAAGAAATTATAAAATTAGATATTTTTTACCTTTAATTTAATATATTTGAGTAGACCCCATAGCATGATACTGACTATCAAATTAAAATAATTTTTTCAAATGATTTCATTTTTCTGCTTGACCTACAGTGTAACACATGCAGCCAACTAGTGTGGTACTAAGTTATTTGTACTTATACAAGATCATGGATTTAAATTCTCTCTAAAGTACTTAATTTTTTTAAAAAAAAATCTTCGTATAAAAGACGATATGAATAGTTATTTATTTTTATAGTAGTAGTAAATTCAATCCTAGTAACGTAATTCTATCTAAATAGTGATTGTGGAATGCATGGTCCTATCTGTGACCTAAAAGTGGCAAATTTCCAATAACAAAAAAAAAAAAAATCAAATAATATGACTTGTTTGTCGAGCTTTAAAGAAAAACCTAAACTTCAGAACTGATTCTTTTACCTGTGATAGCCCTTTCATTTTTTTTTTTTTTTACCTTTTCTTATTTACTTTAACAAAATTAGATCTAGTTCCATATGTTTTTGGATCTGATTTTGTTTTTTGTTTGTTTTTTTCTACCAGTATTATGATTTTATCCCTATCTTAAAGAGTTTTTGTCTCTTTTGAATAAAGAATTTGCTATTACATTTTATGATTTTAAAGAAATTAACATTCTCTAACAATCATGAAGATATGAGATATTTTATCGATGGAGTCTGGTAGTGCGACTCGTTATTTCATTTATTGATGGCGACTTGAAATATTTATGTGTGCACGAGAAACAACAATCCTATTTTAGAAAGCTTTAAGTAGGAAAGATTAGAGAATTCAATTTGACATTTACAAATGGACTAGAGGTGACTTGAAAGATCATTTTTTATTATTGTTGTTGGTTGTTTTGTTTAACATTTTTTTCTTCTTCTTTTTCAACTGGTCAGATATAATTTTTATAGCCATTAGGTTTTGAAAATAACAATGTACTTTGCATTATTCTGTATTTAATGAAATTATAATATTTCATGATAAAATAAACATTGAAATTACTATATTCCATGAAATAAAAACAGTAACAAAAAGGTCGAAGATGATTTCTTATTAATTACAACTATCAATAAAATACCAATTCAAATTACTAATGAAAATCTAGTTAGGTTTAACATTCTCCCTACTCGTCCCACGTTAATATCAAATTGGATTTAGATTTCTTTTCCATTAAGTATTGGAGGGAGTTGTGTATTCTTGGGGTTATTTATTTATCTTTTTCTTTACTATGAAATAATACCGAAATAAATCACAAAAATATATTAAAAAAATATATGTCCATTTAAGTTAATTAAGATAAAGTCATTTTTTCCTTTAATATGGAATGATACTAATACTTCATAAAAATATATTAAAAATTATGTGTATTTAATTAAGATGAAGTCATTTTGATACGTAAGATAAAATTAATAATAACAAGAAAAGTCACTTAGGGATGGTAATGGGGCGGGGTGGGAATGGGGATTGCCATCCCCGTCCCCGCCCCGCGCCTAAAAGTTTTCCCCTTACTCGCCCCGTGCCCCGAATGGGGTAAAATTTCCCGTACCATCCCCGCCCCAAACGGGGACGGGGATCCCTATGGGGTAAACGAGGCAAAAATTATTTTTTTTTATTTTCGTCTCATTTTATCCAATTCTACTATCAAATTTTAAATTATAGACAAAAAAATAATAATTTATATAGAAAATAAACCCTAAAAGTCACTAATTATAGATTTTATATGGGGTATAATTATAATTTTAATGAAAACAAATAGGACAAACGGGACGGGGTAGGCAAATCCCATCCTCGCCCCGTCCCATTCCCCGGTCAACACGGGGAATCCCCGAGTTGATTGGGAAAATTGACGCAGGCGGAGCGGGGCAAATTGCCATCCCTAAAGTCACTTATAGGACTCGTTGTAGTTGAATTGGATAAAACTTATCAAAACATGATGGATTAAGTTTCGAGTGGGTCGGATGGTTATATTCATCCCAATTTTTTTTTTTTTTTGAAGTATTATCATCCCTAATTAAAATAGCGAATTTTTCTTTAAAAAATAACAATAATTAAATACAATAATGGTTCGTGCGAGTCCACTACTTGACATGTATTTGACCTTGTTTGGTAATATTTTGAGAGAGATAGTAAAGAGGGTTAAACTTAAACCCCTAATAGCGAGTAAATAATTTTTAAAGTGTTATGATGGAGTAGCAAATAGTTAAAAGGATAAATTTTGATTTTTGTAAAAAAAAAAATCGAATTCAATATTCATTTCCCTCTCTTTTGCTCACGTTATCAAACATTCTTATCTTTTAGCAGAACTAGTCCGTTAGGAATTAAATTCGTGACTTCTTATAAGAGACTACTATCACTAGACTACAAGCTCTTTAGTTATCAAACATTTTTATCATTTTACTCTTCACTCACATTTTTACTATCAATTGACGATACCACTAAAGTCGTTACTAATAATCTTCTTCTTCTTCTTCTATGCTTCTTTGAAACTTAAGGTTTCTAGCTTTTCTTATGTAACTTTGCTATTTTGTACACTATAAATAATTTCTACACATCACTTTGATGGTTGCTTATGGTTACGGAATTATGACGAGTTCTTATGTAATAAGTATACCTCTATCAAGCACCAATTGCTATCCATATAATAATAAAAAAAAGAATAAGTTTTTTTTTTTTTTGCTATTTTATATGTAAAGAAGTGGTATCGATATTACTTTGAGAGGCACTTCAAGATCAAAATAGACGATTAAACTTAGAAATACATAACCGAAGAGAATGTTACCACTCCAAGTCAATGCACATGTCTAGTGAAATTAATGCACATGGATTTTGAAACTTGCTACAAGAAAGGGGTCACATAATGATGTCTAAGCTATTATCACTTAATTTTTTTTAACGATAAAAACTATAAAAAAAATATAGCATTGCTCTTAAGAGTTCGACTAAACGAGTTAGCTATATGACTAGAAAAAACTATAGTTACCTTAGTGTACCTTTGCAATGAGATAACTTTATATTTTTAATTTATAAAAATTCATTTATGCATGTCCCATTTCACATATACTTTTATATTTTGATTTGCGAGTTGAAAGGGCATTTTCTAACTACTCTTAGATGAAGAGATTTGAAGATTGAAAGAAGACTCAATCTCTCACATAACATGTCGTTGGACCATTGTGATAAGCCAAGACGTTCTCAACGTATTCTTATTAAAAACCCAAAATACGCGTAAAGGAGGCATGCATGCATGACACCTAGGTACATGGAATAGGAGAACATGGAAATTAATAAGGAAGGCATACGTGCATGGTACATAGGTACGTGAAGCGGGAGAACAAAGAGGCATGCATGCATGGCATGTAGGTATGTGGAGCGAGGAGAACATGGAGATTAATATGCTACGAAGAATTAGTCCAAGACACGTTCACAACATACAATAGAAGTGGCTATTTTATTATGGTTTTGTTATTCAATTATACTAGCTGTCAATTAGTTATTGGTCTTGAGTTTAGAAGTAGTAGTTAAACTTTATGTATATAAAACTCTTAGAAATTCAATAAAGAAGACAAGTACATTTTATCCAAAACTCTATGGTTCATTCTCATTTTAAGAGAATCCTACTTATTTAAGCAATTGTAATTTAGCTTTGATTGGGACCTATCATTGGTATTAGAGCCTGGTTATGATGGCAACCAATAGAGAAAGAATAGAGAATTTAGAAATAGGCCTATGAGGACTTTAAGAAGGCATGAGCGAGAATGGAATTGGGCATTGTCGACAAGTTTCATCGGATGGAGAATACCATCAATAAGCTATCTAAAGCTTTGCTTTCAAACAAGAAAGCATTCAATAGTAACACCAACGATCGCAATGGTTGTTTTTGCAATAATAGAGAAGAATTTTGAGATTATTTGGAAGGAGAAAAGCCAATGTCTTTATCCAAATTGGCTAAATTGGAGTTTTCATAGGTATTCGGTGATGATCCCACCCGAATGGTTTAATAAGGTGTAATAGTTCTTTAAGTATCAAGGCACTATAGAAGATTAAAAGGTGTCATTGGCTTCTTTCCATCTTGAGGGTGAAGCTAACCAGCGGTAGTAATGGCTACACCAAGTTTTTAAGGAAGAAGGAAGAGAGGTGACCTAGAAAATCTTTGAAGAAGAGTTGTAGGCTCGTTTTGGTCCTACCGAATGTAAAGATTTCAATGAAGCTCTATCAAAGGTAAGGTAGGTCGACTCATTTCGAGATTATTAGAAGGAGTTTAAGAGATTAGGGAATCGAGTACAAGGATGGACATAAAAAGCCTTGGTATGAACATTCATGGGTGGTCTCAAATAGAGATAGTGGAGGAAATTTGAATATTCAAGCCTAAGTCCTTAAAGGACGCAATCAATTTTGCTTGTATGCAAGATGAAGCTCTAGCTCGTCAAAGAAGATTCACACACCCATCACTCAATCGAGCACTATTGAAGCTTCCAACTCTATCAAATCCTAAATTTGCACTACCAATGAAGCGACTTTCATGGGAAGAAATGCAAAAACAGTATGCTCAAGGCCTTTGTTTCAATTATGATGAAAAAGTTATATCGAGCATAAATGTAGAGCTTCTTAATTGCTATTATTGAAGGTGGACAATAGGAATGACGATAAAGATAGTGGTATGATAGAGGAGACACTAACCGAGTTACAACATGAGCCTAAAATCTCTTTGCATGCTTTAATAAGATGGACGACCTCTAGGACCATGAGAATGGTAGTAAAGGTTAGGCAATACAAGGTCATGGTACTTATTGATAGTGGCTTTATGCATAACTTCATTAGTGAAAAGATAACAAGTTTTTTTATAACTTTTAATAGTTCCTACCAAACCCTTCAATATAAGGGTAGCTAACGGAAGCCCATTAAAGTGCCAAAGAAGATTTGAACATGTACAAATTCTACTTCAAGGTATTCCCTTCTTTTTTAAACTTTATTTGATACCACTAACTGGGTTGGACTTAGTTTTGAGTGTGCAATGGTTAGAACAATTAGGAACTATGGTGTGTAATTAGAAGAAGATGACTATGGAGTCCTAATGGTATAATCAAATTCAAAGGCTACAAGGAATAGATGAGTAGCCTATTTAGATCATATCTTTGAAAGTTGTTTCAAAGGAATTAAGGTAAGGGAATTTCATGTTTTTAGTTTTCTTTACAACTAGATAAGGTAGATGTACCATAAAGATGTCATCATGATATGTAATAATTGTTGAGAGCTTATAATGATCTTTTCTAAGAACCAAAACAATTACCAACAATAAAAGAAGTAGATCACTAAATTTCTCTCAATGATGGAATCGAGACCATCAATGTGAGACCTTACATGTATGCCTATTTTTAAAAAGCTAAAATTCAAAAACAAGTTTATGACATGTTAAAATTGAGCTTATAAGATCAAGCACTAGTCCTTTTTTCTATCTTATTTTATCGGTTAAAAATAAAGATAGAGCCTAACGCTTTTACAATGACTATAGAGCCCTTAATGCTATGACCATCAAAGATCAATTTCATATTCCAACGGTTAATGACATGTTAGATGAGCTTTATGGAGCAATTTATTTTATAAAACTTGATCTTAAAGTCTGGTTACGATTAAGTTTGGGTAAATCCTATGAATATTCCTAAGACTACATTTCGTACCTATAATGATTATTATGAATATTTAGTTATGCCTTTTGATATTTGTAATGCATCATTTACATTTCAAGCCGTCATGAACTCTATTTTTCATCTTTACCTCACAAATTCATACTAGTCTTTTTTAACGACATTTTGATTTATAGCCCTAATTGGACTATACACCTTAATATGTTAGAAAAGCTTTTGAAATATTAAGGCATCATCAATTTTTTTATTAAGATAAGAAAATGTGCTTTGGGCAACAAGAATTGGAGTACTTGGGCCAAATTATTACCCCTTATAGTATAAAAATTGATAAAAAAAATTAAAGCAATAACTAGTTGGCCTAGGCCTACTAATGTTTCGAATTGCATGGATTTTTAAGCTTTATAGGTTACTACGGGGTTCAAGCAAATCCATGATTGAAAATCCAAGTAACAAAGAAATAGGTCTTGAACCCATATCAATTGGCCGTGCCACTTAAAAAGTAAGGAGACGGTTCGTAAGGTCCAATATCAAATTCGAACTAAATCTGCTAGAATAATAAAATTAATGGTATCGACAAAATAAAATAAAACAATAAAATAGTAATAGAAATAATAATAATAATAATAATAATAATAATAATAAGAAGAAAATGTTCGTTAATGGAATCAAATTGATCTCACGTTCTAAACATATCCATTCAAACTAACCTAAACATGCATCACATCAAATAGTCAATTACAAAAGTATAAGCAAATCGGACATGTTAAAACCATAGATAACGGAGAAGCGATTACACAAAAATTAAAATGGCCAATTGACCTCTACAAGGTCATTAACCTATTGATTTATGTTAGTTTATCTTAAATTCAATGTTGTGGTCTCGTTGTTAGGTTCATCATTGATTAAACTTTCTTCAAGAAATCAATTCCTTCTCTATCAACGAAGGATATATTTAAGCGTCAATCTTACACCTTCTCGGCCATACAATCCGATGGACTTATTGAGTTTTTTTTTCCATATTTTGTAAAGTAGTTTTATTTAGAGCAACTTCCAAATTGAATTTATACTAGTAGATGAAGGTATTTATTATATCCTTCTATTTTTGAATCTTGGCTCTATTAAAATGTATATACCCATTAAGAGCAACAACATCATCTAAACTCTCATGAAATAAATGGGTCAAGAGCTTCTCATATTGTTTAATCTCTCGCCATTTTGTCATAGTAAATCGAAGATAGATTTTTGGGCATCGAGTATCGATCTACTTGGTGAATTTAGGTACCTTAAATTTTTTTAGAATAACAACATCGGATAGCAAATAAATTTTAGTTATTTTCATTGGATCATATAAATTCATGCCCTCAATAGCCCTTAGACATTCATCGATGGATAGTATTTTATCAACTTTATCTATCCTAATAACTTCATTCTTGATTGATTCTTTCATAATGATGTCGGTAGTCAAAGCCGCCTTACCAGTGAGTCCTTTTAGAAGCATCAAAAATAGGTACAAAGCATTAAGATAGAGTTTCATATCCTTGGATGGTGAATGGAGTTTCATATCCTATCTATGGCAGATTAGAGCATGCTTCATGAAGAGCTGGTATTACTAAAAGAAGACTAACCACATAGATGTTGGGTTTATAGCTCATATTTTTTAAAGTAACAATCAAGTAAATATAGTAGAGTAATGATTAAGAATTTTTTATCCATAAAGCTTTTTTTATCCATTAAGAATTTCTTATCCACCAAAATTTTTTTATTCACTAAGAATTTTGACCATTATAAATAGGTGAAAAGACGTCTAGTTTTATTGTGTAAAAAACATAAATGCTGAGAGGTTTTTATTTTTTTTAGTGTGAGAGTGAATGTATAAGAGGATTTGAGGTTATATTTTGGTATAAAAATCACAATCATATTCTTCTAATGATTTTTCTCATAGTGAAGAATTACTCTCAAGTCTATGGAGTAAGTACGATTTTATAGAATCATAGTAAATCTTGTATGTCCACTTTTTATTCATCTTTGTTACTTTGCATTTATTAAATTGGGTTATTCATAATGGTATGTTGAATCTCAATTTCTTTAAATTTCCTAACAATTTAGTATTAAAGCTTTGCTTTTGAGAGATTCAACTTTTGATCTTGAACAAGTCTACACAAGACAAGCTTTAATTTATCGTGGAATAATTTAATGAGAATGAAAGTTTTACTCTTTAACAACAAAGATGAAACACATTTTTGTTCAATAGAGCTTGACTAAAGTGTTGAAGGAAAGGATGAGAAGCTAAAAGAGATGGAAAACATAAGTAAGAGGAGTTAGAATCAAACTAGGTGACCACGATTAGACTTTGTTTTGCCAATAACATTATCAATAATGTTATAGATGAAGATTTAACACTTGTAATATAGGAAAAGTTATAAAATATTTATCTAGTAAAGAGTTTAACCAACAAGTTACATATAAAGTGATAACTTTATAAGCTAAAGATAGAAGAAGGCGAAATCTCATAGAGCACTTAGATATGTTCATTGGTGTACTTGAACAACATAAAAAAAATTGATGTCAAGATTGAGAAAGAAGATAAATCTCTTTTGCTTCTTACCTTTCTTCCTGATTTGTTTAAAAATTAAGTGACGATATTACGAGTCTGCATTTTTATCTAATGAGATGCAAAGAAAGTTAAATAAAAAAATATAACTCTATAATAGTTATATGAAAAGAATATCGAAAAAGAAGATCGGTTGAAAGAGAATTTCAGAATGACATGTTTGAGTCTAGGTCCAATGAAAGGGACATTTAATATTACATGTGCAAAGAATTTTATCACATCAAGCAAGAATGTCCTAAAAAACAAGAATGGATAAATCGATGATGCTGGTAGAAGAGCATAGGGATGTCCTCATAGTTTTTGAAGGTATTGACATTTTTTCTCATGATAGTTGGTATTAGAATCTACATATGTGTTACATGTGTGTTCTAGAAAAGAATATTTTGATGAGTTCTAAGAAAAAAAGAGCGACTTTGTGTCTTTGGATGATGTATCATCTTTTAATATTATAGATCTTATAATGGTAAAAATCAAAGGATTTGATAGAATAATCTGTACTTTAAATGGCGTGGATTATGTCTAGATGATACATAGGAATTTGATAACAATGAGCGAGTTAAACTCTAAAAAATATAGTTATTTCTTTTCATGTAGAGTCTTGAAAGGCATACATGGTGCCACAATCCCGATAAAAGAAGAAAAGTAAGATGGTTTATATCATCCGATTAGGAAGTTAATGACCTCAATGAGTGACTAAAAATAGAATACATAGGATGATAGCTACCTAAAAAAAAATCTCTTTAGTCATAGGAAAAAAAGATAAAAAAAAAAATTATGGATTCTTAAGTTTTAGATGATTGTGAGGGAAAATATCTTCCCAAAAGAGATGATGAATTGATGAACTTTTCTAGATTTACCAAGTAAAATGTACCCGGAGCAATTGTACATAGATATTCATTATGTTTTTTTGAATCCGGTGGAATTCTAGATTATTTGCTAATTCAGATTATGTATAACTAGTAAATTTTAATAATAATAATGTTTATTTATATATTTTTTTGTTTACTATATTTACGAGTAGATGGAACCAAAAAACTTCGGGATGACAAAAATATTTGCCAAGATGGAGATTGTTGGGTTTGTAGATCATAATTTTTAAAGTAATTACCAAACAAATAGAATGGAATAATGACTAAAAATTCCTTATTCACTAAGAATTCTTTATCCATAAAAGATTCGCTATCTAGTAAGAATTTCTTGTTCTAAAGAATTTTGGCCATTATAAATAGGTAAAAGTGTGTAGTTTTTGTATGCAAAAAATACAAGGGTTGAGATGTTTTTTTTAAGTGTGAGAGTGAGTGTACAAGAGGTTTTTGGGTTGGATTTTAGATATGAAAATTGCAATCATATTCTTGTACTAATTTTCTTTTATGGTAAAGAAAATTTTAGGTCCGTCAAGTAGGTATGATTTTGTCGAATCACATTAAATCTTAAAATTTTTTTTTCGTTGAATTAGATTGTTTGTGGTTATGTTTTGAATCTTAAACTCTTTAAATTTCCTAACATTAGAGAAATTATAGTGTTAAATTGGCGGTTAGTGTCGACAATGTAAAGGGGTCCTTTAACAATACAAGGTATAGAAGAGTTAACCCTCTTAGATGTCTATTCATCAATTTGTCTTCTTTACTCAAGCAAAATAGATAGTCGATCTATTTCTTCTTGGATAGCTTCGACTACCTAAACATAATTTTTTTAACTGATTTTTTTCTTCATCCTTTATTTTTGCTTTAGAGAACTTTTTTCTAAGTTCCGTGTTGCGGACCTTTGGCGAGAGATTGAGCTTTTACGGTGTAACCTATATTTGTCCTTAAGATGAAGGTGCACAATATAAGTTCTAAGAACATGGATTGCTTCGTTTGAGAATTCATAACTTATGATTATTAGGCTTGGACATAAAACATGTCTTTACTAAAAAGAGTATCATGACTATCAACTTGAATTTTGGACCAATAGTGAACTTGATAGCAAGATGATACTATTACTACCAATTGTACCTACCAATAGTAGGCATGGTATCTTGATCAAATTAATAGAGATAATGTGTTTAAATCCTTATTATTTGCCTCAACATAAGATAAGATAATACCCATCATTTTAATTCCTTAGATTGAATAATTATTTTCTTGATATATGAACATTTTTTTATACATCTTACTTATTTGATGTTATAAGCAATTTCATTTTCTTGTCTAAGCAATCCATCTAGATCTTGGACCGTGTCACCCTCTTAACAATCCATAGTAGGTTTCTCAATAATGGTAGTCTTGATAGCCATGGTGCTTCCAAAGTATGATTGTTATTTAAACTACATAAGAAAAATAAATAATGCATGTGTAACACTCCACGATCAAAGACTTAAAAGTAGGTTAAGAGTATTAGCCGCAATGTTCTATATTCGAGGTGCAATGAATGTAAGATATGAAGCCTAACAACCTTTACTCGTTAAAATAATTACATTCACAGTAGAAGTTCCTTAATTTATTAATTTAGGTCCATCGTTTTATTCCCCACACCATAATTACAAATTCATTATATTAGTCTTTCAAAACTAATTAACTAGTGAACCTTTTTATTCAATTCTCAAACTCAACTTAGGAAACATAATTTGAAATTACTTATTAAATATCCTTACATAAAAATACATAATTGTTTAATAATAAAGGTATTATATTAATTTCATAACAAATAGAAATCAATTTGATTTTTATAAAACATTTTAACTAGAAAACCTTAAATAACAATGTGACAAATATTTATTGAGTAAACATACTTGTATAAAATTAAAACCCATTATTAATCAAAACAAATCTTTTAAAATTTAAATTCATTTATACAAAACATATTGGAATAGAACCATTTTATTTGTCGCAGGGCGATGTCGGGCACGTGAGGTGAAATATAGGGCAAATGATTGGAGTCGCCACCTAGTATTACGGTTACTAGGAAACCTCATGACTGGTCTATTCGGAGTTTCGGGTAAGGGATTTATTACGTGTAGGAAAGACCAAAAGTCACCCTACCTCGTCTTGCCTAAGGCAAGCTGCATTACATACAACCTTAATTTAACTACCGATGAAAGTGCCCCTTTGTCGAGTGATTCGGGACTTGGTAGTCGAAGACCTTGTCCTCACTCTGTAATGAATGACTAAAAATGATGAACACGGGGATATGCTTGCTAGTGCGGCTCAAACGACATGCATGGAAAACGGAACTTAAAATGGGCAAATAGGCAAACAATCAAGACAAGTAAAATGACAGAATATGCAACACATATAGAAATAGGCAAATTGACAAATAGGTAAAAATCGATAAATACGCAAATTGGCAAAATCGGTAAAGAGGTAAATAAGCAAAAATTGACAAATAGGCAAAATAGGCAATCATAGGCGAGAAATAGGCAAACTTAGGCAATCATGGGCAAAAATAGGCTAAAATCGATTACATAGGCAAAAATCGACAATTTAGGCAAAAACGAGCAAAAATCGACAACTTTAGAAAAAATAGGCTAAAGTCGACGATGAAATAAAAAATTGACGACTTTAGGCAAAAGTAGGCTAAAATCGACAATGAAAAATGAAAGCCACGACTTTGGCTAAAATCGACAATGAAATGGTAAATTGGCGGCTTTAGATAAAAATATACTAAAATCAATAAAACGAACACACATAGGCAAAATTGACGAGAGCCGACAATAGGACCAAAATCGGAGAAAATGTAAAAATCGATGAAATTAATCACTTTGGCGTACATAATCAATCATTTTTGACGAAAACGAATTACATGACAACATTTCAAGCTTAATTGGTTCGGCATGTGTTTTTATATATTAAAAAAAAATTATCATACAAGATGCACTTTTGAAATATGCGTTCGACTAACAACAAATATCCACATGTTCAAACCGACGCCTCATTCGTCATCATGCCGCCCAAAACAAAATAAAAAAATGCACATCATTGCAATTCAAGCAAGTTACACATGAATAAATAGGTCAAAATAATCACATCACATTCATTCAATTAATTACATGACACATATCAATCATAAAATAAATTTAATACATGTTAAATGAATAAATAAATAAAGTAAAAAGAAAAGTGAAAAAAAATATTACTGTAAAAAAAAATGAGCTAGGTCGATTCGCTCGGCGGTCTCGGAGTCGGACCCGACCTTTTCAAGCCCGATGGAGACCGATATTTAGTCAATCGAGGAGGAAAGATGGATGGAGCGGCGGCTGCTGGCAGAGGCGAGCGCACGCCGGTAAAGCGTTGGCGTGCGGACGAGCGCCGGCAGACGTAGGCGCTCGCTAGCGAGGCGCGAGCGTGCGGCCGGTGGACACAAATGCGCGCCGGCAGATGCGCGAAGGTGCTGGCGACGCGCCTGGAGGTGTTGTTGCTCGCTGAAACGCGTGATGTGCTTGAAGTGGGCCGAGGAAGGCGCCGAGGATAGGTTGCTCGTGTGGGAGAAGGAGCCGAGGCCTGGTGGCGTTCGTCGTCGGTGCTAGGCGCCGGCGTAGGCGTAGGTCGCCGGCGTGGTGGAGGAGAGGGGTCGTGGCGTGTGAGGGAGGCGGCTACTCGTCGGTGAGGGGGAGTCGGCGGCTAAGTCTTTTTAGGATGATGAACGAGTAGCTGGTTCCTTTTTTGGAGGAAGGGGGTGTTTTTATACTAGGTATTTTTTAAGGTTTTTTGGCTAAAGGTCTTTTTGGTCCCTCATTTTACAAACTCTCTTTATTTTAGCTCCTTTCTCCTTTCTTTTTCAATTGTGCCCCCAATTGCATCTTTTTCTTTCCTTTATTTTTTCCTCTTTTCCTTTTCCTTTTTCTCTTTTTTGGAACCCAAAATTGGGTGTTAACATTATTTAATAGAATTCATTTTCTTTAAAACATTTATAAAAACATATTTATGAAAACATATTTTGGAAAACATTTTTTTGTCAAACATATTAACTATCTTAAAACCACTTTTGGGCTAAACCCATTTTCATTTAATCAATTTCTTTTAAAATATTTTTGGATAATCTTACTAAATATGAAATAATCCATTGAATCTTCATTAATTACCATGCCCTTTTAAAACATGAATACAAATACATGATTAATCATTCCATCAACTAATGAATTTTTGAAATCATTTTAATACTTTCCGTTTAATAATAAAACTATGCATTTAAGTACAATTAAATACTTTGATATTATAAGCTTCATCTAAGCTCTTTGGAATCTAAACCATATATTAAGCCCTTGGGAAGCTTAATTAGTTCTTATACTTTAAAAACCATTAAAATTATTTAATCATTAAACTCATTAAATTAACTAAGTTCCCTTTAAACCATTTTAACCCTCAAATATTGTATATGCTCATGTTTGGTACCATTTAATTGCCTCTTTTATACATATACTAACCATCACATTAATTATAAAACATAAAATATACTTAGTTTATATATAATTTATTTATAGTTTAATCCCTCCATCAATATATATATATATATATATATATATATATATATATATATATATATATAACAAAATTCTTGTAGTCTAATAAATTAATAGATGAATCCGCAAGGTTTCAAAAATTATATATTTAGTTTTTAAATTTATTTATAGTTTAGTCCCTCCATCAATATATATTGATGACAATGGTAAGATGAAATATTTTGATTAGAGAAACAATCATTTTTGGAAGAAAAAAATTACCAAATTGAGAATTGTCAATGCTAGTCAATGAACTGCTTAGGTTTTTTTTTTCCCCACAAAGGAACTAATTGATTATATTTGACAAAATATAGTAACTAATTAAGTTATAATTAACTCAGATCATTTTATGGCTGGCTCAAGTGTCATTGTATCATATTTGGCAGCAGACATATGCAACTAGCAAAATCTCATGCACGCAAACTCGTGTGCACCCCATAAGAGATAGGAAGCAATACAAGGGGAAAAAACAAATATTTAGCTACTTATACTTAAATCTTTGTCCCTTCTACCATATAACATGTTGCAAAAAAGGCAATGACGATATTGAGGTACTGAATTTAGCTAGTCGTAGCTAGGAGATGTGCAACAATATTGACCCAGAATTATACTTGATGGTTCATGCATAATTAGCTTGTATTTTATTTGAAACGGAATTGTTCATTAACAAAATCTTATTCTTCCATCTCTCAATTGATCGATCATAAGGCAAACCTAAAAAGATGTTAGATTCATTGAATTCGCCATCCAACAACTTTTAATTCTGAATGATCACCGAAGAACAAAAATTAATGGCAAGATTCAATGCCCTGTTTTCCAAAGCAATGGAAGGTTTTGGTGACTTGACGTTGGATAAGAGGACTAAATTATAAATTAGTCCCTTTATTTTTAAAAAATAAATAAATAAAATTTTCTTATTTTAAAAATTATTTATTTAATTCTTTAATATTGTTTTTTTGTGTTTAATTTAATATTATTTTATTTAAAAATTATCATTTTTTGTCATCAATTTTTTTATATTTTTATAATATAGAAAAGACTCATTAACTTGTTTCCTAAAACTAGGGTAACTAATTTATAATTTACTCACATAATTGAGTTACAACTAAAAGAAATTACTGACTAAATGTTTACTATAAAACTGGCAAGAGGAGGTACAGCCAGTGGCGAAGCCACGTTATTGGGAAGGGGGCCTAGTTTCCCAGTACATGGTACGTTCATGCCTTTTTTTAAACAAAACTGAAGTACTACACCAAAATTATTGGATTCCTAAAAAATATCATCTATTCTTTTGAAGCAAATAACATTACCATGGTGCATTCATACCTTGTTATTTTAATTTCCTTAAAAATAGCTTCTTTTTTTTTTGTTCTTAATTAAATCTGGACATGTCTTGGTAATTAATGTACTGTTATCATTTCTTGTATAATTCTTATGTCCAAGTTTTATCTTTTAATTTGTTTAATTTTCTTATAAAATTAGGACTAAAAATATATTTTATATATATCGTTATTAAATAAAACAATTACATAAAATTTGTATCATATTTGATATAAATTACACACACATTAACAAATTTAGTCTCGACATTAATTAGATAAATTTGCCGGTGTTATCAAATGTTTTAGCTTAATTAATTCGCCACTGAGTAAAATATTTGTACAGAATACTCTATATATATATATATAGAGAGAGAGAGAGAGAGAGAGGCCATATTCAAGTAATTTCTAGAGAAAGTGACAAATTAAAGAAAAAGAAAAAAAACAAAACAAATTTATCAGTGCAACATACGTACACATAAAGAACAAACGTAACATTTCTCCAAAATTTATCAAGGACATATCTATATCTGTCCTTCTGGTTCATCCATAGCGCTTACAGGTAATAAGCATACAAACCATGTTTAAACATACTTACATATAACTGTAATTATACCTTAAAAACATTGTTCATCAATTGCACTACGTAGGCAATCAAGGCTTCCCGCGCAATCGAGAACATGAGACAATAGGCAGATTGTTCACAAATCTGCTTGGAGCCGAAGAATGCCTATAACCTTTTGGCAAGCAACCTCTGACATCTCGCGCACCAAAAAAGGGTCGCTTGTGATTCAAATGAGGCTTCATTTTGACATAACCTTCACCTTGTGAATCCAAAGGCGCCATCATGGTGCTTGGAACACTGGAGGGTCGCATGGGGATGTCACGTCCAGCCATAGTGATACCTAGAGAATTGGAGGACAATAGGAAAGAGATGAACAGAATGTAAAACATGGCAGTACTCATGATTTTTAATAAGGTTTTGATTTTTGCTTTGTGGCTTTGTTGGATCGAGGTTTAGAAGAGGTTTTATGGGAGACACAAGTGAAGAGAGGGGAAGGGCCTTAAATAGGCTCGTGAGTTGCTGAAGAAAGCAGATACGACAGAGCTCATTGCTAGCAAGAATGGCATTACTTTGAGAGTGTGGTGGAGGTGAATTACTGAGGTGGGTGCAGCTCTTTTCTTGCACCGTGGAAGAGGTGACGATGCCCGTGAGTTTTTTTTATTGCAATGCTCTACTTTTTAATCTTCCATATCTAACTTAGGTATTTTTGTTGATTATATTCATTTGGTAAATTAATTATTGATCATGCAAGCAATAAATATGAGTTAAATAGGTTAGTTCTCTCTCTCTATATATATGTGTGTCAAAAAAAAAAAACATTCATAAATAAATTTTACTTTATTTCTAAACCAATTAATTCAAGTATAAATTTCTTTTTGCCCACTAACTCGATAATGTGTGTGTATTGGATTAAATAGAAATTCAATAGACACTATTTTTGCCCAACACGTGTTGAATTGAAATAAATTTTAACCTTCCTTACCAAAAAAGGGGGAAAATTATAATTGGACCAATTTATAAAATTCCAAACGAATTGGTGAACCTCCCTGATGGCAATAACCATTTATTGCTGGCGGGTTCTCCGCGGTGAAATCTCAGGCCAGGGCCAGTAGTCATTAAGGAAAAACAGTTAATGTCAATCCTTGGGTCTTAAATATGGCTTAATTAATGCATGCATGTTTGCATACATTTTAAGCTCTTCCAAAGTGGAATACTATTGCATAAATAAAAAGAGATAAAGCAATTTTGAGTGTCTAAACTTATTTGATTTTGATAATTGAGTCTCTAATTTTTTATGAGTTATATATATATATATATATATATATTATTTGAATTATTTTGATTAAAATTTTATACTGTTTTTTGTGTTGATTAAATTGTCATACTTTTTGTTTTGTTTTTTCATCCCTCCATTATAGAGCCGTAATTGTAAACTAATATAAATTACAAATATATTTGTCAAAATTAAAACAAAAACAATAATAATGTTGACTATATATTAGTTAATTATCTATATCAAAAAAAGAAAATGGGTGCAATCTTTTTTTTTAAAAGAACAATCACATTTTTTACTTTAAATTAGTCAACTATTCAAAATTTTTTACTTTTTATGGAGAATTAGATTCATGAAATAGGGGTCTGTTAATGATTGATATTGTACATCATCATATTTTTATTTTAATAATTGCAAGTTAAGTTTCTTTTTTTATATATTATTTTTGTTATTTTAACTTATTATAACATTAAAAAGAAAAAAAACTTCAGGTCTCAGTGACACATTTGTACATTTAGAATGAGGTTTTTTTTTTATAAAAAAAATAACATATATATATATATATATATTTTTTTTTAAATAATAATTTGGTCTTTTTATTTTTTGAGTTATTTTGAATAAGTTTTTCTATTGGAGTCTCATATATAATACGTGTCACATATTTATGAGTGAATGTATCATATTTGCTCACAATTATAAGTGTTATAACGCAGAGGATAAAAATAAAACAAAACAAAAAATAAAAGACTCAATCAACACAATAAAAAAAATAAGATTTTAATCAAAATAATTTAAAGAGTACATAAACAAAACTTATTTAAATAAAATCAAATATCAAACACTAAGTTGTAAAAATCAGATAAATTTAGACACTCAATAATTTTATCCTTAAATAAAACACATCGTCTATGGCATCCATCCATTATATAAAGCTTTCATTAAATACAAAGAATATGATTTATTCAGAAAAAGGGCCATCAACTTTGTTGGTGATATTTACAAGACACGATCGGGTTGATTTCAATCCACGTGATTCTCATTATTGCTTCTCCAAAGTCATCTTTTATTTCATGAATTTCTAAAATTAAAATAAGTAGTGTACCATTTTATTGAGAAGTTCATGTTTTGTGGTTAATACATGATTATGGACGTAAAGATAGCCTTCAGTTAATCCTTAATTGATGGCTACCTCATTTTTATGGACTATACCATACTGAATGATGACAACTACTTTATCATGATAAATTGCAATGAAATTTAGTTTTGAAACATTAATTTCAAGGAAAATTGATAATCATATGGATATCCCATACCCATCCCGTTTAGTCATTGGCTCCATCCCATCAACATTAAAATGAAAAACAAGAGAGGGATTTGAATTTGCCAGAAAAAAAAAAAAAAAACATTTTCAGGCATCCAGATTCCGGGCGGAAGATACACTGGAGTAGTGAATGATCAGAAATCAACGTTAAACATCCCATTTTGCCTTGCTCCAGGTGGGGTCTTCTGATTGGACACGTGGTCCAGTCAATAATAAATGGGTTTCTGCTACGTTGCATGATCCAGAAAACCCACCTACCTGAAGGGTGGCTGAGTGATAAGGTTTTGCTTTTTTGATGCAGTTGGTTAATCAATTTAAAGGCATCCTGTGAGCGTGGTGAGGAGTTTCAATAAACATCTCTAATTAATTGTGTAATTATTATCATTATTGAAGTTAAAGATTGAAGACATCAACAAGGGGAACTGAAAGAGTCTTAATTTTAGGTACAAGTAGCTCTTCTTAACTACTAACATTAAAACACATGCCAAGACAAAAAGAAAAAAGAAGTCTTGAATTAAGAACCTCAACCAATATGTGTATTTACTCTGGTAAAAGTATGAGCCTGTTTTAAGTTATGTCGATCCTTCAAGACTAATATTAGCCTTGTTGATGAGTAAGATTTATGATTTTTACCTCAAGAATTTATGGGTTACAGATGTTATAAATCATGGGACTTGTGAGATCATTCAATATTCACTACTTGTAACTAATAGTTCAATTGATATGCTCTACCAAACATTAAAGTCTGCAAGTAAAGTTTGTTGTATGTGGGGTGAAGTGGGAACAGGATATATTGCATTTCCCATGCATGTAATTCTCTAAGCTGCTGCTGATATGGAAACTTTAACAGCACTATTCATCTAATATGCTAAACGTATTCTTACTAGTAATTAATTACAAAGTCAATTTATTGGACCAAATTCGAACAGATCATTATATTTCATTTACTGAGTTTTGACAGTCTAATCTATTAAGTAATTTAATGAGGACTAGTTCTGAAATTAACGTCGAATTCTTTCACTGGATCAATATCATATGCATTCTTTGTGTGATGTAATTCAATATCCACTAATTATATTGATGCGGACCAACGAATTTTAGAATTCATGAAACAATATAAATGCGACAAAAGCTGAATAAAAACTGTTGATCCAATTATAAGATTTTTTGAATGCCAAACGAGCTAACAAGTAAAACTTGTCGGCTATTTTCATGACATAGAGGTAATTTTGGTAAAAAAAAAAAAACATCGTTTAGACTCTTAAAATTGACTTTTATTTTTTTTTGGATTTTTTTATTTTTTATTTTTAATATTTGTTTCTTTTTTAAATTGTTTTAAGGTTTTGGGCAATATTTTCTATTTATACATGAATTAGAGAAACAAAATTACAATTTTCTTTGATTAATAAAAATTCATGAGAAAATATTTTTAATTTTCTAACGTTCATTGAATCAATGAAACTTAAAACTTATTTCTTAGTATTTATGCATAATTCAACCACCTAGATTTCAGATCAATTATATTTATTTTTCTTTTTTATAACCTAGTGCTACGTGGTATATAAACTACGTCTACTAATAAACTAGTCATTACTTGGTCTATTTTTTTTTTTTTTTAAAAAAATTAGTACGAAGGAGATGTTTAAATTTATATGTTTTCGGAAGAAGAACATTAACGAAGAAAGACACTGATCTCCATTGAGCTATAATCATTTTGGTTGCATGGAAAGAAGTCAACTTAGTGTTGTCCCTAAAAAAGGAAAAAGAAGAAAAAGAAAAGTTTGGTTTAAAAAGAATGTAATAGTTGTGAAATTAGCTGCAACAACAAGGGCTGATATGGGAAATTAGATTAAGCTACCGCCAAGATAAGAGAAGTTTCGGTTACTAAAGAAGCACGGTACATGAGCCTTTATCTTTCTGAATTTGGAGATGGAGCTAGCACTGCACACTTTATCATTTACCTCCTTATCCAAGAGTAAGTAATTCAAACAAACTTTGTCCAAATATTAATATACAACTCTAATTGCTCTACTTGTTAGTTGTTACAACTTACATTTCTATGCTGCCTTCATAACCCTTAAACTTTGTAGTTACAACTTTCTGAAGGTAGTTGACATTTAGTGTCTTACAGTTATGAGAAACCCATCAATGAAATTAACCCATTAAAGATATGGCGATGGATGCTTTATGGGCTGGTTGTTTCTTGTTATACATGTATTTTCATCATCATTTAGATGTGGGTTAGGTTCCTTTTAATTTGGTGGAATCATTTGAGCCATTTATCTTAACTTTATGGAGGAGGTTCTTTGTTGTAATGGTTTTCTAAATTGAGATAAGGACCATTATTTGTCTTTGGTTTTCAAAGATAATTAGAGTTGTTGTGGCTGACACTGGAGTTAATGTTGAGTGCTTGAAGAGGTTTCTTTAATTTGATGGGTAGAATGAATGACTCTAGTTTTCTTGGTTCTGTTTAGTAATACAGAACATGATTTCTTGGTTAAGTATTAGGTGTCCTAAGCTCAGAAAAGAAATGCTTGCTTAGATTGATGAAAGTTGTCGGTTTTGAGGGGTTGCATTTATGTAGGTTCGAGATAAGTGCTTCAATGGTGTTTCTAGTTCCACTTTCTATAGTGTAATGGCTACATGAATAATTTGTTGATTCCTTTAGGATTGTGCGTATGGGTTGCTGCTAGGGGAGGTTTGGGCTTTGATGAGGTTTATTATCAATGCCACCTAGGGGTTGGAAGGGGAAATACCTCTTATTGGTGGTCAGAATTGATTCTTCAATAATTCAATCAAATAGAGACACACAAATGCGAATAAAGATTTACCCACCTGGGTGAATTCTAGCTGTGGCCTTTTATACCGATTTGTTGTTCAGTTATGTCTTATACCAACGTTGTAATTTTATACCTTTTGATGTTCAGTTATGTCTTATACCAACATCGTAACGAACCCTTAGTCATTCTGAGCTAAAAAACTGTGTGTAAGGATTTACTTTTTTGAGCCTCTTCTGGAATAAACTTCTCAAATCTAATTGATTCCATGCATCTACAGTTCCCTATCAGTAAATAGGATTGAATATGGTTTTTTGGATTTCCGTTGCGGTGAAAGCTTTATGGAGTGATTTGCTTTTTTTTTGTTTTTTTCGTTGAAAAAAAAAATCTCTTAGATATCAATGATGATGGAAATCAGTTACCACTATTGTTCTTAGGTTATCTGCTACATTTGTCCTTCGGCCCTATATTGGTCTGCCTAAATTTCATTTACTGTGGAACTGCTTTAATACTGATTCATT
Source organism: Dovyalis caffra (assembly GCA_963924115.1). NCBI lineage: Eukaryota > Viridiplantae > Streptophyta > Magnoliopsida > Malpighiales > Salicaceae > Dovyalis > Dovyalis caffra. The sequence continues at coordinate 17,556,639 of CAWUPB010000913.1, read as the reverse complement.
ATCGGACTCAATTTTGCCTCACACTAGACTGATGGTTTTGTTGGTTGATGAGAAATTATTAGATTCTGCTGTTATTAAGCTGAGAAACTCTCACATGAAAGTTGATACAATCATAAAATTCATTTGTTAAATTAAATTTGACAACCTCCATACCAGCCTAGAATTTCATTTCCTTTTTGTCGCTTTTGTTGCAACATGACTGGTTCTTTCAATCTGGGTTGATATACTTGTAGTCCAGTTGAGCCCGGGCTGTGCAATTGTAAGAAACCTCCATTAAAAGAGAAGAAGCTGTGTTCAGCCACACTTGAAACTATCATTTTGAATTTCTATACGTACTTGTAGAATAAAAAAAAAAAAAAACATAATATTTAGGGATTGGGGTGCTTATCTTTTTTCTTGTGAAACAGTTAAGGAGTTCAGGCCTCAAGTTCTTACTATACTGGATCCCGCTACGTGTTCTTCAATTGATGTGAAATTACAAGAACAAGGGAGAAAAACATCCACGGTATGCTGTGCTCTACCAGAGACAGCTGCCTCTGTGGCAGTTGCTGCCACAGTTGTGGGTGCAGCAGCTACCCTTCTAGCGAGAAGAAACAAATCATCCAAGGCAGATGAGGTGCATGTTTAAAATGGAATTGGGCAAAGTGGTTGTATTGGGAAAGAGCATCCACATTAGGATATGCATAATGCGCAACTTATATGATATTACCATAAATTACAGAGGAAAAGAAAAAAAGGTTTTTGTAAACACAAGATACTGTGCACAGTAAATTGCTAAGTTATGTAACCATGTTTTAGTTTGAGTGAGTCAATTTCATGCCTATGAGAATTATATTCAAATCGATCACTTCAGTCAAAATAGGATAGCTAAATCCAATTAGAGATGTTACTTTAGTTGAGAATCTAGGGAAAGAGTTCTTATATAATGCATCATTTAACTGCCAGGATAATATTTGATTGCTTTTGCCCTCATAAAAATTTGTTTAGAAGCTTCTTCAGTTTTCTCAGGACTTTTACTTTTGAGACCTATGTTATCGGATTTGCAAATTCACCACAGCATTCTTTTATACCGCTAGTTTAATTTTTAACAAGCAGTGCACTTTTAATTGATGCATCCACTGTTTTAGCACCCCTACTGGCTACTGCCTTCTACCTTTTTATCTATCTATCTATCTATCTATCTATCTATCTATCTATATGTGTGTGTGTGTGCCCCTGAGTTATCTCATAAATGTCCTTTATAAAATGCAGATTCCGCTCAAAACATGTGAAGATTGCAGTGGTTCTGGTATATGTTCTGAATGCAATGGTGAAGGATTTGTCCTTAAAAAACTGTCAGAAAAGAGTGCTGAGAGAGCAAGGATGAGTGCAAAGAATATGGCCACTCGATATACAGCAGGGTATTTTAAGTCCCTTTCCCTTTATCTCTCCCTCTGGCACCCACACACACACACGCACACAGACTTAGGACTATCTTGATCCTAGGATTGATCTGACAAGGTAAATTTTTTCAGGCTTCCAAAGAAGTGGAGCTACTGTACGAAGTGCTCTTCTGCCCGATCTTGTAGCACTTGTGGTGGCAGTGGAAAGTTGAGCTACTAGTTTTTCTTTACATTTCTATCCTTCTAATTGATATTGGCAACCTAAGCTGCATCTATGCTTAATTCTGAAAAAATACGAGGAACTTTTTTGCCTTGTATAATTCTCCTGATGAGTAATGTATATATGCAATGCCTATTCCACCTCTCTCATTGGAATTTTGCATAAGTATGATCTGTCGTACTCATAGTTAAGCTAGCTGTGGATACACTCTATGGGTACCATAAAATGTGAGCTTTGCTAGTTAAGATCAAAAGGTTGTGGGAAGGAAGAGAAATAAGCTAGTTGCAAGTCAAGTTCGTAGTTTTAAATAGAGGTCAGCAGTTGAAAAAAGAATCATGGTCGTGATCGCAGATCGGGGCATGTCATGGTCGTAAAATAATGATTACGATAGCCGATGTCGTGAATATATTAACAACTAGTAATAAATATATTTTAATTCACATATTTTTGACAATTTTACTAATTAAGCATAATAATAAGTAATAATATCTTTAATGGTTTAATAACATATAACAATAATTAAATTTATTACAAAAAATAATTAATAACACTTCTAACAGATTAATATCACATAAAAAATAATAAAATACATTATAATTTCAATATACATATTACAAAATATTCATCTCTAAAAAGATCATCATGGAAGATTATAATAATAGTTATCATCTTGTTGATGTTGTGATTCTAGTCTATCAAAATTGCAATCATAACTATGTTGTCCTTCCAAATCCAATAACCTAAATAGTGAAGTAGTAATGGATGATCCAATTTATTGAAGATATTATAGATTCGAAATTGATCGGCTTGATAAAGTACCATATGAATCATAAGATACATAACCATATACTTATGGATCTTGTGGGTGATAGTATTATCTTTGATTATAACCGAAGTTAGAAGTCGAACTATTTTCGAAGAGACAGAGTGATGTCTTTGATCATGCAGTATGATACCACTAGATTGTTGTAGTTCTACTATTGGTGCTTTATTTCTAGCATTGAATCTAAGTGCAGTAGGACCATGCAACCTACGCCTATATAGAACTTGATTGAGACTACTATTACAAGCTATTCCCTTTCCACGACCTCCATCATTATTGCTACTACTACTATTACTATTATGAGAAGCTCCTAGATCACTAGGTTCCTCATCTTGATCATCACCACCACCATTATCATTATCATGCGGATTAGTTTGACCATTAGAATTGTTTTGATCATTTTTTTCATCACTATTGTTGTCATCACTATCATCATCATGCACATGTAACCAATCCATATTTTGTCCATCGAAGATTGGTTGTTCATTTTCTTCCAACCAAGCGAGATAGTGGATCGTCTTCATAAAACATATAATCTAAATTAATTAGATTAAAACTTTCTTCTAATTCTTTCTAACTCTTCCGTATTGTATTTCTTAACCTCGACTTCATGTTTTAATGAAGATAAACAAGCGTGTGTAATTTTTGATACTTCAACTCGATTCTTATCTTCATATGTACTAAGCTAAAAGTGCTCCAATTTCTCTCACAATTTGAAACGAAGTTGTTTAACTCAAAATCCTCATTTTAATGTTTCTAAACGCCGAAGCATCATTTCCATAACTATTACACCACTCGATCGACTACATTGAAAAAATAAAGTTTCATAAATTAAAAAAAAAACACCAATAATGTTTATATTAGGAACTTTTATAAATTAATAAAGTACCTGAATTTGCTGAATACATAGCCTTCTAAGCTATGATTAAGCTAAATGTTTGTTGTTTTAAATTATACAATTCTAACTACATATTTAAATTAAAAAATATTTTAATAATATTATATATATATATATCATATGATATTAAATATTTTTAGTATCTTATGTTATCACAATTCACAAGATTATTTAACTTACTTCATTGATGGCTTGGATTTGCTTATCAATGTTAGGTTTTAATCTCGTAATTGCATTTCTAACACTTTGCATGATTTTTTCATTTTGATAAATTGGATTCTCTTGGAATACATAATGATATTGGGAATTCAAAAAATAACATACAAAAAAAAGGTAAGTAACATTACTTCTAAATGATATTTAAGTATAAATAATAATTAAAGATATCTTTAGATTGTTATGATTAATTTATGTAAATTTATATACTTACCAACCGCACATAAGTCCGTACGTGATTGAAATTCTTATCGTTTATCAATTATGTCGCACCATGTTTTTGAATATTGGTGACTTACTTGAATTTTTGACTTTGTTCTTTGCAATGCTTCGTAGATAAACCTTATATCTAGAATTGGCTCCTTAATGGCTATCACTTCACCCGTCTTCTTTTAGAATCTTATTGCTTGTGGATCTTCTTGCAGCACTAATATGCGAACGCCAATAGCAAGTCGATCCGTCATCCTCCCATATCTAGAATTGTTCCAATCTTCCGATTCCCACATCTCCTTGAATGCACTCTAAAACTTAACAATGCTTTCCAGCAACAAAATTGATGGCAAATCTAGTGATGCCAAGCCCAAGTAAATCACACTCATTAGTAAATTTTTTCATATAATTAACTACCCAATTATAATTATAAATAAATTGGGTAATTTTTTTTGCCTTCTCAAATAATTCTTTGACCTTAGATTTTTTCCAATGCCTTTTTAAAGTTAGATCCAAACAATAAGCAGAACAAACTAACCAATCTAAATGAGGACAAACTCGTATTAATTTTTTTTCCTGCAGACTTTCATAGCAGCTTTCATTATCAGTCACTATCTCGGACCACTTTATGTTCATCACATTCATCCACTACTTTCTTCATCAACCCAAAATAATATTCAACATCTTTTGTTAGCATATTTGATGCATCAACCGATTTAATGAACACCACGTTTCGATTTGAATAAACCAAAAAATTCATGATATGCATTTTAGTCGGTTCGGACCATCCATCATACATGATTGTGACACCTCTCTCATTCTAGATATTTTCATAATTTTTGATATACTTCTTCATATTTGTCATCTCTTCGTCAAATACACATCCGAAAGATCATAAGCACTAGGAGGTGGAATTCTAGGACCAACTTCAATGACAATTTTAAGCATTGTTAAAAACCAAGGAGATTCCACACCATTGAATGAAATTCTCTCATGAACAAAAAAATGTCCAACTGCTCTTCTTAATGTTGCTTTCCCAATTTTATATAACCAAGAACTTATGGCCTTTTTTTTTTTTCCTTCTGTAGTCTTTTACAAAACCACTTCATCTTCTTATAGTTTTTCCAATCGTTCCCTCGAAGTTGATTACAAAGGAATTGATGGAACACCAATATGCCATCTTCTTGAACTAGCTCTTTCATGCAAACTTTGTGAACGACGTATGATAAGAGCTTGTTGGTCTTTTCCTCTTCTAGAACCGGAACTGAACCCTCTTCATATAAATCTCCTCTACTTGCTCTATAATTGTCCCTCTTATGTTGCATTATACTCTTTTGTCTCCCTTTTCATCTTGCATTATACTCTCTTAGCTTGTATAAGACATGAGCTCTTCATCTTCATTATCACCAGCACCTCTTTGTTCTCAAATAAGAGAATCCATAATCTCATCCTCGAGCTAACTTGGTCCGATGAATTTATCTTGTTTCGTGGATTTGTAATCATTTAGGACTTTTATCATATCTTTTCTAACATCATCGAGAATACTTAAGCAACCGGCAACAATTTTCTTTTTTATGAGCTATATGCTCTTTGATACGAGTGATTCCTCTTTTAACCACCTTTCTACAATACTTGCGTTGTAGCTTTCTTCTATCGCCATCCAATGAAATAGCAAATTTCCATCCAATGTTTGCACTTTGAGATTATTGTTTTTCTATTCTTTCTTCTCTATCTCGTGGAATTTTTTAGCACCTAGTATATTAGGAAAATAAAATAGATAATCTAAGTAATTAACTTAAATATCATTACAATTTTAGAATTATGCATGCCTAATACAAATATTCACATTATTAAATTACACAAAATTAAAATATTTAATACACACACACACACACATAAGGAGAAATATTAAGTTATCAATCTTTGTATAAATATTATTCACACACCTAACAAATAAAAATTCCCACCTTACCAAAAACCATATGCCCACGACTCATCGACCATTAAAAAAACAAAACGTATAAGCTATATAAAAAACACAAATATCTCAATTTTATTTTTTTCAAAATTCTATTACAACTCTTTAAATAAGAAAACTAAAAACTCTAATAATACTGCATATGAAAAAAAAAAAAGAATCTAATGTACTAATTTTCTAATAACACTTGTCTAATTAAATAAAATATAAAAAATTCTAAAAAAAAAACTTAACAATTAAATTGAGATTACAATAAAAACAATTATACCTAAAATTTTAAAATATACTCTCCGCATCATTTGATCGTTCTAAGTTATGTAATTACCTAGTAATGTTAAAGGTTGAAACTAGTAATTAACATGGTAGTATCCATTCTACACTTTTACTTGGAGGCATGGCAGAGACACAGCGCGCGGTTGACATACTCTCAAGAACATAATTCTTCATTCGTACTGTAGACGCACGACGGCACGAGCATGGTTTCATTCCAGGCTAGGAAATTAAATATAGAGAAAATAAAAAGATAACTTCCATATTGCATTTTTTATTCCGAAATGCTTTTTTTGATCCATGAAGTAAATCAGTCTTGATTTGCCAACTAAACTAATCAGAAGTGACGCCTACAGTACTTTTCAAATGTGGCAAATTTTTGTAAATGATAACATGAATTTTTTTTTTTTTTTTTACATAAAATAAAATGATCTATACATCACCATGCCTATGACATGTACATTAAAATTGTGGTCCACCGTGTTCAACTCCCTTTGATTTAGGCTTTTATATAATTAATTCAAATTAATCAATACTAAATTTCTATGGTAAGTAATTAACTTAAATATCATTATAATTTTAAAATTATACAGACCTAATGTAAATATTCACATGATTAAATTGCACAATATATATATATATATATATATATATATATATATATATATATATATATATATATTAAAATTAATAAAATTAGAACTTTTTTAAAAATTAACGTAAAAAATTAATAAAATTAGTTTAGATTGAAAATTACTTTCATAAATTCTCTACTTTCTAAATAAATCAATAATTGAGATTGGAGAAGTTGAGATAGTCTTGTTGGCAGTTGAATTTGAGTATTTAAAGTTGAAGACTTGATTTTTTAAGTTGAGCCACAAAGTACTAAAGGTGTAGCTCGGGAATAAATGGATAAGTGTGTGAAGCTATGAATGAATAAAAGTTGTATGAGAGGTATCAGATGAGAATTTAAAGAGATAAATTAGCGAATGTTGCAAACTGTCTTTGTAACAGTTGAAATGTCCATTATTTGCATTCTAAATTTAAAGGCTGCACGCTACTTCAACCTTTGAATTTAGAGACTGTACGATGCTGCAGGCCTGACAACCTTTCAATTTGTAGTCTTCCCAAATTCAAAGGCTGGTGTGGTGTAGCCTTTGAATTTGGTGAGAATTTAGACTTGAAAGAGTAAATTATATATTAGTTGTTTTAGTTTTGATAAATTTAATAGTTAAATTTTTATATTTTTATTTAATTTTTTATAGATGTTTAATGTAATATATTTTATTTCAAGTGAGTGTTTTTTTCTTTATTAATATTTTTATGATGTAAATTTGTTTTATAAATTTTTTTAATTTTTAAAATAAAAAGACAAACAAATTAGAAAATAACATAAAATTGAAAAAAAAATTAAATAATAAGTTTTTTTTTAACAAAAGAAGAATCAATTAATTCATTTTTTTTAAAAAGTGACTAATTTATAATTTACCCAATAAAGCAACATTTGCTTTCAACAGTCCGGACGAGGTGGACGTATTGAAGACAGTGAAAGTGTGAAACACAACATTCAAAACGAAATAAAATCATACGTTAGTCCTTCTAGTTTGATAAATAAATTAATTAGTCCTTAATGTTTTTAAAATTAATTATTTAAGATTTTAATATGTGTTGATCATTTTTAATATAATATATTTTTTTCATAATTATTTTTTTCATCAATCTTTTTATGATATGTTTTTTTTTCTATTTTTTTAAAATAAAAACAAAAATAAATTAGATAACAATATAAAATGAATAAAAATAACTAAATTATTGATTTATGAAATTAAAAGGACTAACTAAAGTTTTTTTAAAAAATAAAATGACTTACTCTTAATTTATTTAAGTCTCGTAAATATTTTTATTTTCTAAAGTTTGTATTCTCTAAAAATTAATTACATGGCAAGTGGATTTTTTTTTTTTTGGAACTTGGTGCCTATCTCGTATCTTATATTCTTATTCTTCTAAAGTCTTGCAAGCTTGCTTGAAATTTATGATTTCCTCATGGTCATTTGGCAATGTCGAAGACAAACATGATTTTTCTTTTCACTTGTCTTCTCGCTCAAAATTCACCTTAAGGCCTTTGCCTACAAATGCCCCCATCACCTCTCCATATTTGTCAATCTCTTGAGATTCTTTCATATTAGAGCAAGTTGCAAGTGATAGTTTCAGAAGATGCCTTACAATGTTTCCCAATATATTGCAAAAGATATTCCTACAAAAGAGATGAAATTATAAAGTTTGCTCGACAAGGGTAATTACGTGTCTTGTCTTACCCTCCTTTTCACTAGTAAAAGTTGTGTTGTAAGAGAAAAAAGCAAAAAAAGCCAAAGTCAATTGTCCCCGTCTTGCTTGTATTTCGGGAGTTAATTTTTTTTTATACAACGTCATTATATAATGGCAAATAACGATGTTACATAACGATAACACTCGTTATCTATCATTATAGGCATGAAATGGCATCGGGGCACCCGTAACGTCAAATAATGGTAACGAGATGCCTTGTTACCGTTATATAATGGTTGTTATATTACGTAAAGGTCATTTTTTAAAACCATAGTCAAGCTACAACTCATTGGCTTTTAATGTCTTTGTTTCGTAACTAGGTTGTAACCCTTGGTAAACCTTTAGGAGAAATAGATGCCACCTTGAGTTAGAGTTGGAATCATTAAAAAAATGGTGTCACTTTGATGCAATATTCCAATCCACAATGAAAAACTTAAGAAGAATTGAAAAGATTCTATTGATGTGAAGGAAAAACAAGTAACGATAAATTGTTAATGCAAGATTAACAAGAACAAGATGAACACAGAACTTAAACAAGAAGAAGAACGAAACAAAGAAACAAAAAACAAAAGAGAATTACAGAGGAGAAACCTATTTTTACCACAAATCTAACTTTTCTCTCTCCTAACTAACATGCTAGTCGTTAGGCTTAATAACAACTCTAACAAACTATTAACCACTAACTTCTCTCATTGTCTCTCTCTTTTAACGAATATACTAGTCGTTAGGTTTAGTAACAAATCTAATAAATTATTAACCACTAATATACATGTATTTAGCTATTAAACTTAATCCAAGTGTCCCTCAACGTGTACAATTCTAGCCTTTAAATTTGTGTCACATCCAACCACAACCAAAGCTTTTCTTCTATAACATAAACATCGGACCTTTATTTTCTTTGTAACACTAACGAAGAAACATTCACATATTCTCTTCAGCCTTCATTCCTTCATGAACGTATCAATACCCCTTTGCTTAAGAGACCTTATCCTTAGGGTCAAAGTATAAAAAACACCTTTTTAGGTCAAAAGCAAACTCTCATATAAGCATTAAGAGGAGTGGCATTAGATCACCGCATCGGTAGCTTGGTTACCATATATAACCATCTTCCTAGCCAAAATACCTACTGTAGAGCGACTAGTGTATCCTCCAATATAAGTAATTTGTCCTTGAACCTACATCCGACCATAAACAAGCTTGAGTTGAGAAACATGAAATATGGGATGAATCAAGGAGTGAGATGGAAGTTCAAGCTTATATGTTGCCTCTTCAATCTTGTCAATAACTTTAAAAAGGCCAAAATATCGAGGAGACAACTTCTAATTCTTGCGAACACTCACTGATCGCTCTCTATAAACTTAGATCTTTAAATACACCCAGTTACCTATATTAAAGACTTTATTAGATCTTTTGTTATTAGTTTGATGTTTCATAGTTGCCGAGCTTTTTGTAAATGATACTTTAACACATTAATCTTGTCTTCCTTCTCCTGTAAAATCCGATTCATAGATTCTACTTTGTAATCATTTGATAATGTAAAAGAGGAGGATAACCGTACAAGACTTCAAAAAGAGAACTCCTTATGGTAGAATGAAAATAGGTAATATATCGGTATTTTTCCATACACAACCACTTACCTCAATAGCCAAGAGTATAAGTTGTTATACAATATAAATAAGTCTCGCAAACACCTATTGACTATCTCTTTTTGCCCATCTATTTAAGGGTGATAAGCAATGGAAAACTTCAAAGAAACTTTTTGATAAAAAAAAAAAAGAGTTCCTTCCAAAATTTACTCAAGAAGATAGGATCTCTATAAAAAACAATAGTTTAAGATAATCCATAAAGTTTATGAACATTTTTCATAAATAATTTGATTACAAAACCAAGTAGAGTAGGGGTGAGATACCGACATAAAGTGAGCATACTTTGTTAACCTATCAACCACAACAAAAATGATAAATTTACCTTAGAAGAGAGGTAATCCTTCAATAAAAATCCATAGTGATTTATGTAAAGACAAACTTGAGGTAGAGGAAAAGAATTAAGTAATCCTAGACTATAATGTTTTCATATTTACATTGCCGGCAAGTGCCACAAGTTCGAATAAACTCTCCGACATCCTTAAATAACCCCTTTTAGTACACTACTACTCGCTAATCTTTTAGAATTAGCTTTAATTTGAGAGTGGCCACCTACTATAGAACTATGGAACAATGAAATCAATTGATTCCTTAATTCGAATCTCCTCCAACCACTAGCTTACCCTTCCTTCTCAATTGATGATTATGCTAAGTAAATTTTGGATGTGTACCCTAACCTTCCGTAATTCTTTAACTATTACTTCTACGTTAGAATTTACGACCCATGAAGATTGGATCTCGTGATAGCAATTTTATGAAAATAGAAGATAACACCAAATAAGATAATTCAATTCTAGATAAGCACATCGATCGCCTTGTTCCCCTTACATTTTTTGTACACAATTTCATAATCATAGCCTAATAATTTGACCAATCATGTTATTTGGCCGACTATATGCAGATCTTTAGTTTAATAAGTATTTCATACTTTTATGGTCAGTACAAATCATAAAATGTCTTTTAGTTAGATATTGGTGCCCTTTTTTATAACAATCAATATGTAAAAAATTCTTTCTCATACACAAACAAAGCTTGACGTTTGAGAGAAAGTGTTTTGCTAATATAGGCCACCTGGATTTTCCTTATGCATATATAGCTCCAATTATATCGCCGAAGCACATGTCTCAATGACTTTAGGTAATGCCAAAACAAGGATTGTGACCACAACATACTTTTAACTCCTCGAATGATGCCTCAACTACAATATTCCATTAAATCTATCTTTTTTCAATAAGTTAGTAAGTGGTTTGACAATTTTACCGTAGTCTTTTATAAAATATATGTAATAGCAAGTCAACCTTAAAAACCATCTCAACTCGTTTCAAGGTTTGTGGAATAAGCCACTATTGCTCGGTTTTTATTTTTTCAGCATCAGTTTGAACCCCATGCTTTGAAATTTAATGACCTAAATGCTCTACCTTTGAAGTGCCAAAGGTATATTTAGACTTCTTAGCAAAAAGGGTATTTTGTCTAAGTAATGTTAAAACAGCTTTCCAAATGATGTATATATTCATCTAAAATTTTGCTAAAAACCAAGTATATCATAAAAAAAAACTAAGATAAATTTTTGAAAGAAAGACTTAAAAATATCATTTATCAAAGATTGAAAATGCTTAGGGCATTTATTAATCCAAAAGGCATTACCAAATACTCATAATGTCCATCGTGTGTACGAAATGCGCTTTTGAAATATCTTGGATATTCATCCTAATTTGATGATAACCAACGAGTAAATCAAGTTTAGAAAATATAATAGAACCATACAACTCATCTAGAAGTTGTTCAGGTGATAGGAATACGAAATTGATCCTTGATAGTGATTTAATTAAGTCTCCTATAATCCATACACATCCTCCAAGTGTCATCTTTTTTCTTAACCACCATAATTGGAGAGGAAAATGGACTCATACTAAGTTGGATAATCCCAATTCCTAACATCTCTTAAACTTGTCCCTTTATCTCATCTTTGTGAACGAAAGGTACTAATAAGGTTTCATACTAACAAGCTCGGATATTTCCTTTCGGGTAATTTTTTGATAATGAGTCCTATGAGGAGGTAGCCCTTTTAGTTCTTCAAAAACATCCCCAAATTTATCCAAAAGTTGTTCTATTTAAGCGTAAATGACATTCTCCACTTTTACTCCATACACTCGTTATTTTTTATTCATCCATATCTACTATTTGATTCGAGTGTAACCAACTTAAGTGTTGTTGTTTACACAAAATCTTATCAACTTCTTTTTCTTCCTTATTTTTAACCAAGTTCATACAAGTACTCTTTAATAGAAATAACCTCCCTTCCTAGACAAAACTTATGCACATGTTTCTAAAATTCTAGGTAATTTCCCCCAAGTGCATATAGCCATACAATTCCTAAAATCATCGAATACATTTCTATTTGCATTACAAAAATAATAGTCTCAAACCATTTCCTTTGTATCCTCCATCTAAATTTGTTAGACACATACTCACAACAAATTTCCCCTCTATTGGCCACCATGACATTAACAAAACTAATCTCGACCAACTCACAATTTATCTTTCCGGCAAAACTCAAGTCTATGAAATTATGGGTGCTTCCAATGTCTACTAGTATATTCATTCTCTTCCTTTGCAATTCCTCCATAATTTTCATGGTTTAGTAATACTCTTCTCCAAACAATATACAATTTAAAATATGATACAATTCTCTAATAATACCTCCCACATTATGAATAACTCATAAATTTTCATCATCCACTCCTATTCCAATATCTTTTTCATTGCTTTCCTCCTTTTCCATTTCTAGCATAAACAGCTTGCTTTCCCTTGCATCTATAACTAGGATTACACCTCTCATCACAAAAATAACATTACTTACTTGGTCTCCACTAATCCAGCTTTTTATTGCTAGGTAGTCTTCGTATTTTAAAAATAGAATTGCCATTTTTGAACCGAGTTGGTAAAGGCAATATGCCTTTTTGGTTTTGAAAAGAAGAATTGCTAGAATTCATTAAAGAATTCTGTCCAAAAAGGTTCTATCCAAAGTAGTTTATAGGAATTTGTAGGATTTGATATTTGGTTAGAAAAGGAAGTGTAGTTATTGGTTTTTTTAGTATGGAAGGAAGGAATTTTAGAAGGAAATATGTTGGATTGAGGTTGGATGTCATGATTGGTTGCTTGTAGTTTAGCTAATGCCATAGCCAATTTGAGTGTTTTTTGTCTCATAATTTTGATAAGGACTTGAAATTCATATTTAAGACTCGCTAATGGAGCAACCGATTGTAAAACCAACTTATTCACTATCGAGATAAATACTTTAAGAAATGATTGAACATCATGTGTCCGTTTCAACCCTATCAATTCAGCTATTGGATCATTGAATATCATTTCTCCAAAACATACACTCATAGCCTCAATGTATTCTTTCCATTTTATCAAGTTATTTAGCCCATACATCCTTACAAACACTCGATACTATTCTAAAGCTTCATCTTATAAGTGGATAGCAATTAAGTTGACCTTAGCTTCTTCCGGTATTCTATCCACCATAAAAAAAAACCCCTTGAATCCGAAAATCCATCCTTTAAAGTCCTCTTCATTAAATTTTGAAAATTCTATTTCGATCATCCTAGTATTATACTCGGTGCCCCGAATTACTTCCTCCATATCCATTATACACAAATTTATTGTTAAAATTTCTAATAGGATATCCATAGTCGGGATGCCTAAAACTTCCTCTCTCTACATTACCAACTCCTTCAACATTAATACTAGTAGTGTGAATAATGTCTATTTCTTTAACCACTGGACCTTTAAGTCCTTTCATAATCTCTTTCAACTCAAGCAATATTATTATCATATCTATCAAACACATTATTGTATTTTTTAGATAGTTCGAGTGATTACCTTGGATATTTGAGAGATAGATTCCTTCATTTTTTTGAGATATGTGTTTTCTTTCACCATTGTTACACAATTTCTCATTTTTTACATCATAGATGCCAAAATCTTGCTTCACAACCAATTGATCCGAGTATTCCAATCCACAATGAAGAACTTAAGAAGAATTGAAAAGAATCTATTGATGTGAGTGAAAAACAAGTTTATTTCAAACAAGTAATGATAAATTGTTGATGCAAAATAAACAAGAACAAGATGAAACACGAGACTTGAACAAGAAGAATAATAGAAAGAGAGAGAGAAAACTAGAGAGAATTTTAGAGAAAAAACCCGTTTTTGTCAAAATAGAAGACAAATCCAACTTCTCTCTCGAACTAGTATACTAGTCGTTAGGCTTAGTAACAACTCTAACAAACTATTAAACACTAACTTCTCTCTCTTCTAACTAATACATTAGCCGTTAGGCTTAGTAACAACTCTAACAAACTATTAATCACTAACACATGTGTATTTAGTTGTTGCACTTAATCCAGGTGTCCCTTCACGTATACAATTCTAGCCCTTAAATCCGTATCATATCCAACCACAACCAAAGCCTCTCTTCCGTAACACCAACATCAAACCTTCACATATTCTCTTCATTCTTCATTCCTTCATGAATGTATCACAATTTTTTTATCAAGAGCAAATCAAGATAAATCTTTGTGGAATTTTGGAGGTCATAATTAACACTTTGATTGTGGATTTGATTGCGGATATCTTTTATTGATGAATATATTTCCAACTAAGAATAGCAAAATTATTCTTTGGCGTATAAAGATCATTATTAAGATTTTAGATTACGTAATTTTAATCAAAGAAATGTTCTAGAAATCAAGTGAAATTCCTTTCTGTCAAAATATGTTGGTCTTGCCCCTATGGTTATTATTTTATTTCCCACTGTCCCTTTACCTTTCAAATCCAGTATTGGGTCAACTTGAATTTGAGTTAATGATCATGTTGAGTGTTTTAACTTCTTATCTCTGCCTTTCAATTCCTTCAATAGTCCCACTCTCTAGGCTGTTAATTTTCACTGAGCTAACAATTTTTCAACAGTGCTCTATGTCTCTCTTTTAATCTGTTATTTTGGATGTGGAACGAAATTTGATCACTGATCTTTTGAGACAATGCCAAGTGATTTTATCAATTAAACTAGCTAGCAGCCTAGCATGCACTATGAGCATTGCTTTTTTGCTTGTTTCGAATTGATGCTTGGACACTAACAAATAGTGTGTTTTGTTTCCACTTTCTTCTGTGGCGCATGGTCTGTTGCACGATTCCAGTCCAGATAAACCAAGATAGATCTACTTTGATTCTTTTCTTTTATATATGCATATATATTCCCAGAATGGTACTTTGAATATTCATGATTCTGATTGATACCCTACGTCCCACATCGTGCAATGCCTTCTTCGATATAGACTGATCTATTTCTTTATCAAATCCAAGATTGCCATTTGAAGTTTCATTTGGCTTGTGATTTTGTCATATGTCTAGGGATCATTTCCTTTTAGAGTTGTTCTGTCCATTATCATCTGCACTGTGGTCCTACTTCTATTATTTATTTTTTTCACCAATTTTAAAACCGTTGACATCATGCTGATTTAGCCTAATTTTTTGTTTATTTATTTTAATATGTTTTATATTATTAGATCTTATTACTTTAGCAACTAGAGCCAAGTCAACTCCACCATTAATATGATATTACCTTAAATTCCTCACTTTGTAATGTCATTTCCCCATCACTCTTGGTTAAGCCTAGCGGCTTGTGAGTTCATTTAACTCCATAGCTTCAGATGTCAAAACAAATAATTTTGTAGATTCGAAATGAGATATAGTGGTTAAAGATATTTGGCTTAAACATAAATATCAGAATCTTGGCATAGCATGGATACCTTTAACTGATAATTGAAATCTAGTCTGCAAAGGGTCGGAAAAACAAGAATACTGTAACAGAAGTAACAAGGGATTTTTTTTTTTAAAGCTTTTTCACTCCTGAATTCTGGCTTGCTTAATTGGTTCTCGATCTTGCCGAATGCACTACAGAGGCATGGCCAACGCTTTGATCTACACATGGTTTGGAGTGGTATTTGGTGGTGTTGGTGCAGAGGCAATGCGCTTGCCACGTTCAGACCGGCTGTTCTCAGCAAACTTGAGGCTTTGCTGGTGCATGCCCTTTTGCTTCTCCTCCTCGTTCCACTCTGATGCATAATAGGACTCTTCGGTAGATTTCACTACGTCCTTTGATGCAGGAAAGAACATGCCACCCCATTGTGGGAAGTAAACCAAAGTCACAGGAAGAGTGCAACCACAAATCATAACACCCATCCAGGATAGACCTGCTGCTGTGGATAATCTTGAGCTTGAAAAGAATAATAATTGTGTCAATCCAGACCCAAAATTTCCACCTGCACCAGTAAGACCTGATATGATTCCCAACGATCGTCGAGAAATGAAGGGAATGATACCAAATGTTGCTCCACAAGCTGCTTGAGCTCCAATAGAGAAGAGAATCATTGCCACAACAGCAATGGGAAGTGAATTAGCACGGCCAAGCCAAATACAGAAGACTCCTCCAAGAGTTTGTAAAATCCAGAGCACCCATAATCTCCCTCTCATTCCAAAGTATCTTCCTGCTAAGTCTGAAGAATATCCACCGAATGGTCGAGCTAGAATGTTAGCCATACCAAAGGTAGCAGCAATGACACCAGCTGTGTGAAGCTTTAGATCGAACCTATTATATATGTAAGAAAAGCTTTTAATTAGTTCATATATAATATGAGACTACTAGGTAAAAAGGCGCATGTGATTGGTTCAAGCATTACCTATCATAGAAGTACTCGGCAATAACATTATCGGTGGATAATTCAACTCCCATGGAGTAGCCATAGAGAAGGACAAAGATCCAGGTCCTATAGTTTGTAACAGCATACCATAGTACCTGAACAAGAGATCAAACACATTGAATAATTAAGATTTAATGATCTTTCTGAGTTATGAGCTTTAATGGAGAGTGGCTATAGAACTCAAAGAAACTGACCTTGGAGAACTTATCTTTGGCAACATCACCCTTCTTCTGTAGGGCACCGAGATTCCCATCAGGCAAGTCTTGGCCTAGATTCAAGACTAAGATTCCCATGATAACATGAAGCCATCCTGGAATGAAAAATGCTATTCTCCAAGCACTGAATGGAGTTGAACCAGCTCGTTTGATCAGTTCGTAGACCATGGGCATTATGAGCTGAGTTGCACCTCCACCCATATTACCCCAACCGGCTGCAGTTCCATTGACAAGTCCTATAATATTGCTGTTAAACATGGTGCTCATCCAGTACTGGCAAGACACAAAGGTTGCAAGAGAGAATCCAATCATGAAACGGACCGCTATGTATCCTCCAGCTGAGGACACAAAGGACATGCAAAACACAGTTGGGGCTGAGAGCATGATCAGAAAAGCACACCCATATCGTGGCCCCAGGAGGTCACAAACTGCGCCCATTACAAGCCTGGAGAAGATGCTCCCAGAGACAGAAGCAACCCCAGCATTACCAATGTCACTTTTGGTTAAATTAAGGTTGTCCCGAATAATGGGAACGAGGGGTGCTGCGGCAAAAGTGGAGACAAAACAAACGGAGAAGGATATCCAAGAAAGGTGAAATGTTCTCATGTGAGGCTTAGCTAAAGAGAATACTTTGAGCACTTTAGCCTTGTGCTCAGAATCAACTGGCAATGCAAATTTTGCTGTTGTATCTGTTGGGGCTATAGGAGAAGCAACAGAGAAGGCAAAGGTTTGTTCTCTGCCCGTCACTCCATGCATGGAGCTACCTGGGGAACCCTCGACGTCAGCCATTCCCTTCCTCTTTTCTCTTCAAAATAGGACTACGATTGGATTTCTAGACTAGGGAAGTTCGAAAGGCTACCACTTGGAAGGTAGTATATTTGCTTTTGTTGTGAGATGAGAAGTAAGGTTCTGTGGTATTTATATTAAATTGTCCGTTGACATTGTAAAACCTGAAGAAGCAAGTGGAGATTCCTTGACTGTTGGGATATTCTTGGGCCATTCCTATTTGAATAAAAAAAAACCAAAACAGAAACAAAAACCAAAAACTCTTCCCCGCATCTCAACTTGTTGTAACTTCAGACTTAGAGGGCCTCGTCGTATTGCTCAAGGATCACCATGTCCTTTCAGAATTAGCCATCATTTTCCGAGCGATTAAGTCTGCCTCGACGATTATGATTATTTTACAGCTATCTTGTTTAATGTAAAATAGTTGTCGTAATCACGTTGAATATCATTCGGGACTTCATAGAGCCAGCTAGCTTTATAGTTGTTTCAGAGTAGTTAGTGTAAAAACTAAGGTGGTTTAAGCTTTAATTTGGAATTACTTAATCAGATAAAAATACACGTAATGTTAATCAAGGTAGTTGATGCGGATGCGCTTTTATTGTCAAGTCATCATCTGTTTCAAAGATTAGCCCTTTCAGACTGATGAGGAATTTAAACCTTGTAGATTTTTCGTTGCTTCTTGACAGTTGAAAAGATGATCAAATATGCAAAACATTTACTGAGATACGCCAACCGTGTCATAATGAAAAGAAATTACAATTTTTTTTAACCACAAAGACCTCTTGAAGTTACCACCTCGAGTTCTAAAATGATTAATTTGCTATACTTTTATCTCAACTAATACCGAGCCTCCAACATTAGATTCGGTTCCTCTTAAAAGGATAAGAGAATATAATCAGTTATGTTTCAAATCTCACTATTAATTTTAAATTCAATAATTTAGATTAAATGAGTGAAATAAAATAAAAATGTTACACTAAATCATATCCATCCAATGAGAGGATTTGAATACCCACACGAGCGAAGTAAATTCTTTTGCCATAGCACCAAAAAAGAAAAAAGAAAAAAAAACTTATGTTATACAACTTCAACCTAGTAAATTTTTCTTGTTATATATATACACACACCGATTTAAGAAAATAGGCTCTTTTTAGGTGTTTTGCTTTCTACAAAAATTACAGCATTGGTCTTATAATGCCGTTAATTCCAAAACCAAATCTTTTTTTTTCAAAATAAAGATATTATTTTTTGAAACAACTTAATTTGAAGACATGCTTGAAATTAAAGTTAAGATGTCAAATTAAAGAGTGGAACAACTATCTAATGATTTTATAGATCAGATTAATAGACAAAAATCTAAAAAGACAGGTTGAAAGGGAAAACACACATTGATCTTTTAATGAATCATATTTTATTTGGATGTTCAGTTGGTGCAAATTATAACAATCCAAAAAAACATAATGCAGTTGATCGCTATATCTATTTGAGATCATTTTGGATGTCAAAATTCACTCTAAATATCTACTTTGGACCTTCTTATAATCCAGACTTGCGAAACGAGCTCAGATTGTTGCTACTCGGAAATTATAGCTTTAATTACTATTTTATCTTTTTTCTTATTTAGTTTTGATTGTTTAGGGCAGCCACAATTATCATTGAATAAAAAGGCTAAAATAGTTTAACCACTTCTTAACTTTAAGTCGTTAGAAATTGAGTCTTTGAACTTTTTTATTAGTTTTAGAAATTTTTAAACTTCTAACTTTTTCAAATTTAATTGTACTTCAGCTTTCTATCATTTATCTCAAATCATAATGATCATATAAATAGTTTTATGATAAAAATTTTAGGATCATTTTAGGGTTATTTTTCATTTTTCTTAATTTTTTATATTTTTAATTAAACAAATATAGTTTTTGATTTTAAAAATTTTGGAATTTTTTTTACAAAATAGATTGAATTTTTTTCAACGTGTGCAAAATTTTAAGTCAAAATACTAAGAATTGGATTTTTTTAAAAAAAAAGATGATGGTTAAAAGTCATTGGATGGACTGAATTTAAAATAAATAAAAAAATTAAAAGTTCAAGTTTCTTTAAAACCAATAAAAAAGTTTAGAGACTCATCTCAAATAACTTAAACTTTAGGAATGGTTAGACATTTTTAATCAATAAAAAATTACTGACTTTAAAGTTTTCACTATAGCCATACTATTATTCTTGTTTTTAGGATTTTTTGGAAATCAATAAACCTTATATCTCACTAAATACTGCTCCACAATTATAGACAGCCAAAAATTATGTCATAAATAAATTGATAGAGTTACAGTTGTAGATGGCTGCAGTCACATTTTCGCATTCCACACACATATATAGTGAAGATTATGAAAATAACTACATGAGCTAGTTTGGTTGATTAATTTCACACATGCATGTGGTATGGATTTTACTTTCACCATTTCTGACTTTTGGGATTCATTTTTTATTCAAATTTAACTAATTAAGATACGCATGCGTATGCTTATTTTACAATTTCTGCCTTTTTTTTCCCCTTTGGTTTTGCGTTTCATAATTGAAGACAGGTCAACTTTTCCTGTAACCTAGCTAATAATTGAGAATCTTCTTTTTCTTTAATTTATTTCTCATATTCCATCTAATTATATAATGCCAGGTGTAGATAACTACAGGCTAGATAGAACATTCAGATATGTTTGGACATTGAGATCAGCATTAATTAATTTGCGTTAATATCCCTTTCATGAACTTTATTATTTTTTTTAATCCTCAATGAAAACTCAGAATATTCCATGTATCATAGCAGATTTTGATTCATCTTTATATTTAAAATTAGAAAGGTACGGTTAACATAAAAATTAGAGACAAGAAATAAAGCACACGTCCATTAGTACACCCAGCCCTTCTTGGCATTATTGTGTTCCGAGTTCAACTTGCATCCCATGATCTTGATCTTGACTTTAT
Organism: Dovyalis caffra; assembly: GCA_963924115.1. Lineage (NCBI taxonomy): Eukaryota > Viridiplantae > Streptophyta > Magnoliopsida > Malpighiales > Salicaceae > Dovyalis > Dovyalis caffra. Next base: position 17,535,933 of record CAWUPB010000913.1, on the reverse strand, counting down.
CCATTAGACATGGTTCGGAGTGGTATTTGGTGGTGTTGGTACTGAGGCAACACGCTTGCCGCGTTCGGACCGGCTATTCTCGGCGAACTTGAGGCTTTGCTGGTGCATGCCCTTTTGCTTCTCCTCCTCATTCCACTCTGATGCATAATAGGATTCTTCTGTCGATTTCACTACGTCCTTCGATGCAGGAAAGAACATGCCCCCCATTGTGGGAAGTAAACCAAAGTCACAGGAAGAGTGCAACAACAAATCATAACACCCATCCAGGATAGACCTGCTGCTGTGGATAATCTTGAGCTTGAAAAGAATAATAATTGTGTCAATCCAGACCCAAAATTTCCACCTGCACCAGTAAGACCTGATATGATTCCCAACGATCGTCGAGAAATGAAGGGAATGATACCAAATGTTGCTCCACAAGCTGCTTGAGCTCCAATAGAGAAGAGAATCATTGCCACAACAGCAATGGGAAGTGAATTAGCACGGCCAAGCCAAATACAGAAGACTCCTCCAAGAGTTTGTAAAATCCAGAGCACCCATAATCTCCCTCTCATCCCAAAGTATCTTCCTGCTAAGTCTGAAGAATATCCACCGAAAGGTCGAGCTAGAATGTTAGCCATACCAAAGGTAGCAGCAATGACACCAGCTGTGTGAAGCTTTAGATCGAACCTATTATATATGTAAGAAAAACTTTTGATTAGTTCATATATCATATGAGACTACTAGGTAAAAAGGTGCATGTGATTGGTTCAAGCATTACCTATCATAGAAGTACTCGGCGATAACATTATCGGTGGATAATTCAACTCCCATGGAGTAGCCATAGAGAAGGACAAAGATCCAGGTCCTATAGTTTGTAACAGCATACCATAGTACCTGAACAAGAGATCAAACACATTGAATAATTAAGATTTAATGATCTTTCTGAGGCATGAGCTTTTAATGGAGAGTGGATATAGAACTCAAAGAAACTGACCTTGGAGAACTTATCTTTGGCAACATCACCCTTCTTCTGTAGGGCACCGAGATTCCCATCAGGCAAGTCTTGGCCTAGATTCAAGACCAAGATTCCCATGATAACATGAAGCCATCCTGGAATGAAAAATGCTATTCTCCAAGCACTGAATGGAGTTGAACCAGCTCGCTTGATCAGTTCGTAGACCATGGGCATTATGAGCTGAGTTGCACCTCCACCCATATTACCCCAACCGGCTGCAGTTCCATTGACAAGTCCTATAATATTGCTGTTAAACATGGTGCTCATCCAGTACTGGCAAGACACAAAGGTTGCAAGAGAGAATCCAATCATGAAACGGACGGCTATGTATCCTCCAGCTGAGGACACAAACGACATGCAAAACACAGTTGGGGCTGAGAGCATGATCAGAAAAGCACAACCATATCGTGGCCCCAGGAGGTCACAAACTGCGCCCATTACAAGCCTGGAGAAGATGCTCCCAGAGACAGAAGCAACCCCAGCATTACCAATGTCACTTTTGGTTAAATTAAGGTTGTCCCGAATAATGGGAACGAGGGGTGCTGCGGCAAAAGTGGAGACAAAACAAACGGAGAAGGATATCCAAGAAAGGTGAAATGTTCTCATGTGAGGCTTAGCCAAAGAGAATACTTTGAGCACTTTAGCCTTGTGCTCAGAATCAACTGGCAATGCAAATTTTGCTGTTGTATCTGTTGGGACCATAGGAGAAGCAACAGAGAAGGCAAAGGTTTGTTCTCTGCCTGTCACTCCATGCATGGAGCTACCTGGGGATCCTTCAATATCACCCATTTTGTAATTTTCACTCCGTTTCAGAAAGAGAAGGAGAGACACAGAAGAAATGAACTGCTGAAGCTGCTTTGATGTTGTGTAAAGAAGGAAAAGGGTATGGTATTTATATTGTGTCAAAGGTTGACATTTGTGAGTGTATATGTACTTAAATTTATACTTTTAATTATCTGTAAGGGCCAAATGAGATTCCATTGGTTGAGAAATTGTCAAAGAAATCAATTTCTATATAATCCACTTCGCCACATCTGGTAATGAACAGGAAAAGTCTCATGTTATATCCCAAAGGATACATGGCCCACCAGTTCTTCTGTAACTCACCTCCAAGAGGTAACCTGGCTGGTAAGGTTCTTCCGTCATGATGTCCTACCTATGATGTCCTACCTGCTTTAACTCTCCCAAAAAAGCCTACTTTGTTCCTACATAAAACCTCACGCTGTTAAAAAATCGGTAACACATGTTTTTTTTCATAAATTCCTTCCATTTCCAAAGAAACTGTGTTCATACAAATTAAAAAAATTAAGTTATTAATTGCTATATTATATAAGTATTTTTTGTTTATATTTTTTTAAATACCTTTTTTAAGGAAAAAAACTGCATTTAAACATTTTTTTATAAAATAGATTTTAATTAAAAATATTTTAAAAAATATATCACTTAAAGTTTTAAAGTTTTGACTGAACAACTATTTTGAGACATATATATAAATAAAAAGATAAATCATCTCTTTGATACAAAGAGAATAATTTTAGTTAAATTAGATTAGATTAGAAATCACTAATGACCCATTGATTTAAAATATAGTAGATCATAACATATATTATTATTTATTATATATATATATATTGCATGATAATGGGGTTAAGTAGTCTTCTTCTTCTTCTTTTTCCTAAGGAGATTAGATTAATTTCTTCTCGAACCGTGGTCATATAGAGTAGACGACATCCAATATGATTCAATACGAATGACTCTATTGGCCTGTTAAAAGCCACAATTAACAGATTAATTCACAGGACTACTGTAAGCTTTCTTTGATTAATGATCGAAGTGCTGATCACCTCATTGCTTGTTGATTGATGTTGATTTTCCACTTAATTATGGTGTTTTACTCTTCCAAATTTGCTTCCTGGCATCCTTGATGGATCCATCGATTAGAAGTGGCATAGCCACCCTTGTGTAATTTATTTAACCGACTTCAATTCTTGAAAATTGCAAGTCGACCAAGCCTCAAATAAAATTTAAAGTATTCCTCCTATCATCATCTTCAATTCCAAATCACCTGTTGCAAGCACGCCCTTTATGAAGGTTTTTTTGTCATCTTTTATTCAAGTTATTAAATGCCCATTATTTGGTTTGCCTTGGCCTACATTCTCTTCCAACTTATTTGGTTAAAGGTAACATATATTATTATACCACAAGTGCTATTTTCTCCCCTCCTCGTCGTACACTTGCAAGGTTGATGGAGGCAGAAAAAAAAATATCATTTAAGCTTGCAGTACCCTTTCAAAAGCTCTTAGAGTTTTTTGGTGTATTATTTTCGGGACACAGTTGGGACAAGACGACTTTCTTAATTTTATAGTTTGATTGGGGATCAACCTTGAAAACCTGTGCAATATTTTAAAGCTTGCAAATTATGAAATGATGAGTCTTTGTTCACATCTTATAAGAGCTCTTGTTTTTTTAATGTCTATGCTTATAAGAGCTCCATTATAAGACCTTGTATTGATCAAATTGCTAAGTAGGAATCCGAAAAATATATATACATATAAAATAAGAGAAGAATTTGGGCATGTTTATTTGTTGAATAGCACAAATGAGTTCAAGAAAGGATAATAATGGTGTCACTAACCGTGATTATTGATTTATGTGTTTGAGTAAACTCCACATTTTACTTAAAAAATTAATTGGATTAGTCATGGAGATCATGATTTATGTACTTTCCGATCATTACAAAGATGAGACCAGAAAACCTAGATTTTAGTTGGATGCAAGTACTGTCAGCACCAGAGAAACTGAACTTGTTTTTGAAATATTTGATCGTTGCTTGGGAGTTGGGACTCGCAATTATTAAAAGGTTTTTAGTTTTTTGTTTTATAATCTTCTTCAAATTAGAGAATGCAAAACATGCTTTGGAACTCATTCAACAGGTAGTAAATTACCGTGTCATGTGAACTAGTGCTTAAAAGGGCCACAGAAAGATTTAGGATCGAAAGAAGTAAACTGTAAATTCCATTAGAGCTAGCAACTATAGAAAAGAACAAAGCCCAAAAATCTAGTTTTGCCGCGGCCATGTTTTCAAATAACAACGGAGGTTGAAACTAGAAACAGGGCGAACTCGTTGAAGCATGAGATGGCCAGTTCTGCACTTCCATCCCAACTACAAATGAGCAAGTAAAGAATGAAATCAATTTATGGTTGTTTTCTTTATCGTTAATTATGGTAAACACGAACTAAGAGCTGCTAAGAAAATAGGTGAGATGAGATTCGATGGTTTAAATTTTATAACCCATCACAAGGCATCTACTCGCTGATGAGAAGATATTGACCCATGTAAACCAAACTCCAAAACAGCAGAAACAATTTAGGAATGCAGATGATGTGATCACATCTAAGTACGGCCTTATCAATCCAACACAGAAGAACTCATAATATAACCCAACATTATCTGAAGAGGATAGACTATAGACTATGGACACACAGCATTGCATTGGCCAAGACATGTATATACTAATGCGCGGACTAATTCATTTCATAACATATGATATCCATTGTACGGTTGACTTCAGAGACAATGTAGAGATCAGGTACTTTCAGTAAGGACAGGCAGTTCAGATTATCAAACAGCGTTCTATCGAATTGTGGGCAAGCTATTTCTCCAAATGTAGACAATGCTCTATCAATTTAAGAAACTTATCATGAAGATAATCATGCGGCTTTCAACTTCCTTATTCCCTTCATGAAGCCTAGGTGGTAGCTGAAAGAGCAACACTTGGTAGCCACATAACCTTCTAGAAATACAATAAAACTAGACATCATGAGTACAATGTTGTTCTATTCGCAAAGCAGAGCCATTCCTATCAAAATAGAGCATTTCAAAACCACAAATGCGCATATCCATGTGATAAAGCAAATTTTCAAGTTTCATAGCACAAACCAGCTCCATTCCATCATGATTGTTGAAGAGAATATGAATGGAAACTTTACAAGTATAGCAAATCTACCATTACAATTCAAGTGGAGAATTTTAGAGTTCAATAGAGCAAATCTGCTTCCATAAGCTGCTGTGATGTGAGGCAATAAATATTCTCGCTTTGGCTAATCTCATATTAGAGTGTATCGCAGCCAATTCCATCACAGCAAGGGCAAAGAAAGAAAATCTAATGAAGGTTTACTATATACGCATGCTAAGTGCTGGTACTACCCCTCCTTTGAACAGGTTTGTATAGCACAACAGTGACAAATTTTGAATGGAAGCGATGGGTGAATCCGAGTGCCACCACAGAACGTGGAGCCTCCCGGTTCTCAATGTAAAGATGGTTGAGAATCACATTCTGTGGCAGTGGAAGGGTTTCAGAAGTGTCTGCACTTGCTGGGTAGCTAAGCAAGGAGTGTTGCAGGTGTGGAGGCACTGAGGGTGGGTCCCGTACCTCATCTTCATTCCCTGGGTAGGCATTGTTGTAACTTGAATCAGGTGATCTAGGAACTTCAAATCCCACAACAGTTGCTTCTTCCTGCACCACAATCAAATTATCTAGGTCCCAATATAATATCAAAAGCCCCAAAGCACTTAGTTTCCTACTTACATGATCTTCACTATATTGGTTGCTCATGTTGAAAATGACACAGCACAGCAGATGATTAACAACACAAATTCATCAATTCTGCAATGCTCTTAAACCTGAAAACATAACAATCCCCACATAAGCATCTTAAAACTGTAATAGCAGCATCCAAATATGTGTAACTATTTCTCACCATTAAGATTCAGAGAAGCAAAGCCTTATTTTATTTAAACAATCTCAAATTCGCTAGGCACAAAATCATTTTCTATATCTCAGTATTCATGCTCATGACTTTCGATTAGGAGTCTTAGCAACAAACTTTCAGCTAACCTCCCAACACATCCATTTCAAAACTTTCCCACAAAGGAGATGCTCTAAGCATTCCGCAGACAAGTCAAATCAAGTTCTTTAACACGGGTGCCAATACATATAACCAAAAAACCACCTTCTATTTGCATGCTACACATTTTCACTTTGTGAACCAAAACTATAGCCAACAATCCCGTCAATCAATTAACAAACAGTCTACTTAATACCCATTTGAATGGTCATCAATTTCCATATCAGCAAATTTCATTAATTTTAAACACAAGCCATAAAAGAACGAGCATAGAAATGTTACCCTTTGCTTAACGAAAGTAACACTAAATAAACTCGAAATGAGATAACACTAACATTGAGCGAATAAATCACTGTTTCCCAAAAAACCCATCCCAAGACAAGAACCACATTAAAAAAAAAAATTCAACTGGGTATAGTCATTCAGCACAAAGAATCAGAATAAAAAATAATAATTCCATTCTGGGCTCAAAAAGAAAAATGAATTGAATAAGAAAATTTTGAAACCAGAAAGAAAGAAATCTGTAGCTGAAAAGCATGCTTGAAAAAGAAACAAAAAGAGAAGTCTACCTTGATAAAGCTGATGATGAGAATCAATCTTCGATCTGAACTTGAAGGGTAATCAAGGAAATTCAAATAAAAGTGATACAAGTAGCAGTGGAGAGTAGATGATTAGTCGCTGGAGTTGCCGTCAGCCTTCAATTTTTGAACTACAAATTTATACAGTAGAACCCTAAGGTCGTTGAGATGACAAGGTGACGTTGCTATTGCTGTTGCTGTTGCTGCTGCTTGTGCAGACAGACTGAAACGGAAAAGACTGAATGCCCCGATATGAACTATTATATATTTGTCTGGGTAAAATTGTAATAGCATATTCATACCAAAATAAATAAATCGGAAAATACTTTTTTTTTATATATATAAATTAAGGTAAATTTTAATATGCTTCCCTAGGTTCACCTAAATTTTTTTATTTGTTTAGCCCTCTTATCTTTTCATTGCTGTTCCAATTAGTCCTCTTTTGTTTATTTTGCTCCAATTTCCCTACTTCATCAATTTCCACCGAGAATATCAATAGAAAATGTGTGTAAATTTTAATTTTATTACTAAGATTTATGAAATATCTCACTACCAGCTAAAAACTAAAGAAAAAATTAAAATAATAAAAATAAAAACAATAAATCAATTGAAAAATATATTTTTTATACTAAAACAAATAAGATAAAGCTTGAAAGGATTAGTTTTTCCAGAAACACTTCAATTCTCACTTAACATTGCCATCTTTTTCTTGTTATTACCATAATTAAATAACAATTAAGATTCAAATTTAATTTTCAGTGATGTCAAACTTATCCCACTTTCATTTTACTCTTCCAAGTTCCAATCATATGAGATTTCAAATTTTTATTTTATTTTATAACTCTTGCTCAGATTTTACAATAGATTTTTATACATAATCGGACAAAATGTATATATAAATATACTAAAGTAAAATAAAGTAAAACGATGAAATGACAAAACAATTCTAGAAGAAAATTTACCTCCATTTATTTTTTATTTTTTACTTTTTTGTTAAATATAAAATGTACTTTTAGCAATGTAAAACAATAAAAATATTTTTTTATATTTCATATTTGGTTAATTTCAGAAATTTATTTATTTTATTATAAATTTAATATAAAATAAATTTTTTTAGTTAATAAGCATAAGTTTTTCATGATAATTTTTATTTGAATGAAATAAAAGTAATATTTTTTAGAGGAAAAAACATGTTCTTTCTTTGCGAGGTCCGAAAATGGAGAACATATAGCAGTCTCTGAACATATAGCAGCTTCTGAGCACAACGAATCGAAGCCGAAGATGGATCAAGGTAGCTTGCCTGCAAACCGATAGGTGAAGTGCCGAAGGATAGAGCGTGCAAAGTCGATCGTGGACCTGTCTTGTGACCTGTTGGCCTTAAGAAATTGTCTGACGCGAAACGACCCACCTAGAAACTAACTCTCCTTTATGTTTTAGGGGGTGGGCTGCTATGGATTCTATGGCATCTTCTCCCGCATTCATTTGCTCTCCTCGAACCGTGTTTCAACAACATTACGGAGTATCAAGCCCTGATTATGAGAATGGAGTTGGCAATCCGAAGACTCGAAGTCAGGGGCGATTCCCTTCTGGTTGTAAACCAAACGGACAAGGTTTATGAAGTAGGAAACCCGATCTTGTACACCAGAGGGAAAAATGTTCTGCACAAGTACAAAAAAATAAGATAACTATTATAAATTACGGTTTCGATTTTTTTTTCAATGAAGAATGAAAATTTTATTCTATTTCTTTGTTTTTTAAATATAAATTGTAGTTTTTTTTTTTCTAGGTTAGAGAAGAAGAGAATTGTTAAGTTATTAGGTTGAGTTACGATATATTTTTAATTATATTTTATATTTTCTCAGAAAAGTATATATATATATATAATATAGAAAAGAAAATGGAAGTAAATTTCCTTCTTTTTTTATGCCGTTAGTGTCACGTCATCATTTAATATCCATGTCATAATGTGCCATCTTATCATTTAAATGACATATCATTGATATTTCTATGTTATATATGCTATCTCTAAAAATATCACTTAATTATTACTATTTGGAGAGTATACACATCCATTTAAAAAAAATTAAATTAAATGTCAAAATTTCAAAAGATGCACCCTTATTGTGCTATCATCTCGCTATTTTTATTTTTATTTTTTTTTTTTTGGTTTTTCTTGGTCTATGAAAATTCAGGCTGATCAAGCAGCTGGGTTTTAATTGTGTTGGGCTTTTTCTATATTGAATATTGGGCTCAAAGGCATTATCATTTCTTTCAATCTATGTCCATGTTCTTGTAGTCTATAGGGCCTAATCGGAGCTGGTTTTCTTTTACAGGAATTAGGAGGTTTGATGCAGTTCCAAAGGAACTATGGACTCTTTTACGGGCCGACTGTATGGGTCTTCCTGCCCCTAGGGTTTGTCTTGCTTAGTTCTCTTTGTTTTCGGGCTTTGGGCCCCTTGTAACACCAATAATATATCTAGTTTTGATTAGATTTGGGATCATTGTCACTCTTCAAACTAAATCCTGTGATGACTTCTGAGTATTGATCCACTTTTTCTAAATTTTGCAGAATTTGGAAGCTTTGTCTAACAAGTCAGGTCTGCTATTTTTCTCTTCGTCTCCCTTTTATCATACTTTGAAATATATTTTGCTGAATTATTACCAATTTTTTTTGTAATAAATTAGGTTATCTCTTCCTGCATAGCTTAGTAGCCTGTAATATCTTCTAGCGTAGTTTGCTTGCTTCCAAGTAGCGTGGGTAAATGTTTTTCACTGTACTCAGACAAGAATAGTTTGTGGAGTTCTGTTGTTAGTTTAGTCTTTTGTCTTTTGGTGTGTTTGGATGCAGAAGAAATGTTGATACTATTTTCGATACTTTCCATAGTACTTCACTCTCTAATCAACGAACAGACTGCGGCTTTATTGTTCTGATCACTTTGTATCTTCTAGTAATTAGTTTGAAGGCTGTGTTTTCTTACAGCTTGTGTCTAAGAACTTTTGAAGTTAACTGTCGAATCAATTTCATGTAACACAGTGTGGAAATAGGAAATTAGTTTTAATCTGCCTCGGGATCTTTTCATCCTTCTTCCTTTTGCCTTTTGAAGTTGTTTTATTTTATCTCTATTAAACAAGACTTTAATGTTGTTGTTTCATATGCTTTGCCTTACTTCTAGTGGTACATATATATAGTGTGTGTGTGTGTGTGTGTGTGTAAATTGTGGTTGAGTCAGAGGTCAATCGTATCAAGAACTTCAACGATCAAATACTGTAAAAATAGGAAAAGGAGCAGCCTTATTTGCAAAAGATTTTCTTGTTTCTCTGTCACCTGTTTGCTCAATAATGCCAGATACAAGTGTTAACTCAATAGTATTCATTGCTCTCACTCTTGAGGAACTTCATAAATCATAAATTCACTGATGGTTGGGGATTCAGAGGAATTCCTCTATGCCTTAAAGATGATAGAAAATGTTGCTACTACTAAAGTCTCCTTATGATCTTAGATGAGATCCTTGCATGATGAGGTAGATATCGATTCTCAAGAAGACGAGAACAGCTATTAGAGTCCACGAGTAAGTAACATTCAGAACGTATCAAGTTCTTCGGTACTCATTTATTGAGATGATATCTACTTTAGCAATACCTCCATTAGATTCCAATTACCATTTTCTGTAAACTTCCAATGCAAACAGCAAGAGAATTGAATGAGTTATTGAATCATGTGAATTTCATGGGACAAAATAAATTTTTATTTTGTTTTTCAATTTAAAAGTCTAATTTGAGTTTGAATCGTGTTATTGTGCTCTTAGTAGCTGAAATGGAGGGGTGATGATTAAATTGGCCTCTCAGAAGAACACAAGATTGACATTTTCCTGCTTCTCTCTGATATGTGTTTGCTTGTTTTGTAGTCTTTGCCTACTGCTGAACATGGAATTCCAAAATTTATTGTTGTTTTGCTGTTAGAGTCAGGAAAGTCAACGAATGACAGTTTCGAAGAGATATGTGTTGAGGTTGTTTATATCATTGAAATATATTACAGCGAATGTGGTGGACAGAAACAACGGAAGGATCGTTGCAACAGCATCAACAGTTGAACATTCCATAAAAAATACACTTGAGTGTGCTAGGTCTTGCAATGCCAAAGCAACTTCAGTTGTTGGAGAGGTATTGGCTTTGAGACTCAAGGTGGAGGGTCTAGAAGAGGGACAGGGAAGAGGAATTCATGTCGATCTAAACAAAGAGATTGAGAAAAAGGTTTCCAAAACCGCACCAAGATTTGGGCCACTGTTAATGCTCTTAAAAACAATGGCATTAAAATTATTTTCGAAGATGATGGTAATGCTTCTAAAACAAAATTTCATGACAGAAGTTCAGTTTTCTTTTTTGACAATGTGTAAATAGCCTGAATACTTTTTATCAGGAAAAAAAATTTTAAATCGCCTTTACAACTTTCTTGCCAATCTCAGGATAGTGGCAGACACGAGGGAGTGCCAGGGTTGCGAGAAGAGCCAGAATCCATGCAGGATGTTACTGTTCATTCACTGGCAAAGACATGTTATGGCTCGAGATTAGGAGTTATTCCTCAGTAGCAGGCAAACACATCCGAGGTTCCAAAGTTATAGCAGCATCTGGATGGCCTTCTGTTGACCTTGTCCATTCTACGAGGTTTTTGTATTATCCAATCAGCGATGTGAGTCCACTGGTATTGCCCAGAGGAACGTTAAAACTCAACTCTTTCTATCCTGTCTTTTGCTTTCTTTCTTTCTTTCTTTTTTTTTTCCCCCTGTTGTTGAATGGTAATTATGCATTCCCTAGCTGTGGTGCTCTGTGGGAGATGTTAATGAGATTGCCAATACAATGGTCGGTGGTTTTCAAGGCACCCATTTGTGAGCCAATACATTACCGGAGCCAAATCAGGGGTTTCCGTTAACTCATGTTGTGTGGTTTGTTGAATTGTTGTCTTGTGCACGATGGACCCTGACGTGGTTAACTATTTTATTTTCCTCACCAAATCCGATGCCAAGACCATCTGTTCAGGCTCAGAGCAATAACATTTCAACCTCCACTTTGAACTAGCTGAGATTATCTAGCTTCATTTTGACTTTTTTAATTGTAAACAAAAAAAGGAACTCGAGATCTCTTACCAGAAGGTATGAAAATGGAGGATGGTAAAAACCTGTTTCGATCAGTGCTATTAAATTTGGACTAGACAGGTTAAGCCGATAGAAATCTGGTGGCTCGGCCACATAATTAGTATGAGTTGACATTCAAAGCCAGATGTGTAAGAGATCTAGTCAAAACCAATCAAATCAGACAAAATCCGACCGGTTGGACGAGTGAGTCACATTGATTTTTTTCAAAATGAAAATCCGTAACTTAAAATCTTAAATTTTTAAAATTATGTATTTATCACTATTTTTTTTTTTATAATTCGTATACTGCAAAATATATTTATATTATAATGTAAGCGAGTCATTGATCGGGCAAATGATCCCATGATCCAGTAACTTGACTAGAGGATAGTCCGACCGGATTTAATAACATTGGTTTTGATGACTCATTCAAAATGGGACCAGGCGAAACTTTGGTATTTTTCTCCATTCATAAATACTATAGTTTTTGCAAACCAGCGCAAGGTTATGTCCCACATGGGGTTTGGGCGGCGGTTCTGGAAATTGCCGGCAAGAAAATTTGCTGGATAAATAGCCAATTATGTTGCTGTACTCTTTTATCACTTGAATTTATTGCTGAGAAGTATATAATAATTGTGTGACCTGGCAACAGGGACGATACATGTACCATTTATTTTCAAATGGGGCATTGGCCTATGGAAGAAGGACCAGCATGTCTGCCTCACCACATACGTTGATGTTGTAAACTTTGGAGTACTGTACTTTGTACTCAGCTTCGCTAAATTATCCCATCTGATGTCCTTTAACTCGTATTCCATAATTCAAGCTAAATATGATTTATAGTTTTTGCTTGCAGTGAGCATAGATTAATACTCTGATATTAATCTTAATTTCCAAGCAACCATATTAGTTTTAGCATTTTCTTCTGAATTTATTAGCTATCAAGGATTTCTCTACATTAATTTAGTGCTTGATTTAAATCTGAGGCATACACAAAGCTTCTCATAACTATTATATTCCCTTAGTAATATGGTTTATACCATAACTTATATTGAACTTAATAGCTTAAACAAATATTGAGTTCGAACCCTAGCAATTTTTTCTCGTTCGTAATTAAAACAGGATAATATGATAATCTACATGACAGGGCAGACTTAATTAAATTACCAAATCCTCACATATTGCAGGACTATTGTCTATCCTTTTCGAAGTCGTATGTGAACTTGTGAAATCCTTCAAGTGGCAGGAAAGAAAGTGGTTTTGATAACTTCCATGGGATATAGATGAAGTAAGAAATTGATGGAAATTCAGGACAAAAACCTGTACAATAGCATGCCATACATTAATCGTATACTGTCCAAATTAATAGCATCATGTTGGCGTAGTTAAATAAAGTCCTTCTATATTTAAAAAGATTGGCTTTAATAAAAAAAATTCTAATTATTTAAATAAACGATCCAAGTTTGAGTTTATATTTAAAATGATTGGATTGAAAATAAAGAATTTTATTGTTTAATTGAATGATTTCGATTTTAAATTTTTATATATTTAAAAAAAATTAAATAATTATGTTTGTTTTATACGTTCATTATAATGATTAGGAATTAATTTATATTTTTAAATTTAAAATATATTAAATTTTTTTAAAAAAAACCCTTTTATTCCAACAATAATTTAGTAAGCTACGCAATATATTACTCAAAATAGGGGGGAAAAATTACAAATTTCAACTACCTATATCTGGGTTCTCCTTGGTGAGGCAGCCATGTTAACTAGCATGCTGCCTCTTGAACACACTACCAAGTGTAGACCGTTTTTGATAATGTTATAGCTTTTGAGAACTTTGAAGAAGTGGCTAGGAGGGCAACTCTTACCGCAAAAATATCCGATGACAGCTCTCTGCGTGATCCCACAGACAAGCTTTCGTTGTCACTAGGAAGTGTGGTGTTCCAATCATGCACTTTTTGCACATTTTACTGCCTAGCTCATCGACGTGGAAACCCTTTTTCAGGTGCTGATGAGAACTCTTTTTTTTCTTTCTTTTTTTAACATCCTGAGGATATATTCGTGATCGCATAACATTTATGCGACAGTGATTTACGGGGGTTGGTTTCTCGTACTATCTGCCTTATTTTTTTTATAAAATAAAGGCACAGCTAATTAATTAATTATCAAATATTCTGATGTCAATAACAATAACATTAATCTGAACACTTCAAGCTTTGAATGTTTAAACTTCAAGGGAATTAATGACAGCGTATTGGAATATATATATATACGTACACTTTGGAATTGAAATCATTTCAATGGGTTAATGAAAATATTTGGAAACCAAGATAGAGAAGTACATGTTTTTATGAATGTAGCATGAATCTTTAGTAACCAAGGGAACAACTTCTTGGGGTACGGTTCTTCAATTCAACTGTTAATTAGTCCATATGTAAGGTAAAGTGGCAAGAATTCAACAACTAATCATGGATACAGGGAGAAACTAAGGATGATAAATGTTTGCTTTGAAAAGTCAGGCAACTCTTGTTATGTTTTTATCATCATCTTGTAAATCTAAAGGTGAAAATGAAAAAAGGTAATGTAATACCGTCATCACCAACAGCATCCATTTTGGCAGGGGCAGCTTCAACGAAGCATAGCAGCACCTTTTATTATTAGAATTTCACTAAACAGGTGACATAATTTTGTCATCGTTATTTATTAAAAATCTATCGCTATATGTAATTAATGATAGATTAGAGACAATATGAATTCCGTCGCTAATATGGTGGTTGATAGTTTTTTAGAAATTGAATTTTTCTTTCCGCGCTAATTAATGAGGGATATTGTTGACATTTCATCACTAAATCGATCTAAATCAGTTGTATCTAATGTTTCATTTTCGTCGCTATTTTCGCTTAAATTCATCAATATATAGAGACATAAAGGGTTATCGCTAAATTATAGTCGCTAATATTCTCATAATTTCGTCTTTAATCCATCGTCGCTTAGCAATCGCATACGTATCCGTCGATAAATTCATTGCTAATTTTTTTTAAAAAAAATTAAAAGTTGTTTATAGGGAATTGTAATAACAAGCAACTATGAACAATATCTTATTAAAATACGATATATTATTTAATAAAATTAAAATTGTATAAATTGAAATAAAATAATTAAATATATAAATGAGTTAAAATGTATAAAAACATTTAAAACTTTTTTTAAAAAAAATTAGTCCTCATTATCATCATTGTCTACATCATCTTCTAGCTACTGGTTGATGAGAGAAGGGACCGATTGCTAGAGTGTATAAATTGAAATAAAATAATTAGACTATATAAATGCTTTAAGATGTATAAAAACATTTTAAAAAATTTTAAACCAAAAAAAAAAATTTAATCTTCATTATTAACATCTTCCGCATTATCTTCTAACTATTGGTTATTGAGAGGAGTGATCGATTGCTAGGTTATGAGAGGGTCGATAGGAGAGACGAAAGGCGATTGAAGATTTTCGTAACCATCCCATAATTCTCTACAACTAAGTTTGGATGTTGTTAACTTGATTGGCCTACTTAACTGAGTCTGCATTATCTCTTTATTTAGTTTGGGTGGTATGTTGGAGACTTTGGCTATGACAAAATGATGCTATTTTTTGCCCGAAGCTTCTTTTTCAACTAACCTACTGTTTTGCTTGGACTCATATGCAACAGAAATAGTAACTTTTAATTTTGTATTATCTTCACTCAATTCTACCATGACCAAAAAGAAAGAATAACTTATTCGGTCGAAGTTTCCTAAGAAAGAATTTGTGAAGCTTAACCCAGATGGTTTAATTGTTGCTATCATTGGTTTGGTTTTAGTAGGAGGGTTGACTTGGGATCTTTCAGGTAATTGGATGTATAACTTTACTTATAACATTGGCATTTGTTTAATGTTGAATGCAGAATTGTGGAGGATCTTGATTGGCCTAGAGGTGGTCAGGAATAATGAGTTCAGAAAGGTTGAACTTAAGGTTGATTTTAAAGTGATTATTGACCTTTTGATTAATAAAAATCATTTGACATCATCTTATAGTTAGTCAATCGTTTTCATCTATCAATTATTGCCACATCCTTGAAAATTTTGATTTCATCACATCTATCTTGAGGAAAATAGATGTGCAAATTGATTAATTAATTATGCTCATTCTCTAGACGTCGAAATTTATTATTTTTCAAAAGCTATCATAGGTTGTTTTAAGTCTTGTATTAGAAAATATTTGTGAGATTTCCTTCCCCAATATGACATAAATGTATTCTTTTAAGGCACTACCCACCTTCTAAAAAAAAAAACCTTCTATTTCAACCATAAATTAGTGAGCTACACAATATCGTTTCAAAAGGGCAAAAAAAAAGGTTAAAAATTTCAACTACCACGAGGTTCTCATTGATGAGGCAGCCATGTTAACTAGCCTGCTCCCTCTCGAACAATCTACCAAGCGTGGACCGTTTTTGATAGTGTTATCGCTTTTGAGAACTTTGAAGAGGTCTGTAGGAAGGGCACATGTTATGCGAAAATATCTGATGACAGCTCTCTGCGTGATCCCACAGACAAACTTTTCTTCTCAACACGAGGTGTGGGGTTCCAATCATGCACTTTTTTGCACCTCTTTCTTCCCAGTTCATCAACCCGGAAACACTTTTTCAGGTGCTGACGAGAATTTTTTTTACATCGTGAGGCTATATTTGTGATTGGATAACATTTATGTGATGATGAGTTATGGGGTTGGTTTCTCTTCCTATCTGCCTAATTTTTTTTATAAAACGAAGGCACAGCTAATTAATTAATTATCAAATATTCTAATGTCATTAACAGTAACATTAATCTGAACACTTCGAGCTTTGAAGGTTTAAACTTCAAAGGAATGACAGCATATATATATATATATATACACAGACCTTGGAAATAAGATCATTTCACTGGGTTAATGATAATATTTGGCAAACTAAGATAGAGTAGTAGTGGACGTTTGTAATTAGGAATGTAGCATGAATCTCTAGTAACGGAGGGAACGACTTTTGGAGGGTACGGTTCTTTTTCAATTGTTAATTAGTCCATATGCAAGGTAAAGAGGCAAGAATTCAACCACTAATCGTGGATATAGGAAGAAACTAAGGATGATGAATGTTTGCCTTGAGAAGTCAGGCAACTGTTGTTTTGTTTTTATGATTATCAGGTACAGATAAGTTGATCGCTAATGAACATGTATAATTATCTTGTCAATTTATATATGTATCGATAATGGTTGGTAGCATATAAGTGACAAATCGAAGATTGTAGTACACGTACTACTCCACGCCCAGGGTACACATCGAGTATATGCAAAGTACTTACTAGCATTAATTACAGAACAAATTTAGAAGGTAAACTTCATTTTTGCTCTATAAATCCATTAATATTTCATTTCTACCCTGAAATTTAAAATTTTTCACTATTACCTTTTTATTTTTCAAAAAATTCCAATGTTACCTCGATCATTAAATGGCGTTTTTGTTTTTGGGTTTTAAGTGTTTTGTGAGATTTTTTTAAAAACTATATATATATTGGAGAGGAAAAAAATTAATGAGAGAAAAGTAAGATAAAAAATAAAGAAATATATATATATAATTTAGTTTTTTGTTACCTATTTACTAATAAAGGGAAAATTTCAAACTTTTCAAGAAATGTAGGGGTAGCAGCATTGGAAAGTTTTGAATTATAGGAGTAGAATTGGAAGTTTGGAATATTGATGAATCTATAGATATAATTTAGGGGCGTTTGTTTTGCATAAAACATTTCAATGAATAGAAAATATTTTACATGGATTTTACACGAAAAAAGTTTTATGATATTTAATAAGTAATGATTTGAAAAATATAATGATAATAATGTTTTGTTGTAGTTGTGAAAATGATGATAGTGAAGTTGTGGTAGTAGAGAGGTGGGGGTAGTGGTGGTGGAAAGGTGACAATGGTAGAATGGTGGCAGGGGTGGGAGATGATGGTTGTGGTGGTTAAAATAATTAATTTTAATATTATGAGTAAATTACTATTCATATAATATTTTATGAAACTTTAATTTATGAGTTGAAAATATTTATAAAATATTTTCAACAAATGAAATAATTTTAAAAATTAATTGTAAAATATTTTACGTTCATCAGGTTTTTTTTTGTGAAACATTTTACAAAAAAAAACAAACACAAAAATTTTAAGACAATATTTTCTTATAAAATATTTTTTGCAAAAACAAAAACTTTGTTAAAGTATAAATTATTCAATTTTAAATAAATATTGCAAACAAGAAAAAATAAATAATAATGCACCATTTACTAATTTATCCAACTCATTCAAAGCCAAGCCAAGATAGAGGGCATGCATCGCAGTTGTGACAAATTGGTTCCATTCTACCCCTCGCCCCACCCCTTCCCAATTAATTAATTAATTACCAGACGTACTTGCCAGTGTTTCAAGCGGAGATATGGCCGGAGATGGACGGTACATGCGGCAAGCAGGGTCCATCCATCCATCCATATAAATATCTGCTTTGATTTACTATAAAATTATTCATGCTTTAATTTCATATTAATTTTATGTGAGAAAGAGAAGTACAGTTATCGAATAAATATTAATTGTAGATTTTATGTTCTATAAAAAAAATATATATATATATATATATATATATATATATATATATATATATATATATATATATATATATATCAAACAAAATAACCAGTAATTATATCTATCTATCGTTAAATTATGATCCATTAAATTTATGGATTAATTATTAATTAAATTGGTGCGATTAATTGTTACTTTTGGTATACGATAGATTATGTTTGGACTCCTTAGTATAATGATTTAGAAATATTATTTATTATTATGGTCTGATCTTTTTTCACGTCCTAATTTTAAATTAAAATAAATAAAAATTTAGAGGTGGTCATTTGTTCTATTGAAAATTATGCTTAAGTTTTTGAAAAATAAAACCGATCCTTATAACTATTAATTGTATATTTTTATTTATATTCTTAAAGATCAAATTTGATTTATGACATTATAACTTCTCAAGATAGCTAATTTATTATTAATCATGTGTTATAATTTCTAGGATACTGATCCTAAAATTTAATTACCACAACAATTTAAACTTCTCCCAGCAACAAGCATTTCTTCTTGCTCCCTTTTTTTTTTTTAATAATAATAATAAACAAAATAAACACACATATGCATAAGAAAAATCATCAATAGCTTATTTTACATGCATCGAATTTCAGACAATTATCAGCTAGGAAGAGACTTGCATCACGACGTATAGAACATCAACATATAATAATGGAGGCTGTTTATTACGAGCAGCATGTTTTGCAACTCGGAGCACATACTAAAATATCCTCGATGGATCGCTAGCGAGTTGTCCGATTCTTTGTTAAAATTGAGTTGCTTGCTCGGGAATCATATTTGTCAAGTGGGGTGAGATGAAAAGTTGAGCTTAGGGTTTGCTTTAACTTCTGAACACCTTAAACTACTTCCTCTACAACCATAAGAAAATACAATATCGTCATCAAGTACACTTTCTGAGCACCACTATTTTGCCGGGAAGCGTATCTAGAATCTTCTTGAGGATATTTGTGGGTCTGGCAAAAATAATAAGTGGGATAGCTATAGCCCACGTTCATAATATTGTATTCGGAGAGAAGACATGGTAGACAACGGCTATCCGAACAACTATTAATGGACAATTAAGATTATCCTGAGACTGTTAGCCAATGATAGGAGCATTTGCATCTCCTTTTCAATAGAAAATACACTATTAAATCGAAACAATTCATTTTGTCTAATCGACAACAACTACAATATTATCACATTTGTTCAACAGTAATCTTTCAATAATATCATAAACATTTACGTTTTAATCAAAATCATAAGTTTGTTGGCGATAAAAAGATGATGATATTGTCTTTCTCTTCATGCAACTTAACAAACTCTACAATTATATAAATAGTCATGAAACTTACAGTGAGGGTTCTTCTTCAAAAAGAATCATTTTTTAACATTATCATTATTTTCGTATTTGCACTACTACAGTTTCATATCATCATTCTCCTTCATACAAGATCTCTCATGGAATTAGAAGATTCATGTTATAAGTATTTCAACTATTATCATCGATTGATATATATATATATATATATATATATATATATATAAGTTTCAAGCATGTTAACAGAACTTCAAATTGTATTAATAAATTTTTTAACTTAAAAAAGAATGATGATGGTAGAAAATCAAACGTAACCACTAAAAGATGATTTCAATCTAAAAAAGTTAAAATGTTTCTCAGGATCTCCATCATGCGGTTTTCTATTACCTAACTAGCTATGAGAGGGCACATTTTTGTATAATTCTTTTATCTTCTCACTAAGACTAGAGATTTCTCGAAAATTTTCAAGGAAGTTAGACAAGAAGCAAAAGTGCACGACAATGCTACTAATCTGACTCTCAAGTATCGATAATTGGAAGGCAGACATGACTAGCCAAAAGGGACGTTTCATGGTTCAGTAGACACCCTCTCACATGCACTGGTCTCCCAATAAATGCGAAGTCAGTCCAACCTTGATCTATCTTCTCCATCCCTCACTCTCCCGTTGTAAATAGCCACTGTCCAATCTTATCTCTGACCCCTTTAGCTACCACTATATAAATGTAAGCTAACATGCTAACTACACACACCATTAACCTTGAATCAAAAATCATAATCCTCGTGCCGTTTCCATCATGGGTAAGCTTAGTGCTAGCAGCAAGAAAAAGAATGGCATTATAAAGCTCAAAATTGTAGCTAAGAAGCTACATAAGAGCCTGCTATTGATGGGAAAGAAAACAGCAAGTTCCTATAGGAATGAATGTGAAGAAATTAATGACTCAACATTTGTTCCCAAAGATGTTAAGGAAGGGCATTTTGCAGTGATAGCTGATGGTGAGGAACCAAAAAGATTTGTTGTCCCATTAACTTACTTAACAAACCCTATGTTTTTGAGACTCTTAGAGCAAGCAGCTGAAGAGTATGGTTTTGATCATGAGGGTGCCCTCACAATTCCTTGCCAGCCAAGCCAGCTGGAAATGATATTGGAAGAGCAACGGGAGGAAACAGGTGATGAGGCTAGTGCTGTTGGTGTCAGTTGGAGCTCAATTAGTAAGACAATGGTGCAGAGCTACTGAAGGAAATTAAAGAAGCTGCTTCGGTATCCATTTTTTGCTTGTTTTAGTTTTTTTTGTAAATGACTCTCTTGTTCATTTACGCATGACTAGAACTAGTGGTTTTAATATCCAAATCTTGCGCTATATATGTATTTGTAATTCTACATATATATGGTTTTACTTTTTATGGTCGATTATTTCAAGTAGAAATAATATCAAATTATTATATATGTTCATCACCAATATCCATATATCTAATTCATGTACTTTAGATAAAAATTGTTATTATGATTTTCCTTTTTCTTTTGGTAATCAATAATTACTACATTATGAATATATTAAAATGATGTCATGAGCTATTTGTTAATTAGGAGAAAAGGAATAAATTAATGCTTGATTTACCGATTTTTCAAACATTACCAGCTAATAGATAAAATGTAATCAAGAAATTTAGAAAGAAAACAAATTTCAGCTGAAAATCGGATTCTTTTTCTTTTACTATGATTTCTTGATCAATGCAAAAGTATTTAATATAAACTTTTATATTTCATTATCCAAAAATTTATCCCTTAATTTTTTCGGTTTTATTGTGGCCGTAGTTATAATTATGGTTACAGAAAAGAATTTTGGTTCTATAAACTGTTAAATATAATTTTTATATTTACACTTGATGCTTGTTAATTCGAGGAAATTGGCTTCCTTTTTTACCACCAAAATTTCACCATACTCTCTCTTATATTTTTCAGCAACTAAATATAGTAAAAAAAAGGTGAAATATCTTTACAAATAAAATAAGTAGTTTTTGCTTTTCCAAAGTTGAGTGGGTCAGTTGATCCCATGCAACTATAAGCTATTATTAGTGAGAATAAAAAATATATATATGTGTGTGTTATTAAACTTTAAAATCAGTCAATTAAATTCCTCTATATTCACATACTCTTCAAGTAGACTTTTTTGACACCCGTTATGATGAAAATGCCTCACAAAACAGCCAAAAAAGTTTTGATATTAAAAAATCTATCAAAATATTCAAAAAACTTGAAAAACCCAGAAGAAAAGAAAAACCTTGAAATCCAAACAAAATTGAGAAAAATCATATAAACTAAAAAATGAAAAACTAAAAACCACAATATTTATATCTTCGTTATAGAAACAGATGCTAATTCACTGCTTCTGCATCGTGGATGGAGCTTTTTCCAATCTTTTTAGGATATCACTAGCACTTGTTTTATTTTTCTGGTTGTTAATTTATCAATTAAGTTCTTCTTCTGTCATTTTCTTTTCCAGTATTTTTTAAAATTATTTTTCTTCTTTTTTTTTTTAATTAAGCTTCTATTTGATTCTTTGAAGGGCTTATTTGGTATAAAATGGGAACCATCTATTGGGCAAACAAGGCAATGAAGGTTCATAAAAGCGGAGGATCGATGCACCCTCCTCTTTCCATGCATGCAGGTCTTTTAACCTCCATGTATACCCACCTACATTTCAGTGTTTTAATGCTCAATTTCGTTAAATAAAGTGTTTATATACACGCACACACGTCATGAAAAAATAACATACTTCACACTTATCAAACAAACTAATTGAGGCAATTTTAGAAGAAAAATACATAAATTATTTTAAACATATATTGAAAGTGTATATATTCGGGGAGAGGTCCTTCGGGTTAGAGAATGCTCTATCCTCCTCTACTGAGCAAAATTACCTCTATATTCGTTTCCATTTATATCTAAAATATAGTAAATCCGTGATTGAAATGTGAGGGAAAAAAATGATTAAGAGGTGAGTAATGAATGCTATGATATTTCAGAGGTTTCAAGGTCCCAGCTAGTTAAGGCCAAAAATCAAAGTAAGAAGATGCACTCTTTGGTGTTTTTCAATCAACAAACTTTGATTTCAATCATTCGCAATTGGGCATGCCTTTGGAAAGTCATTTATCATTGTGATAGCTATTGTTCAAGCATTACCCAACACGGTGATTACATTACGTACACCATGGTGCTGTCACTTGAACTAGTTGCCTAGCTTAGCAAGGTAGCGGTAATATCTAATACGGTATAAGTTCGTTTTGTTTTCTTATAGTTTTTTTTTTTTTTTTGGGTTCTCCATATATTTTGCTTCTGATGGAACAAAATATATAGGTTTATCTCTCCCGCCTTATATTCTTTTATTCTTATCATTGCGTAACTTTTGTAACAGTTTTTGGTCTTCATTGATTTGAGTTTTCCTAAAAGCATACATGGGTCCAAAATTAGGAGGACCTAGTTTTATTAAAATGATCGATTGCATTCCACACAGAATAGGTAATGGGATTTTATTGTTGTTGTTGTTATCGAATCATTGCAAATTTTCAAACTTGCTATACTAAGCTAATTCTTTAATCAATAATGCTAAACATTACGAATAAAAAAACACAACATAAAAATTACTTCAAGAAGATTCTGAGCTATTGAATCATTTGTCTTCGTGTGAGAGTCAACGACAAGTTCCATTAATTCAATAGCTCTGTGTATTCTTGAATTATTTTTATTATTATATGTTTAGCAGTACTATTCTTGAATATTTTTTTGGTTGTAAAAAAAGGGCCTTTGAGCTTTTTGGGGAAACCTAATCGTAGTCCTTCCACCAATTTTAAATTAGGTCTCTAAACTAAAAAATTTCTCAATTAGATCCTAAAAATAACATGCGTTTCTTAATCGAATCCTCCCCTTCATGTTCATTAATATTTTTAGTCATTTAAGGCATTAGAATGATGCCATTTTCGAGTTTTATTAAACAATGGTACCGACTATTTTAGACGAGAGTATCCAATGGAGAAAACCTATTACATACTAATGAAAATAAAAAATTCAATTTTTTTGGTATGGAATTAAAAATTAGATAATACGTTAGGGATGCAAAAAATTAACTAACCCAGTTAGTCAGGGATGTGATCTGGTTGGCTGGTTCGGTTGAAAAGTTGAAATTATTGAGAAGAAGTGCATTGCCATTGTTTACTCCCATGTGAGTATTTTGTTAATACCTTCGGTTTAAAATCCCAATAGTGCCTCCATGTATTTCCATATTTATCTATCGCTTGGTTCTTTTATTGGTTTTCCACAACAATTGATTGATTTTTTTTTTCCCTAAATGTCCTTCACTTCAATTCAATCACCTAGCAACTCGCAAAAAAATGCATACAAGAAGAGCAACTTGAACATTTAACTTACAAAAGACTATCAAAAAACTGCTTATGATTTTCAAAACAAGGATTAAAATACAAAATCATCAAAACCAGGAGGATTAAATTGTAAATTACTCAAAGTCGGAACGGAACCTAACCCAAAGGATACATACTCACCCCATTGAAAAACCAGCAAGGGTCGCTGAAAGAATATCGCAAGGAGCTTTCTGCAGAGATGAAGGGGAAACTGAACCCTCCACGTCGAAAAATCCAAGCATGTCTTTGGAATTATCAACAAGATTGCTCTTTCTTGTGCACAGACCACAGAATAACTGGATGTAAAAACCGACTCCACTAGACATGAAATAAAACAACAATCATTCAGCTTCCTTTCTTGGGCATAAATTATAAAACCCAGCTTATGTCATCTAGTATAACATTTCATTACATTACCAAGTATATTCCATCACACGGACGCAAAGCCAGTGGAAGAAACCGGCTAGTTGCTAGAGACCAAACGAAACAATGCTAGATAGGGATTCAAGTACCATAAGAAAGAAAGTAGTTTCCGAGTACATATAAGTCTCCAATATAACAAAGGCACAGACCAGAGGATCACATCAGCATCACCTCTAACCTAAATAAATATTGTCACATATTTCCTTGGTAAAAGGACCAAGTCTACTAGAACGCCAATCGTAATTAAGGAAAACAAAAATACTCCCTAGTATCTGAGCAAAGGATAAGATGAATATTTGGCTCGAAACAATAACCAAGCCTTGTCACCTATGGCTCGAAACAATAACCAAGCCCTGTCACCTATCCCTCCTCTATAGGCTTTCGGCGTGATCCGGACTGGGAAATATCATCCAGAAACCGAAATCACCTACTCAACATTGTGATACTCAACTGCTGGGCAGGCAGCATGATACACAACCATTCTCCAAATTCATCCTCTGATCCAACTCAATCAGACAACCCAGCCTTCATCTTGAGATGCCGCTTGAAGTCCATAATGTCTCCCTCCCACCGGGTAACAGCTTGATTTTCACACACCCATATCTCCTGTGCTACCTGGTTTATGAGCCTGAAATCATGGCTAACAAGAACCAGACCCCCATCCCACTCATTCAATGCCTCAGCCAGTGAGTCAATGGTCTCAATATCCAAATGGTTTGTAGGCTCATCCAGCAGGAGCATGTGGGGTTGCCTATATGCCAGCCAAGCAAAAACCACCCTGCTCCTCTGCCCATCTGACAAATTCTTCATGGGCATCACCTGGGCCTTGCCTGTCAAACCAAACTTCCCAATGGCTGCCCTCATCTTTTCTTCCTCGTTCCCTGGATACTCTCTCATCATAAAAAGGAGGGCAGACATTTCTAAGTCAAGTTTCTCAGCTAAGTGCTGATGAAATTGTGCAATCCTCAAGTGATTGTGCCGGCGAACCATGCCATCTGTAGGAACCAAATCGCCTGTCATCAGCTTCAGCAAGGTACTCTTTCCAGCTCCGTTGGGCCCAACAAGTGCAACCCTAGAGTCCAGATCAACACCAAAGTCAAGACACTTATAGATGAGATTATCGGGTGTGTAGCCGAACGATACTTCCACAAACTGAAGCACCGGTGGTGGAAGCTTCCCCACATCAACAAAGCGAAAGACCAGAATCTTGTCTCTCACAACCTTTTCTGTAAGTCCACCCCGTTCCATTTTGGCAAGAGTTTTCTCCTTGCTCTGTGCCTGACGAGCTAATTTTGCTGATCCATGCCCAAATCGGGCAATATACTCCTTCATTGAAGCAATCTGATCCTGCTCCCATTTGTACTGTTTCATCTGGTTTTCTTCCAGTTCAGAACGAGTCTGAATATACTGATCAAAGTTGCCAGTGTAGATTTTCAATTTCTTGTTTTGCATGTGGATAATGTTTGTGCAGACACCATTCAAGAAATCCTGAGAGTGAGAGACCACAACTAGAATGCGGTCAAACTTCTTCAAAGTTTCCTCCAACCAGACACAGGCTTCCAGGTCTGTCAAAACATAAAAGAATTCATCATTAACATCAGACTTTTGCATAGTTCACAAACCACTTCAAAGTCCTCCCAGATCGTCCTTTTCCCCAATAAATGAGGACTGAACTTTAAAGAGTCAAACCAACCAACAAGAAAAAACACTTGAAAACAAAATAATGTTATGCAATTGATAGAGGGCCATAATTTTCAAAATCACTCCGCATGAAATAGAAACTCAATTGTGTAGTGTCTGCCACACAATGTTATGCAAACGAGAATCCCAAAAAGGTTTTGCATTATTTGAATCTAAAGAAATTTCCATTTTTTAGTCAAGGCACAAATAATTGGGGGTGAGTTTGACCCTAGTCCTCTGTGTTTTAACCTCAACAAATGTTGTTATAAAGCTTAGAAGTAACAGTCTGTTTGAAACAAATTTAAGTGAAGAGTTCAGTTCAAATCTACTAGTAGAATTGAATCGAGTTAAAAGAACAAATGTTGATGGAAATAAATTGTTGTCCAATAGTTTGGTGTTCATATTTCTTTCTTTCCCGTTGCTGTTGGCCACAAAGGGGATAAAAAAATTGAAAAACAAAACTCTCTTTTTCATGAATATATTTCTGCTGCAAGGTCTAGGGCCATCCAACAGAATCCACATGAATTTAGACCCTTGTAAATTGAATTTCAAAGGGCATGGAAATGTATGTGTAGAACCAAATTATTTATCAAATCCACCCTCCCAAACACAAAAACTCCATTTCATATACAATTGTATGTTTGCATGTAAGGAAAAGTGATGGAGGTCAGTAAAAATACAAAGACAAAAAATATATGACTGAGAATGCACCAACCATTATAAGGCTTGAGTTCTTAGATAGATCCCAATAAATTCAATAGAATTAACTTTAAATCAATACCATAACCAATTTTCCAAACAGGCTGTAGCAGGTTCATAAGGAAGCGGAGATTAAAGGGCGTATAAGGATGTTGCATGCAAAGTTTACAGTTCTTAGGAGTGTTCAGGCAGAGAAAACTTGAGAATCTTCCCAGATCAACTTGCATCAAGGAGAATTTTTTTTTTTCCTGGTTGGAATTTGATAGCACGTTTTGACTTCTCTTGATATAACATGTCAAGGACTTTTAAAGGATTCACATCTAATGCCCAATAGGACAAGCTATGGCAGTGCTTACTTATCTTGAGTTTTGCTTTCTTTTCCATCAAGTTGGGTGTTATGTTCCCCTACACGCACTTGCAAATCCTTCAGCCAAAACCATTTTTTTTTATCCAAAAAATTCTATTCCAGTTTAATCAAGGACAAGAAAATGCACAAGAGGAAAAATACTAGTGGTGTACTGACAACTCATAAATTCCTATAAGTTTTTTTTTTTAACAAAAAAAGGGGGCGAAAGTAGCCAAAACACAACACATAAAGAGCACTAGAAAATGTTATGAGCAATATCAGTGCTGGTGGAACTTACCAAGATGATTGGTTGGCTCATCGAGTAAGAGGACAGTCGGGGTCATGAACAAAGCCCGAGCTAATGCAATCCTCATTCTCCAGCCACCAGAAAAATCTCGTGTTTTCTTTGCTTGCATTTGCTTGTTAAATCCAAGACCAAACAAAATTTCAGCAGCACGTTTCTCTGCAGTTGCCACATCCATGGCCTCCAAACGCTCATAAACACGATCAAGAGCTTCTCCACCTCCATCATCCTATATCAAATCCAAGCCAAAATAAATGGTCAATTACACATGGAAGTCGCAATAACATAAAGGTTCACGAGTTCTGAAACACACCAAAACTACATTAGTCACAAGGATATACCTGCGCTGCCAGTGTCTCTGCTTCTTTCTCCAATTTCAACCTCTCCTCATCACAGCTCATCACAGCCTCAAGTGAAGACATGTCTGAAGCTTCGATCTCCCTGGTAAGGTGATATATGTCCATGTGGTCTGGAATTGGAAGCTCTCGGCACCCTATTGCAGCTAGGAGTGTTGATTTGCCACATCCATTTAAACCAAGTAATCCATATCGTCTGAAGTACAAAATAATGTACACAGAAAAAAACAATTGAATGAATTTCTCTTTCAATATGAAGTTCTACAACACTTAAGCCAATTAGGTAAGAATATCCAACCTTCCATAGTTTAGCTCCAGCTCAGAATCAACAATGAGATCATGTCCATGAAAAGTAACTGACAATGATTCAATCTGCAATTAAGAGCTAAGTCAGTTAATTGCTAATATCATTAACTTTTGAACCAAGATTTAAACTCTATACAAATAAGCAAGGAAAAAAAACCCTTATCACTTAATATTACCTCCTCCAAAGAGTCCCAGAAGGGTGAACAATTGCTTATATTCATTCAGAAAGGAAAATTTTTAGTCTAAACATTGCATGTTCAGAGTAGTTGTCAGAATGCCCTGGTGACAGACCCAGCCGCTCGCCTAGGCACTTGTCTAGGTACACCAAGCTAGACACAATAAGCTAGTAGTGAGACTAATTTATAAGTCTGTTATGATGTGTGCAAAACTAGCAATCATATAACATGATATATCTTTTCGAATATAGCAATTTAAGAAGCTGCACCTTAATCTAACTATAATAATATCCCGGGTCATTTGATTTAATTCTATATGACTCGAATCATACCAAGAATACCAAAAAAGGCCCAGATAAAAGTAATTATCTTTAGATAAGCAATAGGAGACACTCTTCCAATTTGATGGATGTAACACAAAAGCACTCTTCCAGTTAACTAATTAATCATTACAGTACGCTCTTGCAACTTAGAAGTAGAGATGCATCTAAAAAGAAAACCCTTTGAAAAAAAAAACCAAAGGCAATCAAATTAATTAAGAATCCTAATAAAAAATTGAGTAAAAAAGCTCAATAAAACGTAAAAAAATCAAATCAATTTTGGAAAGAAAAAAACCAGATAGATCAACAAACTTACGCGAATATCTCTGGAAAGAGGATGCGAGCAGAGGACACCGGTACAAGTCCGATCGGATATCTGAAGGGCTCCAACTCCATTAGACAACTTATCAACA
Source organism: Dovyalis caffra (assembly GCA_963924115.1). Classification (NCBI taxonomy): domain Eukaryota; kingdom Viridiplantae; phylum Streptophyta; class Magnoliopsida; order Malpighiales; family Salicaceae; genus Dovyalis; species Dovyalis caffra. The sequence goes on along the minus strand of CAWUPB010000913.1, from coordinate 17,506,885 downwards.
CCTCCATTCTGCGAATCAGACGCCGCCGCCGCCGCCGCTTTTGAGGAGGTTGCTGGAGCTTTGCCACCTCTCTTGGCAGCGGCCGCCGCCTTCTTTTGAGCAGCCTTCTTCTTGCTGGCGTCGGAAACCATCGTTATATTAATTAATTAGAGAGATCTAAAGAGGGGAGGGATCTAGGGTTTGGTTTTGTTGGTACAAGGAGAGACTGATAGATGGATGGCTGTTTTGGTTGAGTAATGTAACCCGTAAACGAGGGTTATGGTGAGAGAGGGTTTGAAAAGAGTCCAGGATCTAAGAATTTATAGACCACTGGTTTGACACGTGTACGGTTGTTTACTTGAGGTTTTTCCCTCAAAGGTAAGTCAGGGCAGATTAGACGTCAGCAAGATTTTCTTTTTCTTTTTTTTCTTCCCTTTCGTGCCCAAATTGAACTCTCCTTCTCACTGTTTGGTAGACGTGAACCGGTTTAATATTCAACCGAAAAATATTATTTCAATAAATAAATAAATACATAAAAAAGTATAGAATACTGCTAAATTTACCAATAAAATTGATATTTCCATTATTTGTTTTCTAAAACATTACCTATATATTCCTCACCAATATTTTTTTTATAATACTTATTTGTAATTAATAAACAATGTATTTTTAATTGTTTAAAAAATGATAAGAAAAACAGTTTTATTGATGAATTTAGCATTATCCAAAAATATGTTATGTAACTTTAATTTTGTTATATTTGTACTTAGATTTTAGAAGGCAATTACAATAACAATAAAACTAAACTAAAATCATCGATTACTATTTACCGCACTTTTTGAAACGCTATTCATTTACACTCGGATGCAATATTCATTTTACTATGTAATGATATTTTTATAATTTTTAAATATTTTTAATATATTTATTATGAAATTTTTCATAATATTGTATTTTGATCTCTCTTTTTTAAATATTTGATTTTGATTCTATTTTTTATTTTGATCACTTTGGTCCTTGGTTTTTTTCTCTAATTTTTTAATTAAAATTTTTAAAACAAAAGGGTATTTAGAAAAAAATAATTTACAAAATAAGGTTTTAGCTAAAAATGTGAATAGAGATAAATAAAAAAAATTTTAATAAAAAATTTTATGAAAGTATAAAAAATAATTGATCAAATATAAAATTTTGATTAAAAATGATAAAATTGAATAAATTTTTATTCAATTTTGATTTGATATATTTTAATAGATACACAATATAATATGAGCTATTAAAATAAAATAATTTTATATATTTTATCCGATTCATAACGTAATATAGTAGAGTTTTATTGAAAAATAGGCTTTTGATCTTCATATTAGTCTTCCAAGTAAATCCGCCTCTATTTTTATCTACAGAAATTTTTAATCTTTTATATTTGCTACCATTGAAGGTAGTTCATACCTCTAAAAGAAGTTTATATGATTTTTTTTTATGACCGATTTACATTCTGATAAAGCATGCTAAATTTTTTTTTTTTTTATGTATGAAATAAAGTTAATCAAAGTGATATTAAAAGAAAACATTGTCACAAGATTCGCAAAGATTGTGAGATCCAAAAAATTTTAATTTGTAGCGTTTGACATTTGATCATTTAACATCAGTATCAATTTTTATTAATTATACTATTAGTCACCAAATTATTAATTTTATAAAAGTTAAAATCTCATTCAAATTTGGTTAAACTTTGCAGTATTTTGATTTAGGGTTTTGGCACTCATTTCTTAAAAAGAATTGATATTCTAAATTAATTTAATGTAAAAAAAAAAAAAATTAAGCTTTTTAACAACTCACCAATCATGGCACAATCCCCTTCTTTTTCTTCATTCTTGTATCGTTCCCAATTTTTAGGATTATTTCTAAAATTTTCACAATTTTTAATACTATACTAACCTTGGCTATATTAATTAATAATAATAATTTGTCCTACGATTTTTTTGTTTATTAAAAAAAAAATCTCTTATTCGTGGAAAAATCATTTTATTTTTTAGGGCCAAACAAGAGGGAAAAGCCTATAAAACTAAAAGTTTAAGGACTCCAAAACAGCCCAACTTGAAAAGCCTATCCAACTTATACCAAATCAAGCCCAACTGGGAGAACCCAAATCTCATAAAAATGACACCATACTTTCGTCCCCTCTCTCCTCTACCTCGCTCCTCTGCAAGACTGCAACCAAGGACAGTGTGTACTGTTTTCAGTACAAAGGCTGAAAGAAGAAGGATGGGGCTCTATTCACAGTTAGGGTTTTAGGAAAGGAGAGATTCTAGTCATTGGCCTTAGTTTCAATAGGAGAACCACAGGTCCATTGTTGAGCAGACGGCTGGCTGACAACTTGAGGTATGCATTAGTCCATGCTTCTTAGATGTATTAATCAAATCTTGATTGATTAATTGTGGGTCTGAAAATTTTGATGTTTTTTTGGCCAATGATGAGTCACGTGAGTCTCAATCCTTAAAAAATTGTTACTTTCCTTGTTTTGATTGAAACATTGCTGGTTATTTTTTGGGTCCTTTTGTTTCGTTAAATTTAAGCATGTTAATGTTCTGTTGGATAACACCTTAGGCCAAAAACAATTCCTGCACCTGTTTAGCTTAATGGGATGCTCCATTTTCTGTTCCAACTTGTTTAATGAAATGGCCGTCCAACTTTGCTTGATAACAAGAGCAATTGTTGAGTCGATTTGTTATTGTATCGGATTTTCTTCCCTTTTTCTGTAACTTGATGGTCTTGTTGAGCGACTGCGTATGTCCAGCTTTTCATCGTTGAATGCATTCTCAAGTGGTGATTGGTATCCACTTGAAGTCACGATGTTGAATGGCGACCAACCACCATAACGCCAAAGGAGATGGAAACACTTCTTGCTTTAAATTAGCAATATTGTAGTAGTTGAGTTTTATTATAAACTGGACACTAAAATTTCATGTGTTCTCGCAAGTGCCGGCTCAGTTTATGCTCCTCTTAGAAAGGGCATTAACAATTGGTGAAATGATGATTAATCTGACATTAGTTCAATTTGCTGCTTTTCCATTGCTCTTTGAGTTTGCTACTTTCTAAAATGGCTACTTCTTATTTTGAAAACCATTTCTTTAAAAATCAATTTTTTCTTTCTTTCCAAAATTGTTTTGATTATGATTACACTCTTTATTAAATGGCTCAAACGTTACCTATGATAATCAAAATTGAAGGTACTAAACAATAGAAACTCTAGTGAAAGAAAACGGGACATGGGAAATAACATTTTTATTTTTTTTAATTTTTTCCATTCATCTCTTTTGAACATGTTCGTTAATCACGCCTTAAATGCAGAAACAAGAATGAAAACCTTTCTTGGAAGGATGTTGAAGGGTGATCTTAAATCTTCCCTTTATATGAAAAACCTTCGAACTCTGAATCTGTGCTTTCACCAATTTTGATTTGTGACTAAGATTTTCCTCTGTTTTTTCCTAAAATTAATGTGGCTATTACAAAAATAAAAATTTCTAATTGAATCCTGAGTTAGTCATGAGATTTGGAGATCAGTCCATGCTCCTCTCATTTCCTATGTTAATTTTTCCTACAATGCTTCACTGTCTCAATTGTTCAAATCAAATGTTGAAGGTTTGTCAAGACAACTTGTTCCTTGTAGTTGGAAGCTTCATAAAAATTATGTTCTTCTCTAGACTGTCTAAACACAGGACTTCATTTGTTTAGTTTTAGTTTTAGACATCAATTTTGACAGGTATTTATTAGAAGTCTTATTTTTATTAATTTGAAAAGCATTTCTTCCAATGCTTCACAAGGCTACACTCAGTCTTCCATATTCTTTGAGAAACTTAGCTGATATTTAGCATATCAGGACTCGTAACAGTTATCAATTTCACAAAGATACTTAGATATCCTATTTTGATGACAGTCAAGAAGTTTGGCAAATTGCCAATTAGTTGTTCCCTCATTCTGATAATTGGCAAATTCACATTGGTGCTCCTTGCGTCCTGTTATTTATTCTAGAGATGTTGTTTGTTTCTCCTGCCTCTGCATTATGATTTCTCATTGTTGTGTCTGATAAGGAATTCTGAAATTAACTACCCTGTCACCACTGCAAAAAGTCTAGACGTACCCATTTGGAAAACCTGTCAAATTATCTAATTAATCTGATTTCACAGCTTACTGTCTTATTTAGTCAAGCCATATTTCAGACAGATGTAATTTATTACTAGAACTAAATATATTTGATACATATATGCTATGTTTCTTATTTTATTTGCAGTCGATAACTATTTGGCTCAGGAAGTGATATTTCTTTTAAGTCAGACTTCGATGATGTCCTGATTATGAAGGTGAACAGTTAAATAGTGCATAAAGAGAAAAAAAGATTTCCTTACTCTCAGGAATTTTACTAAATTATAGTACCTACTTCCATCAGTTGTTCCATCTGCATATCTTGTTTGTCCCAATTCCATAGTACTGACTATCTGACTATTAAGGAACTTCATAATTTAAGTACAAATTGCAGAAGATGGATTGGAGTTTCTCTTGTGCTTAATGAATAAAGGGAAGTATGCTTCCACTTAAGCCTCTTTACAACTATACAACCTTACCAAATTCTTTAGCCGTACAGCTGTGGATAACAACCATAGAAGTCCGTTAAAAACTTAGTTTTTCGTCTTCTGTTTATTGGCATGCTATACAGGCTGCCATTGGTAGTAGGCATGTTTGTGCTTAAGCGTGTGTTTGTCTGTGGATTTCTTAAACATGTCTGTTACCTTTCCAGTAGGAGCCAGAAATAGATTGTCATATAGCAATAATGTAAATCTTCAAATCTGCAGTCTGAACAGTATTGTTTGGTATGCTTTTGGCTCACATGACAGAAAGTCAACCTCCAATAACTGGAAAGTAGAAACATACCGAATATTTGTATGAGAGTGGGGATACAAATTTCTGCAAGTTGGTGGGGTTGAAAAAGTAGACAAAGTGAGAAACAATGCCTATACAGAGGAGGTATTGAATTGCAAAATTTAAAACCTTTGCCCCCACGGCTTCGCTCCAAGCTAAGTTTTCGATTGAAGAAAATGTTGTAACTGTGCTTTTAGGAGCAGAAAAGAGAATGCCGGTGGTAGTGTAGCTTGTTTAGACTATGCATTACTTCTTTGGCGCATGGGTTGTGTTTTTCATTGTCTCTCTTAGTTGACATTAATCTTCCAAAACTGATTATTCTTCTGTTGTTAATCAAAATGTCAGGATAGTCAAAGAATGACGGTCTTGAAGAGATATGTCTTGCGATTGTTTATATCATTGAAGTATATCACAGCAAATGTTGTGGACAGAAACAATGGGAGAATTGTTGCCACAGCATCAACAGTTGAACATTCCATCAAGAACACCCTTGAGTGCAGTCGATCTTGCAATGCAAAAGCAGCAACAGTTATTGGAGAGGTGTTGGCTATGCGACTCAAGGTGGATGGTCTAGAACAGGGACAAGGAAGAGGGATTCATGTCAACATGGACAAAGAGGTTGAGAAAAAAGGCTTTAAGAACCGCACCAAGATTTGGGCTCTTGTTAATGCCCTAAAAAACAACGGAGTTAAGATCATTCTTGATGAGGATAATGATAACTCATGTCGACCTAATTTTCCATGAATCTTTTTCCAGTCCTTTGTTTTATGTAGTGTATAGAAGATAGTGTACATTCATTTTACCAGGGAAAGAATAGGACTGGCTCCTGAGTATTACATGATGCTAATGCTTATTGATTCAAATAAAAAACTTGTTGATCTTTAGCCATGTATTCCTATTGCAAACATCAATGTTCTGAAAATGAGGCTCAACTTCGAAGAATGGATGGATGCTATTCGGACACCAAATATTTCCAAGGTTTTTCCTTAATGTTTTCAACTCTAGTTTCGGCGCTTCTCCTGTCGGCTGGCAGCTGTGGAGCTGTAAGACAGAAAAGAAAAAGGAATCTAGACCCATATTACAGGCTATGTTGGGACTTGGCCATTTGTTTGAAGGCCAAATGAAGAAACTAGTGTCTTGTCTTCTCCTTTTAATCGGTTCTATCTGATTGGGAGCGTTAAAAAGTACGAGGATACGAAGAAAGCCACAAAGGTCCAATCCTGATGCTGGTAGGCATATGCACCTTTTGAGCACTTGATTTAAGGCGAGAGGAACGTTCCTTTTTCGAGCAAAAAGTGGCTTTAATTAGCATTAAGAAGAAAACTAAAACATACCGGTAAACGAGCAGTGTATGAACACTGTTTACTGTTCATTTGCTCATAGATCGCTATTTATTGAATGACAAAAACATTTTCATCTTTTATGTCTTCCTAAAATATTTTTGATTTCTTGTATTTTTAAAAGATATTTGTGATCTTTAAATAGTAAGAGAAGAGACAAGCAAAAGGAGAGAAAAAATAAGAGAGAGAGCTCCGATTAAGATAGACTCCAATCATTCTTTTTCATGAAAAGAGAGTATTTATGATCTTTTTAGTCATAAAATAGTTCGATAAGGTAGATCGAAACCAAATAAAAATTTAACTTATTGATTTAATTTGTAATTTTTTTAGTTTTAATGTGCATTAAAATATTTTTTAAGATTTTAAATAAGTTCATTAACCTTGTGTCGGTGATGTTGAGATATTTTAAAGCAAAAATCATGCTGGAAATTGGTTTTGAAGCCCTAAAAATGAAACTCTAATTTTTTGGCGACAACCACGGTGGATACCAGTTTGGTGAAAGTTGTAGGTTTTTTTTTTAAGGGCCACATGGGCCTGCTTCTGGAGGCCCACGAGGAGGGTTCTCTCTTTTTATTTTTAGCAACGATTATTATTATTATTATTATTATTGAATTGGGTGCAAAAATTATAGAAAAACAATCGTTATTTTTTTTCTCAAACTTTCACACATACTAGCAGTTATGAAATGTATACGATATATTTTTGAATATATATATATATATTTTTAAAAAAATTGATCTATTTAATTTGTCGATTTGTATAAAAATTCTCATCAAATTGTTTTTTATTCTTCTTTTTATGTCTTTTTTTATTCATAAAATGATTTATTTTCCTCCATGTATGGATTTACAAATTAGTTTTATTCAAAAAATAAAATAAATAATCAATTAAATAATAGAATTCATGTGTTTTATTTTTTATATGATAAAATTTTTTCGGAATCAATTTTATACTTGTTTCTATTACACTCTATTAACTTCAATATATTCCTTATAAATTATTTTTTAAATACTTTTTGATTTATACTCGTACATTCGACCTACTAAACATAGTCATAATGTACCAAAAAAATTTTACTTTCATTGAATTTATTAAAAATTATCTATGCATTTACACACATAACACCAATGATTTATGTTTAATTTTTTTTAATATTTTAAAATTAATTTCTTTCAAATAAAATAATTATAATAATATTTTAGAAGAACTGTCTAATAATTCAAATACAACTTTTTAATTCTAATATTATTCATTTTTTTAGTAAGAAAGCACGTGCGCACGCACGCTCGCACACACACACACATATATATTAAATACACATATTTTCAAAAAGTTAAAAAAAATTAAGTTATTAATTTTTATACAAGCTTTATATTGCTTTATATAAAAGAATTAAAATAATATTTTAGAAGAATAGCTTAATAATTCAAATAGATATTTTTATACTAGTATGATTCATTATTTTATAAATAAATATATATAGATCAAATGTACATATTTTCAAAACATTTTAAAAGAGTCATTTGTTAAGTTTTATACAAGTTTTTATATTAATTATTTTTTTATTCGATGCAATCTTATGAAAAAAAATATATTAAGATATTTCTTAAAATTTTATAGTACTAGAAAATTAACATTATTATAGGTTTTTATTTTAGAATGAATTCATAACGAAGAAAAAAATATATTAAGATATTTCTTAAAATTTTATATTAAATTTTCTATTAATATTATTATAGGTTTTTATTTTAGAATGAATTGATAATGAAGAATAAATCGTATTTTTTAAACTATAAAAATTATAAAAAATATCAATTAGAATAGATGAAATATAACATTTTGATTAAAAATTATAAAATTTTATTGTTTAGTTTTAACTTAATATATTTTAATTAAGTGATGGTATAGTATAAATTATTAAATTAAAATAAATATATTTAGTTTAACCTTAAAAACAATTGTGGTTTATTTGTGACTAAACACAATGCACTTGTTTTTTTTTTTTTTTATGTAGATTTTTTAGAAGGTGTTGTGTTGGCATTTTGACTTCAATAGTCGACGCCAAAGTCTTCCAATTGATGCTGACAGCGATGCCCCAACTCTTTCCTTTTCCTTTTTCTTCATTTTTCATCTTAAACAACCAAGACTTGACTTATCGTGCTTATATATTAGGCATCAAACTCTTTGACATTAGTGGTAATTATTTTTCATTGTCATCTATACCTTTCAATTATTGTCAACCAAGCTTGTGTAAGGGCGTTGCAAATGCATAATTATGTCGGCTTCCTCGAAGGAGAAATTCTCACCCCAGATCTCAATCAACTAAGTTTTCACCTTCTGATTTTTCTATAAAGTGATCATCAACTTTGAAAATTTGCCTTCTGATAAAGTCCTGTTTGGTTTTTTCTATCCATAGAAAAAGCACTAACACCTTGCACTGTAAGTTGATAGACACCTCTGGCTCAAATAATGATTCACGAACTGATATATAACAAAATATCATGAATGATAGAGATTAGATTCTGGACTTTTCTTTTCTCTTGAATCTTATCTTCTTCTTCTTCTTCTTCTTTTTTCTGTATATTAGCAAAGAAGCGTTTTTGTTCAGGAAAATCATCAATGATATAACTTTTACTTGATAATTCCGAATATTTAAATAATATGAAGAAGTTGTGTAATGTATAGGCTGAAAAATATTGAAATAAATCCTTAGATTAAAGGAACAGATTTATTTTTTATAAGGAAATATTGCACCAAACTTCTAATTATTTTTGTAACTGATTGTTATATTCTTTAAAATACCTCCATAATTCTAAAGAACTAATTTTTTCCTTATCATATATTTTGTTGTCCTTAAGATTTTGTAAATCCTTAACCTCATGTAACTGCTTTATCCTCCTCCCTTGTTCACGATTTTGTTCATTCTTTTTACAACTTTTTAACAAAATTCGTTTTTATTTTGTCAATTAATGATCATGAAATCTAAATAGACCTAGATAACCTGTCAGTTGTCGCATTTTCGGTTAATTTGTTTGATTTTTATTTTCTTTAGTATTTTGAGAATTCATTCAATTATATTTTGTAGATTTAAAGATACTTCTTCTTCTTCTTCTTCTGATAAAAAGAAATACTTAAGACATAGGGGGTAAGCTTTTTAGAAAACTCAACTGAAGATGATTTCCAACCAGACAAAACCTTGGAGGGAATATAAATAAAGATCATTTTCAACGGTTAAAAATATACCAAAATTTATAAATGTTTTTCTTAAAATTTTATTTAATTGTTTACTTCTTCGTGTTTAGAAGGAAAAAACAAGTTTTTGAAAAAACAAGAGTAAAATATCTATAAATTTTGACATTTTTAGTTGTTGGGCCTTACATATTAGAATTGATAAAAATTTTACAAAATGACCATATTTTAAATAAAAATAATTAAAATAAAATATAACCTAAAATTAAAATTTTGATTTTTAAATAATTTAAAGTTTAGAAGAAATTTGTATATATGGTTTAGCCATTTAAAAAAAACAAAAAAATATATATAAATCTACTATTCATTGCACTATTCTCAATACTATTCATCCGAGACTTATATGTACTATTCACCCAAACTCGGATGCATTATTCATCTCATAATGTAATGGTATTTTCGTAATTTTTAAATATTTTAAAAATATTTATTATGAAAATTTTTCGTGACATTACACTTTTGGTCCTTTTTTTTAAATATTATTTTTTAATTTGTAAGTATTTTTTATTTGATCTTGGTCTCATTTTTTATGTTTTATTTTAGTCACTTTGGTCTTCATATATTTTTCTTTGAACTTTTTGATTAAAAATCTTAAGACAAAATGATGTTTAGAAAAAAAATTTATAAAAAAAAATTTTAGCTAAAAATGTGGATAGAGATAAATAAATAATTTCTTTTAATAAAAAAATTATAAAAATATAAAAATAATAAATCAAATACAAAATTTTGATTAAAAATAATCAAATTAAATGAATTTTTATTCGAGTTTTGATTTGATATATTTTGATAGACGTATAAATATAAGACGAGATATCAAAATAAAATAATTTTATATATTTTATTTGATTTATATTATAATACGGGTAAAAAAACTAAAAAAAGTAATATAAAATTATTATAAAAATAATTGAACCTTAACCCACATGTATCAGCAAATTAGACCCAACAAAATTCTATATAGCGCATCATGCTGATGACGCAAGAATCCAAATTCTTCTCCTCTTGCATACAAGAATCAATGATTTCAGTCTTCGTTCCACAATTTGACGTACCATGAAGTCTGTGCCTTGCCTTCAAACAATCATTATAAATAAGTGCCCATAGCATGATGTGTCTCAGTTACTCAAATTAGTGGAATTAGAACGACCACAAGAACTTTGCTTTGTATTTGCAGAATCTATGAGTTTTATACTTTATAAAGTATAAAGGGATAGTTGTATTATAAAGAAATTATTTTTTAATTGATTATATGAATTTTTATTTCTATTTTATTTAAATATATTAATTTTTTAAAATTGTCAATTAAATATTTTTTATTTAATTTATATTTATTATTTTGTTATCTAGTGACGTGTCATTTACCTTATATTACTAAATTATTATTTTATGCTTTCATTCTCGAGGGAATCTTTCCCACTTAAATTATTTTGCTATTTTTCAGTTTTTAGTTATAAGGATAATTTGGATATTTTAGTATACAAAAAAAATTGACAAAATAATTTAGAATGAAAAGGTCTCTTCAAGAATGAAATAACAAAATCATTATTTAGTAGCATTAAAAAAAAAAAACATTCATCAGATAACAAAGCAATTAATACAATTCGGATGAAAAATCCTTGATTAACCATTTTAAAAAAATGCATATACTAAAAAAATATTAAAATTTTTATATTCGATTAAAAAAATATTCTCTCTTTGAGCATTAGTGAGAGGAAGAGATTAAACCTTTACCATAAAGTTTTAAAGTATTCTATTGGTAAAATAGCTATGGATGAAAAAGTACTTCTCCATCAAAATAAACCTTTTCCTTCTTCTTCCTTTTTTTTTCTTTTCAACCCTCTTTGTAATCCACCTTTTTTTTGTACATAGGTTATATCTACTCTCACATGGAAGGGAACTCATGCAATCATCACGGTTAAAGAAAAAGACTTAAAAGAACTCTTTGATCACATGGGTATTGGAATCTAATCCAAACTATTTAATTTTTTTTTATATATATATATATATATATATCGTGTTTAATTTGATATTATTTTATTTTAAAAATATTTTTATTTTCTTCATAATCTATATTTATTTTTTTATTTTCTAAATAAAAAATAAATTTAACACATAAATTAAATAATTAGTTTTTAAAACAAAGAAAATGAATTAATTTATTATTTAAAACTAGAGGGATTAATTAATAATTTACTCAATGTACAATATATCATTTCTAACCCACCACATGTTGTATGCTTGTGTGGTTTTTTGTCATAGAAAAAAAATTGTAATCCTTTATTACGAAGATAGAGACTTAAGGTATTGGTCATTTTTTATTTAGTGCATGAAGGAGACGACTAGTTGGGTCATTTTAATAGACGGATAGAATATTCTCTCGTTTTCTATTTGCTTAATTTTCCTTCAACTCACACGTTCTTATCGCTAAAAGAAGAGAGAAAGAAGGGAAGATAAAAGAAAATTTGGAATTACTTAGTAAAAGATTAGCAAATGCTGTACCTAAAAATCAAGAAGATTGAGAAAAGTGTTTCATACTTTTCCCCATCCTTTATGGAAGTTTCCTGTATCCTTCACAGAGGAAGGCAAAAAATAAAATAAAATAAAAGAGCATGCAATTCTGAAAAATAAAAAACAAAAATCATGCAGTATATATCATGATGTGTATCATATCACATACATGATATGAATCATGTAATGCCACTCGCTTCGATGATTGTTGCACGTCCTTTGCGTTCATAGGTTCACCGTGTATGCACGTGTAAACCATTAGTCATGAGTAGTGGGACCGTACCCTTTGCTTTGCCTCTTTACTGCTGAAAAATCATTTTCTCAAATAGTTAAAAGGGCAGTACTCTCGTTTAGTGACAAACATGTCATTCATCCCTTGTCTAATGACTGATGGGTCTACTCATTTTTAGTGGTGAATTTATCAAGTGATGGATGGGATATCCACTGGCTAGGTTGGAATTAGAAATCAAATTAAGTTTTGCCTAATAATTCATCAAGGTTAAATGGTATAGAATTTTTATGAATTTTAAATCATTTAACAATTGACCATTCTATTTCTAATTTCAAACTGGATCCTAGGGCAATGTTTTTAAAAGAAAAAACAAGTAATTTTTTTTTTAAAAAAAAAACAAGTTTTAAAGAGAAAAATAAAAATATATATAAATTTTGATATATTTTTAAAATAAAAAACTCAACAACATACAAGTTACGTGTATTTTTATTAATGAAATTAAAATTGATGAAAACTTAATAAAAAAAAATTATGGGTATGATTTTCAAATTACTTTAAAATTCAAATAAGATTTTAACGTCTTAGTCCGCGATTAATTACCCTATTAAAGGAAGAGGCCCAAGAAATGACCCTAAATACCCCACTTTTGCTTTTAATCGACATACTAAAGTGGATCAAATAAATGGCCAAGGGCTCTGAGTCGAGTCCACAATCTGCATCAGGTTAGCACTCGCATCATGACACCTATTAGCATAGCAAGGTGATGGTGATGTGAAAATGGTCATGTACGTCCATGTTTCGACCTGTATAACCTGAAACACAAGGAAAGGAAGAAAGCTAGAGCTAAGCTAGGGGTTTCTTGTTCAGGAAAATGCTTTTGCTCAATGCTCACCCTCTTGCCTAGAGCAAGAGGACAAATAAAACTACAAAAAAAAAAAAAAAAAAAAAGGGGGGTCAGCTGCAATTTGGGTGCTCACTCTCTGTTTCTCTAAAACCTATTGGCCGAGCATATGTTTGCACTTTGCAGCAGCCCCTCAGGCTCAGGCGCAGGCTCAGGCTCCGGCTCCCCAGGACAACAAATAAGGACACCGGAGAAAAAGTTAACTAGGGTCTAGGCGTGTTTCGCAGGTTCACGGTCCTTTTTTTTTTGTTTTTTCAAATAACTGGCAGGTCCCAAGCCTATGATACCAGACACTCTCTCTGTAAAAATAGTTTGTTATTGCTTATGTACACTAGTACTAGTACGACGTGGGACCCCGGTCACTTTAATGGCATAATTCCTTTTATATATATATATATATATATATATATATATATATATGTTGAATTAATTTTTATATTAATCAAAATGAAACATATAATATTTTTGAATCAATTTTTGTATTTATTGGGATTATATCTATTATTTTTTTAATTAAATTAACATAAAATAATGTCTGGACTTTAGCCATTACTATTGTTCTTTTTCTGACGTAAGTAAGGAAGGTTCAATATGTTGCTTGAGGGAAGACTAATAATCTTACTGATTTTGAACTTTAATTTGGTACGTCAGTAGCGTTTGATACTCCTACAAATTATCTAACAAGTGACATAATTTAAACGAGAGAGGTGACACCCCACCAACATTTGTGTTGGATACTAGGGATTGAAATTGGCTGTGATTGTTAGGTGCAGAATGATTCTTTTTAGCTAAGAATCTTCCAGATTGCTAATGCTTTTGTCACCATTTTTTTGGACTCTCTTCGCGATCCACATCTTGGTGGTTACACATCACCAAAATTAAACCCCACACTGAGCCAATTTTCATCCCCCACCCTCAAATGTGGAAAATTTGATCCACTCGAGTTGTGGTAGCATTGTCTCACCAAAAGTAGTGCCCCAGATTAATTGCACAGCCCCACAAGACTATAAACATGCACAAAAAGCAGTACTCCAAAAATTTACATTAATCCAAATTAACTATACTCCATTAATCCAGAACCTTACAAACATTCCAAAATCAAAATCCTCCCAACAAACCGACTAGTAGTACGTAATTGACATCTTTTACTACCACCCATTAACCCAAAATTTCCCTCCCTACTCACCCTATTCATTATTTACATTTTTAGCTCGTTTTAAATAATTACTGCTTTAAAGACTTTGACCTCACATAACGGCGCAGGCATTTGGGTTCTCGTCATTAAACTGCAAATGATCCGGATAACCCACAACCGGTCCCGGATGCGGTCCATAACCAGGATGAGGTCCATGGCCGTATCCATACCCGTAACCATAATCCGGTCCATATGAAGAATAAACAGGTTGACCCACATAACCATTTCCATAGATTGGCTGATTCACGTACCCGAATCCAGGCCCAAACCCAGGTTGTACCATGAACTCCATCCTGTTCTGTTCCGTTTTTGCAGCAGCAGCAGCACCACCACCACCACCACCTTCACCATCTTGCCCACCATTTCCACCGCCACCTTTCTTCTTTCCTCCGCCACCTCCGGCAGCATTATCTCCATCCTTACCACCTTCCTTCTCCTTCTTTGGTGGCACAATGTCCACTGGTCTCTTAAGCCTCTCCTTCAAGGTCTCGGTCAAAGCCTTCACATCCATGGTCCCTTTGACCGTCAACAATTCCTTCGGTTTGTCAATTACGATCTCATGCACACCTGTAAAAATAAATTAATTAATAGAGTAATAATAAAGTTCATCAGTAATTAATTATTAATTAATCAGCATTAAAAAAAATTAACGCCGTTACTCAAACGGAAGGGAAGATTTTGAAAACGTATATCCATACCTTTGGTCTTGTGGACTATCTTGCGAATCTTCTCGACGCAACCCTGGCAGTGAAGTCCCAGCTTGAGTACCGCCGTCGTTACCGGAGCCTGTTTGCCATTTAAATAATAACGGTAAGTCATTAATTTAATTAATCACCAATCATTAAAATTAATAACAAAAGAATCCCCGACATTAACCAAAAAAATGAAGGTTCATATGCAAGACCTCTTTTGGTTTGGTAGCAGAGTCTGGTTTCTTGTCATTGGATTTCTTGTCCTCTTTGTTGCTGCTGCTGTTGTTGTTTTTGTTGTTATCTTGTTTCTGAGGTTGTGGAGAGATGAGGTCGACCTTCTTCTTGGCTTTATGTTGGAGATAGTCTCGGATTTCCAAAGGATCAACCTTTCCTGTAACAGTAAGCTTGTTTGAAGCTGCCTCTGCTTTCACTGATTCCACGCCTAAAATAACAACCCAAAAACAAAACCATAAGAAAAAAAACCCATTAAAGAAACAGCCAAAAAAAGAAAACAGAGAAGATTCCAACGATCTGTAGAATCTGGTTTGAGTAAAAGAAACGGGTACCTTCAAAAGCGCGAACAGATTTGACGATTTTAGAAACACAGCCTTCACAATGCATCTCCACTTTCAAAACTACAGGGGCTGGGTGTTTCTCCTCTTTCTTTCCTCCGCCGTCACCACCTTTGTTCTTTTCTTCATCTTTCTTCTCTACTTCGTTATTCTTGTTGTTGTTGTTGTTGTTGTTTTTCTTCTGCAGAAAACAAAAGCAAATGCCCACGATAACTGATTAGGGAGAAACAAAACACAAAAGAAATGGAAAAAAACAAGCAAATTAATAACTCAGATTAAAAAGGACCCTCTAATCTTAAGCGCGTTAACTCACCTTAGCCATTGTGAGTTGAAGAGCGGTTTCTGCTTCTAATGAGAGTTGAAATCGGAGATAAAGATGAGGGGGAGTCGTGTAGAGAATGTGGGGAGTATTATTTATAGGAAGTAAATGGAGGAGGCGGTTATAGTTAGATGATGATGATGAATCACATGTATGTCATGTTGCAATACCATACCATACCATAACATAACATAACATAACATAACCAATCATAGTATGTAATGTGGACTACTTGGATTTATGTACTTTTAAGGTTTTGGGCATTTTTCTTGGTGGAGGAAGGAGGAGAAACGTCTGTGTAATTTCCTGGTAGGTTGGCAGGAAAGTCGAGTGCAAATCAATCCCTGCTTTCATTGGATTTATTGGGTTTTGTCTCTCTGTCTGTCTCTCTGTCTGTCCGTCCGTCCTTCTGTGTTAATGGAATGGCTTTAAATTTCGTGGATGTTACACTCCCAAGTAATAATTGACTCTTTGTTAATGCTTCTTACCATGGTGCCAATCTTGTCTCTCTGTGTGACTGTTTTGTAACTACAACCATGTACATTGCATTTGCTGTTAATACTTAATTAATAATATGGACCCTTGTTGTACAAATCTTGCAAAGTAACAAAGGAATTGCACCAAAATCAAGCGATCCTTATGTTTCATGCCCAATGAATGATCTATTTTTAAATTATTCTTCTGAAAGAAAAAGGGGAAAAAAAATTATAGTGGTTAGTGTACAAAATTAGTAAAACTTTTATCTATTTCAAAACTAACAAGAAGTTCATGCTCGTGAAAAAAAAAAAAAAAAAAAGAGAAAAATCGAGTACCTATGAAATGAACCTATGCATGTATAGTGTTTAAAATCTAAATCAAGGAATCCTTATGTTTATTGTTAGGTGTATGATTAATTTATAAAACCATTTGATATAAATTGGTAGGTGGTTAGTAAATGACATAAATAAAAAAATCCAATTGAAGATTAAGGGAAATTTCTCCTCAAGGAGGAAAAATAGTTGATTACCTATGAAATTTTTATATTTTTGTTGGGATTAATAGCTTAGTCTTACCTTATATAATAATTTAATTTTTTAATATTTTTAATTGAGTTAATTTTATCCTTAAATATATATTAAATTATTTATTTAGTTATTTTAAGATTTTCAGATTAAATCATTATAATTATTTACGCAATTTATACATGATTAGTTTTTATTCTCCAAATACTCTCATAAGCCATTCAAATTAAAAAAATTTCATATGTAAATTGTGTGATTAATTTTGATAATTTAATTTTAAAATATTATTAAAATAATAAATTAAACACGAAATGTATATTTTAAAAATAAAATTAATTTAATTAAAAATATAAAATCACGTCAAAGAATTATACAGCTTGAACAAAATTCTACTCTCACAACTCAAGCCACCCAAAGCAAATACTATAAAGTAAGAAAATTTTAAACCGTACTAGTGAATTGGATGGTTGGTATTTTGGGTTGCACTCCACCTCTGACAAGATGGATGAAATCATTTATTTTGAGTTATTGAAGCGCTGCAATAGATTCACACCCTCGAAGTAATAGAATTTTGTAGTGTCATGCCTTGACACATTGGTCATCATTTAGAACCATACGTTAAAGAGATCATACAATTCTATGAATTTATGGTACATGAGAAGTAGTGAACCATCGTCAATTCTTCTAATGTTCATAGAAGGCACTGTAAAGATGTAATATTTTCAATGAACAATTGAAACTACGGGTTAAACCTAATCCTTTTCCATCTGCATTCAAACTTTTGTCCAAGCACCATTTGAAAGGATTATGAAGAAAAAGTATATTCATTCAAACTATTTTAATAACTAGAGATAGAAAAATATCTAGGAACTTGTCATATTAATAATCATTGTTGATTACGCGTGTGTGTATTGTGCTATGCATACTGAAAACAATGTTTACAAGAATGTCATTAACATCATAATGAATGTAAAGTCCAAAACAATTACTTATTGAATTTTAGATATGATTTCCGAATGTTAGTATTTAACAAGAATTATATTGGAGAAATAATTTCTATTCTGTTTTAAGGGATAATAGTCCAGTCTGTTTTTATATCATTAATAAGATAAGTTTTCAATTTATTTTTATAATTTAAAATGAGTTAATTATGTTTTAGTATTTTAAATAATTTTTCAATATGTCATTTTGATGAATTTTTTCAATCAAATCATCCGAACAAATCACATAACTTACAAGTGAATGTATTTTTTTCAAAAATACTCCTTTGTTGAACGTGAGCAAGTAACATTTATTTTTATTGAAAGGGTAGTTTCGAAAAAAAATAGTCATATGTAAGTTAGGTGATCTTTTTTTATATAGTTTGGTCAAAAATACTTATCAAAATGATAGATTGAAAAACTCATTTAAAATACGAGAGATAAAAGAAACTTATTTTGAGATATAAAAATAGATTGTACGAGTGACTCCATTGTTTAAGAATAGACTGGAATATGTTTTTTTGTTTTAATGATTATAGATAGATAAACCGGATAAGGAAAAAACGATAATTAAAAAAAAATCACATAAAGCGTTTCTCAATAGAAATGAAAATGACATAACATACATAGTGATCTTAACGCAGAGATACTATATATTTTTCCTTTCGATACAATTAAACTATTTTCATATTAAATATTAAAAGACAGATTTTCATTGGCTCAATGACATGAAAAAATATATATGATATTTTGACTCGATAAAAAGTAAAACCGCCTTTGAAGTATGCGCACAATGGAGTGTTGAAACAATTAGATGTGGTGGAAGCACAATCCATTTACCATTAGATCATCATGCCTTCTAAGTGTTTTTTTAGTATTCTCTTCATTTGCAAATTCATACAAAGATAATAATGGTAATGGTATATTTTTTTGAGAAAAAAATTCATTACCAATGATGGTGGTGTCAATAGTGTAAAGGATAAGTCCAAGGAATAACAAACTTCGGATCGTATCCAATACTCGGTGTAAACTTTATCTACTCGCTAATATTGTTGTAACAGCTTCTATTTTATCTCCTAGACTTTCCGCATTTCTCATGTATAAGTACAATAACCAAAATCAATGAAAAGCGTGAATTCAATATTCTTTTATGGTATCGGAGCGAGTAAACACTCTAGCGAGTTTCTTCGATCCTTACATCTAACCAAGCCATGTCAATCATCGTTGAAACACCTATTGTGCAATTAAATGCACCAAGTCACTTTCCTATCAAACTCATGTCCTCTAACTTCCCTGTTTGGAGGAAACAAATACAATCAACTCTCATTGGCCTCAATATGTTAGATTATATAGATGGTACCCTACCTACACCATCATAGTTTCTCGATAACGAGAAAATAAAAACCAATCCAATCCATAATATATGGTATAGACGAGGATCAAATTCTTATCATCACAATCCTTGGTACTGCTCCGAAACTATTCAACCAATCATCTCCTCGACTGAAACCTCCAAAGAAGCTCGAGATCGGCTCACTCTCGGCTATGCAAATCCTTCACGATCCGGAATCATCTCTCTCAAAGCTAAGCTAGCTAAGAATCCAAAGGGTACAAAATCGATTGCTTGAATTTCTTCATGAAATGCGATTTATTGTAAATGAATTGGCTCTTGCTCAAAATCCAATTCCTGAAGAGGATCTAGTCGTCCATATCATCACTCAATCGGGTGATGAGTTCAACACCATTGTTGCGGCCATCAAAGTCCGTGAATCTCCAATTTCCTACTCGGAGCTATTTGATAAATTAACAGATTTTGAAAGAATGTTGCAAGAAAATGATACGAGCACATTCCCCTGTTATTACCACGAGCAAATGTGACTCAAAAATACAATCCTAAGGTCCAGCGAGGCCTACAAGTCATATCAAAGAACTAATAATCGTGCCCGAGGGCATATCTCAAACTATCGAAGATCTCGTGGTGGCTATGGTGTAAATCACTCTCGATCTTTCACGGCCAAATCGAGTGGAAACCGATCCTATAGAGCAGAGGTATTCTATCGTTTTAGTGAGTTCACGAGTCATGATACACGTGAATGCAAGAAACTTGTTAAGTTTTTGAAAGAAAACAATATCTCTATAAACAACTATCGGAATCTCAATGCAAATCGGAGTCCAATGGCCAATGCTACCATGTCCATGAGTTCTACCACTATGCAACAACCTTGGTTATTTGACGAGTGGGGCGTCGCACTATGCAACATCAAACCTCTCAGCCTTACAATCCTACTCGACTGTGGAGGACCGGATGAGATATTCTTGGATAATGGTAAAAGTCTTTCCATTTCACACACTGGACACACCATGATTACAACTCCACACGAGCACTTTCTTTACCCAATGTTTTGTGTGTTCCACGATTACGAAAAAATCGATGTCCATAGCAAAATTGTGCAAACCTAACCAAGTCTCTGTTGAAATTTTCTCATCTTATTTTCTTGTGAAGGATCTTCGCACGAGGGCGCCTCTAATGCGGGGAGAACAAAAATGAAATTTATTGTGTAACTCTGCCATGTCGCCCTCAAATCAATATCACTAACAAACACTCTTTGTCCGATTGCCATCACAAGCTTGGTCATCCTTCAAATAAAACTCTCGATACTTATCCTTCGGGATAATGGTTTAGTTCCAACTCACATGTCCATTTCTAATTTTCATTGTACTTCCTGTTCTATCAATAAAAGTCATAAATTACCTTCTTTGATAATTCTCTAGTCGATACTAAATCATTAGAACTCATCTATACTAATGTCTAGGGACCAACCAAAAAATCCATTGACGGCTATGAGTATTATATAATTTTTGTTGATTTCTTTACTAAATATATATGGTTATATCCGATGAAGAAGAAATTTGATACTTATATTATATTCCCTCAATTCAAAAAACTAGTGAAAAACTATTTTCAAACTAAAATTATCTCTCGTCTTCTCGACAATATGAGGGAGTATCAAAAGCTGATACCGGTATTCAATTTATGTGGTATTTCTCATTTCACTACACCTTTACACACGTCCGAGCACAATGGCACAGCTTGAAAGGCGTCATAGACATGTAGTGGAAATTGGACTTTCCTTACTCCATTTTGCCTCTCTCTCATCCCACTATTGGTCCCATGCATTACTGATCTGCAGTGTATTTAATAAATCATCTTCCCACATTAATTTTAAACTTCAAAACTCCATTTGAAATGCTCTTCAATAGACCTCCCAACTACAAGAAACTCAAAACCTTTGGATGCCTATGTTATCCATGGCTTTGCCCATACAATACGTCCAAACTCCAACCAAGATCTACACCTTGCATCTTTCTTGGTTACTCCACATCACAATCTACGTATAAATGTCTTGATCCTACCACCAATCGTCTATATTTGTCCCGTCATGTCAAGTTTATTGAGGAAATCTTCCTAAATTAGGTACACAATAAATCTCATGAGTTTACTAACCGTGTCGAGACGCTTACCATGCGAGTTCTAAACAAGCGAGATAAGCGAGTCTCACTTTTACTTTGGCACAAACACTCATCCTACTACCAATTGTCCACCACTTATCATTCCACCAAACGGGACCCCAACAAACACCACTCGGCCATACAACACCTTCTCACAGACTCGACCATCATTCCGTCCAAATCCATACCCCACCTCCCTATACTATGTAACCAAACTCTACTTGTCCCACCATATCCCTCTTCATCCAATTCATTTCCTCCATCATCTTCCCTCCAACAATCATCTCCACATATTACTTCACCAAATTCTTCATCCCCGTCACCTTTTATCTCATCATCTTCTCCACAAATCCATGTTTCCTTTCCTCCAAATTCCAATCAATCTCGTCCAACTCGTGTTAGGAATCCTAATCCCAAATACTACAATGATAAATTTATTAACCTCACCATAAATCACTCGATACCCACTACCCTCGAACCTTCAAATGTAACTTAAGCTCTCAAAGATCCCTTTTGGTGGAAAGCTATGGATGCTCGAATTCAATGCACTTATGCAAAATGGCATTTGGGAACGATTCCTAAATCCCATCACATTCCGATAGGGTGCAAATGGATATTCCGCATCAAAAGAAAACCGGATGGATTTATAGACAAGTATAAATCTTGTCTTGTGGTGAAGGGATTCTTATAGGAACTTGGGAGAGATTATTTCGAAACATTCAGATCTCGTCATAAAGCCGACAACGATACGGATTGTTCTATGTCTAGCATTGTTTCAAAATTAGCCATTGCGTCAATTAGATGTAAACAATGCATTTCTACATGGAACACTACACGAGGATGTCTACATGGTGCAACCCCTAGCTATCTTCATCAAGAGTATCCCAATCACGTCTACAAGCCGAGGAAGGCCTCGTATGGTCTCAAACAGGCTCCCGTGCACGGTATACGGAGCTCAAAACTTTTCTACTTGCCTTAGGATTTCAAAAATCACTTACCGATGCCTCTCTTTTTGTTTATCATCAAAATGGCATCATGGCTTACTTCTGGTGTACGTGGATGACATAGTGCTAACGAGCAGCAACCCGGACTTCCCGGATCACTTTATTCGCAAACTAGCAACTCGGTTTTCCATCAAAGATTTAGGTCCTCTACACCACTTTCCGGGTGTTGAAGTCATTTCCACTTTGACAGGCCTATTTGTATCCCAACATCGACACATAGCCGCCTTACTTGATCGGTTTCACATGGTCGGTGCTAAAGAAGTTGCCACACCTCCGAGTTCATCCGAGACTCTCTTTCTTATTGATGATTCCGTAAAAATTGATGCTACGATCATAGGAGACTTGTTGGCTCCCTTCAATACTTAGCAATCACTCGTCCAAATGTGTCTTTTCTTGTGAATAAATTATCCTAATTTATATATGCTCCAACACAACTACATTGGCAAGCTCCGAAAAGAGTACTTTGATATTTAAAAGGCTCGATTCATTATAGGTTGTTCCTCAAACGCGATTCACCTCTAACTCTCATAGCTTTTCTCGACTCGATCGGGGTGGTGTTAAGGACAATGGTCATTCTACCACGACGTATGTGTTATACCCGGGTTCGAATATAATCTCATGGAGGTCCGCTCATCGAAATTAGTTTCTAGATCATCAATCGAGACGGAATATAAGGCACTAACAAATGCAGCAACGAAGTCCTATGGGTTCGAATCTACTCCAAGAACTAGGTGTACATATAAAACAACCTCCTACCTTATTCCGTGACAATACGGGAGCCACGTATTTATGTGCCAACCCGGTATACCATTCGCACATGAAACATTTGGCCTTTGACTATCATTTTGTACGTGAAAGAGCTTCCGATGGTTCTTTACGTGTACTACATATTAGCTCCAAGGATCAATTAGTTGACATGCTTACAAAGCCTCCGGGTCGTAGTTAATTCCTCCTTTTTCGTTCCAAGATTGGAGTATCCGATGGATCCTCCATCTTGCGGGGCGTGTAAAGGATAAGTCCAAGGAATAACAAACTCCGGATCGGGATAAGTCCAAGGAATAACAAACTCCGGATCATATTCAATACTAGTGTAAACTTTATCTGCTCGCTAATATTGTTGTAACGAGTTCCTATTTTATCTCCTAGACTTTACGCATTTCTCATATATAAGTACAAGTAACCAAAATCAATGAAAAGCGTGAATTCAATATTCTTTTAAATAGCACAATTAAGGTAGTGATGGTGGAAGCTATTGTATAATGAGTGGTAATAATATGTCTTTTTTTAATAAAAATCTTATTCTTATTTTTTCTTTTATTTCCCATCTCTTTCCATGAGAATGAAAATATTTTAAAATTTTATTCTCATTCTTATTTTCCATTTTGATAAATAGTTTATTTCTTTCAACCAAACACTTGCTAATGAGAATTAAAACATATTTTCTCATTTTCATTTTTGTCATTCTGTTCTTTACTACCAAACGACACTTAAAAATATCGATGTCCAAAATAATATTTGGCTAACTATAATTTAAAATTATTATATTTGAAAAAAAAGTATTTCAAATACTTTTATTAGTTTTTTACTTAAAAGGCAAGGTATCATGTTTGGTTCAAAAATAAATGTTTTTTTTAAGAAGAATATTTTAATGCTAATTTTATAAGTTAAAGGATGTGAACAAATAAGTTTAATTTGAATTTTCTTGTTTTTTCTTAAAAAATTATTTAATTCTCCTTTTCAAAATAAATATTTTTTAGCTCTCGTCAAATTAAATTAAAAAGTTTGGAATAGGAATGGAAGAATTGGAATAGCATTTTCATTTCAAAAATGTGTTTGAAATAGTAATAAAAAATCAAAATGAAATTTAAATTTTTAAATGTATGGTTTTTAAGATGAATACAAATAATGATTAAAAAATAATTTTATAAATTATAATGATAGTAAAAAATGATAGAGGTGGTGGTGTTAGTGGTGGAGGAAGATGAGGAGTAGGAGATGATCACTAGAAAAATTTTGCTAAATAGCAACATATTTTTTTGTTGCTATTTATCAAAAATTCATTGCTATATACAATTAGCGATGGATTAGAGATAATATATATTTCGTCGCCGACATGGTGATCACTATTTTTTTAGCGATCAAATTTTTTTCCATTGCTCGATTGTTGAATTTTCATCGATAAGTCAATCTAAAATAGTCATTTGTAACGTATTATATCCGTTTCCATACCATCACTATTTTCACTTACATCCATGCTAATCGGTGATGAAAGTTTATCACCAAATTGTAGTCATTAATATCCTCATAATTTGATCGTTAATCTATCATTATTTAGCAACTCGTATATGTCTCCAACGCCAATCACCCTCGTTATTCGTCACTAAATCCATCGCTAATTTTATTTTTAAAAAAAATCAGTAGTCGTATATTGTTAATTGTAATAATAAAAAACTATAAACAATACTTTATTAAAACATGACATGTTATTTAATAAAATTAAAATAGTATAAATTCAAATAAAATAAATATATAAATGCATTACTTCGAGCAAGATTTTAAATTATTGTTTATTCGTTTGTTTTCCTTCCTTAGATATGTTATATAATATTTATTCACTAAACTATTGTTTTGCTCACATCCTACTATTTCATTTTTCTAAGGTTGTTGGGATTTTTTCGTTGACTCCTCATAATTGTTGTCTTAAAGTCGAGATGTTGATTGGGTCGCTTATTTATTTGTAATGTTTGGAACTTTTATTTTGATAGTTGTTGTATAGTTTAGAAGTTCTACAATTGCATTTATGGGAGTTGTATTAGGTTGGTAATTATTCTGTTGGATATATTTAAGTATTGTGAATTGGATGTGGTATTGTGAATTTGGATGTGATAATATGAACTCGGATGAGAGTTATGTTATAATATTAATTAAAGACTTTATTTTGAAAAATGATATTTGATTAACTATAGGTTTAATACTTATGATTAAGGTATCCGAAGATTATTTTAGTCGAGGCTCTCTCGATTCTTACATCGATCGTGGCTCATTTCAAGAGTCATGACACAAGAGCTTGTGTTGAATTAGGTCAATTATTATTTTAATCTACTTATCATGCAATTTGGACTTATATAAAAAAAAAATGGATTCATACAAAATAAAACTTAGCTTAATTAATTAATTAAAATTTCGAAAGCATATACAACTAGTAAATCAACTCTCTTTCTAAAGATTAGTCCCTAGAATATGAAACAAGTTTCATTTTCTATATGAGTAATGTAAAAAAAATTATTTCTTAAAAATTTTAGATTTTTATCTTCTTAATTTTTTTATTATGTAAATATTTTCATTTTTTTCTTGAAGTTAATTAATTTTTACTTTTCAAAATTTTTAATTATTATTCATCTTATAATTTAATGTAATTTAGTCTCATTGGGTTGAATTGATCGAATTTTACAAATATATAGAGTAAATTTTGACCAAATCTTTTTTACAATGCCTACTTTGCCGAGTTGATACGGACACAAAAGTTGTTACGATGGTTTTACTAATTTTATTTTCTCATAATATGACCTCATATTTGATCATAATGACTAAGAAAGAATTTTAAACAAAACTAAAAGAATAAGACTTTTGACTATTCATTTATACTCGTTCAATCACACTTAGTTGCACCATTCACTTACCGTACATGATTTTTTTTTTTTTTTGACAATGTCCTAAAGCTGAATACATGAAATTAAAATGGATTTTTTTCGTTGACACTTAGTTGGCTATTCACTTACACTCGTTCATTCACACTTAGTTGCATTATTCACTTACCTGTACATGTTTTTTTTTTTTTTGACAACATCCCAAAGTTGAATACATGAAATTAAAATGGATGGAGATATAACCATAATAATTTTTTCAAATAACAAAATCTGCTTTCATAAATCTTGACACTTTCTAGAAAGGAAATAAAGAAACTCATTAAATGTCTTAAATCAAAATGACACAAAGATCCATAAGTAAAAAAAAAAAATGACATGACACTCAATACAATTAGCTCTCGGCTTGCTCCCTCATTCTACGGATCTCATACCATACCCGTAAAAAAATCTTATACCATCATTGAAGGATCATGTATCTTACGGATGTACGGAATAAAACAAAAATTTTCTCCATCTACAAGTGGCCAAGATCATGTCGTTGAATCAATTGATCACATATTAATGAATTAAAGTGATAAATGGAGAATTTACCTATTGTAGCGCGGATATAAACCTTTACAAAAAAGAGTCACCCAAGTGTCCAGCCTTTATTGATAATCCACGTAGTCCAAGCACCCACAAAAGAAGCACTTAAAATAGGATGACGTCGGTGGTGAGGCAATGAATTTGGTCAAAAATGGGGAAAATGGGCAAAATGATTAGAGTCGTTACCTAGTACTATGGTTACTAGAAAACTTTATAACCGGTCTATTTAAAGTTCCGTATAAGGGGTTTCTTACGTGTAGGGAAGATTAAAAATCACCCTACCTTGTCTTGCCTAAGGCAAACCGTATAACATATAACATTGATTTGATTTCTAATGTTTAATGATGAAAGTTTATACCTATTTTCAAGCATTTGTCCACCGATCGAGTGATTTGGGACTTGGTTGGTCGGAGACTTTGTCCTCACTCTATGGTGCATTGCTAAGAAATGAATAGTCGTGATTAATTGCAAGGATATGTGGCTAATGCGATTTAAATGGCATACGTGAAAAACAAAACTTAAAAAATATAGGGAAATAGGCAAACAAGCATAACCGATAGATTGACAAAATCGATAAATAGGCAATTGAGCAAAAATAGGCAAAATTAGCAACAATTAGAAAACGACAAAATTGAAAAATTCAAAAAATAGACAATTAGGCAAAAATAGGTAAATAGGTAAAATAGAAAAAATGACAAATTGGCAATTATGCCAAATCGATAAATTGACAAATAGTCAAAATTGGCATATACTATATTAAAAAAAAAAAGTAGAAATAAAAAAATTGGTAAAACTGAAAAAATTGATAAAAATCATTAAAGTTGACAAAAATGATTTGAAATCAAGATTAAGACCGACTAGACTTCAAAAGTTATGATTTGTAGGCGAAATCGACAAATTGTTGAAATTGAAAAAAATGAACCAAAAATAGGATTCAAATCGACACGACTCAAATATTATGAATTTTTAGACAAAATCAACATAATGCCAAATCCATTCTCATGATGCGCGATAACAATGCAAAATAAGGCTCGGATCCACGTGGCTTAGAAATCATGTTTTTCAAAACAAATTAGCACAAATAGTGATTAACCATTACGATGAGTAAAAGTGATCCCGAAATGAAATTCGAACCGATGCCATTTAAAAGTTGATTTTTAACAAAACATCAAAATCAATAGATATTTGATGAAACTAAACCAAACAACGAGTTTCAAACCGACGAGATCCAAGATCACATTTTTAGATGAAATTATCACATGAGTGATTTAATGTTAACATCATAAAAAAGGTTTTCGAAAACATAATTTGAGCCAATGCGAAGCAATAACCAAATCTATTTCTTTTCTTATAAAACCAATTAACGCAACTCGATTAATGGTAACGATCGACCACAAGTAGTAAAAAAATAGATTCGACCTAACGCATCTTATAATTACACCAATAACAAAAATCCAACCAAGCACAGCAACAACCATGAATATCAGTCAAAGCAATATCAATATAAAAATATTTTAATTAACGATATGTATAGCAACGATTTGATTAGATCATACATGGTTATCAATCTTAATTAATTTACACAACACAACAAATTAATTAATTACAATTACAAGCAAATTAGCACGGATCAAATTTAATAAACAATAAAATAAAATGGAATAAAATATAAGGTAAAAGAGAAATTACCGTAAACAATGCGAAGGAATTTGTTCGATGAATTTGGGGTCATTTTCGACCTTTTCAACCTCAATGGAGACTAATATTCGATCAATCGAGAAAGAGAGGTAGTTACTCGTTGTTGAATTCGAGTCGAGTGACTATTGAAAGGGCTGGATCAAAATGACTAGTTACCGGTCGATTCGGATCTACCGCAATAGAGGTGGCCGGCCCGTTCGATCGATTGGACTCGGACATGGTGTGTTCGGCGACGAAAAAGAAGCTACCGCAAGTTTGGATCGTAGATTGATGTCGAACGAAGGAAAAACGACTACTCGGACATTAGGGAATGATTGAAGAGGTATGAATTGGGCTAGATCGAGCCGGGAGAGGGTTGGATCGACATTAGGCTAGGTCGAATCGATATCAAACTAGGTTGGATCACGTGGGAAGGCCGTCCAATCCGGGACAATAGTTATAGGTGGAGGGGTCACCGTGATCGGGAAGTTGGATATGGAAGAGTAGTTAGAGATGCTAAATGATGGTGGGAAACCAGCAGGAAGAAGGCCGGAATAGGATCGACCGATTGAAGACTAGGTTGGAAGGCCAACCGGAGCTTTGAGAGGGTGCTCGGTTTGATTTTCTCTAGAGAGGAGCTAATCGAATTTTGGTTTGATGAGAGACGACCAGTTGGAATTTTTTAGAGAGAAAACGTTCAAAAAATTTGGAGAAATGGGTTTTTATATTAGGTTTTTTTAGGGTTTTTTGGGCTAAGTTTGGTTTGGTCCTTCATCTCATAAACTCGTTTTATTTATGTCCTTTTCTCTCTCATTTTTTAATCACATTCCTCGATTATATTTTTTTAGTCCCTTTTCTTTTTTCTTTTTTTGTATTTTTGTTTTTGGAAAACTTTGGATGCTAACAAATCATATATTCATGAATTAAAGTGATAAATAGATAATTTAGCTCTTGTAGCGTAAATATAAACCTTTAGTGAAAAGAGTCGCCCAAGTGTCCAACCTCTATCGATAATCCATATAGTCCAAGCACCTACAAAAGGAGCACTCAAAATTAATAAAGTGCTAGCTCCACCTTTTTTTAACTTGTCTAGCGTTTCTTATAGCAATTTAATCAGAGTTATTTTTATGACAACTCAAAGAGAGAGAGAAGAAAAGCTACGTGCTAGGGTTAGGGAGAAAATAATTTTCTCCTAACTTTTATTTTGAGTCGTGTGTCCCTATTACTTGTCTTCGTTGTGTCGAATTTTCTCTTCCCTAAAAACCTTACCTTTTGCCGCACCTCTCTTTATATTTATAGGAGAAGTGTTTCTTTGTCCTCCGAGGACAAAGAGAAGGGACGACAACTAGTCCTTATTTGACTTTTGAATGTTGCTTCATAATCCTTCAATAATTAAGAGTTATTTTACATATGGGCTTTTAATCTTTATCTTTAAAACATTCATCCTTATCCAATAAGGTTCATGTTTATCCTCCAATCAAAATATCTTTTAGCCTTTTAATTAAACTTATTAACCCAAAATCATTTCGGCCCAATTAATCAATTTGCACTATTCAAATAAATTAAGTTAGATAATTTCAGTGTGACCCATATTAGGAAATAATTTTTCAAATTATCCTTAAACATAAATTAGGAAACTAATTTTCATTTTTGGTTACTCATTCCAAATTTGGAACTAACTTCCAAAATTAGAAAACCGATTTCTAAAATGAAAAATTTTCCATTTTAGGAAACTTTTCATTTTCGAAATTTTTTTTCAAAATAGAAAAATTTCATAATTGAAAACTTTTTTCAACATTTTTGCTTCTCTTTAATCATGTGAATGCTTAAACTTATGAGTGTGACTCAATAGGCTCTCGGATATGTTGACAATATATTAAGAATAAAAGACATCTCTTTTATATCTTACTACATAAATTAAGATTGACCTCTAGCAAGGCATCATGACTACCTAATTCTCTAGGAGGATTAATTAATCCATAATTACCTTTCACGAGCATGGTTATCGTACAATTCGGTCATCGTGTCAACTTATCACAATGTGATCTCAAACTTGGCTATTAGTCTTGCTCGATCATGATTACACAAGTTTTCTTCCATTCCTAAATATCTTAGCTCTTAGAGGAAATCAACTATACTCTATTGGTGTACTCCTACCGTAGCAACATATTTATTGAGTAGACATTAATCGAAGTGTAATGTGATAACTCATTTCGTGTAAAAGAAATGACATATTATATTTTAGTCATTCACCTACCTTCATTAGATTCTTAGTGTACCTAAAAAATCACCCATATGTAACTCTTTACTCGGATCCATCGAAACGATTGTCAAAGTACAAAAATCCTTCAATGAGATAAACTTGATGACCTCAAGTCTAAGGATCGATTGTACCCATTTCGTATGAGATTCCCATAGACTAAACCAAATGGGTTCTCATGACGAGTCAAGTAAAGTGATATGTTCTCTAACATAAATCACCTAAGTGTTTGCTTTGGCATTACCATGCAAATAGGTGTAAGATCTACTACTGCTATCATATAACATCGGCATAACACTCACAAGTCTATCCGTATATAATCAATATCCATTCTTGGTCATGATATGACTTAGGATATTTAACAATATCATTTATATGAATTAGTATTTATCTCACATATTGCGATCAATCACTAATACAAATGCATATCGTTTGGATATCTATCTAATTCTAATCAATGAATAAATGTAAACGGTAAGAATTAATAAAAAAAAACTTCTTTTATTATAAGCAATATAAATAATGCAATAAAATAATAAGTCAAACTAATCCAAACAAGGTTAGATCTTACACACCTACACTAACAATCATCGATGAGGAACCAACAATTTGACAAATATATAAAAAAAATAACAAACAATGGAAAGGAGGTCGGTTCTTTAAAAAAAAAATTGAAGAAAAAAATAAAAAAGAAACAAAAATCAAAATTGAAAAAAAAACTGAAAAAAACACAAGGGAAGAAAAGGATTACCTATTTAATTGGAGTAGCAGACACCTCACCATCATCCTCAATTCGAATTCCTCCGGATAAACTAATCATGTCAATATAATTTTTCTTTGTATTTAGGATTTTAGGCAGTTTTGGGTTTTGAAATTTGGTGATTTTTGAGTTTGGATTGAAATTGAATTTGAATGATTGCAAGAAAGACTAATTAAAGGTATTTGATTTTTCAATTTAGGGATTAAACCCCAAATTTATGCTTGAATTGAACTAGATTGAAACCTATGGTTTTTGAATTTTTTTTTAAAAGTAGTAAAATTTAGGGGTTTTCAAGAAATTAGGTTTTAAGAGGCTTGAATTGACTTGATGTCAAGAGAAATCAATGCAATTAAGGCTAATTGAAAAAAAAAATTGAAAACTAGGGTTTGGTCACTTTTGGGAAATTTTGGGTAAAAGATTGAATGAGGAGTTTTTCATTTTGATGGAAAATTAATAAAGGGAGTAAAAGGTTGATGGAGGATTAGAGGAGAGAGAGCAAACTAGAGATGACCTTCGGTTCGTTCTTCCATGGAGATTGGGCAAAAAGAGGGAAGAACAAGATGAGAAGAGGCGGAAGGAGGGAGGAGAAGAGGAGATAAAGATAACGAGAAAGTGAGGAAAGGAAGGAGAGAGAAAGCAATAACTAAAGACTTTTTTGAAGAACGGAGAGAGAGAAAGAAGAAGAAAAAGAAAAAGAAAGAGAAGAAAGAGATAAAAAACGAGTGAGAGGAAGAAGCAAAAAAAAAGAGATTGTTTGATCCAAAAAAAAAAAAAAGGGAGGTTTAACCGATGTTTATGGGCTTGGGGCCGGCTAAAATTGAAATAGGTTTGGCTCGGTTGAACCCATGTGTTGTTGGATCGGGCTAATCTTAGCCCAATCCGATCTAAAAAATGGAAGAAGAAAAAAAGAAGGAAGAAAAATTGGGCTGAAAAGTGCTACCTATTTATATGTTTTTATACTAGAAACAAATATGTCTATATGTTTTAGTCAATAATTAAAACTTTCATACTTACAAATCGATCTATTTATGTTTCTTAGTGCACAATTAAAACTTTTTACCCATTTTAAAGCTCAACCTACATATGTTTCTTAGTCAATAATTAAAATTTTTATACCGTGTTAAACTTTAACTTGCAATAATATTCATAAATTTTATAATACCCAATAAAAAATAATAATATATAAAAGAGAACTCATATAAAATAAAAAACTATACCCAATGAAAAAATTACTGTAGTGAAATACGAATACACTCGTTATACAATGCTAAAAATTTTTCGGAGCGAAGCTTGAGCACCCACACCGATCATACCCTATTAGATCTTAAGCACCAAACCATCCGTTCATGTTAATGACATATGATACAATGCATTTCCTTTACGTATGAAATAAAATCATTAATAGACTTGGCGAGCTCTTTTTCCATGTTAAAACACACAATTAAAATTTTTTGCCCATTTTAAAGCTAAACCTACATATGCTTCTTAGTCAATAATTAAAATTTTTACACTATGTTAAACTTTAACTTGCAATAATATTCATAAATTTTATAATACTAAATAAAAAATAATAATATATAAAAGAGAACTCATATCAAATAAAAAATTATACCTAATAAAAAAATTATTGTGGTGAAATACGAATACACTCGTTATACTATGCTAAAAAATTTTTGGAGCGAAGCCCCACACTAATCATACCCTATTAGATCTTAAGCACCAAACTATTTGTTCATGTTAATAACATATGATATAGTGCTTTTCCTTTATGTACAAAATAAAATCATTAATAGACTTGGCAGGCTCTATTTCCATGTGAAAACACACACCGACCATTCAATCTTTAATTGCAAATCGCGTTTATGAAAGTTGGGTATTGGTATATTTTTTAATAAAATATTAAGAGTTATATTAATGGTTAATAAAAATAATTAAAGCATATGTTACTTACTATTATTTTTTTACTGTTATGGAAATAGTATAAACGCAATATTAAAAGGAAAAATAGTTACTTGCCGTTTTTTTTTAATTGCAATAAACAACTTTTTTACTAGAGCTATGTATATGTGCCATGTTTTTAACAAATAGGGCAGCACCTATATACTTGTTTTCTTGACAAAAGGTTAGGAGATACTTTTGCTGAGAAAAGGAAAATATGGAGCACTTCTCTTGCTTTGTTTTTTAAATATATAAGAACATTTGTTTTATTTTTTATAATCTCATTTGAAAAAGCTATATAATTTTTATTTATATTATCTTTGAGTAAGAGTGGTGCTAATATATTTAAAGTTTCAAGTCTTACAAATACCGTAAATTTATTAAGACACGATAAAGAAATTAAGTTTGTTGTATCTTTGAGATGACGTGCAATATATTCTTAATCCGTTGTATTAGATAAATTCTATAGATGATGTGTATCATCTCAAGAAAGTAATATATTTGTGCCTCGAGCCAGTCACCTAAAAAATTATAGCAAAAGTATTTCGATGGTTCAATCATCTTTAAACCATGACACATGAAGACGTGCTTTTAATCCCGAAGTCTTTGACGATTAAGGTAAAAAGTTCCTATTCTTTATTTATTTTAGTTTACAATAAATTTATTTATTTATTGTGTTAAAATTTATTATTTAATTGTGTTCCTTTTATGTGATAGTAACAAGATTGGATATATCATGGAGAATGAGTAAAGAGTAAAGACAACAAAGAAGTTAGAATTTGTACTGAATTGCATGAACATACATAAAATAAAATAAAAAGATTAGTTTACAAAGAAAAAGTATTGAGAATTATTGATAAATTAGTAAGATGATGTGCTTCGGGCTCATTAGGTTAGGAATTCCAACTTTATTATAGAAAAAATTATCCTTTTTTTTTTTGGTATTGAATATGAACTGCTAAAAAACTAAAAAAATCCAGCATTTAGAATAAATTTAAAACTAGACATGATTCGGTATTAATTTAATCTATAAAATGATAGAGTTAGTTTAAATTATATGAAAATTGATACAAAAATATATTACAACCTGTAATATCAAAAAAAAAAAAAATCGTAAATACAAGGTACAGATCCAACAGTTGAATTTTAGGATTTTGAATCATTATGTTCTAAAATTTTAAATTTTGTCGAAATGTCCTCTAATGCTATGTGACTATTTGGATATTTGTGAGGCGGCCTCACTTGTCCCCAGCTGAAGCGTGAAGAGGTTGGCAAGCTGTATGGCTATGTACCGAAGGTGAATTGAAGGGGCAAGGAATTAAGGACCATTGTAGGGGTAGCCCAATTAATTTGCTCCCATGGTCCAAAATTAATCTGTCAAGGCCTATATGCCTATTGCAATCTGATCCAGATGTTCCACATTAGCTTTGAAAAAATTGTAGTTCTCTTCGAAGATCAATCTGGATTTTACATGTATTTATTGATCGGAGCTTTGCTCTCATCTCTTCTTCACTGCCATAGGAGTAAAGCTCTTTGTTTGAGTTGTGGACTTGTAGCCCCCCCAAGAGCAAAGAGAAAGTCATGAGAGTTCTCACATTTTTTTACAATATTATTTCATATCTGATGGAATTCATTTTCACATTTTTACTAATTCCAATACTTTCCATTAAAAACAAACTATTTAAACAACAAACCTCATTCAGTAAAGCTCTGATTCGAGTGAAGGAAGAAAAAGAAACATCTCTTAACTGATTTTG
Organism: Dovyalis caffra; assembly: GCA_963924115.1. NCBI lineage: Eukaryota > Viridiplantae > Streptophyta > Magnoliopsida > Malpighiales > Salicaceae > Dovyalis > Dovyalis caffra. The sequence continues at coordinate 17,471,865 of CAWUPB010000913.1, read as the reverse complement.
AACATTTTTAAATAAAGGGTTATTTGAAGAGAATCCAGTTTCACTCCTTTAGTTTTCGATTGTATCAATATCTCCACTAAGATTTCAATTATCAACGTTTTCCTTACTTTTCAATAATGTATCAATATTCTTTTTTAAACGTTTCGATTATGTATCAAGTTACTGTAACTAACTTAAAATATTTTTTTCAGCCCCTAAAGTTTTGAAATTTGATAAAATTGAATCCTCTTAAAATTATTTGATGATAAGTCTTCTATCTCAATTAAAAGGTCTAAATTATACCATATAATTATTTATACTTAAAAATATAAAACACCATGTTAATAAAAAAAATTAACATATAAGACCCATTGCATAAGTTTTATATATATATATATAAACTAACAATGTCTCCCGAATAATCTTAGTACATAAGGCGTAAGATCATTTCACATATCTATGTTGGAAGGGATGGGGTGTTTTGCATATAGAGAAATTCAATTCAAATGCTTTTTAAAAAACTCTGAGGCAAAAAAATCTTCTAAATAAAAGACTAAAGTTTTTTTAAAAAAATTTTGAGAACCAAAATAACTTTTTTTAAAATTAAAAGGACTAAAATAAAGTTTTTTAATAAATTTTAGAGAGTATAAAATGGGCAGATAAATCAAATACGAGCTTATCAAGTAATTTTTTTTAAATAGGTATCGACTGGATAGTTTGATTTATTCTACTATTTTTTATGATTTTTATTTATATTTGTAAATATTAATTATATATATACGTTTGGACCTTTTAATTCAAAGTAAAAGATTTTATGTCATCAAATAATATCCTGTTTTGATTAAATTTCATGAGTTTAGGGATAGGAAAAAAAATTGTTAGTTGATATAATATTGAAACACCAAGGAGGACATTGGTACAATAATGTCCAAACCTTAAGGGAAGAAATTGAAATCACCTCCAACATGAAGGGATAAATTAAAATTAATCATTAACTAAACTAGAGATCTCATTAGGCTGACCGAAACCCAACCCACCTCCTATGTGCTATGAGCCTAAACACTTGGACACATTATAGAATGTAGCTGGATGGGCTAGGCTCAAGGTTACATGGACCAGAATTATCTCATGAAATTCCTCAACCCGCCAAACCGGCCTACCAAAGCCTTTTTTTTTTTTTTTTTTTGCCGTCATTTATTGCGTTAAGTTTTTGCCCTATCATCATAGCAAAAATTCAAACATTTATTAAGTCACTATCTCAAAATTATAATACAAGGAATATTTTATTTTATTTATTTTAATAATTTGCTCTAATTTAATCATACATATATATATTTAATTTTTTTTTAATAGCTCCTATTCCAACCGAAACGAGGTCATGAAAATTTTTGACCGTGTCCTTTCGGAATTTTGGCAAGAAAAACATGGAACTTACCGAGCATTAATGTATCAGAAGCAAGGGCAGGGGTAGGCCACCTCACCACTTGCTTCACTATTGAAAGTTCGGTTGAGATCGACTTTAATTCCGAGCACATGTATGTGGATTCGTCTTTCATTTTTCTCAACAACTCTACACCTCAGGTAGTTTTTGATACTTGTCTAAGAAGAGACAGAACAAGACGAAACAATACAAAAAGACGAGAAAAGATAAAGAGGTAATTGTGTTTGGTAATAGTGTATAAGACAAAAACGAATTTTTTTTTTTTTCTATCTTCGCTGTCGAACAGATTTCTGTCCCATTTATCTTTGTCTCTTCCGTTTGAAAACGGAAGCCAAATGCTACCGGATTGAAAAGTTTTAAATGGAGAATGAAAAGTGCGACCTGAATAAAAGTGAGTTGTTAATTTTCTCGAAGGAATAATGTCTATTTGAGTAAGATAGAGGTGTGATGCGGAGACTTGGGGATTCGATAATTGATGTTTATTGTCGAATATTTTTATTTGATTTTTCTTTTCATAAAGAATATTTTTATTTGATGCTATAATAATCTAGGCATGCTTTCATTATAATGGAGAATATACAGGATAGTGCAATATTATCATGGACTTGTTTTCCAAGTTAAAATGGTCCCATTTCGAAAATGCTGGTGTTGACAAAAATTGGCAAGTTGTTCTTGTCGTGGTCATGTATGTGCTTTGTGTAAATATCTTCCTTGTGTATATCTTGGCAGAACCGTAGAATGGACCTTCAATTAATTGATGCACATACCTTCTATTTATTTTTTATTATTTTCCCTAATCGGTGGCTGAAATTTGAACGTATCTATCAAGAACCTTTTGGTAATTCACAAATCACAAAAGAAAAAAAAAAAAAAACAAAGCACGTGAGACAAATTTATTTCGCGCTTCAATATATATATAGAAATTAGAGAATGTGATAATATTTACATATTTATTATTACAGTGTTCAAATATATACTGGAAATAAAGATTCTAACAAGAAAGGAAAAGATCTTAACAATAAAAGAAAAAACACATGGTCTAATAAGGAAAAGTTATAATACAATTTCCTCAAGTATAAAATAAATCCTCAAATTGGAGCATGAAGATAGAAAATGCCAAACTTACTTAAAAAATTCAGAAAATGATTCCGACTATGAGCTGTGGTGAAAATGTTAGCTAGTTAATGGTGAGAAGAGACGGACCAAGGATAGAGGAGTTTGGATTGAATGTGTTAGTGAATGAAGTGAGAGTCGATCTTAATGTGTTTGGTGTACTCATGAAACATTAGATTAGCGACGAATATAAAGAGCGATCCGCTTGTCACGGAATCATGAAACTGGAAGAGGATGAGCGACACACAAATCAAAAAGAAGACGAACAAGCCGGACTATCTCACTAGTAGTGGTTTCCATGGCTTGATATTTGGCTTCGGTTATGGAACGAAAAACAACAAACTACTTTTTGGAACACCTAGATATCGAGAAAGCTCTAAGAAATTCAATATATCCAAGTGGTGGATCTATGAGTAATTGGATAATCACCCCAATCAGCATCACAATGGCTTTGTAGAGATAAAGAACTATCAAAGGGTAATAAAATGGCTTATTCGAGAGCAACTTAGAGATATTGAATCACTCAAATAATAGCATCATGGTGTGGTTGGCGTGGTTGGTGCATAAGCTAGCTTAAAACATGTACTACGTAGTTAATGTCCAACCGAATGATGGCGAGATAGAGTAAATGCCCTACTAGACATTACAAAGAGAGCCGAATCAAGATCAAGTTTATGTTATCGCTCCATAAGTGATAAGGCTAGTTTGCAACCAAGTAAGACCACATTCGGTTAATATGTCAAAAACATATTTGTGTTGACTCATTGCATTGTTAGTCGGGTGACAAGCAACCTCAAGTCCTAAGAAATATTTGAGTTTACCAAGATCATTAATATGGAATGTGGTGTCCAAATATTATTTGAGCAAAGAAATCTTAATGGTGTCAATCCCTATGATGATCACATCATCAACATAAATAAGAAAAGTTACAAAGGAATCATATTGAGAATATAGGAACAAGGAATGATTGGAAGAAGACCGAGTAAAACCCACAGTTAGTAAGGACCAAGTGAATTTGTGATACCGGTGACGTGATGCTCGTTGAAGCCCATAAACAGATTTTTACAAACAACAAACCCGATGTTCCCCTATCTAGCAAAACCCTATAGGATCTTCATGTAGACCTTTTCTTTAAGATCACTATAAAAAAAGGCATTGTTGACATCTAATTAATGAAGTTTCTAATTACGTATAGGAGCAATGACAAGTCGAAAGCAGACGATAAATTAGTAACTAGAGAAAAAGTCTCATGAAATTCAACTCCTTCAATTTATGCATATCCTTTATCTACAAGACAAGGTCCGTATCCCTCCATCGAACCATCGGGATGAAATTTAACCTTGTAAACTTGTTTAGAATTAATGGTATATTTTCCTAGTAGTAAAGGCATAAGTATCCAAGTGTGATTGGCCTCTAAAGTAGAAATCTCTCAAGCCATGGCATCCCATCGATGAAGATGTTGAACTGCTCGAGACAAAGATCTAGGCTAATTAATGGAAGAGATGATTGCTAGAAAAATATTATATGAGTTTTAAACAATTTGATGAGATAAAGGATGTATCGTTGAGTTAGTTGAGTGAGGAGTAGAGTGCGAAGATGAGGAAGGCACTAAGAAAGGTGGCGAAGTGTAATGAAAACTTGAGAGATGTCGACATATTCTCTTGCACCGGTAGGTTTATCAAAATGTGTAATATGCTACCTAAAACCATACCGGTCAATATGTGAGAGGGCAACACTCTATTCAAAACTATTACATTCAATGTGAGAAACCAAAGGTAAAAGTGTGGTGGATCGGTGTAGAGGAGATTGATCCATAATAATCAAAGGCCCAAATCCAATAGAGTTTACTAAAGTAGCATGTGAGGGCCTAATCCATAGGGAATCGAGCTAGATATGGAGATTAGGCTTTAAAAACAAAAGTTTAGGCACCTCGAAAACTTGATCAAGACTTAATTTATGACCAAGTTTTACTCGACCCAAAGCTTTAACTGGAATGCAATCTCTATTGGGAATTTATACTAGAGCGATCATAGGATTTAGTTGAACACCTATCATAGAGTTAAGATTCTAAGCTATATGGTCTATTACTCCACTATCAATGATCCATGATTCGGCTTACTAAAAAGATTAGGTGAGGCCATATTAGTTCACGGGCCAACTAAAGATCTATGTGGAGAGCCCGATAAGAGTTATAGTTATTGGATTTGATATATTGAGAGCTATAGAAGTTGGGCTACCAATTAGGTCGAGGAGAACATACAATCTGCAGAGGCGTGCCACTAAACCCTTGATTGGGCTGGTTGAACGATTGGCCTATTGTGAGCTATTTTTATCCCATTTACAAGTGTGGCTTCCTCTAGTCTGAGAGAAAAGTCCAAAAGGTGTTGTTGTGCATCTCTCGTCGTTGATCACCATGTCGTGGCTTCCGTTAGTCCGATGGGTACCCATATAACGCTTAACACGTGTTCCTGGTATGAGTATTCTTACTACGGTGGCTATAATGTAGATCACCATGATGCCATTCTAGTGTTGGATTATAAGTCGCTTGGTATTTGTCCAATAAGGTTGTGGCCCCAAGGATAGGAGTGCGTGAGTCCACAATGTTACTTCGTTTTTCATCTTAAGTCATTGCTCGCATAAGCCTTCCTAAGTCATGGTAAAGGTTTAAGACTCAATATTTATGATCGAACGATTTTATAAGCATCGTCCAGATCCTATTAAAAAATCATAAACTTTTTCTTCTTCATGCATCTGCTTCATCTTTCGTATAGCTCTTAGTGTGCAAATATGAATTGGCCTAAGATTTTGCAACTCACTCCATACTTCTTTTAATTTGCCATAATATGAGGAAATAGTCATTTTTTCTTGTTCTAGCAAAACAATCGATCTTTTTAGCTTATATACTATGGTGCAATTTGTTAAGTAAACTTTCTTCAAAGTCAAACCATATTTCACTTGTAGTGATGGCGTGGGTTGCTATTTGATTGTAACTCCTAAGAAATCGAGTTTAGAAGCCATGACTTAACCATCGCGTTACATTGAATCCAAGCTTGGAAATCCCTAGAATTGAGATCGAGTTTCGGTATCGATCCATCCACAAATCCAGCTTTGTTTTTTGATTGAAAGGCGTTGAGGAAGTTGCTTCTCCAATTAAAATAATTCTCACCATTCTCACTTAGATTTTTAGTAACAAATATTAATCCTCGATGATTCGAGAGATAGGAGTAGAATAGGGATTTGATATCAATTGTAATACTTAGCATATTCACAATGGGAACCAAACCAGACTCGATCACTAATTGCGGAATCAATTGACACGACTAGAAGAAGAAAAAAAGAGAGAAAATAGTTTATAAACCTTGCTTTGCTATCATAAAGAAATTGGAGAATGTGATAATATTTACATATTTGTTACTATATATATATATATATATATATATATATATAGTGATTAGAGGGAATAAAGATCCGTGGTTTGATAAGGAAAAAATTATTATCATAATATTAAAATACAATTTCGTAACATATAAATTAAATGCAATGTTAATACACACACACATATATTTGGCTATCTTCACCATATTTTGAAACATTGAGATTTTTTTGATCTTTATTTAAATTAGAGGAAGGTCAAAAGACCCAATTGAGATATGTGTGAAACATTGGAACTTAATACAAAATATTTTATTTTGGGACCAAATGTAGAATGAATACACAAGTTAGGGACTTTATTGAATTTTAGTCTTATTTATTTAACTTTAGAAACCGTAAAAGAATTGATATAGACTTAATTTAATAAATATATATATATATATACATATGTATAATTAAATAATGGCATCATGGTAGCAACAGGCATGACAATGGTGGTGGTGGTGACTATATCACAATGATTGATAAGATGTTAAAAATAATAATAAGGGTTATATAAATGCTAAATTTATGGTGATTGTTATTTTATTGGTAAATAATTATAGTTATAGTAGGTGACAATGATATGATAAGATTGGTTTGAATACTATGACAAGTAATAAAGATAGTCATAATATTTTTGCTAAGATTATGCAAATAATGATGGTGGAGTTAATTAAAATAGCGATAATGTCAAAGAATGTGATGGTAGTGAAAAAAATAAAATAAAAGTGGTAGTTGTGTTAACTATGATGGTAGTCGTCTCTATGGTAATGATAGTGGGATGATATTGGTGATCGTTGTGGTGTTATAATAATGATAATATTGATAAATATGATATCTAATAAATAAATAAATAACTAAAAACCAAATTTTGTTGTTTTCAAAAATATGTTTTAATAAAGTTGTTTATAAAAAAAAAAACATACACACACAAAACAAGTAAAACCAAACACGTTTTTTTTAAGAGACGAGAAAACACAATAATACTAAACAACATTTAATTTTCATTTTTTTTCCATATTTAAAATCCAATCTTACACATGGCATTATCATGAATGCTCATTTGAGTAGACCAACAATGATATCATATAAAAAAAATATAAAAAAAAAACTGAAAACCAAATTTCATTGTTTTCAAATACGTATTTTAATTTTTAATCATTAAAATTATATATAGAAAAAAATACAACAATGAACCAAATATATATACACACCACAGTACCAAACAATACTTTAATCTTCACTTTTTTTTCTCTCTCTTTTTTTTTTTTTTTTTTTTTTTTGTCAAATTTAAAATCCAACCTTACGCATAATTAACATGATCACGAATGCTCATTTGAGTACGGCAACAGGGCTAGTCCACTTGTAACCAACAGACCACATATTGGAAGTTCAGGTCTCTTTCGCGGCCGCTTTTGGAGTATGGGACTAATCCGAACAAAAACTAAGACTCGACGGATTCCAGACATGGGAATGCGTTAAGGTTTGCTATGCCAATTTTTTAGTATAGGAGCTATAAAAAAAAACCCACACACTAAACCTTGAGGGACCATTAGGGTTTTTCTAATATATTTCCAAAAGACACATTATTAGCATCTTCTGAAAATTATATTTTCTTAATGATTATGATTGTTATAATTTTTAGTTATATATTTTTGAAAGGTCAAAACTAAGTTTTATTAGAACAAGAAGATAAGATTTTTTTTAGCTATCGTCATTATAAATTAAAAAAAAAAACGAATATGTAAAATAATTTATGTGCTTTACTAAAGATTCAATAAATAAAGATAGATTTTATGAGAGAGAAAAAAAACAATATAGAAATATAAAATTTGGCATGCTATTATATGGATATCTGAGATTAACATAAAAAAATAAAAATCATTCAAGCAAAAAAAATCAAATTTTGCTTCCATATTTCTTGAATGATGCAATAGTTGGTGGATTCTTTTTTATGACTCCAATTTGTATGCTAATTATGATTTGATTAAAATTAATAATAGGCTGAATAAGTTTTATTATATGTAATCACTGTGTGTTCCATAAGTTTACAAATTTGATTAAACAATTAATAGTGTTATTAGCAAAAAGAAATTGGATGAGAACATGTAGTTACATGGTTATTTGTTTATTTTTCTGAGAGGTTAATTTGCAAACAATTATTTATTTTTGATTCTTTAAAATGGGTAAAAAAAGATTTAACTTTAATTGACGTATAAACTGATTTGAAAATATTTTTATCGTAGGACCTAAATTTTAATTTTTTTCTTTTTTTTTCCTTCTGAAAACCATAATATAATAATTCTTTAGTCAAGTAATAACATAGTTTAATGAACTCGTTTTTTGGGATAACGATGATTGTTAAAAGATCTCATATTGCATGAAATGAACAAAATTGTTAATTCTCAAAGTGTGATTTCAACTGTGAACCATTAAATGTTTATGCTGACACATTACACGCACAAAAATCATCATCTTCAATTCACTATCAGAATGAAAGGGATAAGAGCACTTTAGAACCAGCCATGTAGACATCGACAAAAAATATGTTCAGACAGATTTGTTGATGAAATAGAGACGAGAAGGAAAACAAAAACGTTGCCAACTTGACAAAATTGCAGCTATGTGATGACTATGTCGTCATATGGCCCTCATCTTACCATTTCTAATGTTTGAAACGTTGAAGCATTATTAGGATAAATATATTATGATACAAGAATTCATGTGGCTTGGGGCCTAATAGCGCACGTCATTCCCTTTGGAAATAGATTTTGCAGTTTGGATCAAGAGTCATCCAACAGTTAAAATTAATCTGAAAATCACAACTTAATAATTAATTAGAATTTTTTACATAAAAAAATTAATTGAGTGATTATGCATCTCGTAACTTAACTTAGTCATTTGAATCTCAACGTTGCAATTTCGTTGATTATTATAATATAATGGAAGAGTAACTCCCATAAACCTCAAAAGAAATTCGCTAAGATTTTTTTTATAAAAAAAAATTGCTAATATATATATATATATAGAACTCGATCCAAAGCCAAATGCAAACCTCTCATACGTTAATATTTAATAAGAAATATTATAAATTATGTGTTGACTACAAAACAAGGAGAAAAAAATATCACTAAAAGTCATCAATCCAAAAAGAAAAATACAAGTAATAATAAATAAATAAAAACGATTAATCATCAGGATACTACAAGAACAAAATAGGATATCATTAAAAAGTCATCAATCAAAAGAGAAAAATACAAATAATAATAAATAAATAAAAACTATTAATCATCAGTATAGTAGTTGCCCTCAAATACCTCACTAGCTAGAAGTAATTAAAAAGACAAAAATACTTAAATACAACAAACCTTGAGCTGGTTGGTGTCAAACGGGGACAGGGAAATTAACCATCTGGTTCGTAATATGTTTGATCTAAAGCGTCTATTTTATATAGAAATTATAAAAGCATCACCAAACCCACGTAACTAGTGAGCAGTCTGAGCACAGATTCAGTAGAAAGACAGTCCTTATCAGAAGCAGAGAGAAGGGGACCATTGACAGTAGTGATGCCAGCTAGCTTAGCAAACTTTTAGTTTAGGGAAGGGTTAAACGGATAGTTAAAAAAGTTTTATCATTATTTTTTTATTTTTTGAGTTTAAAATTTAAATTTAGTATTCATGAGAATTTATTAATTTTTTAATACATCAGATCAAAGTAGAAAATATGTCATCATTAATACCATCCGAGAAAGAATTTCATATTGATTGACATATAAATTGATTTCATAATATTGTTAATATTGGAAGAAAAAAAGATATTGTTAATGCAAAAAATTAAAAAAAAAACAAAAAACAAAAAAAATTCTAGTTAATTCCCGTTGTATATATATATATATATATATAACTGAAGTTTCAAAATTAAAGAGAACAATTATTTGTGTAAGATGATTTACCGTACAATCCGAATTCACCCCCACTAAATGTCGCGGTTCTGCTTGATATTTTATTCATCAATTTTGGCATATTATATTGGCAATTATATTTTGAAAGCTGTTTTTGACGTTAAATAATAAATGTTTGTACTAGCACTTTAAATTAGATTCATATTGTATTTATTTCTAAAATAGTTATTTATTAATCACCGTCTCAATTTAGGCCCATCAGTCTATGCAATGTTATTATGAAAATAATCACCAAAATCATCGCTAATTATTTAAAAACTTTACTACCTAAGATTACAGATAACTCTTAGAGTGCTTTTGTCCCTAGTTGGTTGATTATGGATAATGTTTTGTATCCTTTTACATATTCCCTTTCATGAATAGAAAAGGAAAAGAAAAATATAAAACTATGACGTTTAAACTTGATGGGAATAAGATATATGATACAATTGAATAAGCTTTTCTGAAATCTAATATATATGTTGAAACTGGATTTAGTACTGTTAATTGAATAGATCTCATTTATGCAGTGCGTTACAGCTTTTTCTTATGTTGTTTTAGTTAATAGATCCCCCGGATCACTAATTTTATCACTTATGTTGTTTTAGTTAATAGATCTACGTACGATCTAATAGTATTCATGAAGCTGTTCTTCGTAAGAGAGCACTAGCTACTTGTTTCTCTCTCTCTCTCTTTCTTTTTTTCATATGATAGCTTGCTTTTTGTTTGTTTTCAGATTACAGAAACAGACAGGTTGCTACAAATTTTGCATACGTACGATGATAGCTTGCTTTTTGCTTGTTTTTTGAGTTCAAATTTATCCTTTTTTTAAAAAAAATTACCATATCGATTATTATGCGTTTTTAATATCGTTCGAAAAGAAACTTAAACTCACTTATCACGTACATTTATTTCATAATATTTTTCACGGTAAAAAAAAGAAAAAAAGAAAAACAAACTTCTAGTTAATTTCTCATTGTATATTTGTTTGGTTTTTGGAACTGAAGTTTGGAAATTAAAGAGAGCAATTATCTGTGGTGGTTGATTTTACCATTACAATCCAAGGGGCCGTAGCAGCGGAAATGAATTAATAGTGTTGCTTCGGTTTGCTTTATGTTTCAAATGGCAGACCGACCCCTACCGCCATCCCTCTCACTTTCGCTGTCACCACGAGGCTAGCCAGTCTATTCAAGTGGACGGTCAGATGAATATGGCCACATGGCAGTCTGTGATTAGTGTAGACATCAAATCCCACGTGCTTGTGGGGGTTTCCATCACGTGGCCATGCGACCATCAAAGATTTTAATGTTTTATGCTTATTGGACAGACATAAATCAGGTAAGGTTGCACCTTCCTTTTATAATTATACCGTTGGATATTATGATAATGGATTGCTTGTCAAATCCTTATCCATCCATAATCCGCATATAATGGCTTTATACTTGCAAACCCTCTCAATTCTATACTGCCTTCCTCTATAAATCTTTCCTGGCAATCGGGAAGTTTGTCAGAGCCGGCCAGAGGAAGAAAGAGAGATCAGGCTTTATGTATAAACAGAGAGTAGCTGTATGGCATCGGGCGCTATGAACAGACCAAAGCGCATGCCAATATGTTGCCTTTATCTGCATTTGCACCTGCACCTCACTTGTTTCTTTCTTTTGTTGTTCGCTCCAAAATCAACCAAAAGTTTGAGGTGCTGGTGCAGGTGCAGGTGAATGCCATTTTGGTGTCTTTCACTTCCTTCCATGTCTCTCTAATTTTTTCTGGGTATCTGTGTGCTTAATTTGCAGCTTCATGGTGGCACAACTAATGTACTGGCCGTATGTGTCTTCAAGGAAAGGGTTAACAGAATTCTTGTGCTATATTCTAAGAGAGCAAATTAACGGGTTTTTCAACCACATCTGACCATAAAATTCTCTATGCAGGTGGTTGGTGTTTGTAGAGTTGATGATGGAGTCATCGTGGAGCCAAAAAATCCATGGATGTTTAAGAGTCTTTTAAGGGTTTTCGAGTAATATTTGAAGTACGTAGAAGACAGATCCATGAATATGCTGCAAGCTGGCGTCTGTGCTAGATATATAGATCTCGATCTTCCACTTGGGTGCTAGGGTTTTCAAGGTAATAAATAGAAAGTGCATTCCCTCCTTTCTCTCTCTCTCACACACAAGCACCAATATTTTGCCAAATAGGAGTAACATAAATTCGAAGAAGAGATTAGTGGTTATAAATTCTTCGATAATATATATCTTGTAAAAATGCACTAACATCAGGCAATGAGACAATAATTCTTTTATGGTGCTATGCTTGTACGATCAAGAATTGAAAACCCTAGGTGAATCTCTGGCTATATATTAATATATATGTTACGCAGTACTAGGGAGGCAAAGGTGATCGATCGATGTGGTTATATTTCAGAAGGCTGCTTCTAAGTTCTAATTAATGTTAACAATGGTTGTTTTTCTTTTGAAAAATCTCCACGATTAATTGGAAGAAAAGTCAAGAGAATATTATCTCACAATCAGAAAAAAAAATGTATGTTTTTAATTTGTTTGATTTGATGAAGATCTTGGTCGAGTATCTACAAGAATCGGCAATTATAAATTCGGTAATGCGCCCCCTTGTAGAATCGACTTAACGAGCTCGAATTAGGAACCAAAAACTCAACCTAATAATTTCATCTCAAATTAATCTAATGCATCTCCTATCATTACATCAAAGTACCCTTTTTTTTTAATGGTTTTTATATTTATTGAATTTTGAGGCTGCTTTTTTGACCCGCCAAGTATTCTGCCTTTATTATTTATTTTGTATTGTGTTTAACAATGTCATGTTCGTTAAACAAGAGTCAAGAAATGAACTTTATTCATTGTTACCATTGATATATAGATACACTACTTAGATTAATAAAGTTGCATTAATTAGCATTGAAGTTCTAATAAACGGCATGAACAACACCACATGGTATCCACCTGGTCAGATCATACATAGATCTAACTGGGAGACTTAGCATTGGATTAACCTATAGAATAATATAAGGAAAGATTACAAACTTCTAATATTACGGATGCAATTATGCTCTCACTCAATGATTCATCTCTACCCAACAAGCTAGTAGAAGACTTTCGGAAATGACTTTTAAAAGGACGATTTATATAAAATCGTGTGTTTTAGTTATTGGATTAATCTTTCCAAATATAAGTACATCTAGATGTTAAAAGGATATCAACATAGTCAATAGTTAGAACAAAAGTCATTATACAGTGATTATACTAACCATCCCCAAGACTTAATGAAATTAAACACCTTTAAAAGGAGTGAAAGGTACAAATATTCATAATTAATAGTCAACAATGGTGAGCGTTAATGATTTAAACGTTGGTTTGCGTAAATGATGGTACTTAGCTGAACTGCCCACAATATTACCTAGATGACAGGTCTATAAAACTCTTGAATTTTCTCGACCATGAACAGGATCATGTACAACTAATTAATTAATAGATACATAATATTAACCTTGCTATACACCCAATGTATTGCTTTTGCAGTCTTCGTTTCATCCTTTGGGCTTTTTGGGTCCTCGCATAGCAATTTCGTGCCTCTGCACGCAACCTTGTGATAAAAAAATTAAAAATCCTTTCTTATATAGAAGGTAGCTTTCTATCTCGTAGATTGCTCATGATTTAAGTTAGTCTAAGAGAAAATTGTGTAACTGAATGCATGTGTCTTAGATGGTCTCTATAACATGCATACATGTTTTGCTCAATATATGGTTAATGTATTTTATGATTTTTTTTTTTCATATTGATTGAGTTTTTCTATTTTTTGTTTTGTTTTATTATTGTCTTTTTTTATAATGTCATCATTATTTATTGAATTGACATGAAATTTATACTCCTAAAGAAATGACACTTGTTATATTTTGGATTTCAATAAAGAGACTCAATTGATACGTAAAAAAGAATGAGATTTCAATAAAAATAATTTAAAGAATACAAGAATCAAATTATTAATTTTTTTAAAAATTTTCATGTTATTTTTTTTAAAACCTTATCATCAAATGTGTTATATGCGAGACATATCACAATAAAACCTTATAGAGGGTTTTTATTTATTATAAAAAAATAAAAATAATAAAATAATATGTTAAAAAAAAAAGGAAAAAAACTTACATAATATACAATTATTAAAACAAAATGAGAAGTAAAAGGACTCAATCAATACAAAAAATAATATAAATTTTTAATCAAAACAATTCAAAAGATACTGGAACCATATATAGGCAAACCCCAAGTTAACACTATTGGAAAGAAAGGTGAGCGTTGCTGTATGTGGCATATTTGTTTGCCATAATTTACAAAAATAAAAAAATAAAAATTCCAAATACAATGTTGTGACCTAAGTTTAATTTATTATCGGTTCCTTTTAAATATATAAGCTAATTTGGTAAACTTTTCATTGTCAATTTAATAACCAGAGGAGATTAACTAATACTAACTACATGTTCAAACTCAAGTATTTCACTTATCAATGGGATCGGTTACAATGGTTTCATTATATATATATATATATATATATATGTATATATATATATATATATTGTGTGTGTATGTTCCTGTATAACATGATTCATTCTCTTCTGAAGCTAAAAGGATTAGGATGTTAATTTACTCGAGATGTAACCATCAGAATTACTAATTACATAATAATGTTTGCTTCAAATCTTCCAAGTTAATTAGTCGTTCGTGCCCCTGCAATGTGGGGGTGTTTATTTGAACTTAATTAGAACGTTGATTTATAGATTGCACAAACTTGTTTATGCAATTCAAAGTGATTTTGTAACTTTTGCTGCTATTTTAACGTGCAGTTTAAAACGTTGAATTCGTTTGGTATAATATTTTCAGCGATGTTTAGGGGATTACTGCTGAAGAATATACATAAGTTCTGAAGAAGTCAAATTTCATAATGTTAAAAAGCCTATAATATCATTAAGCACCAACACCCCAAATTTAAAAAATTAATACAATGAACTTAACACAATATATTTCTACATACAGATTATATATGTTTTTGACAATGGATTGTGATTCACGCTCTTCATCGGTGTTCCAAAGCTTAAGGCTTTTTTAGCTAATTGTCACCCTATAAGGTGCCATGTATAGTTGTTCATGAGCTGATAGATCATCTAAAAATTAAAGGAAAAAAAGGGAGAAACAAACTAAATAGGCGTTTGATAAAACTGAAAATTAAGTGCTGAATCTGTTAAGTACTAAATTTTAAATACCGAATAATTAAGTATCGAATATGTTTCGACAAGTTCGTTTAGTATTTACCGAAAATTAAATGCTGAATATAATAAACTTGTTTGATAAGTATTGTTGCTGAATATATTAAGGCTATATACATGATAATTTTAACCTTGTAATTATAACATAAATAAAAATATATACATAGAGTGTTTATGTGTATAAATAAATAAATAAAAATTCAATAAAAATGATTAATACGGTCTAAGATAACATTAATTGGTGTTTTAGATTCCAGGATGATTGCACCGATAATGGAGAAGGTTTCTTTTGTTTTAGTAATGAGGATAGTAGAGATTGTTTTTCATTTGGTTTGTATATATAAACTTATAAAAATATATAAGAGTGATATAGTCATATTTAAAAAGTTTTAAAAATCTTCCAATTGAGCTTGTTAATAAAAAACTAATAAGTTAAAAACTTTAACTTATCCGATTAAATAGATTTTGACTGAACTTAAATTTTTAATATGAGATTATTTAGGTTATCAAATAAATTTTTTATATTAATTATTACAACTTAATTTTTTAAGTTACTTAATAGGTTATCAAACACCCCTTAAGTGTCCACCTAAAGTTTATCGTGATGCTTGTAGTCCTATTTGTGACATGAGGTAGTAGACGTGTGATGTATTAATAAATATATTATGTTTGATAGAATATAATCGGATACATTTTCTTAGTCGGATTGCCTTATAATTTTGATTCCTAACCATTATGTGAAGGACAATTTTAGATAGTTACGGTTGGCTAATGGTTATATACCCAAGTTTGATCATACTTAATTTAAAATTTTATGTTTAATTTATTATTATTATTATTATGTTAATGAGTAAATAATAGGTATTAATGAGATAAAACGATAATACTCATATTTATAAATTAATTATCCATTAATATAAATAGATAATACTAATTTATCCATTTTTAGCTAATTATCCATTAAGATATTTTTTAAAAAATAATTAATGGATGGGCTAGACAGAGTATCTATTTTGTACCCCGTATACTCGCCATCTATAAACATCCATTCTTTATGAAGAATTGGTGCTCTAAATTAACTAGGCATCTCTAAAATATTGGCTTTCTTCTTATATGGCTTTGACTTTTCAAGTTTATAAACGTTTTACATTGCATGTTAACCTTGACTATACTAACATTTTCTAATTTTTTTTATGATTTTAATTTTAAAAGGGGGCCTTTCCTCTTAAGATACATGGTAGAAAATCAAGTGAAGCATGAATAATTATTTATATATTCCTAATAAAATAGATCAAGCAATTTAAATTTGGGATTTTTCAAAAGAAAAAAAAAGATTTAGTTATTATTATCTTTTTTTTTTCGAATCATTGGGCTTTCCCAACAATGTTGTCGCTATCCGACTTCGGATGAAACTCCAAAAAATTTAAGATTTTTTTTCCTGAATCGTTTATGAATTTTAAGAATATGAGTTATTATTAATTTTGAGAGTCGTTACCTAGTATTGTAGGAACTAAGAATTTTAAAATAGTACCGATCTAGAGATTCTAAGATAAGGACCGAAGTATCATGCATCTTGTAGAGATATGGAATAAATTTTTTTTTTGTTTTCCTCCATTTAAAATTCTCAAGATCAACCGTTGAATCAACTAACTATATTAGCAACAAGATGTTAGGAGTTACCTCTTGTAACACATAATTCAATATGTGAAAAGAACATTCTAAGAGTCCGGCTTTTATTGATGATCCATATAAATTAAACATCCACACAGGAAACAATAAAAATCGTAGAGTACTAGCTCCAACCTTTTCTCGCTATGTATAATTTTCACTCAAAAAAGCCTCGAGGGTTGCGTAAATTTGAGAGAGAAGGTTGAGGTAACTTTTACCTTTTTTTCTTAATTGGGAAAGACGCATAAAATTTTTCTTTTCTTATTTCATGCACATTTACATGTCTCTCTCTCCCTACACACACACACACACACACATGCAACAAGCAACTCCTTACTTGAAAAGGAGTTGTAACTTATGTGGGCTTAATTTAACTTTATCCTTATAAATCTTGAGCTTATCCTTTCGTGCTTAAGATTATCTAGCCACCAAAAATATCTTACAAGCTTTAACTTAAGCCTATTAGCCCAAACTCCTTTGGTCTAATTATTCATCAATTAATTTGGACCATCCAAATTAAATCGGATATTTTTACGAGAGGCCCACATTAGGAAAAATTTTTTCAAGTTATCTTTAAACCTAAATTAGAAAATTGATTTTCATTTTCGGTAATCGATTTCCAAATTTGAAAACTAATTTTCAAAATAGGAATTTTTTTCTAAAATCTTCACTTCCTTTTTTCATGTGAATGTTTTAAACTTATGCGCGTGACTCAATAGGCTCCTAGATATGTTGACAATATATCGAAAAGATAAAAGATACTTCTTTTATCTCTTGATAAATAAATTAAGATTGACCTCTAATAAGGCATCATGACTACCTAATTCTCTAAAAGGATTACTAGATTTACAATAAACTTTCACGAGCATGGTTTCATACAATTCAGTCATTATATTAATTTATCATAGTATGATCTTGAACTTGATTTATTCTCTCGTTCGATTATGATCACATAAGTTTTTTTCGATCTCTAAATATCTTAGCTCTCAAGTAAACCAACTATACTCTATTGGTATACTTCCATTATGGTCATAGATTCTTGGATAGATATTTATCGAAGTGTCTTATCTCGATCATCCACCTATCTCCATTAGATTTTTAATGCATCTAACGAATCGTCCACATGTAGCTCTTCACCGAGCCCATCAAAACGAATGTCAAAGTACACCAATCCTCTAATAAGATAACTATGATGACTTTAAATCACAGGAATACTTGTATCTATCTCGTATAAGATTTTTATAGACAATATCAAATGGATTCTCATAACGAGTCACGTCTAGCGATATATTTTTTAACATTATTCACTTTCGTGCTTACTTTGACATCATCATACTAGTAAGTGTGAGATCTCTCGCCGCTACCTTATAGCAAGAGTATAACATTTACAAGTCTTATCGTATATTATCAATGTTTAATCTTAATAATGTTATGACTTAAGATATTTAATTATATCATTTTAAAGCATTGATATTTGTCTCACATCTACTCGATCAATCATTAATGCAATGCATATCATATGGAATTTCATATAATTCTATCAAATTATAAATAATAAGAATTAATAAAAATAATTTTTTATTAATATTTAAAATGTAATGATACAATAAATCAAATTATCATGGCCACTAGGAGTGGGCCACGACTAGTACGAGAATTGAGAAAATCATAAGGTCCAAATTGACTCAAGCAAGTCTTGAATATTTAAACTTAAATCCTCAAAATTATATTACATCAAACATCATTTCATTTCACAATAATTCAACCTAACAATGATTACTTTATACCTTCAACATAAATCATAATTTAATGTTGTTCTTACATTTCTCAAATTAATATCCATAATTGATTTCTAATACAACACCTATAAGGTATAACTATAGAGCTTTTGAGAATTACAATAAAATCAAACATAGATTCTAAGAGATTATAAGTAAATAAGTCATACGATCATTGTGTGACTTCAAGATAAGTGGTCGAATGAAAGCTAAAAGGGCAATCCCTCAAACCTCGCAAAACTGAAATTTATTGAGGGTGAGTAAATTAACGACTCGGTGAGTAAATACTATATAATACATCTAAAGGAGGGAAACAGATCGAGGATGATAACTTAAAATTCAACACAAGATACAATGCTAGTTTATCTAAAACAAATGCATATCATAAAACCAAATCGTACATCATAACTTAATTGGTTCAAAACTAATTCATATCAAACCATCAAAATGTGTGTGTGTGTGTGTGTGTGTGTGTTTGAATAACGTATCTAGGTTTTAATAACCCTCGGGGTGAATATAACATATCATTGGATGGAAACACCCAAAGTTCACATCCTTCGTGATGAGATTTTCGTATATTGGCCGATACATGAGCTAAAACTCTACCTCTCCTACTAGCTGGAGCCTCGTATCATTAAGCTCAAAGGCTACGCCCCCATTAGTTAGCTACCCCAAAGTAACAAAAATATTTCAAAAACCATATAAGCTTATACATATTCTAAATTCAGTATTTCAAACACAATGCATGCTCAAAATCAAATTGATAGTACAATCCCATATCAAATAAACATTTATAAAAATTTACGAATAATCAAAATAATAATTGAAAGTAAATTTATATTCAAATTCATAATCGTATATCGGACCAAGTAAAACGTTTACTTAAATATATACTTAAGTCTCTTATTAAAATCATATCAATCCATTCCAATCATTTTTTATATGAAATCGGTTCAAATACATATAGGGTCCGTTCTCGTCTAAGTTCTAAGGAATATGATTAAATTATACTTAAACCAATGATGCATGATAAACATAATCAAAGGAGTTTAAAAGCATAATATGTTAGTGTAGGTGCCCAAGATCCAACCATGTTTGAATGCATTTGAGTTATTATATTATTACATTATTTATATTATTTATAATAAAAGAAGTCTTTCTATTAATTTTTATCATTTACATTTTTTGATTGAATAAAAGTAGATAGAAGTCCATATGATATGCATTTACATTGGTGATTGATTGAAAGATGTGAGACATATATTAATGCACATAAATGATATTATTAAATATCTTAAGTCGTAGCATTGTCAAGAATGGATATTGACTTTATGTGGTTAGACTTGTAAGTGTTATGCTCATGCTATATGATAGTAGTAGAAGATCTCATACCTATTGGTATGATGATACCAAAGTAAACACTTAGGTGATTTATGTTAAAAAACATATCACTGGACTTGACTCATCATGAGAACCCATTTGGTTTATTCTATGGATATCTCATATGAGATACGTATAACTCGGTCATTTAACTTGAAATCATTATGGTTATCTCACTAGAGGATTTATGCACTTTGACATTCATTTCGATGAACTCGGTAAAAGAGTTGTACATGGGTGATTCATTAGGTGCACTAGGAATCTAATGGAGGTAGGTGGATGCCTAAGATAGAACATATCATTCCTTATATGCTAAAGGAGTTATTACATTACATTTTGATGAATGTTTGCTTAAGAACTCTATAACCATAGTAAGAGTACACTAATAGAGGATAATTGGTTTACTCTAGGAGCTAAGACATTTAGGAATAAAAAAAAACTTGTGTAATCATAATCGAACAAGACTTATAACTAAGTTCGAGATTATACTATGGTAGGTTGATACAAGGACTAAATTGTATGGTAACTATGCTCATGAAAGGTAATAATGGATTCATCAATCCTCCTAGAGAATTGAGTAGTAATTATACCTTGCTAGAGGCCAATCTTAACTAATGTATCAAGAAATAAAAGAGGTATCTTTTATTCTTAATACATTGTCAACATATCTAGGAGCCTATTGAGTCACACGCATAAGTTTAAGCATTGACATGATTAAAGAGAAGCAAAGATATTGGAAAAAGTTTAAAATTTTGAAAGCTTCCTATTTTGAAAAAGGTTTCTAAAAATGGAAGTTTCCTAAAATGAAAAGTTTTCTATTTTAGAAATCAGTTTTCTAATTTAGAAATAAATTGTAAATTTGGAAGTAAATAACTTAAAATGAGAATTGGTTTTCTAATTTAGGTTAAAAGATATTTTGAGAAATTATTTCTTAATGTGAGCCATTTAAAATTATCTAAGTTTATTTATTTGGATAGTTCAAATTACTTAATTAGGTCAAAATGGTTTTGGGCTCATAAGTTTAATTAAAAGCCTAAAAGATAATTTGATGGAAGGATAAACATGAATCTTATTAGATAAGGATGAATGTTTTATAAATAAAGATCAAAAGCCCATATTTTAAATAACTCATAATTCTTGAGGATTAGGAAGCAACAACAAGAGTCCAATAAGGACTTATTGCTTCCCTTCTTCTTGTCTTTGGAGGAGAAGGCAAAAAAAAGGTTTTTAAGAGAGGATTTTTTGGGAGAGAAAATTTGATAAAAACAAAGGGAACTAGGGCATATGATAAAGAAAAATAAAAGGGAGAAAATTGTTTCCTCCCTAACCCTAACAGACTTACCTTCTCTCTCTTCTCTTTTGGGTTGTCATAAAATTATATGGATTAGATTTTTATGGAAAACATTAAACAAATCGGAAAAGGTGAAGCTAAGCACCGTACCTGCATGGATAATCAATAGAGACCGGATGCTTAGATAACTTTTTTCTATCAAATAATTTAGATCTATGCTACAAGAGATAAATTCTCTATTCATCATATATATATATATATATATATATATATATATATATATATATATATATATATATATATGATTAGTTGATTTAACGGTATGATCATGGGCCCTTTAAATGGAAGAAATTTTTTGTTTTATTCTGCACCTTCATATGATGCATGATCCTTCATAATATACTATATAATATCCATTCACAATATAAATGAATAATCAAATGAAATTAAGGTTGTTGTGATGGAGTCGCTCGTTTCAAAGAATGTAATAACATATTATAATGGAACAATCATTAATATCGTATATCAAAGAATAATTCAAAATAAATAAATTATTTTAGAAATAGCAACACAAGATTATCCATGCAAATAGAATTGATTGAAAGACTCAAAATGATGACTTTAACCAAAATCTATAATATTTTTAACAATTACTTAACTATATCTCATCATCAATCCTCAATTCAATTAACCTTCATACATATCATCTTTTCTCAAATTCAATTCAAACCTTTAAACAATCAATTTTTAATTAAATCATCAACTCTATTCTAATTCATCCAATCCTCATTCCATTCATCTTTAATCGTATTTATATAACTTAATTCTTCATTTTCCCTAATTTCTTTTCAATTCAAAACCTAATTTCGCATTTTTTACTATTCATCATTTTCAACATCTCAATTAATAAAATTTACTCTATTCCACTTCAATTTAACTTTTAAACCACTTATCCAAAGCAATTAAACTTCATTTAATTACATATAATAACTTAATTAACTTTTGTTACAAATGAGTCTTAAAACCATAATATTGTTCTAACTTAATTCTTCATTCAAATAACAAACCCAATACAATCTAACTTTAAAACCATCGATAACTACATATAAACATCATAATTTAAAGATCAAATGATCGGATTTCTTACCTTTGACAATTGGCTCTTCAATCCAATTTCAATCCCTACTCTTCAAGCGTTCCAAGCTTTAATCTAGCTAAGCTCCACTTAAATCTACTTATTTATGGTTTTTCTAAGTTAATTTAATATGAATTTAACTTAGGATTTAAAGGAGGGAATTGTAAGAAAGTTTAGAGAGAAATGTGTGAGAGAGAAAGAGAAAGAAAAAAAATAAGTGGGACATCCGTTGTCCCATTTTTTATACCTAGCCTATTTTTTTTAAAAGAGAAAATTAAATATTATTTTAGGGTGGGTTATTACATTATCCTTCCTCAAGAAAAATTTGTCCCTAAATTTAATTCTAACCATACCTTAGTAAGTAAACAAGTGAGGATACTTTCTTTTCATTCCTTCCTCAACCTCCCAATTGGCTTCTTCGGTCAAATGGCTTCTCCAAATGACCTTAATGGACATAATCCTCTTATTATATAATGTTTTAACTTGATAGTCTACTATTGCCATCGATTGTTCCTCATACAACAAGTCGGGATTTAAATCCACCGATTGTGGTTCTAACATATGAGATGGGTCCGATACATTTTTTTTAGAATAAAAATATGGAACACAAGATGCACACTAAAAAACGATGGCAATAATGCCAACTGAGAAGCCACTACTCTAATTTGACCATTGATCTCAAATGGTCTAATATACCTCGAGCTCAACTTTCCCTTCTTGCCAAACCGTATCACTTCCTTCATCGGAGAAACTCGAAGAAACATAAAGTCATCATTTTGAAACTCTATATATCTCCGCTTAGGGTTTGCATAACTCTTTTATCTATTATGTGTAGTCTTAAAGCATTCTTGGATCAACTTCACCTTCTTGGTAGTGAGTTGAATCAACTTTTTCTTGAAGGTTTTCTTTCCTCGGCTTTTTCCTAATATATTGTTGATTTACGCTTTAACCATACAAAGCCTCATATGGTGTCATACTGAACTAGAGTGATAACTATTATTATATGAGAATTCAATCAATGGCAAATGATGATCCCAACTCGCCTTATAGATCGATCACACATGCTCTAAGCATATCCTCTAAGGTTTAAATCATCTTTTTTAATTGATCATCCGTTTGAGAATCGAATGTCGTACTATAGCCTAATCTTATACCAAGTGCCTCTTGTAATTTTTTCTAAAATCGAAAAGTAAATTGAGTACCTCAATCTAAAATGATGAAAACTAGAATGTCGTGTAAGGATATTATTCGATCAATATATAGCTCGAGCATATTAAGCATGTCCATAAATGGTATTTATCGATAGGAAATAGATGGATTTGGTTAATCTATCTAGAATAACCCAAATCAAATCATAACCCCTTGGGTTCGAGGCAAGCTCGTAACAAAATCCATTGTCACTCTCTCTCACTTTCACTCGGTAGTGGTAACTCTTACAAAATACCTGCCGGCGTCTAGTGCTCATATTTTACTTATTAATAGGTCAAAGACTGCGAAAAAAACTCTATAATATCTTTCTTCATTTCAGTCCATCAATAATGCTCACGAAAATTATTATACATCTTGACATAGCTAATATACGGAATAGGTCATATTATGAGTCTCTCTCAAAATTTGTTCTCTTAGTTTCGGATCCTATAAATGCCTATACCATGGACTCGAAACCTCAAAACTTTTCCTTTTTGCATCTTAGTGAAGATCTTTTGTATTTCCTCATCATTCACTTAGGCCTTTCGGATCCGATCCATCAAAGCCGGTCTAACCTCAATATGGCATAAAAGAACACCCAATTCATTAACTCCAAATACCACTTTAGAATCTCGTAATGTATTCACTTTCGATGCTAATAGTCACTTATTCTTTGATAAGTGAGCTAAACTCCATGTTGACTTCCTACTTAAGGCATTAGCTATAACATTAGCTTTATCTAGATTATATAAAATAATACAATCATAATCATTAAGTAACTCCATCCATCCCTTCTACCTTAAGTTTATATCTTTCGATCAAATATGTACTTTAAACTTTTATGATATGTGTAGACCTCATAAGTTTCTCCATACAAATAATGCCTCTAAATTTTTAAGGTAAAAACCATCACTGCTAATTTTAAGTCATGTATAAGGTAGTTTCGTTCATATTTTTTTAGTTGTCTCAAAGCATAGGCTATTATCCTATTATGCTACATCAACACACATCCTAACCTTACTCTTGAGGCATCATAAAACATAAAAAATCCACCACTTCCCGAGGGTAAAGTAAGGACTAGTATCGTGGTCAAACATGTTTTTAGCTTCTAAAAGCTCTCCTCACATTTATTTGACCACTAGAATTTCACATTCTTCTTAGTCAACTTAGTAAATGATGTCATAATTCTTTAGAAGTCTTACACAAACCTTCAATAATACTCGACTAGACCCAAAAAGCTATGAATCTCCATCATCGAAATAGGTCTCGACTAATGAGTTACTCGTTTTTATTTTCTTCGAGTCCATCATAATCCCTTCTTTAGACACAATGTGTCCTAAAAATGCCACACTCTCTAAAGAGAATTCACAATTTGAAAACTTGACATATAACTTATGGTCCCTCAATATTTACAACACTCACCTTAGATGATTTTCATGCTCCCTCTTATTCTTAGAGTATACCAAAATATCATCAATGTACACTATCACAAGCTTATCGAGGATGCAATGAAACACCCTATTTATCAAGTTCATAAAAACTACTAGTGTGTTAATAAGGCCAAACAACATCATTAAAAATTTATAATGGTCATACCATATCATAAAAGAAGTTTTAGAAATGTCCTCCTTCTTAATCCTCAATTGATGGTACTCGAATCTCAAATCAATTTTGGAAAAATATTTTACACCCGATAACTATCAAACAAGTCATCAATCCTTGATAGTGGATATCTATTCTTTATAGTCACTTTATTCAACTTGCGATAATCAATGCATAACCATAAATGCCCATCTTTTTTCTTGATAAACAAATCCGAAGCACCTCATGGAGAAACACTAAATAAAATAAAACCCTTATATAGCTAGTCTTTACTAGTGCCATATGATAGAGAGGTATAGAAATATGTTTGGTGTCCGAAGCAATTCAATACTAAACTCTATTTCTTTATCCGAAGGTAAACAAGGTAGTTCATATGAAAATACATTGAAAAACTCCTTAACAACTAGGACATGATCCAAGCCGATCACCTTATCATCCGTCTCCTTCATATATGTCGAATAAGCCACACATTTATTTCTCATCATCTTACTTGCTTTAATGACGGATGCTAAGTTAGAGGGAGTTATACTCGTTCTCTATGAAAAATAAACTCATTTTTTCTTAAAATTCTAAAATACACCACCTTATTATAGCGATCTAACAAAATATGATAATTTGCTAATAAGTCAATTCCTAAAATTATATCAAAATCATTCATCTCTAATAATAGTAAATCCATAAGTAAATTTCTACCCACCACCTACACATCATTCTTTCTAAAAACCAAATTTGTTATCATGCACTCTTCCATAGGTGTTGACATCATCAAAAACTACTCTCACATATATGGATTCACATTAAATCTCTTAGCAAAATATGACAACATAAATGAATGAGTTGCTCTTGGATCAAACAGTACCACTTGCATGATAAGGAATGACTTAGAGGATAATTGATGCAACAACATTGGATGTTTGAGCATCCTATTAGGTGATGAAAAAAACTCAAATCTGGTCACCACCGGTACTCGTTTGACTACGATCTATAAAGCTTTCATGACCTCTACCAATTTTTCTAGACCTTGATGCGTTCTACTACCAAATCGTAGGCTAGCCAAGCCACAAAACCTACCACCATACTAACTCGAGGATGAATTGATCGTAGGAGAAACTCGTATTACCTCCGAGGTAGTACCTTATGCCATTTTGTATCTAAGGCAATCGCATATTAAATGTCCTTATTGATGAAAAAAAACATGCTCTTATCCTCTAAGAGCATACACCTAGATGGGTCTTACCATATACTTGATAAATAGAGTATCCCCTTCAGAACCCTACCGAGCCGAGTGAGATAAACCCTAACTCATGCTCGTACGTGATCCACCATCATTACTCTATCCGGAAAATCTCTTCGAGGGGTGAAATAACTCGCATATTAACATCTCCGCTAGATCCACTACTAAGGTCTTTATGCCCATCGGATGATGAAACATCACTCTTGGCCTTCTTTTTTTGCTCTTTGGTTACTTGCCTCTCTATTATCCTATTCTCAAGCTTACGAGCATAATCAACTACTTCGAATAACTCTAAAAACTTTTAGGTAATATAGTTGTAAAGAGTGGATCTACTAGCCTATTCATAAACTTTTTTACCTTTTTCACTTCGATCGGTATTATTTCTAGAGCATATCAACTTAGCTTTATCAATCTCATTGCATACTCTATCATCGTCATGTTAGAAGTTTGTACTAGTCTTTTAAACTCCTTAACCCTTTCTTTCCCGATTCTCTCGGGTAGTTGCTCCTCTTTAAAAACTTCCTTAAATACTCTTATGACCAATTAGATTTTTTTATCTCGTTTGCACTAATCACTCGGTACTCCATTCAAATATAAATGTCGCCAATCCAACTTTTCTTTCCTCAAGACATCGAAGTATAATTAGCCTCTTTTCTATCTTATCTATAAAGTGCATCGAATTTTCATTATTTTTATCACTTGAATAAGTTAGTGACTTTAATTTCAAAAAATAAACCACACAAGTGGTCAAACCCTATCAATCTTGATCGAGTGTCGGCTACGGAAGTACCTACTTTATATAATCCTTGATTGGTAAATACTAACGCTACCATAGTTTGAAAATTTTACCGAATACCTTTAGCTATTGTCTCTACCATATGTTGCCTAGCACGAAAACTAATCATGATATTAGTTGGCATCATCATATCGAGTCTACTTCTTTCCTAACTCTAGATCTACTATGAGACCGTGAAGGTTTGGATGATGCTTTAACCTCGACACCTCCTCCTCTATGATTAACTAACATAGTCATCATCATAGCGACTTATACAAAACACAACTCAAGTTCAACATATTTTTTAAAAAATAAAAAAAGATAGAATAATCAATACGTAACTTATATGATTTTTGTTCCCTCTTTCATCGACTTTGCTTATACTTAAAAACAAGATAATGATTTTCGATTTATAAAAAAAAGAACAAATCAAAATGAGTAAACCCAAGTTAAGACATGCATAAGTACTTCTTCGTTTGGGCTTTTAAAGAAAGGAAGAACAAGTTAGAAAAATAGTTCATAAAAATCCGATAATAAAAGATAAGGTGAAAGACTTACAAGTTTTCTCATATGGTTTAGTTTTAATTGATGGCGATCGTGTTACTATTGACGTGTTACCAATATCATGGAACAATTTCTATATATTTGCTATAGAGAAATTATTTTCTTAAAAAGTCAACCACCTAGTAGAAAAAGAAGAAGTCACTATAATATTTTGGTGATAACCACTAAGGTTCTACACTTGGCATAAGCCATCAATTCACCCTCAACAACTTGTTCTAAGAAATCTTGAATATCCTTCCTCTTATTCCATGATTGGTTGATGGTTGAAATCAATGGTCTTGCTACTCGTTTAAATTAGGTCGAATTATCGAGCATAAAGGTTAGAGTCGTAGGCTTCAGCAAACATTGAATCTCCAAGAGAGTAAGTCAAGTCTCGACTTACTAAGGCTGCACTCTAAATTAATTATTCGTTAGTGAAAAAAATGAATCTTATGGAACAATTTATTTAAACGAAACCACAATGACTCATATCTCGTGTATGTGAAAGGCATCCAGATCTTTCAGTGCATCCTAGTATGCTTAGCGTCAAGGATATACCTCAAAATGTTCAAAAGAGTTAAAGGTTGATAGGGTGCCTCATGCGATAAGGAGTGACCATAGCTATCCGGGTTTTCTTTGACATATTGAGGTTGACCAAAAGCTAAAAAATAAATTTTTGCCTACATCTAAACAAACCAAAAGGGACAAGATAAGGTCTTGAGTCCGTTGGTTGATGCATCATGAAGTCCTACATGCGTATAGGTAAAAAGTAGTAGATCTATCACAATTTTATTCATCCCATCAAGTGAAGCCAAATTTATAGTCTAAGACTAAAAAGCTTTACTTGGCTTCTTCGACTTCGAGCCAACAATGTATTTGTAAATCCATAAAAAAATAAAAGTTGATCACTTCATCATGATATATTTTTTTCTCCTCCACGATGATTGACCAAGTATCCATAAGCTTTGAGCGAACTTTATTCTCCCGAATTTTGAGGTCTATATTGTTCGCTTTAAAAGCCAAAGTCTAGCCAATTGGATATAAACATGTGATTTCCATAACATTAAGTAAGTTCATCGACAATGTGCTCTTTTAGAAACTAAAATTGGTTGACACAGGGTTTATATAAAGCAATCATGGCAATCACTAAGTTAGGCTTTATAGAGAAAGAGTATGTCGATAGAAGGATGGCCTCGTGAATCCCCATCGCTTTGTATTTCTTGCCTAATTGAGATGAGCCTCTTTTTAACCCAGTCTTTGTATTTAGTGTTTGGCTTAAAATAACAAGGAAAGCCTTGACGAATCGAGTCTAATTTTGAATGGTTGGATAGGATTCAAGTGAAAAGAGTATGCTAGCCTCTCAAGTCTTTAGAAAGACCATATTGATCATGGCTACAAGATGAATGATTTTGGTATTTATAGTGGGACCCAGCATTTTATAAGAACTTTTCCGAGGGTTCTTCTTATGACCAATCACAATATTGACGACATCATTACTAGTAACAGTTTGGAGCAAACATGTATTAATCATACTCGTTTGCTTGAAGAGCTCATTTAATCGATGACAATCTCCTTGGAGGGTAACTTTCTCTTGAATAACTTTCTTCGAGGAGCCATTTTTAAAGAAGAAGTGAAAGAGGAATTTAACAAAAGGTAGAAGAAATGTTCGATAGAGTGTTAGAAATAAGGTAAAGGTTTTTTGTCGTACAAGATCTAGCGAAAGGCAAAAATTAGAGTAAAAGTGAAAACGTTGAAAATCACTTTTCCTTTTTTATATGAAATATTTTAAGGGTTATGATGGTTAAGTTTTAAGGTTTGATGGTTCATATATGGTGAAATGAAAGCTACTAACTATTGGGTAACCAAGGCATGAGAATGATTAAATAGAATGACACGAGGTTTCATCATGTTTATCAACATTTAATGTTTTGCCTATTAGAGAAAGAAATTTTTTATTTCATCTCTATAGGGTTGAAAGGGAGGCATATGTTGGGACTTGAAAATTTAAGATCACATGTTGATCAAATGTAGCCTTTTCTTATGAGAAAACGGTGAAACATAAATAAAATGATGCATTGGTCTTATAAACCAACCAAATTTCGATGAAGTGTTGAGTCTTAAACGAAACGATTCGTTTGATTTTATAACCAATCAAGTTTCCATGGAGCATCGAGTGTTAAGTGAAATGGTACGTTTGGTCGTGTAACCAATCAAGTTTTGACAAAATCATAAGACTTAAGTGAAACACTATGTTTAATCATCCAATCAGCCGGCTTTGACGAGACAATATACCTAAAGGAAACAAAAAGACGAGTTACCAAATAACCATTCGCGCTTAATTTAAAGAAGGGGATTAATGGAATAGGGCCAATAAACAATACAAGACTTTTTCAACACATGTTTATTCAAGTTCTCTAGTTTATTTTGTAACAATTATTTTTTACTTTCATGTAAGTAGTTTTTACTCTCATTGTAACTTAGAAAGTGTTGATCTATCGGTAATTGTGGACAAATGACGTCGAATGTCTCGATAGCTAATAATGTAAGTCTCATATTTTCCGACCTATGATGTTTACATTCTTTCCAACAAATTTTATCTTTTTCGATTGATAAAATTCTTTCCATCAATTGAATGTTATTTCTTTCGATTAATAACATTCATTTTATTTTATTTTTTTCGTCAAATTGAGTGTCCACGAGAAAGTCTTAATGGCTTTCTAGGCGAAATCGAACCCTATATTATTTCATCGTGAAGGTCTTGGTTATAAATTGAAGCGTCGATATATTTCGCTTTGAGATCGAATGTCGACGAGCGACAACAATGATGTATGTTATATCGATTTATTTTTGTTAAAAAAACTATGTTTTAAAATTTAGAGAAAAGTTAATCATATTATTAGTAAATAAAATTGTATATAAAAAAAATTAATTGAATGAGATTTTTCATAAAAAATGACAAATTCAAAGAATAAAATTTAAGCAATAAGGGTAATATAATGTGAAATATATGTTAATTTTAAAATATAAAAAATAGTATATAAATTTTATCCTCACTACGCAACATGAAAGATATAAATAATACATTCGATATTTCGTGATTTTTACCTAAAAAATCTTAATTAAAAAAGTAGAGCAAAAAAACCTAAGACTAGGCCCACGTGCTTAAGCTTGGGTAGAAAAAGTAATTGATTGGTTTTATTTTTTAGTGACCTCTCGTAATTTTTTACGAGCTCGGTTTTATTGGAAAAATTATCGGAAAGTGGTGTTTTTTAATTGTTGGCCTCTCAAAATAAAATTCAGCTTTGTTGTTGTTCAAAAATGCTTCAAAATTAGAGAAATAACGTAAGCAAACATGTTTAGAATCTCAAAATTCATTTTAATTCACACAAAACACATAAAAATTCAAATCAAAATAAAAAAATTCAAAATATTTTTGAATCTCGATTTACCTTCTTTAACTATTTCATCGTTTGCCACCACCATAAGTGTATTCTACTCTTTGAGGCGACCAAATTGATGGTAAGCTTGACCATCATGATGGCTAGAACAAGGTCTCATTGTCCCTTTTTCTCCCTTCTAAGCATGCATGGATTAAAATAAACAAAAATTAAAGTTATGAATGGAAAAGAGCATTCAAAGAATAAAGAACAAAGTTCACATTTTTTAACAAACACTAGAGAGCATAGTGAATGAATAGAAAATCAAGGCATAATACACAATAAATGCATAGTTAATGAACAATGATTTTCGTTTTATTTTAGTTGTTTTAATTAATGAGCACATTTTGATCTTGGAAGAGGACATTTGGAAGGAATTATTTGCTTTGGATATAATTGAGGATAGAGTAATAGACTAGGTACTAAAATGATGTTTCCACATTTATTTTAGATGGAGTAGTGCGTCCAAAAAAAAAAAAAAATGATATGGATATTATATTGTACAGGGATGCAATGCCACATTATGTTGGTAGAGGGATTCAATAAAACATTTTGTATTAGTAGAGGGATCAATTATATCGAAAGCCCCAGAAAAACGATAGCATTGGCAGTATCAACTATTTGCTAAAATGATGATTTCTCACCCTCGGATAGCTGCCACTTCTACCTTGCTGTTATCTCGCCTGTCTAACTTTCCATTAAGTGCAAATAAATCCTCTTTAACAATTCCGATCCCAATCCCAAACCCAGACCCCTTTTTTCTCCATTACAAAACTAAGGTTTATTTGTCGCTGCCAACTAAAAGATAATTTTTTTTTTGTCTTAATTTTTCAGTAATTTGATAGTATTAATAATTATTTGTGCAGAATCCAAATCGACTAAGACTGTTTTCAATGGCATCGGAAGCGAAGGAATCAGCTTCTAACAATCCAGGTCTTTACACCACTCCTGATGAAGCCACTAAAGGATACATCATGCAACAAACTGTAAGCCCTTTTTTTCTGTTATTTATATTTTATTATTCATGGGGTTTATTTTATTTATTTTTACTTATTATTTTTTTCGTACTTTTCTGCAGATGTTTCGAATTAAGGATCCTAAAGTCAGTCTCGACTTCTATTCTCGTGTTTTGGGCATGTCGTAAGTTTATTTTATGATTTAGGATTTTTTTCCCCTTATTTTTTAATTTGTATCTTGTGTAATTACTAATTAGACTATGATGTGTGGGTTTCGTGCTGATTATTATTAATTTTTTTTAGTAAAGGTTAAGAATATTGGAGTTGTTTAGCATTGCTGTTAAAGCATGAAACACTGACAAAGTATTTGGCGTTTGAGATGTTTTTTTTGTTGTTGGAAGATAACGTGTCAGTATTTTTGCAACAAAATCCAAGTAGTGTTTTTTGGTCCTTTGGGTGAAGATTGGCTCTTTGGTAAGATACTAACTATTGACATCCTTATGATGATGGGTCTTAAGATGGAGCATTGATGTTCTTTGTGTAAGCGTGCGTGATCCTGTGCTCTTGTGTTATTTCTGATATGGTTATTATTAGAAATATATAAAAGTGAGTCATACTGGTGTATTAACTCCATCTTTGAAGTTCCAATATGGATAGATTCTCCTTGGTAAAAATGATACTTTCACATTTCTTGAAATTTCAGGTTGCTAAAAAGACTGGATTTTCCGGAGATGAAGTTTAGCTTGTACTTTTTGGGCTATGAGGTAATTTACATAGCAACAAATCTAAAGAGCTAGTATTATTTATGGGTTGCGTTTGAATGCTAATATTTTGGTGAATTTGTCCACAATTTATTTTTCCTTCTCTTTCTTTTAGTGCCATATATTTAGCTGGTGTGTAGCAATAGGTGCTCTGCAGCATTTACAGTAGACGTCTGTTTGGTGCAGGATCCTGCATCAGCTCCAACTGAGCCAGTTGAAAGAACAGTTTGGACTTTTGGTCGGAAGGCTACAATTGAACTAACACAGTAAGAATGATTGATGCACATCATTCCCTTTTCCTTTTTCTTCATAATGCTTTTTTTCCCTTTCTGTTTTTCCTTGTTAGTGCCCAATGTTTGCTATCTTGTCTGACAACTAAAAGCTTCCAACAGTAATTGGGGCACTGAAAGTGATCCTGAGTTCAAGTATCACAATGGAAATACAGAACCTCGTGGCTTTGGTATGTAAAGATCTTACGATTCAGTTGGAATTTGTCAAGAATTATCCTATTTAGTACTACTATATTTGTAATACATTTAATTTTCATGCGCTGATGGTATATATGAAGCATTATCATATAGTTGAGACTGTTGATTTTGATTTCTGGGATTGTGTACTGCTTGAATGCAATTTAGCTGGTAAAACTTTCTGAAAAACACATTTATTTTGACCATTTTAGTGATATCATTTAAATTTGAGGTATCCATATGGTTAAATAAGGCATGCTATTATTGTGAGATCCATGTGCTGTGACTCAGGATATACTTTCACGATTCGCGACCAATGAGACAAGGGTATATGAGGTTTACTTGACGAAGGTATCAGTGTAGTTTAGGTGTCAGTGGGGATTGGTTTTGTATTATTGTTGGTGGTTTATCAATAGGAATGGAACTCAAGTTGTGAACAAGATCTTTGAGTTTTTTCAGTGGCTTATATGGGGCCTTTGTCTCACAATGAAAAGTTGCTTTGAATCAAAATCATTATGTTATTTTAGCAAAATGTTTTAAGTTGAATGACTGTGTTTGGCGACAATGCTATAATATATGCTTTAGAATTCTTCTCTCTCTTCTTGTCTCTTTGATAATTGATCCCATCACTTTTCCTTAAAGAAACGCTGGAACTTACACCGAGAAACTTAAATGAAGAGTTAGTGAATGCAGTCCTGCACCCTAAAGCTCCTTAATGAACCCCTGGAAAGGATTGCTTTCTTGATCTAGGTTGTGATAAGAAGTTTTGATTGATTCCATCAATTTTGAGTCAAATCAATAACCCAAAGTTTAAAAGTATTTCACTTTTCCTT
This sequence comes from Dovyalis caffra, assembly GCA_963924115.1. Lineage (NCBI taxonomy): Eukaryota > Viridiplantae > Streptophyta > Magnoliopsida > Malpighiales > Salicaceae > Dovyalis > Dovyalis caffra. Next base: position 17,437,646 of record CAWUPB010000913.1, on the reverse strand, counting down.
AAAGAAACGCTGGAACTTACACCAAGAAACTTAAATGAAGAGTTAGTGAATGCAGTCCTGCACCCTAAAGCTCCTTAATGAACCCCTGCAAAGGATTACTTTCTTGATCTAGGTTGTGATAAGAAGTTTTGATTGCTTCACGTAGGCATGGCTCAAATTAACAGTTACCATTTTACAGTTCAGTTTCTATCTGACATCAAACAAGCGTGCTAATCATCATAATACACTGCTCTTTCATGGATTTTTCTTATCTGCAACTCCTAATTAGCTAACATGCAAGATCAATTCTTTTTTTTTTTTTTTTTTTTTGCCTTTAGATGTATGGTACTTTGTTTGTAAAGGGTGATTATCCCAAGCAAGAAGTAATGTTGACAGTTTTTGTTTGCATTTCAGGACATATTGGTGTCACTGTTGATGACACAATCAAGGCATGCGAGAGATTTGAACGCCTAGGGGTGGAGTTTGTGAAAAAACCTGATGATGGTAGGCACCTCTTTTGGATAATAAAATAGTTTAGTCTTTAATTAACATGAGCATCTGATTTGCACTTTGTGGGTGGTAGTTTATAGATAAAAAAATAGTTTAGTCCAAAACTGATAATTTTGGGCATGGGTTCTGTCCTACATGTGGTTTAAGCTGCAAGTTGTTCTACACAAATTTTCTTTGATATCAGTTTGAAATAAGAGGTAAATTGCTGGATGATGTACCCATCTGCTTCTTGTGTTTGTTTTGTGCGTTTTTGTCTGTGCACACAAGTGCACATGTCAGCAGGATGGTTTGGGAAGGTCACCAAATTCATCACCGTTAAAACTAATTGGGTTCTTGAGCAGTCAGGATTTTGTATGGATTAAGAATTAGATTTAGGTTTAGGATTTTAGACTGTTCTCATGTTCCAGCAAGAAACTTCCAATTAAGAGAGTAAATTGAGGTGGTATATCCTCCTAGAGAATAGATGGGAATAGGAGAAGGCATGCCATGGTTTCTTAAACAGTAATATGCTATGCAATATGATATTGTGTGAGTGGAACTTGTTGCAGTAACTGAGAAATCATCTTATCATGAAGGGAAATTGATAGGTACACTTATCTAAAGCACACAATGCGATCATCAAATTCCATGCTAAACATTTTTGGACCATAAGTATACATTTTGTTATAGAATGAATGGTACAAAGTGTAGTAATTTGCTACGATGTTTGTGGTCAGCCCATTTGACTGTGTCAATGAAGTTGATTATTGATGACTTCTGTCCTCATGCCTCTGCAGTTGTCTTTCTGTGTATCTGTTGATTAATCCCCAGTCCAAGGATGGGAATTGATATAAATTCTCTCTCTTTAACTAATGAGTTTTATGATTGCTTGGCTGATGCCGGACTATCTCTCAAAATGTTTTATTTATATTAGTAACTTAGAATGTGTTAGGTAATGTGGTTGAAAGTGCTTTTTGGTTGGTGCTTGTCGATGGTTTTGACGTCGTCATCTCAAAACCATCAAAAAGCACCCAAAAAACATCAAGTTGGTGCCTCTTCAACCAAAAAGCACTTTAGAAAAGCACTTCCAATGGCATTACCGAACACACGATTATTGATGTTAAACAAAATTAATCTTTGCTCGTCCAGTTGTCTTCCATTCGCCTTTCTCTTATCATTGACCAAAAAAATTAATTGCACTGATGATTTAGTATAATGTCTTATGGAATATAGTTGCTTTATTTGAGTTTATGGTGCAACAAAGGCATTTATTACCCTTGGTTTCTCTTTTAATTTTTATCTTATAATTACTTGGCTCAAATTTGCGAGTCTGGTTGCAGGAAAAATGAAAGGGATAGCATTCATTAAGGATCCTGATGGCTATTGGATTGAAATCTTTGATCTCAAGACAATTGGAAAAGCAACTGAGACTGGGGCTTGAATACGAGACACCATTCTGCTTTTATTATTGCTGTTGCTGTTGTTGATTTAGTCTTACTCTCTTCCATCTTTCGTAGATTGGCAGCACGCAACACAATCAACTTTGTATCATCACTGTCCAAGATGCAAAATTGTGTTCTTATGTACACACAGACATACACTATTAGTGGTTTCGTATAGAATAAAAGAAGAGGCGGTGAAATGATATCTGACTAATTGTCACGGATGTAAATGTTGCGGATTCTGGGTTGGTATTACCTCGTATAAAGTTTATGAAAAATTGTGTTGATGGCGGTGGTGGTTGCTTCGTTCATTTTAACCGCCAAATAACCTTCCTTTGCTAGACTGACATTTAATCCCTTTGGGGAATTAATTGTTAACCTCCAAAACAAAAGGGATGTCTAACAGGTTAAAAACTATGTTGCTTGCATGACCACATCAACCATCCTTTACCATGGAAGCATGCTTCTTGGCCTCTTACATTCCTCAATATTTTCTCAGATATCTTACACCTGAGTTGCTTGCACATTATTTGTGTGTTTCTTCGTGATGCTGCATGTATTTTGCTGGGAAACTTGCAATACTGGTACTTGTTATGTTTGTCTTGTTCCGCTAGCTACTGTGTGCTCCAGCTCCTGTTTTTCCTTTCCCTCTCTGTTCGAATGGTAACTCGAGGAAGCAAAGCAGAAGAGGTGTGGGGGGTGAAAGAGTGGCTTGACCGCAGTTCATTTTGTTTTCCATGTTTGTTCTCGACATTGATCATTTGTCAATTTAGCGAGGTTAACGTTTTATTATGGTCCTTGATGTTTTGAAACTCACATATCTTGGTGCAGGGGAAGGGGCATTTTGCAGTCTTCAGGATTTATTTCCTTCAAAAAATGCTCCAGAATAGAGCTGCAACAGTATAGCCCGTGTTTTCAATGCATGCATTTCTTGTGTTTGTCAATGTAAATGCTTTTACAAATTGTGTGAGATTCCAGTTATAAGAGATAATCTATGTTTCAATTTAGCAAAGAAAAGTTTTTTAATGGCTACTCTTGTGTGGATGACCCCGGCTCCCCCAAATGGGCTAGGAACACTAAATGAATGGCAAGATTTGTGAGGCTATTAAAAATGGCTAAAGGGTTTAAACTTATGATGAACTTTTAAGTTATTTGAGAATTCATCTTTCAATTTTTAATTTTGTATTAGATCTCATTTTAATTGATTTTTCATTTTGCATTTGAATTTTTTATCAAATTTTCATCAATTTTAATGTAAACGCCAGTAGCTAAAAACATCTCAAAACTTACAAATATTTTGTTTTTTTCTATTAAAACTTACTTCTTTCGTAATAAATGCTAAGAAATAAACAATTAAAAGAACAAAAATGAGTTTGAGAAAGAAATAAAAAAAATTCATGAATTTTAATACATTTTTAACTGTTGGAAAAGTTTAAGAAAAAAATCATTTACGGTTACATGTATTTTCATTGTTAAAATTGATAAGAACATAATAAAATGATCAAATTTTAAATAAAAAATAATTAGAGGGAGGTCTAATTAAAAATTAAAAATTGAGAGATTGATTTTCAAATGGCTTAACATGTACTTTCACCATTAAAAAATGATCAAATTTTAATTAAAAAAAATAATTGAAATGAGGTACAACTCAATATTAAAAAGTAAAAGACCGATTCTCATTTAAGAAAAATTTAAAAGTTGAAAGATTGACTTTTTATATAATTTAAAGTTGAATAAAAGTTTGTTACTATTTAGTTAATAAAATATTTTTACTAGGAGGAGAGAAAGAGGGAGTGATTTGGGGTTTGGAGTAAATGTCATCCATTAAAAGTGCGAGCTGGGAGAAGTAGCAAGATGCATTTAAAGAAAATTTCTTTCTCCTGTTTTTGTCCAGGGAAAGAACGAGCGATTGGTATTGTAGCATAGGATTCTGTGTGTACAGGGGAGAAGGCATTGGGTTATTACCTGTAGTGGCATTCTCGACTTAAGTTGTCGAGCAGGAGATTTAGGTATCACGCCATTGTTTAAAGGGAGCTCTTACAAAGACAAGAATATATAGCTGCTATATTCAAGGAGATGTTGGATCTAGGCTGTCCTTAATGGTGGAATTCATCGACACGATTCATGGCTATGATTCTTTAATGGGAAATTGCTGAAGTTGTGTTTCAGACAACTGTAAATGGCCCCCCTAAAGCTAGGTTATTAGGTTCCTATACGAAGTCAAGTCCTCTGTCTAGTCCATAAATGAGAAAACCCAAGAAGGCGTCGCACAATGCCTTCTTAAATTAGAGTAATGCATGCTTAATTCACCGAAGAATATGCCAAATTGCGAGATCCACTTTAATCTACTTTTAGCTTAAATAGTTTTGTAGGATGTCCTCTGTCCACGCATAGAGGTGGGACTCTTGCTTGTTGGTACAATAAATTTTGAGATTTTGGTCTAATCTTCTCTTGACCATGATATTTATGCCAGGAATCCTAGATGGATACAATCTAAGTTAAGCTGTGCTTCACGACTGTCACTAGAAAGCGGATAGATCTGGAGCTATTCTTGGTAAATATGAGGTTTCGCTACCAGTATCGATTTGGTATCTAAAAGAAAATGGTCAATTCTTACCTATATCTCTATTTTGTTTTTTGTTCTTCCTAATGTTTTGAACTTTGCGTCAATACTGTTAAAGTTTAGATATGTGAATGTGAGGCAGAATGACTTGATCGAGAGTACTCGTTGGATACCCCCTCCATAGTCCATAGTCCATAGTCAATCGCCCACCCAAGATCGAAGACGAAGGTTTGGGATGGGAAGGATAATATGTGCGTCAGCATTCTCAAAGTTTAGGCTTCAAAGTTTGGCAGACAAAGAAGAATCAACATGTTAATATTTGATAATGTGGTTCAGATTTGCGAAGCCGAATCCATGTGCGGATAGTGTACAAATTCAATGACATAGCCCATTATTGGTGGTTTCAAAACACAGAACACAATCATAGACATATGATTTTCTCTTCAAGACTTTGAACGTTCCTTGGCTTGGGCACTCTTTACTAGGGTAAAAGATAGCAAGAAATGTTGAAAGACCCGTGAACAAAAAGATACTACAAATTAGTCAAATTAGGGTACTTTAGCCCTTAAGTCCAACCTACCTCTTAACCTCCAATTTCATACCTTACGAAGCTGTGGATCATATACATATTACTGCCAAATTTCATGTGAATGTCATCAGTAATTAGTTTTGAGAGGTGTTTAATTATTATTTGTCATCTTCAACGGTAGAAAATTTCTCTGTAAACTAATTTAATTCGGGTCATAAACAATAGTCAACCAAAGTCCCAACTAAGACTTTTGAGGTTTGTAACCATGTCATACGCAAGTGTCTGCATCAAATGATGAAAAGGCCCCATTGCTGGATGCACGTAATACCCTCTCATGATATCCTTGAAAACAGATTTAGCTTCTGCAAACTTCCAAAATCTGTCATTTTTTTTTCTAAAGGATTGGTTTAAGTTCCAAGACTAAGAACAAGTGTTTTAGATTTGAATTTTGTTATTTTTTTTAACGGATAATATATTTATATTCAATTAACTATATTTTAAAAAATATTTTTGACTTTTAATCTTATATGAAATCATTTTAAATATATGGATACTGAAAGCGTAATATTTTCTGATAAATATATGATTAGTAGTTCATGAATCGAAAGTAAATCAAATTCTTTAAAACAAGAAGAAAAAGGAAAAATTGACAGTTATTTAAAATGATTTATATTTATTTATTATTAATGTGACAGATTTGTCAGTAGGTGCCACACCTTGTGACCAATACACTTCGCTAGAAAAGACATTCCTAGAAAAAGATTGCCTGAGCATGGCCAACTGCTTTCTAACAATCAAACATAGAAAATTTATCTGAATAAAGAAAATCATATAGCTGGCAGCCTAATTTATAATTCATTTGAGATTTTTTTTTTAAAAAATGATTTTATTTTATTGTTATATTTTAATATTGCTTATCTGATCCATAGAGCCACGTAGAAGAGTGGTGCAGCCTGAGTGAGATCTTTGGGTCATGCTAATTTGGAGCCGTTTGGAGTACTTCCCGATGGGGATTCACTGTCCCTCTATGTTGCTTTGCATAAAATTTGCAAACCCAAATCTATGTTTTAGTCTTACAGAACACAAAGTGCTTAACACAAATTCCGGTAGTTTCTTTAAGTAAAATATATTTAAATCCTACCCATTTTAGTTTATTATTGGAGTTCAGAGATAATTAAGAATAGCGCAGTCTGATTCCAAGCATACAGTAGAATAATCCATGTCTGTAGGAAACTGAAATTCATAAATAGTAGCAAAAGCTTCACCTGTATCAACAGGAAACTATACCTCTAGGCATTTGTGAACCAAAAACATAATCTTTCTGAGAAAATTCTTTGCAATAACTCCAAGTCCACTGATACTGTTACTGGAAAAAACATCAACGTTCTTATGCTCTGAGAATAAACAATTTTAACGTGCCAAATACGCCAATCTATCACGACAGTACGTAGATTTGATGGCCGAATCATCAAGTGGCAGTAATGAATTGCGGAATCAATCCCAGACGGGGGTCGAAGCCAAGCACAATATTACCTCTCGAATCCCATACTTTTTGAGCAAATGGATAGCTACACAAAATATGATTAATGTGCTCAGAGTGGTATCCACGCCGACCACAAGATTGATCCAAACTCATCTCACCTCTAACCAAGTTAAAATAGAAGTGAAGAATGTCTTTGCGTGCTCTTCAACAAAAAAGTCAGAATTTGTGGGGATTTTTATGTGCAATACGCCAATAATCCCTTCCACACTCTTTTTCTCAATCTTAATTAGTTAAACCACTGGTATCTTATTAAAGCTTTATTAAAACTTATTTACTAGGTGATGATCTTATCATATGTAATTTGATTTACATCATCGTCGTCGTCATGCATCATCATCTTTGAGTTAACTTATTAATACGATTCCTAACATATATAAGTTGTTAACGTAAATTATATACATAACAAAATTGATAATTGTTGGCCGGTATTTCTTCAATTATATATAAAAGTTATCATTACGAAAGGACATATTGGCCTCTAATCTTTTCCGAGGAACAAATTGTTCATGTGATGGAGAACCATGAGCTCAAAAGGGATGATTTCTGTAATCGGGAGCAATTTGTTGTTTTTGCCTGGTTCTACTTTCAAATTCTTTAATTAATATCCCTAATTCATGCTTCCTAGCTATTGACCTTGCACAAACCAAAGCCAATTAATTTATATTATCCTATATATATATATATATATATAAACAAATGCGAGAACATATTCTTCAAGGAACTCTCAACAACTATTCCTCAATATATATAGTTATCTCTGCTAAATCCACTACGTCCAAATCTTGGCATCCCTGCTACATGCATTAATCAGAATATCAAATAAGTTATAACTGTCATAATTAATGCTTTCTTCAACTGTAATTAAAAATAAAAAAATAAAAAAAGTTATGGCTAGACAATAAACTATAATTTAATTGATATTATTATTATTATTATTATTTTGTTTTAATCTTTCTAAAACTCGCGTTTTGAGTTCAAACTTTTATATTTTTTTGTACAAAAAAAAAAAAAAAAAAATTATACCTATAAGTTTGCAGGTGTGCTTCCATTTCGTCCACGTAGAAGCTGTGGCCTGGAGTAAAAATTAAAAAGTACATAGAGATGCTTAACTATAGCATATATCAAGCCCATCTCTATTAGGGTTAATTAAATTAATTTTTGGTCGATAATGATCATATTAATTAAACTCCTTAGCTACCTGGGATTCAAAAAACAAAATAGTTATATACACATCTACATGTAGAGCTACTATATATATATATATATACACGTGAAAATGTTCAAAAAATGATTATATTGAAAAGAAATGCTACGTCTCACAACAAGAAGTACTAGTGTGTATATAAATGTAGAGACGGGTCCATGCGGAGATAAATAATAGATTTTATATGTGTATAATAAATAAAGGGGATTGTGTAAGGAAAGACTGAGATTATCATGATAATTTATTCCTCCATTTTTAAAGCTTCTGCCTCCACAAAAATCCAAAATTTCCACCATCATCTTTCGTGTTTTTTAAAAATTTATGGTAGGCCAGTTCCCACCTTCAGTCAGACCTAGCTAGCTAGGTTTTTTTTATATATACTGTAAGATTCTGGGCTCTTAAATCAAAATCCCTGGCAAGGAAGTGCAAAATCTATAGTGACAAAAAATGACCCCTTCATCCAGCTTAAAATGAACCTCACATTTGCAGGACAGAATTGCCTATTCATTCATGATGAGGCATAGAATCATGATAGCACCCTATGTATAAATCAAAACTCACTGCCAATATTCTTTAAAGTTGGAATATAAAAATGAGATTATAAAGTTTTGAAAGGGAAAAGAGTAATGAATGGTTGGTTTACTTAGACATCAAATTCTTGTTTTTTTCTTGTTTTTATGACTCTTAATGGTGACTGGACGGTTTTGCATGTGAGTGAGACACCGTACAAATTAACACATAATCATCATCATCATCATCATCATCTAGCTAGCTAGCTACCTAGATCTATCACCTCTTCGAAAAAAGAACTCACAAAGTAAGAAAAAAAGAAGCCTTTACAAACCCATGTACTGTCAAAAGAAGAAATGTTTCATATATTTCATCAGAGAAAACAACACAATCCCCCAGGAACTCAAAGTCTTGTCTGAAATCTCTACACCTTACCCCATCAAATCTTTCTTGATTTTACTTACAGTCTGTCAATATATATCATTTCATTCAGTAGTAGGAGTACATGACCTTCTCTTGGGTCTTGTTTTCATCAATGAGCAGGTGGTCATTGCTATTGCTACAACACACATTGACATTATTATTTGCACCGCTGCTGCTAATCAGTTGCTTAACATCCTCAATGAGGTCATAGTCCAATGGGGTTTCTCCAATACTCCCATTTGGCTTCTCTACCCATGGGTTCAAATTTTCAACTCCAATACTGTTGCCATAACTTAGCATGAACTTTTGGTTCTGATCTTCATACCCATTTGAAATGAAGCTGTGAAATCCCATATCTTCTTGTTTGATCTCTCTTCCATAGCTTATCTGGCTGCAACTCCCCTCAGAATTAGAACTGCAACTTGCTTCACTACCAAACACCAAGAAATTATCTTTCACTGGCTGATAGTATTGCATGGGACTGAACAAGCCCTCTTGGCCGGTGGATTGAAAATGTAAAGAGTTTGTGGCTAAAGAGACACTGTTGTTGCTTAAAAGACTAGATGGAACTTGTGAAATGGGCTCAAAGCCAGTGAAAGATTTGTTTTGGGAGTAGTAAGGGAAAGAACCACCACAGTCTTTATAGATTGATGATAGTGAATGAGATGGCAACGGTGGAGTTTGATGTGGAGATGGGAATGGTGGGGGTTTTCTATGAGATTGAGGAGCCATGGCCATGAGTTTCTTCTTGAGCTTTGTGTTCCAGTAATTCTTGATATCATTATCAGTCCTTCCTGGTAGCTGAGCAGCTATTATTGACCATCTGCAATTTGCATGTTAAAGAAAAATAGGTTGCATAAGAAGGAAATTCTAACTATGCACTTAACAGCTGTAAGTAGATATTGGTGTTAGATCCAAATTTGGCATGCATGCAGAGAAATTATCAAAAAAAAGCAGATTCTTGATTTGTACTGGATGGTTTTACTAACTAAAAAGGAGAAACAACCTAGAATTTTCTGTCTTTCCTTTTCTTCCCAAGCTATTTTTAGATAAATTGCCTCAATATTATTTCATCACATGACAGATGATACTTGTGGAAAAGCAAAGGAAAAACACAAGACAAAAAAAAAAAAAATAAATAAATAAATTGTGTATTTTGAGTGGAAATTATGGATCAAACCAGAAGACGAACAAAAAAAGGTCAAGAAGTTCTTTAAGATGGAAATTAATGCACCTGCTTCCAATGCTTGCAAATAGGCTGCAGATTATCCTATCCTCGTCATCAGAGAATTCACCATGTTTAATGTTAGGCCTTAGATAGTTTAGCCATCTCAATCTACAACTCTTGCCGCATCTCTTAAGCCCTGATCATCAGAATCACCAAAATCATGTAAAAGCAACACAATTAGAGAGAGAGAGAGAGAGAGAGAGAGATGAGATGGTTTGATACTTGTTTGAGTTGATCTTACCAGCCTTTTGAGGTAGAGCAATCCAATTGCCACCAGTCCCGTATTTCTCTATGTAGTCTTTAAGCTTTGAGTCTTCCTCTGGTGACCATGGTCCCTTCTTCACATTTGCCTTGTCGCAACAAGGAGCCCTTCCCATCTCTCTCCCTCTCTCTCTCTCTCTCTCTCGCTCTCTCTCTAGATCTCTTGTCTTGGATATCCTCTGCTGTAAGGAACCACAATAGGTCTCACTTCCTACAAAAACTGAGGGAGGTCTGCTTGTGCCTTTTAATAATGGCCTTGTGTGTAGACGGTAAAAAAAGAAAAAAAGGAAAAAAAGAAAAATGCAAGTACTTATTCTCCTTCGGACATATACACACAAGTCAAAATGATAGACAAGTTCAATCAGTTTCTAACTGGTACTCTTAAATATTAGCAAAGCTAAATAGAACTTTCCATCTTTCAATTTTTTGGTACCCAAATTAAATAAAACCTCTCTCTCTCTCTCTACATTTTTCAAAGGCATCCTAAGTCTTCTTAAGAAGAAATTCAACAGGAAATGAGTTGATAGCTACAGGCCTTTGAATGGTGACATTTTCCAAACCCTAGACTAAGTAATAATTGGTAGATAAATGTAACTAACTGTCTTCAACTTGGTAGTTAATAATTATTTTATAAAACCAAAGTCATACATAAACTCTTCGTTTATATATATTTATACACACCTAGCTAGTTTTTCATATTCATTTATCGTTGTACATTCTCAGATTTTGAGACAATTAGTTCCAATATTACTTCAATTTGTTTCATCAATGATATTATTGTGGATTATTTATCTGCGAGATGAAGCATACAGTGTTGATTGATAAGGAACGAACTGTCTCTTGTTTCTTTTCTTTTTCTTTTTTGGTTACAGTTATAGAAGCAAAATGTGTAATTAAATAGTCCTATTTGTGAAACTTAGTATCTATTGCACTATTAAACAAAGTGTTGGTGAACTGATGGAATGGAACCATAAATGAAACTCCATGGAAAACAATTGATTACCCATTGCACTCTAATTTTTTCAAGGACCTTGACGTTAACAATCCTAGTTCTCTATGAGGCATAATTAGCCTTGGAATAGTTACGAAGCATCATGACCATATATGTTGTTGGGCCAATATCCTGGCAGATATACTCTATTTAAATTCATCTGATCAGGTTCTTGGTACTGACTCATCAATGCCAATCTTTTGACTTGATCACTCATTGCAGCTATTGCATGCTACAGTATGTCATGAATGTTAAAATAGGTACCAATTGTCACAGAGTTTGCTGTAGTTAAATATTGCAACATTTCCTTACAGGGATCGATGAGAAACAGTGGCCTAGGAACCTGTTGGAGGGACACTTCTCGATTTTGTAGGACAGAAAAATAAAAACAAACTCTTCTGAAGTCCTCACTACAAAATTAGAGCTCCTAAGCTTTTAGAAGGCATACCAAAAGGAGAAACGTTACGCGATTACAGTGAAAAAACTAGCTAAGCAATCTTTTTTTTTAACTGAAAGCAATCTTTTGTTGACGCTAGCTAGCTATACGATTTAGGTAGCCGCATGAAAATCAACAAATAGAGGGTGATGGAATAATCAAAACCAACCTACATGATGATGTTGTTACAAGTAACTTGGAAGACTACAGTGTTGATGATAGAGAGCTGCTTATATAGCTTGAAATCTTCCAACTCAAATTTGAGGTGAAAATCCTATGAAGATTAGGTTTTCTCAGTTTTGAAAGGACCTGATGGAAGAATTACATTTTGCTTCACCGTTGTTACTGCTACTTTATTTATTTATTTTTAACCAATCCAGATTTTTAAAGCTAAGGATCTTGGTTTTTTGTGATAAAGATTGTTTTCATCATGAAATATGCCTTATGTATGGCAGTACCTGTTATGTGGAAAATATAGCATGAGACTTCAATTTTTTATTTTTTTTTGTTGATATAATGCAGGTGAAACAAAAAATAATTAGACAAGATTCCTAAAGTTATACTACGAGTTAAAGTCGAAACTATCATGATTTCCAATGTCATCTTTGCAACTTGGTTTTCATTATTATTCAACAACGAAAAGCAATGGATTTCCAAAAAAAAAACTCGAGTCAATTTTTAAGAGCGAGTGTCCTATTTAATGTCATTTTTTTTTCAATAAGAAGTTTGCTGGGTCTTCAACTATAAAATAGAGATAACCCTCTTTTATTATGTAATAACCAAATAAGCTAATGGAATTTAAAACTTAACATGAATGTTGTATCTTTTAAAACTCCACATCAAGAGTAACACTATTTTTGTAACATCGAAACTCTTAAAAAAATTTATTGAATATTAATATAAACTTTTATTATAGATGTCACATATTTAACATGAGAGTTTAAGATAATTGATAGTTTTTTAGTAGGTTTTTGATAAAGTTAATTAAAAGACTATTTGTTATTTGAAAAACCATTGTTCATCATCATTGTAAAAGTGTCTTGTCTATTTTTTTTTTTATTCATTGGAGGTCTATGGATCTTTGGGTTATACAATGGAGTAGCTCTCTACATAATTAATAAATAAATTTAGAATTACTAGAATTCGAATTTTGTTTAATTAGAAAAACTAATTGCATACACAATGGTTAGATTAAATCTGTTTGTATTTTGTTTATTTTTTTTAATGTAAAATAATGCAATTCTCTTTTTTCTTTTTTATTATGATATATTTGTTTGATTTATATCATCCATGAATTACTATCTTTTATCCTAAAAAAATAGAAGATAATGGATGTTTTTTTCGACTCGAGGGAACCGTATGTGATATAACCTTCTTGGAAGCATCAATTGCTTAGGAATTATAATTTCTTTTGTCTTATATATATATATCAAAAGAAAGATTCGAATTGACACCTAAAAAGATATTACTATTATTTGAACTCGGTATATTGATATTTTTAAATGTTTTTAATATGGAGATGAGAAAGTAATAAACACAAAATGGTTTGATTGTTGTTTTAAGGCAATTTAATGTACTGTAAAGTTACTTTTCTCTTTCTGTTGGCCTCTCATTAGGAGAAAAAAACCATAGTCATCATTGGTATCATTGTACCATAAAAATAGTGATATATTTATTTAATTCACCAATAAAATTATTATTTTTTATAAAAAAAGAAAAAGATGATTTGAAGATAATTAAACAAAGACTAATGTTGTAGTTCCTAAGACTTTGTTTTTTAGTGTTTTCTCGATCAAATTCTAGATGTTGATTAAATCTTAGCTTTAATAAGTTCTATATTATAATTTAAACACTATTAAATCAAATATACAGATGTTAGATGTCGGCAACAACAAACATATATCAATTTTCTTCCATAATATTGTGATTCTCAATTCTCATAAAAGCAAAGCATGCATAAGGTTGAGGAAAATACTATGTTAGTGATAGTAAAATTCTTCCATCAAAATTTATATTTGTAACAAAAAATCATTAGAAAATTATAATATATATATATAGAGAGAGAGAATAAAAGTTGAATGTTGTTTTAGTCCTTATCATATTTGATGGGTTAATCGCATGAAAACTCCTTTACTTTATTTATTTTCATAAAATGGCTACTATACTTTCTTCTTCTTTTTTTTTTTTTTAATTCAATTCCTTCCTTAACTCTTTAATTTTTTTTTTTTTAAATGTGGTTCCTCTCACTAAAACCCCGCTAATTTTCTATCCACAAGTGACGGATGGTAAAAAAAAAGCCACTTGATATGGCATGTTAGTATCTATTATACATGTGGCATTAAATAAAAAAAAAAACCCCAAAACTCTAAAAATTAATTTTGAACAAAAAAAATTACCATAGTATAAAAAAAAGATAATTTTCTCTCTCCTCTCAATTAGGATCAAAATCCTTTTATCTTCATTCTTAGATTTTATTTGTTGGTGAGATTACCTTTTTACCATTGAATCACAACCAATATTAGCCAAAACCCTATTGATTTTATGTGTATTGTTGTGTAATCATTAGTTGAAAACTCAAAAACCTTAAAATCAAAAACCACCAAATCTAAAAACCCGCAATTCAAAATCCTAAAAACCACCATCTAGAAATTAAACTTCAATCATGATAAATGATGATTTTTCATTGTCTTGTCTTAACCTTGTCAATTGATTCTACATTTCTCTTCATTTGAGTTGTGATAAAGTGGGTACCTGTAAAGTCAAGAAATCTTCTTTGGTAAAAAAATTAGTTGTCTCTATCCTTGTCTCTATCTTTTATCGTCAATTTATTCTATATTTGTGATGGGTTTGATTGAGTTATGGTCCATAATATGGAAGATGACAAATTTATTAGGCAAAGTGATAGAAACCCAAAAACCCCCCAAAACAAAACCCTAAAAACCATAATCCCCTAGTTTGATTTAAATGTGATAAATGATGAATTGTGTTTGTCTCCTTTTACCGAGTGTCAATTTATTATTGTATTTATCTCCTTTTACCAATTTTGATATATTTTTAATTTATCTTTATTTGAATCATGATAAAATGGGAAAAACCAAAATGAGAATCTTTTGTTTACGCCAAAAATGTTAAATGTCTTTTTATCCTCTATTTTCAATTTATTGTGTTTGTGTGATGAGTTTTGATTGAGTAATGGTCTCTAACATGGAAGAAGATATCTTTATTAGGAAAAAGTACAAATTATTATTTTGGACCCAATTGTTTAATGTTTGGTTGTTTACTTACCGACAAAGTAAAATATGTTGTCTATGTTTCTTGTTTTTTGTGTAGTATTTTTTAATGAATGGTATATCTCAATCTCAATGCATGTGAATAAACCTTTATTTATTATTTGTGTTTAACGGATGAAGAAATTTAGTTTTTTTATTGGGTTGGCTTGTGAAAAGGTTAGTGAGTCTAATAGGTTCATATGTTGAATATACTAGTGGGTTTGTGTTTGAAAAGAAGATATTGACATAGAGTTGTTGTGTTTTAGGACCCTCTTAAAACTAGTCGAAGAATTTGGTAGAAAATAGATAGTATTTGTGTATTACTATGACCCTTTTGTTATACCACGATCCAAAAATTTGTTTCTTAGATTAGTTCATGATGATGAAAGTCCGATATGGTTATCGAATTTGGTTAAAAAAGTTAATAAGGTTGATATTTATTACGAACATGAAGGTAAAGACCACCCATTAGTTAGTGAGGGTAGTCTATCTAAGATATATAAAACGTTAGGATTACAAACCATTGTATTAGGTTGGGTTTTGAGGATAGGAGAGTGGAGCATGTTAAGGAATTAGTTGAGGTCATGGCATGATGACTTAGGCAAGGATGGTTATCTGAATAGAGAAGAGAAGACATTAAAGATTTAACTAATGTGGGGTTTGTTGCTAGTGAAAAAGCAAGTATGATTGATTTAGTTAATGTTTTAGTAGGTGGATATGATGGTAATATGGGTGATGAAGGGGTTGTAGGTAATGAAGTTAGTGAGGAAGAGTCGAAGACGTAACGTATTGGAAATTATGGTGAGGAGGTTTTTGATTGTTGGTGGATGTCCGATGATAGAGATAAAGAGTTACAAGATCTAAAACATCATATTAGAAAAACACAAGATAAAAAGAGTGATTTAGATTGGAAGGGGGAAATGAAAGGAAATTTGGAGAGAAATGATGGTGAAAAATAAGAAGGAAAATGAGGGTGAAATTTTAAGAAGAAATAAGTGTGAAAATTTAGAGGGAATGAGGCTAAAAATGATGATTTCATAATTGTGCTTATAAAGGAGATTGAAACAATAGAAGCACAATATGAAAATGACTCAGATTTAAGGAGTTATTATAGATAGTATTGATGAAAATAATGAGAATCACGAGAGAAGAAAGAAATCTAGGAAAGCATTTTTTAATCCCACCACACATGATTCATATTTTTAGGTTGGAATGATCTTTGTGGATAAGAAAAAATTTACTAATGTATTGACTAAGCATGCTTTAAAGTATAGGAGGGATGCGAAGCTTTAGAAAAAGGACAAGAAAAGAGTTAGAGCAATATACAAAGATGAGAAAAGTGGTTGGAAAATTTATGTTCTCTACATGGAAAATCTAGAAACTATATGGTGAAGACAAGTCCGGCAAAGTATAGTTATAGTATAATGTACAAGAATAGTAGGTTAAGTTATAAAACTCTACAAAAACATTTAATTCATAAATTTGATAGAGTTTGTTTGAAAATAAAATTGAAGGAAATTATTGAAATAGCGAAGAAGGATTTTGGTTTAGAGATCTCCTACAACCTTGCTCAACGGACTAAAAATTAGTGCAAAGTAAAGATTGAAGAAAATATGTTGTTAGAATTTGGTGGAATTTAGGATTATGCTAAAAAATTAAGGACAAGTAATAAGGGAAACAATATTATCCTTTAATGTGATGATGATTATAGAAGGTTTAAAAGAATATATATTGGGTTTAAAGCATTGAGAGATCATTTTTTTGAAGGGTTGTAAGAGGATTATAAGTTTGGATAGTTGTTTCCCTAAAGGACCTCTTAGGGGGACTTTTAGTGGATATGGAAAAGGATGCAAACAACCAAATGTTTTCTCTTTCTTGGGCTATTGTAATGAAAGAAATAAAAGAGACATGGAAGTGGTTCTTGCTTCAAGTTATGATAGATTTGAAAATTCCAATTGGTTTTGGATATGGGTGGACTTTCATCTCGAGTTTTTCACAAGTTGATATATTTACTTTCAATTTAAATTTTTTGTAATCGTTAAATAAAATACATATGTTACTTTGGATTTAAAATATACCATGTTGTCTTAACTATTAAATCCATTTGACTAAGTTATTTTGGTTGTAATTTTTTTTTAATCTAAGGTCTCGCTTGGTGCAGTAGCAGAGTTTCTTCTAGTTGTAGAACATAGAAGATGTGTTAAACACATCTTTGCTACCATAAAGGAGAAGAACTTCACAATTTATTCTAGAAATATTATAAAGACACAACACTCTAGGACATAGAAGACGATTTGAAATGGTTAGAGGGAATCACGTCCGATGCAAAGGATGATTTCGAGAAAAATTTAATATATCGATGGTGTAGGGATTATTTTAGACTCGATGTAAAATATGATATGATGGATGATAACATGTGTAAAATATTTAATAGGGTAATAACTTAAACGACATTTAAGAGCATTGTTAGTATGCTTGGGGAAATTAGGATGTATGCTTATGGGTAGGATGATTTATAGATGACACTTTTTTGAAAATATGCTTAAGGGTTCATTTGGACCTAAATTTTGAGAAGTAATTGAAAAAAAAAAAAGAAGTTGAGTAATGATTTTAGGATGTTCGAAATGATAGTAAAGATTGGGAGGTAACTTGGATATATAGGGGTGACAAGTTTATTATGAACATGGGGCATAAAAGTTGCACTTGTAGGAGATAAGATATATCCGGTATTCCTTGTGAGCATGCATTCGTGGTTATTAGTTTGAAAAAATAGAGAGTAGGAGACTATATACATGAATGTTATTCAAAATAAAATTTTGTCAAGTCTTATCGGTATTTTATTAAATCTGTTAATGGCAAAAAGTTTCGGCCTAAAACATGTTTGTCATCAATTGACCCTCTAAAGATTGTTAAGATGCTTGAAAGATAGGGGAAAAAAAGGAAAAGAGAAGAATAAGAAGAACATAATGGAACTAATTTTTCAAAAAAAACAAAAAGAGAGGAAAATGAAATGTCAAATGTCTTTTTAACGGGGTCATAACAATAAGACATGTATTGAAAACATCAAGTTAAAGGTATGGAAGTTTATAATTATATAGTTCTTTTCTTATGGTGAACATGATTATAGCTTTCTATTTTAGTTCAAGGTTTCAAATCCAAATAAACAAGCAGAATAAGGAAGTTGGGACACATGTTTTAGGCTTGGGAGTGAAAAAGAAAGGTAAAAGTTTCCTACATACTAAATGAATGAATTTTTTTTCTTTGTCTCCTTAATTATGTATTGTTGTTTTGATGTATCAATAGGTGAAAACACATGATGTCACTTTTACACACACTTTAGAGGTTCCCGCTAATATATCAAGGAACACATTGTAAACCCAAGAAGAAAAAGTTTAGTTATTGAGTTAGTTCTTCAAGTTAAGAACATAAAAATATCTCCCATTACCAAGTCTATTGTTAGAAGAAATAAGAATGGTAATGAAGGTACTTCCAATAATGAGAACTCTCAAGACCAAATCAGCTACAAAAATGACCAAGAAACCTTAAGTTGAAAAAGTTTGTTTTTTTTACTAATTAGCTTGCATGATTCTTGATATAAGTGCTAGGCTATTGTTTTCTTTTCAATTTACTCGTTGTTCAACCTATGGACATTGCTTTTTTCTTAAGTCAACATTTAATGTTTTGTTTGTACATCCTAAACACTTTATAAATAAGTTAATTACAGTGCCAAAAATTGAAGATCCAAAAACAATAAGAAGTTCTAATTGATGGGGTGGAAAGAAGAAGTCTAAAATTAAAAATAAAGAAAATGGTGTTGTTCATCTAGGTGATTGATCCGAAAAGTGTGATTTACGTGAATGATGTGAAATTTGTTAATATATGGAAGTTGTGAAAGAAGGGATAGAGCTATTTCATGTTTTTTTTTCTATTTTAAAACTCAAGTATGAATGAGGTAAAATTTGTTGCCTAATAAGTAGTGTATTTTGTAAATTTGGTAATACTAATTTGCTCAAGGCATATGGTTCTTGTTTACTTGTGTTTTGGTTTTAATGTCTAATATGTTAAGACAAGCCAATCCAAAATGAAAGGCCAAAACATTAAGGAAAAATAATGCCAATGAATAGAATTTTTTTTACTTGCCTTAGTCATTACATAGTATCTATACAAGACAACACAACACGGAATCGAATTGGCCAAATACAACACAAAAGCAATACCATATTATTGCAATATAATTCAATAGAAACCATTGTATCTATATAATTGAACATATACTTAAGACCAAGTCTTTCAAGACCAACTCTCTTTTGCCATATCTTCAAGACCAAGTCTCGTTGCCTCAAGGCATGTGTTGGCCATTGAGAAAATTTTAACATAAATTGAAAAACACATTCAAGATGACATAAATTCAACATGAATAGAGGAATAACATAATGAAAATTGCATTTAAAACAAATATTAATCCATAAACATCATTATAATTTATAAAAAAATAATACAATTAAAATTAAATTATTCTTATTTTATAAAAATTCAACGACTTCTCATTGTAAGAACTCGATTTTTACATTGACAAATCATACATTTTTTCTTTGCCTTTTGTGTTGCTATCTCAATTAGTAAATCTTTCTTTTCCATCAAAACAAAATCTAACTCATTCTTCAACCTTCCAACTTTCACAAGTAATCCATTATATTCCTACAACAACAAATTTTTGTCTCCATAAATTTTTCATTGTTTATTTCTCATCCTTAAAACAATCGAGCTTAGCTCTGCCTTTTATGAAATTATCCTTCCACAATTAATAGCCATAACTAAAATTTTTATTACCATTTTGGACAAAGCATATAGGACATGGATGAAACTGAATCTTAGATGTTTATCACTCCATGACATCCACCTTGTAGTTTTCAACTAGTAGTGACATATTATAGCAGGATCTTTATAATTCAATTTGGGAGGTTGTGATGAAGTTACACAAATCAATGATAATCTATCTTCCTAAAATTCATTGGCAATAGTAGAGGATTGAGAATTAATTACATCATCTAATTTTCTATACATTGACGATGAAGATGACGAACTCATCGAATTTAAAGTATTCATGAAACGACAAAATCAATTTGGAAGTTTTATGGTTAAATCAATTTGAGGGTTTTTGAGTCTATAAGATATGATAAAAAGAAAAATGTTAACCGTAAAGAGTTAGAATTTATTTTTTAAAAAAAGATTCTCACAAACGGAGGAACTCAAAAAAGAGAAAAAAAGGTAAGAGATTTTAGGGTTTTTTTAATGTATTTTTCAATACGATTATGATTGAAAACTCAAAAAAGATGAAGAGAAAAAGGAATAAGAGATTTTAGGATTTTTTGGGAGGATTTTTCAACTCGATCCCGATCGAGAACTCGAAGAAGATAAATAGAAAAAGGGATAAGGGATTTAGGGATTTTTTTAGCTCTATCATTACCGAGATGAGAGAATTTTAGGATTTTTTTTTTATAACATGGTAATTTTTTTTTTGCTCCATAATTAATTTAGGAAATTTAGAAGTTTTTTAATTAATTCCATATGTATAATGGATACTCGACCTATCATGCCTTTTGGCTTTTTTTTTCCATCCGTCACTTGCAAATGGAAAATTGATCGAATTTCAATAAAAGGAACCACATTAAGAAAAATTAAAGAGTATAGGAAGGAGTTGAATAAAAAAAATACGAGAGACGAGATTAAAAAAAATTCATTAAAGTAGAGTGACGGTTGATGCCATTAACCTTATATTTGATTGTCAAGTGAGTTGCCAAAATTAAAAGAAAAATTGGTGTCGACTTAGCATTTCACTAATAGAAAATAAGAACGTACTAAGTTATTAACATATATTAAAATATAAGGATTAATTAATTATTTTTTAAAACACGAGGCTAATTTTGAATTTTTTTTAACTCAAAGACTAAATTATTTGTTTTCTAGAAATATAGAGACTAAGTTTTCATTTATTTTTTACAAGGAAAAGAACTATTAACAATATATATATATATATATATATATATATATATATATATATATATATATATATATATATATATATATATATAGCTTAATTAATTTTTATTGTCAAATCATTGTTTCAATTGTATATATCAACTTTATACTTTTTCTTTTTCGGATATATGATAGGATATTGGAGATTATTCTCAACGTGATTCTTAGAAATCATATAAATAAAATATGATATGATGAGCACTGTCCATATATATATAAGAAGTTCCATAAATTTCTTCTTTTATTTTCCCCATTTTTGTATTAGAGTATGCAACGTGATTGTTTGTTTATTGTTAGTTTGTTAATTTATAATTAGTTTGTTAAGTTAGATTAGTTTTTCTATTTCTTATATAAATGAGAAATTGTTTTGTAATAATATCAATTGAATGAATTCAGCAATTTCCTAAACACATTTCCTCTCTTTGCTTTTCTCAATTGGGTTTTAGTTCTCTTGTTCTTCCATTCTTAATTCATTCAATCCATGAAAGTTAACATGGTATCAAAGCCACATGTGACCTAAGGATTTTCTTGTGCTTATTTCTTAGATTAATCTCGAGTTTCTATTCGTATTTCCTATCTTCTTTCTATTATTTCTTGAGCTTCTTCCATGGAAGAAAAAACTTAACTTTTGTGATTTTTTTTTTGTTGAAATAACTTTATTTAAGGATAATTCTTATTCTCCTTATTACATTCATCATTTAGATCATCATAGATCTCTAGTAGTTACGCCTTTATTAAATATAAAGAATTATGCATACCGGGAGTAGGTCTTTTGCACTTACTCTTTCAATTCAAAATAAGTTAGGGTTTATCGATGATTCTATCCCTAAACCTAAGGATGAAAATCAGCTATTTAATTCTTAAAATTATTGTAATAGATTAATTTTGGTATGATTATTAAGATCACTATCATCTTCTATTGCTAGAATTGTGTTTTATATGAACTCGGCTTAACGTATTTAGGTAATTTTAAAGAAAAGATTTTCTCAACCAGATGAACCTCAAATCTATAATCTTTAATGGTCTCTTTGCTCAATCAATCAAGGTACCAAGCCATTAACTACTTCACCGAATTGAAAGAAGTGTGGAAGGAATTGAGAATCTTTAGATCCTTACCATACTATTCTTGTAGAACTTGTAACAATGATCTGTTTTTAGAATTTGTAGACATCCAGGAGAAAATTATGTGTTTAAGTTCTTGAATTGATTAAATGAATCATTCAGTTCATCGAAGTCTCAAGTTCTTATTATGAAACTCATTCCAAGTTTAGATGAAGTTTATAATCTAGCTTCGAGAAAAGATTCTCAAAGGACTATGCAAGTTGTTAATCAACCTTTAAATGAGTATTCTGCTATAGCTGTCTCCTTTGGAAACAAAAGAAGAATGCATATTACTTGCTCTTATTGTGGTAAACCCGGCCACAATAAGGATAAATGTTATAGGATTATAGGTTTCTCAAAAAATTTCAAGTCTACCAAAGCCAAGGGATTTTTGAGGTTTTGGCTCTAGGAATGGTAGACATACAAATTCTAGTTCTAGTAGTGCAAATTCTTTTAGATATATTAGAAATGTGGCATCTATATCTTTAAATCATGATGGTTGTACTCCTATCTAGGATTCCGCTCAAAATGTTAAGTTTGCTCCTTTGTCCGTAGTCTCTCTTACTTAAAAGCAAGTTTCTAGGCTCATGACTCTTTAAGTGTTCAAGATTCATAAGCTTCAACTTTCCAACCCTCAAAGACCATTACTTCTCCTTCGTATAATCCTCACAAATTAAATCCAGATCTTATAGATAGTATTTCCAATCCGTCTATCTATTGTCATTCACAAAGCATTATTCCAATTTTTAATTCATATACCCGGATACTAGATATAGGTGTAACTGATCATATCTCATGTTTACTTACATGTTTCAATCTTATAAACCTATTTCTAGTATAACGAGTATAAATGTCAAATGGCACTATGATTGTCTTTACTCATATTAGTCAAGTGTATTAATCATCTTTATTTATACTTCATGATGTTTTTTGTGTTCTTTCCTCCACACTCAATCTAATCTTTGTTAGTAAACTCATAGTTCATTCTCGGTATCAACCGACATTCTCTAATGATTCTAGATAGGTCTTCATAGATAATGATTGGAACTATTAATCTTTAAGTAGAACTATTCTTTTTTCGATCCGTCCAAGCTAGTCATGTTTCTTCTAATTCAAAAATCTTATAATGTTCAATCAAATAATCATAAACTTACTAATCATTCTATTTTTGATCTATGGGATTATAAGTTAGGACACATTTCAACTAATAGAACCAAATTGATTCATCGAATCATTCTATTATTTAATGTAATGTCAATTCCCTTGTTTTCTCCGTCCTTTAGTAAAACGAGATGAGGTTGTCATTTTCGAGTCCATAATAAAGACATTGTTTTTCCTTTTGAATTTTTACATATGGATATTTAGGGACCATATTCGTTACTTCTCTTAATGATTTTTATTATGTCCTAACTATTGTTAATGATTTTACAAGGGTTATTTGGGTATTTTTGTTAAGACACAAATATGATGTTTTATCCATCATTCCTCTTTTAGATCAAATGTTCCATACTCAAATCAATTGTTCCATTAAGCAAATTAGATTTGATAATGGACTCGAGTTCCATCTTTTTAGCTTTTATGCCTCTAAAGGAATTCTTCATCGGTTATCTTACGTAGGTACACCTCAACAAAATACTATTATAGAAAGAAAATATCAAAACTTATTATTTATGGCCGAGCTCTTCTTTTTCAAGCATCATTACTCTTAAAATTTTGAGGAGATGTTATTCTTACTACTCGCTTATCTTACTAACAAAATTCCTTTTCCTCTCGTTGAATAATTCTACCCCTTATGAACTATTTTTTCATAAATCACCCAAGTATACTCATATAAAGAGTCTTTGGTTCTCTATGTTTTGTTTTTACCCTTAGTCATAACAGGAAAAAGTTTCAACCTAGGGCTAATCCTTGTATTTTCCTTGGATACCCTTCTGCTGCTAAGGGTTATAAAGTCTATGATCTTTAGTCACATAAATTATCCATTTTTAGAGATGTCATCTTATATGAAAATGTCTTTTTTTCCCCTTCTATGTCTTATTCTTTCCTTCATCATTTGACTTCTATTACTCTTTCTTGTCCTCCATCTTCTAATTCTAATTTATTTGATTTTATACATATTCAACCTACTCATACTCGTTATTCTTCCCGATACATCTGTTGACCTCTTGTTTCTACTCGATAATATTGTCAAAAATATGCATCTTCTTATTAACGAGTGTTGATTCTCTTATTGATCATGATCTTATTTCTTCTTATGTGTATGATGATCACATTAATAATTCTGCTAAGCATATTGCTAATATTCCTCTTCTATCTACTTCTTTTTCCACTCATGTTTTCAAAAAATATATTAAAGTGAGTAAGCCTTCTAAGCATTTGGAAGCACACCAACACCCTCTTTCTTCTAAATCTGTTGTTTTTCATAGTAATCTTATTCTCTCTACTATATATCTCATTCATAATTACTCGTCCACTTTTCAATCATCACCATCTCATATTGCATTCACGACTTCTTTATTTATCATTTTTTAACCTAAGATGTACTTATAAGCTATAAAGTTTGACCATTAGAAAGATGTTATGAACATTGAGTTACACTCTCTTAAGAAAAACAATACTTGGTCTCTTATTCCTTTATATGTAGGTCGTCACACAATAGATTGTAAGGGGGTTTACAAGATGAAACTCAAGGTAGATGGTAGTACAAGGCAATGTTTGTGGCTAAATAATACAATCAAATTGAGGGTTTTGATTACCAAGAGACATTTAGTCTTGTTGCCAAGCATACCACAATCAGATTATTTTTAGCTTTGATCGTTACTCGGGGTTGCACTCTTTCTTAACTTGATATAAACAATGCTTTCTTGCATGATGATCTTGATGAGATAGTCTTTATGGATATTCCACCTAGTTATCGGCTAAATGAGGAGTCTACGGGTACTTCTTATAACTTGGTTTACAAATTACATAAGTCATTATATGGCTATAAATAGGCTTTGTAGGTAGTGGAATGCTAAATTTACTACGACTTTAATTGAATTTGATTTCAAGCAATCAAAGGTAGATTATTCTCTCGTTTACTATGACCACTTCCTCATAGAATTTTCTTGCCACTGTTGGTATATGTAAATGATATAGTTATTCTTGGTAGTTCTTCTTCAAACATAGCTACTCTTAAGCATTTTTTGAGTTTGAAATTCAAGCTTAAGAATTTAGGTCATCTTAAATATTTCTTAGGCATTGAAGTTGCTAGGTCACATATAGGTATTGCTATTTATCAAAGGAAGTATGTTCGAACTTATTGGAAGAGTATGGTTTTTCAATTGCTAAATTTATTTCTACTCCTGTGCACCCTAAACAAAGTTAGTTCATACTTCAAATCGTCTTCTTCTCGCGCCTACTGAGAATAGAAAATTAGTGGGGAAACTTTTATACTTGACATTCAACAAGCTTGATATATGCTATGTTGTTCAAGTTCTTGCTCGATTTACGATAAAGCGAGCTTTGGTTCATTTGCAAGCTACTCATAAGGTGCTTAGGTTCTTAAAAGGTGCACCGGGACAAGGCTTCTTATTTTCGGCTTAGTCTATACTTTAGTTGAGGTCTTTTTCTAACAATGATTGGGTTAGTTACTTGTGAAACTAAAAAATCAATTTCTAGGTTTTGCATTTTTCTAGGGACTTCTTTGATTAGTTGAAAGTCTAAAAAACAAATTCTTATAACTAAAAGTAGTACTAAAGCGAGTATCGAGCCATGACAAGCTGTGACTTGTGAAATCATATAGATCTTATACTTACTGAAAGATCTTGGTGTTGTTCATTCTCAACCGAGTACAATTAGTTTGTGGCAATCAATCTACTCTACACATTTGCAAAAATCCAATGTACCATGAAAGAGCTAAACATATTGAAGTTGATTGTCATTTCATCTATGAAAAAATTCTTTTTGGTCTTGTTCGACCTCACTCTGTGCCTACTACTCGACAACTTGCGATGTCGTTACTAAGTCTTTACGACTTGGTGTTTTTCGAAGTTTGATTAGCAATATGAGTATGAATAGTATCCATACTCATCTTGAGGAGGAGTATAGAATATGCAACGTAATGTCATTGTCGACCTTGTATTTACGATTAGTTTGTTAAGTTAGATTAATTTTTCACGTTAGCTTTTATATTTGTTGTATAAAAGAGAAACTATTTTGTAACAATATTAATTGAATGAATTCAACAATTTCCTAAACACATTTCTGCTCTCTGCCTTTCTTTATTGGGTTTCGAGTTCTCTTGTTCTTCCATTTTTGATTCATTCAATCCATAGAAGTTAACATTTTTTGTTTAATTGATCGTGGTTATATCAAGTTAATTCATCTTGTTGTGGTGATAAGAATTAACTTATCTATATTGCATCCATCCTTTTACTAGAATGGTCTATTGTTGAGAATGGAGAAGTAAGTCCTTGTTATAAATTTTCAAGCTAGAAAGATATTAGGGTTAACTTAGAAAATTATGCTTGATAATAATGTAATTAATTTTTACCAATCGATACAATCAATTTTGTTATTAACGTTATTTTATAGTTATTTAATAGTTCTGATGCTTCCCTTCCATCCATATTCGATAAGGAATAATCAATTAATTTTATTAAAAGTTCATGTGGAATGAATAATTTTTTCTACTTGAAGAAAATTAAGGTCATGAAGTTACTTAAAAAGGAATTAACAATAATTGTGCAAGCAATTGGAAAAGGAACGGAAATCATTATGTAAAAATTTTCTTGGGAAAGTTAAAAAAAAGATGTAAATTATTTAAATTCAAATAATCACGGTTTTTATTTTTTATTTTTGGACAAACTCATTTCTATTTCGTACATGCGTGGAGGCAAAAGTAGATAGTTTTCTAAGCAAAAAGAGGGGAAAAGTCGAAGCAAGTATGAAATGAAGACCCATAGGGCATAACTAAGAAAGAATCAAACTTGTGGGCGGCTAGCTAATAATTATAAATGCTTGAAATTGACAAAACTGCATTAATTAATCAAGCAGAGGATTGACATTGAAAACAAAAATATGTTGCAATAGGCTAATTTATAATAAACATTATTA
The DNA here is from genome assembly GCA_963924115.1 of Dovyalis caffra. Lineage (NCBI taxonomy): Eukaryota > Viridiplantae > Streptophyta > Magnoliopsida > Malpighiales > Salicaceae > Dovyalis > Dovyalis caffra. The sequence goes on along the minus strand of CAWUPB010000913.1, from coordinate 17,410,542 downwards.
TTCCTATTGTTGCATGCCTACAATGCCTGCATTATCAACATGTCTTTGCAGTTTCGTTATTACCATGGTTAGCAATTTCCTTTTTGTTGAACTGTCTACGGAGCCATGCATATATGCGTCTAACTATATATAATAAAGACAATCGTTACACATAAATCTTTTTAGGCTTTGATAGTTCCTATCTTGAAAATACGGTGGGGAAATATTTTGAAAAAACTCATTCTTATTCACGACTTATCCTCTTCGCTATAATAATATTAATAATAATAATTGTTATTATTATTATTAATTATTTAATAATAACTTTTAGTTTGTTTTTATTCTCTAACACACCCCCAACTAATTCATTCGTTAAAGTTAATTGTGACATGCATAATACATGAGTAATTCAATAAAAATGCTCCTTTAAGTTAATAAAATATTATAAAACAAGAATATATTAGTGTATATATTCGAATATATATGGTAAATTTGGTTAAATATTAAAACTATTATGTGCAACACTATTGTACTTTACTCTTATGTAAAAGGATATTTTTATCGATTTAAAGAGATATTTTTATCTATTATATTGAAAATATTAAGTGTTGCGTGTTTGGAATGTTAATTTCAATATATATATAAAAAAAAAAGTGACAAAAAGTATAAAGAATTAAAGTAAAGTAAGGGTTATAATTGATTAATGTTTTTATAGAATGGTGATAATTGATCAACGGTGTGATAAATAAACGCAAATTGACAAATTTTAAACATTTTCCCTATATTTATGTGCTTGATGATGTTAGAAAAATCTTATAAACAGAAAATAACTTATAATTAAAAAAATATATATATGTATGTCTATATATGGCAAGGAAAACAAGTTGATTTCCAAACCAATGACTTAACTTTAATTTTTTTCAAAATAGTTTTGAATAAGGATTATGGATTATGGATTATGTCTTTTCTTCAACTTATGATATCATTAAATTGAAAGGGATAGAGGTTATAATACGATTATTTCATTATAATTAAAACTACGTACAGGAAACCAACAAACAATTAATTAATTAATTAGTTTTAAATGTCAAAGAACGTAAAAGACAGGTGTCGTCATCTTCATTGACTCTTATACAAGAAAGATTCTTGCTAGCTAGCTAGTGCTTTTGCTATTTCTCAACGGTTGGCAAGCTATAAGGTAGAAAAATTTAGCAGGCTGTACTTGACATTAATTAATTTGATAATTATTATATTGGTAAAGCATATTAGTATATTATTATTTCCGGGTTGTTATTATTGGAAGGATTCATGTCGTTAATCGCCATTAATTTCTTTATAGACTGCTCTTGACCCTAGCGTTTTGACATCTTCTTAATTTTGTGCTTCCCAGCTAGTGGATTTGGCTCTCTATTAACCAAAATACTGTGCTTAATTTGAACAGACTGCAAATTAAAGGATCCGAACAAAATAAAATTCCTAGTTAAGCTGACTAAAACGCACTTAATATTATTTTTAATATTAATTATGTGCTTTTTTCCACTTTGTGGTATATATAAAAAATTGTCAACCCTGGCTACATATATATTAGCTACACATGCATTTCCTCCATGACCTATCTAGGTGTTTAAAAATGCAGCATGAAGTTTTATTTAATTAGTGTTATAATCGAGATATATATATATATATATATATATATATATATATATATATATATATATATATATATAGTGTTTAATAAATTATCTATGTGCTGTTAAGTTTTAAAAAAATGCAGCCTGACACCTCTCTTTCTCTCTCCATCCTTCTCTAATAATACTAATAATTAAAAAAAAAAAAGAATATTTAAACAACTACTTGTACTTAATTAGTAATCTCCTATGTGATCAGCTTATTAACAATGTATCACTAATATGTTTCATTTGATCGGCATTATTTTACTTTGTATTACTCGTATGTAATTAAAAAAAAAAAAAAAAAACCTTGGCATTAATTTTTTTAAAAAAATACAATATACCAACATCTATCATTAATGTTTCATTTGGTACGGTAGAAAGGAGAAATGAGAATGAAAGAATAAAACAAATGCATATTCAAATAAAACAATGGAAGAATTCATCTCTTTTCTATATATTTTTTCACATTTTTTGGACATGTTTAATTTTTATTTTTTTATTTAAAAAAAATGTATCGAATTCATCGTTTCTATCACGCCAAATTAACTGCGAAAAGAAGTCTAAAAGGTAAATTAAAACTTCTCTTCCCTCTGCTTTGACATTTCTCATTGTGGAATAAAAAGAACTTCTTTAGACAAGGTGGTGGTTGCTAGCTAGCCTGGAGGAAACCAAAACAGTTGAGGACTAAAAGGCAATTTCAGAAAAAGAGAGGGGCTTCTTCACACAAGAGACAAGAACAAAAGTCAAACAAGTCTCCACTGGGATTCGACGACGGACAAAAAGACAGACAAATATTAGCCTCGCTGTCTTGATGATGCAACAGATTGCGTACGTTTAATCTCACAACCAATACCCTCCCACGTGTATCGGACATAACACCAACGCTATCAATCTTAAGATTCGTGCTCTATTTTCATTTTTTATTACATTATATGTATCTGTGTGTTCGACACGTGCCACTCTTGCCATGGGTGTTCGTGTACAAGATGGGCCCCGCGTGAGGATAGGCTTTTCTCGCGCGTGCGCTCTCTCTCTCTCTCTCTCGTTTTCTCCCACCTCTCGCTGGTCTGACTTTTTGACCAAAAACCCGACTAATGGGGTGTTTTGTATGCAGCAGTGAAGGTGAATTGCATACACCTCCATGAAGTGGCTGATGTGAAGAGACTTTTGTGGTTATAAAAATGAAGGTGGTGAAGACATGTAAAAATTTCTGACATCGAAATATATATGGAGATAGATAGGTTGTACCTCGATCTATTCAACCTTAATTTATACTCAAATTTATATGTATAAATAAGTTATTTTCTGTAAAAAAAAATTGTAATATTTGATTTTTCATATTTTTTTAAAAAATATTAATTATTATGTCTTGTTGCTATTTTTTTATATAGTTTTTTTAAAATATCCTCATTTCAGTTTGTAGATTTCTTATAAGATGAATTTAAACTAGGAATATTAAAGAAAATTACCTACTTAATATTTTAACTAAAACAATCATTTTAGGACAAACAAAACTAAAAACGAACATATTTATAGCTTTTTCAATATATATCTAAATTAAGCTGTATAGTTTTTAATATTACTTGCATTAACTTCGTATGATACATGTAAAATATTTTATGAATAAGCAATGTACTTCAGTTAATGAAATTGGTCATGAAAAATCATGTGGTCTTCCTCTGATGGAGGGCTGAAAATTGCTTTGGAAATTGGAGGCAGGTGTGAATTTTTGGAGGCTTCTATGGAAGTGGGTCCTCCGCCTCCATAAACCTATAATGACCCCTACTGTGCATATTTTAGATGTTTTATAGAATGTGATTGCTCAGAATGTAGTTGCTATAAATATAACAATTTGTCTTTGGTTGAAAATAATTTCTTTTTTTATATATATATATAATATGCAATTATTTTATTTGGTTCATACTGAAAATTTATAAGGAATTTAAACAAATTTACATTATAATTAAAAACTAAAGTATTTAATTTGGCAATATAATCTTTTCTTTTTTATAAATATGTATGCCCATGAACACATTCATATTATATTAATTATATCTACCAATTAACTAAAATAATATATATTCTAACAAATTACATAATATATATACGTATATAATATTAGATCATTTTAGTAAGAACCTAAAGCATTTTTGTTATGTTTAGTAAAAATAAAGGTATGTGAGTCCATTTACTATTAAAAATAAAAGATTAGAATAATTATTATTTTTTACATTTTCTATGTTTGAGAATGTGCTTTCCATCATTTGAGAAGGAAATCGTATTTCTTAGTTTATGAATAATGCCATGCCAGGAGAAATGTCAAGTTTTAGAAAATTTAACATTGCATAGCGAAATGAATGCAGTGATTGCTGGCAACTAAGATGCATTGGACTCAAAGCCACGGCACAACCTCAAACATACATGAATCTTGTTAGTAGATGAGCTACAAATTTGGGTGCTAGTAACGGTGGCTATGCATGTGCTTTTAGGTGATGAACAAACATTGAATATTTTGAAGATTTGTTAGCCAAGATGTATGCAAGAAAAGAAAAGACCAATCAATCAATCAAATCACGCCAGTCTTATTCTTATCCTTTTCAAAGCCATTTTCTTCTTCTTCTTCTTTTCCATTCGAAAGCTGCACTTTGTAATCATAAGCTACCATCTCTATCCCATGGGATCTGGTTGGTACGATTAGTTTTGTGGGGTTCCACTTCCTTTCATTTTTTTATTTCAAAAGAAAATAAAAATGTACTCTTTAATTACCATGATGTTTAATGTAATCATATTGATATTTTTGTTTTAACAATGTTACATTTAAATGGCATTCAATTAAATTTTGTACATGAAGATTTGAAAGTGGTATACCTACATAAAATAATGGGCTTTCCTATAAACAACACTTATGAGATAAAACCCAATCTCATAGTCACATTCGACCAATATGAGAAACTAAAAATACCTCAATCTAGGATAGTCTTTGGTCATTTTGATATTAACCACTATCAATATTGAGATAGAAATTATGTTCATTAAATGAAGACATGCTTATAATATTATTCCTATCAACTATGATCACGAAGAGGCCTTCGTCCGTCCAAATGATGACAAATTTACATCAAAAGTATCTCTAGAAAGATGTCAAAATACATAAAACACAAGAAAAAAGACTTATAAATCCTAAACTCTCATTAGTTTGATCATCTTCCCCAGTATTAAAAAAAAATTAACATCGAAAAGTATTACAAGTTTTGCCTCCTAAATTTTAAAATTGATATAGTATCATATAACATCTCTTACTAAAGAAAAAACTATTAAGCTTTTTCCTTCTAAATACATTTTTATGTATGCTAACTTAGTCATCGGAGGATCTTACAAATAACAATAAAGAACTTATATTGTAGGTATCCACCATCAATTTATTACACGATGAGCTAGATCAACCATACGATCAACCAAAATTAGAAGTCATTCACTAATTAATATTAATTCGAGGATCATGATCTTATCACTAACGCTTTTTATTAGAACTTGAGCAAAAAGTCAATCCTAAATTATTCTATTTTCTCCACCTTCAAGCTTCTCCATGGTTGATAAATGAGAAACACCGAGCATATCCCACACCATTTGGCTTTGTGAGTCCCAACATTCCACCGATCGATGTTTTTCAATTACAATAATTCAATAATGTGTTGAAATTTTAACGGAGGCTTACCTTATAGCCCAAAAGCAATTGAAAGCATTTACAATGCCTCAATCAATGCTAGAAAAACCTCTACCAAATCCTCTATCTCTTCTTCCAAATTAACGTAGACAACTATCCTTTAAAAAAAAAAAGAGGCATCATAGTGTAGAGAATAAAATAAAAGATCATCAACAACTCTCTAACTCATCATTGAGTCATTCTTTCCCTCATAAAAACTAACTCATCGAAGAAGTCTTCAAACAAAGAAGAAGAGAAGTAGAGATATTAAGACCTTATAAAGAACGAGAACGACATCGCCATGAGAAACACCATAAAAAGTTATGTATTCCTTTTATTATCTCTAAACTCAAATAAGGTCTAACGATGGTGGAGCCATTAACAACCCATAAGACCAAACCAAGTCATTTTGATCGAGATCTCTAAGCCTCTCTGTTATTTTTTTAAGTATTAAACACCAAGCTCTCACGAGAGTTTGTTTTGATAAGACTAGATCTAGATACATATAAGAGAATTGTTTACCCAAGAGAATATGTATAAAATATCAAGGGAGCTTTTAAGATCGTACTTCAATACATAAACACCATATATAAAATCTTTCCCACCACCTTTAGAGGAGCGAGAATGAAAGTGGTAGAAGATTTATACTCTAAACTTATGTCCTAATTCTCAATCCGTATCCTTACTAAAAATAACATGTTAGACCTCTTTCATATTTCTTACACAAAAGAGGGAAAGCACATGGCCTACCTTTTAAGTTTACATAAAGAAATGTTAAAGGTAGATCGACATTTGGAGCTTACGGATATAGAATTCTCACTGAAGGATGAAATTATGGGAAGAACTTTATACTCTTTCCAATCAAAATCTATCTCGAGTGAAAAAGGTAATGGAATGCTACATCTAAAAGCATTGACATGACATGACACAAAAGATTTCTTCGCTTTAAGAAAGAAGATAGAACGACTTATCATCAAAGGCAATAGTGAAGTTTTCAAAGAGATAAAACTCATAGAATGTCAAGTTTCGAGTTTTATGGGTGAATTTCATTCGAGAGGAAACCTAGAAGGGAAAAGTTACTACTAGAAGAAAGATACATATGGCCAATAAGTCCTAATCACTTTTAAAGAAATTACCTCTCGAAATCAATCAATCATTTTCACTCTTAAAGATATCGAATGAATCATTCTTCCCACGAAGATGCCTTAATCATCTCAATAGTGATGTCCAATTACAATGTCTATCGCACCCTCGTTAACCCTAGTAATATTATCAATATTTTGTCAAAAGAGGCTTTCAACTTAATGAGAACTGTCATCTCAAAATTATGACCTATTTGAACCATTTTGGTAGGGATATAAGGGAAATGAGTATTAGTAGAAAAGGGTATCGACTTATCCATCACCATAAGCGTCTACACCATATGTTTAAATTTTCAATAAACATTCATAATAATCCAAATAGATCATCCTATAATGTAATAATCGAGAGACCTTTGCTACATATAATAGATATAGTCATCAACATCATATATCTCTTCATAAAATTCCCTATGGTGATTAGAATCTACACATGCAGAGATAACTAGCTTACCACCTATGAATGTGCCTTTTATCACTCAAAAGGTAAAAAGGCATTAGGCGTAAATACCGGAAAGAAAAAGTAAGTGCACGAAGTAGATGAAGAGCTACGTGAGGTAATGCTAAAAGAAAATCTTAACTCCATAAGTAAAATCGGCTCTATCTTGAGACTTAAACAAAGAGAAAAACCCTTTGAGATCCTCGGTCTTAAGCTAGTAACCTTACCTTTTTCCCGATCGACATATCGGTAATTAACTTGAACATAGCCTTTCATCACATGAACGTCGACCTTTTCTTTCCTTTAGTATGTTAAAAGAAAAAAAAATTGAGAGAGAAAGATAAAAATAAATTTTTGAGGAAGTGGACAAACTAGAAAAGATAAATTTCATTAAGGAAATTACATATCTAGAATGGCCGACAAATTTCGTGGTGGTTAAAAAACAAACAAAAAGTAGAGAATATTTGTAGACTTCATAGATCTTAACAAAACTTACCCCAATTATAGCTTTCCTCTTTCTTAAGTAGATAGACTAGTCGACTCTACGACCAATTTCTAATTTTTGAGCAATTTAGATGTCAATTTTGAATATTACTAGATCTTGATATATCTAGATGATGAAGAAAGAATTTCACAAACGAGATAAACTTGCTACTAAAAGGCCATGCTTTTTTGGCCTAAACAATAAGATGTAACCTATCAAATGATGGTGGAAAAAGTTTTTAGGGAACAATTAAGGAGAAATATAGAAGCTTATTTCGGTGACATACTAGTCAATATTATGCGCTTCAAAGAAAAACTTTATGATCTTTAAAAAATGTTCTTAGTCCTTTATAAATACCAAATAAAGCTTAATCCTACCAAATATGCCTTCACCATTAGAAAGTAAAATTCTTAGGCTTTCTCATTAGCAATAAGAGGATAGAACCTAATCCGAAAAAAAAAAAAGTGAAAAACATCTTGGGCATGCCTTCTCCTATGTTAATAAAAGACATATAAAGGCTAACCGAATGATTAAGCGACCCTCAATTATTTCATCTCTAAAATGGAAGAAAGATGCATGTTCTTTTTTGCTACCTTTAAAGGTATCAACAACCTCCAATAGACATCTTGGTGTGAAAGAGTTTTTGAAGAGCCAAAAACATTTATTTATTCCCTATAAGTCTTATTGCAATCCAAAAGCAAAAAAAAAAACAAAAACAAAAACAAAAACTTTTTTCCCGTACTTAAGGCCTACGGATCAAACGATCGGTGTTACTCCGATAAGAGAAAACGAAGGGATATAATAATTGATCTACTACATTAACACCACTTTCTAGGATGGAAAAATTACATTCCTAAAAGTAGAAAAGCAAGTACTCACACTCGTTACTACCTTTAAGAAAATCGTATTTCCAAACTCACCTAATTACGGTCCTAACTAACTAGCCATTTTGATAAATACTCCATAAGTTTGATACGTTAGGACATCCGGTCTAATGGGCTATCAAACTCAAGAAGTTTGGAATTTAGTATTGTCCTTCATCATCAATCAAAGCTCAATTTTTAGCACATTTCATCATCAAATGCTTCTTTAATGAGCCTATTATAGAAGAATCAAAAGCAATAGAAAGATGAACCCTAGTAAAGACCTTGTCTTTTAAAGAATGGAACTTGTTTAGTGATGAAGCCTTTAATGTCTATAGGATTGAGGCTAGTGTAATACTCATTATTTCGGGCAAAAAAAAAAATTTTAATAGGAATTTTTCTTTGAATTCTTTTCTTCCAATAATGTGGTTGAAAATGAAGTCATGATAGTTGGCCTTAACTTAGCAAAGGCTCTAAAAGTATATCCTCTTTAAATCCATAACAACTTTCAATTCATAGTGGATAATGCAATGGGGCTTTCGAGCTAAGACAACTAGTATGTCTAAATATCACCAACTAATAATAAAAAAACTAAAAGATGCCAACAAAGAAGGAATAAGGATTACCATATCCTAAATCCTAAAGGTGAAAATTAGCCAATGTTAACACAATAGACCTTTCGTCGGAGGTGTGATTGTAATTTTTTAAAAACATGGCATCAAGGAAATAAGCGAGCTTGTAATAGGCTCTATCGAATAAACAATCATCTAAAAAGTCTAGATAAAATTAATAAAATAGTATCCGAAAAATGAAATACTCTTGACCAATAGAGTAGAAGTTCTATGACTAAAAAAAAAAAAAAAGCAATATGATATTGTCTAGTAGATGAGAAACTTTATAAATGATCCACTACAACACCTTTATTAAAGTGTATTTCTTTTGAAACAAACTAGTATGTGTTGAATGAAATAGATAGACACATGTGTAGCCTACATATAGGAATAAAAAGTGTTGCTAACCTAAACTACCCAAATAGGGTTTTATTGACTCTTTATTTCCAAGATTCGAAGTCTTAGTTAAATACACAACAAAGGTTAGCTCTAATTCTCTACCATCTATCGAGTAGAAATGGATGACATTCCATTACCATAGTCATTCTCACACCAAAGGCTAAACATATTGGGACCTTTTTTAAAGTCTTTAGGTAAAGATAATTTATCCTAATAGCCATTAACTACTAATCTAAATTGATAGAAGTAGAAGTCCTAATCGATATCACATCCAATAAGGTGATAACTTTCATAAATAAAAATATCATATGTAGTTTTGGCATATCCAAAGTCCTTATCATACATAATGGCCTCCATTTTGATAGTAAAAAAAATAAACAAACACTATTAAAGACTCAAAATAGATCATCGATTCTCCTTAATACCTCACCTATAAATCGGTAGGTAAAAGGAGCTCATTAATAAGATCCTCCCAAATGGACTTAAGAAAAAAATACCGGATGTAAAAGAAGAATGAGCAAAACTCGTAGATGAAATTCTATGGGCTTACGAGATAACCAAAAAGACATTAATTAGAGAAATTCCATTCCTATTATCTTATAGAGTATATGCCATAATTCTTATTAGGATTGATTGTCCTAGCCATCGGGTATAAAAATTACTCATCAAGAGTGAATGAGCGAGAAAATGAGGGCTAGTTTAGACCTCTTAAAACAAATATGTTTGGTTGCTTTAATAAGAAAATGAGGCATATAGACAAAAAAGTTCTTAATATCACAATGCACAAGTTAAGAACATAAATTTTTACATTAGACATCTTATGTTGAAAAAGTTAGAGGTTACTAGAAATGCAAAAACTAAAGGGAAATTGGCACTCAATTCGAATAGGCCAACAAGATGGTAAGAGTCATTAAGACCAATACTTATCACTTACAAAATGTAAATGGAAAGTACTTATCCCATGCATGGCATTCCTTCCACTTGTAAATATATTATCAATGAACTTAAATTACAAGAAAAATAAAATCCTTTGTTGAATGTTTCCTAAACATGCAAACTATTTAAAGTAGAAAAAAACTCCATATACCTAAAGTCATACTCCCCAAAAAACATACAACTATTCAATTTCTCCAAAAATCTAAATTTCCTAAAGGTTAACGACCATGATCATTTAAGAAATAATGGTGAATCTCTTTAAAATCTAATGTTGTTAAAAGTTTTGAGATCGAAAACCAAGAGTCTAACTCTATTCGGGCGTAAAATTTTATAAATCTCTTACTAATAAGTCTTATCATCAAGGTTCCAAGACTTTAGAGATTCAAAAAGAAACAATAAAGGACATAGGATCTCATTAGCCTTGTAGTCACCAATAATTAGCATAAATGATTGTGAATCCCCATCATAAGTAAGTGAAAATATAAAAGAAAAAAAGATTGGTAATGTTTGTCAAACTTCTTCAAGACAAAGACAATAAAAGCAATATAAAAACACTACTAAATCAAGATATCCCTACAACCCATCTAGAACATCCGATGGAAGATGAGGAGTTTGAGAAGGCTCGCTAGAAGAGGGAGGAGGAACATTTAGAGGCCTTGGCTTAGAATCATTTATCGGATAGATCCATCTTTTTGTCGTAGTAGAATACTCAAGATAGATCGCATCAAAGTCCATACATTCATTGTCTTCAAGTACCTTAGAGAAATCTATAATTATTCCTTTGGGCTTATTATAAAAATAAACATCAATCAAAGTCTCTAAAACCATATCCACATAAGCTTTTCTTAAGCTAAGAGTTCATTTGAACATCTCTAACAATACATATGAGTCATCCCCAATCACCTTTAATTACTTAATTTTTACTTGAGAATCCTCCTATCTCTTGGTCATAGCTTCTATTGCTATCCTAGATTCCTTCACCTTCTTTTTCTCCTCTCTTAAAACTAATTCTAAATCTTTATACATAAAAAAAAAAGTAATTTCTTTGGCCTTTAAGATCTCATCTAAAGAAGCCTCCGAGTTCTTCGTTTTTACCTTCATCTCTAACCTACAGAGAGGCCATCTTTAAGGCATACTCATATAGTTTTCCTCTTTGCTTCCTCACAAGGTTATAAAGTTCCTATATTTGTTGTTTCTCTGTTTGCTAGCGAGAAATTCATGGGATTGGATTGAATGATCTAATCACAAAAGATAAAGTGATAAAAAAAGGAAAGTATCCACCAAAACACATAAGTGATGCTAATATTGGCAACAAGAGAGATGTTTTTCTTCAATTAAGTAGTAAGGGAGATGGTATCTCACTTCCTAAAATCAACCAAAATTTGGGTAAAAAAATCCTAAACAATAAGCAACCTTTATTCCGTTTGCACCTTAGAAGGAAACATCATTATCAAATAAGTTAGACCACTATTTTTCTTATGATTTGAAGATAGGAATAGGAATGATAGGAAAATAACCCACCAATAGAGGTGCAAAATTGACTTCTAAAAGGCATAAACAAGCACTTTCTTTCCTTTTACCTCTTAACTCCTTACTTCCTTACCCTTAGCCGCTTTTTTCCTTCGGGATTAGTGCGTTTAAAGTTAGAAGAATCAAGAAGAGATGAATCTCTTCTTTTAGAAGCAAAAGAGCTTTTTGCCTCAAGAATACCAATAAAAGAAGCATCCAGGGTCTTGTTTCGATTTATGAAGTCTGGACCTCCAAAAAATAAAATCTCTTTTTCTCTCTTTTATCCCATTATGTCTATATCAATAACATTTGAGTCTATAAGTTGTTCAAAAGGATTTTCACCATTAAAAATTTCCTTCAAACTAGAAGAGTCCTTTTTTTTACTATCGAGTCTTTAAGAAAGAGGAAGTTTCACCCAACTTTAAAAGAGGATCAACCTTCCTTACCATCGTTTCCCAATCAATAAAAGGACAACCCTTTTTAGTAGCTTATCCAAAATATGACCAAGTTCCCTCAAAACAAAATAGGCGGTTATAAAAAGAAAGAAAAAAAAAGATGTAACCACCCCGAGCTTTTAGGCTTGTAATTAATCTCTTCACTAATCGATTGATCTTATACTTTTTCCCTTATCCTGTGGGATTCAACCAAAAGTGGTCACATATCCATACTTTAAACTAACCACTTGGTGACATTTTGCTAGTGTAGTGGTAAACCATTCCCTTACTTTTTTTACGTGGTCCTCTTTTTCGATAAAGACTCTTCATAAAAAATTATCCTTTTAAGTAGAAAAAGTATAGAACCAAGAATTACTATGCTTGCTTTTATTGTTCCCAGCTAGAATAAAGCAAGCCTTAAAAAGTATTATAATGGGCTTAGCTTGATGAATATGAAAAATGTGAGCAAAACTACTATAGACGCTTATCCATTTGAATAAAGCTATGTAGTGTATAGTTTGCAATGGTGGAGCATGTCTTTTACAAATCTACTTAACAAATAAGTATAACCATATTTAAACATATACAAAGGAGTGTGTGTGTGTCACATAATCCCTACACAACCTTAAATAGTTGTTTACTTATCCTATCACTAGCAAGAAGTATCCTCGCTTCATAACCGGACCGCAGCTTATTTTATTGATAAACACCTCTAACCTATCGACACTCACTCTACTAGGATATACATCATCAAGATGACTTAGAGGGGACATAACTATCTCTAAAGGAATCTTTAATACCATTATCCTTTTCTCGGAATGACACTTTGGGTAACCAACCATCATAAAAAATCTAGTTATGATCAAACACATGTTAAGTAACATGAAATCAATTATTGCGGGCATTTGAAATTTCAAATTAAAACCACATATATATGTCCCTAGTATTTGATACAAATTACCTTTTGAAATCATAAAAGATTATGCAAATCTCTAAGGTCATGAACAACCATAAATGTATTTGCATCATTAAGGATATAAACAACACAAAAATAACTCTCCAAAGGGAAAAAAAAACCAATAATCCTCTCCAAACCTCTTTAGAGAAAAGGTCAAATAACCTCTATAAGCATGTTTCATCTAATGGATACAAATAGACCTCAAGTAAAAATCAATTCTTTGTCGATATAAATCACCAAAGACTTTTGAGGGCAATTGATACATTCAAAAACAATAAAAATAATAATAGGTATTTTTATGAACTTAGGACAATAAGCCCAATCTCATAGTCGTACTAGGCCAAAATAAGAAACCCCATCGATAAGTCCTAAACCCCGAATATCTTCGATCATTTTTATGTCGATCACTATCAATTCTACAACAAAAAGTACAACTATTAAATGAAGGCATGTTCTTTATGCAATATTATTCCCATCAACTATGACCATGAGGGAGCCTTCGTCCATTCAAATAATGACAAGTCTACATCAAGGATATATGTTCCTTAGAAAGATGTTAGAAGACGTAAAACACATGAGAAAAGACTACTAAATTTTAACCTCCCACTAATTGATCATCTCATGCACTATAAAAATATTAACACTTCAAGTGTTATAGGGTTTGTCTTCTAAACTCTAAAACTAATATAATATCATATATCTTCTCTTACCGACAACAAAATATTATTAAATATACTAACGTCAAATACCTCTCTCTATATGCTAATTTAGTCATTTGAAGGTCCTTCAAACACCATAAGATGGCTTTGTTTTATAGATACTCACCATCTATATATTACGTAATGAGCTATATCAACCACATGATCATCCTTGATTAGAAGCCATCTACCCATTAATATTAATCTAAGGATCATGACCTTGTAACAATGTATATAGAATAATTTTATACTAGAATGTGAAACTCTAAATTAAAGCTATACTTTGTGGTTGTGGAAAAAGAGAGAGCTGAATTTGCATAAATTCAAAGAGGATTTTTTGGTATTGAGTGCTCAAAAGGGTGCATTTGTTTGAATTTTAGTAAGTTATTTTTTAATAAGAAGATATAGTATAAGCGATTGCATGAATATATGTGTATTTGGATCATTTTCTCATGTGAGTTTAGGGCATGATCTTGAAATGTTTTTTCAAAATAAATAGCAAAGCCGCCTTTAAATGATTTTAGAGTTTTAGAGACTAGATAAAAAAAATCCTTAATGGATGATTGGGTTTCTAAAACATCTAATTCAAAATGTCGTGAAATGACCGAATGTTCGAAGTATAGAGTTGTGTAATTTCAAGAGGTTAATCCGGTGGTTAAGAAAGTTTGATCCCTTTTTACAATTTTTAGGTTCAATCCTAAGGTTAGCACTTAAGAAAAGTTATTAAATTTCTCTCAATTCACTTTTGGAGGGAGGGGGGTTGGGGTGTGCGGCCATGCTTTTAAAATTGATCGAGAAAAGATTTAATCTCGCTTAAGGTACAAATTGATTCGAGTATCCCTTAATTAGTTAATTAGTCCTTTTATTTTTTTAAAAAACAAATTAAATAGTCCCTTCAAAAATTAATTGATTAGCCCTATATTTTAAAATCTATTTGTAACTTAATTATTTTTCATTTGTTTTCAATTTATTTTGATTTTATGTTTTAAAACACAAAAAATATGGAAGGATTGATGGAAAAAAAGACATATTTTGAACAAAATAATATTAAATTAATTATTAACAACACTGCAAAGAATTTATTTATTTATTTTTGAACAATAAGAACTATTTAATTCGTTGTGCAAAACTAATAATATTGATTTATAATTTACTCTAAAAAAATTGTTCAATGTTGTTTTCAGAAGGAAAAAAAACGTTATGTTTTGGTTTTTAACACAATTCATTAAAAAAGTCACGTGTACGAGTGCAAATAATCAAAATACCAAAATGAACTTCTATTGTATTTCATTCATAATGCTGTTGTGGCGGTAATGATCCTGCCATTCTACCATATAGTCACATAGCCTTATACTGTGTTTGTGGGCCAATAAATCTAACATGAAAATTTTCTTTCCCTAAAAAACTTGCCAATAAATATGGTCCATTAGGGCTATAAAAATAACCCAACGTTTGGAGGTGGATTTGAGTTTGGCTTGTTGAAATTCTTGTTCGAACTCATTTATTAGCTGGATTAGACCATATTTCAATGCAAACATATTTGAAGCTCGATAAGTCTTGAAAAAAAATTGTAATTTTTTATTTTATAGTTGTATCGAAGTCTTTTTCCATCCCATCTTTTATTTTTTTTCAATTTACCCTATTTTTTATAAAAATATGAACTAAATTACTCTATAGGTAATCTCCTCAAAATAAGAGAAAGGGTAAAAAATAATTTAAAAAGCAACAAAAAACCGACCCCCCACCGCCCCCGCCCCCCACACCCACACACCCCACCCCCCCGGCCGCGAAAAGCCACTTGTTTAGGCTGCTCATGTTCTAAACCGATAACCCGTCCACTTTGGACTTCCTTTTTTTAATCGGATCAATACTTGACCCATTGATCCACCTAGTCGGGTTTGACCAGTTTTCTCGTAAATCCAATCTTTAAAGTCAACCTAAATCAGTTATGTGGCCGGACCAATTCGAGTTTAATAACACTAATTCAAGCACACTTGTCAAGCCCAATCACATACCAAACTTAGCCAATTACAAGGATTATTGGCCCACTGGATCAACACACAGTTTGTTAAACTTAGCCAATTACAAGGATTATTGGCCGCGTATAATTTTTTTTTCATCTTTTAGTAAACAAATTAAAAAATAGTTTTTTTTTTTTAAATAACCTTTCAGATTTTGATCAAGTCAATGACTGAATCAGAAGAGTTGCATAGATTTTGATTGAGTTATCGAGTTTTCAAATTAACCTATCAAACTGGGTTTACAAATAAAAGGATAAAATATGTTTTTGTAACTTTATTGTTTTTGATATCATCTTAAAATTATCGTTGTGTCATATATATATATATCACAAAACATACATTACCTGAGTAAATTAAATTAGTTCCTTCATTTTTTAGAAATGAAATAATTAGTTATTCTTTTTAAAAAACTAATTATTTAATTTATTTATCAATATTGATCATGATTAATTTAATATTAATTTATTTCAAAAAAATGTCATCTTTTCTTATTAATTCTACTATTTTTTTTCTATTTTTTAAATCAAAATAAATTCAGGAAAAAAAAAACAAAAAGGATGAAGTAATAAGAAAATTTAAATTGGGATTAAAGCGGAGGTTACCTCCGTGAACAAGACTAATTAATTACAAATGTATTACCTACTAAGAAACTAAAAGCTCAAGTGTAATCAGTATTTTGAGCAAATACCATTTTCAGCCAAACTTTCGAGGGAAGAATGCGTAATTCGTTTCCAGGACAGGATGTAAGACAATAATACCGTTCTCTAGGAAGAGAATGTTGCCGGTCCTACGGTGAAACAGATTAGAGAAACTCATGTTGGGGCAGTAATTTCTAATGCAAATTTCAAGTGTTGTTGGAGCTGCTAGGGAAGTTGTTTACAACTATTGAGAATTGAGACTTTCTTTCTTAAATAGATAGGGTGTATTTGCTCTCTTGCTCTTTCTGTAAATCTGGGGTTTTGTCTATTGTATTCTTCCTTCATTGACCAAAACTAAGAAAAACATTGCCATTTCCCTAGGCAGAAATACATGAGCTTAAAGGCTTGCTAATGCTGTATTGTGTGGACAAGATTTTTTCATAAGTAACCAACACATGAGGAACGATAATGTCACCTTCTCATTATCTTTTGGATTTAAAGATTCATAAAGGTCACCTGATAGAAGTGAATTATTTATCATAAAGGTAATACATGATATTTCTATTTAATGTGTTGGTAAATGGGATTCTGCTACCGCATGCCGACACCCCTCCTCCTTAATCATGGATCTAATTTTTTAATTATTTTTTAAAAAAGATTTTGAAACAAATATATTTATATATAAAAAACAAAAGAAAAGAAAGGAAGAGGATATCTCGACCCGAGATTCCAGTTTGGAATCTTTCCTTGAAGTTAGTGGATTATTTTGCCATTAATTTGATGGTGGATATTTCCTAAAAATTAGGGATTTACTATGTTAAAAAATTTTATATTCTCTATTTTTATGTCTTAATTGCTTGGTTATTCTGTCAATTACTTACTTACGTGTATAATTGTTATTTGACTTTATCTATTTATTTATTACACATCTGAGAGCTTGATGACTAATCTTAAAAAGTAATGTTTGGCTTACAGATCACCACAACGCTAAAAGCTTTGGCTTTAATCGCGTGGTCCTCACCGCAAAATATCATGATGACATTGAAATTGGAGATGCTGTGAAAGTACTTGCTTTGGCTACTACAGAGGTTGGTCTTGATTTGCGGCTTTATCTTTCACTATAGGGTAAGCCTGAGGTGTGTTAAGGCAAGACTTTGGCGTACAACGAGTTCTATTGAAGCCAAATGACTGATTTGTTAACGAGGTGATTTTTCTTGTTGTATTTGATCAATTGTGGTTTTTCCCTAAGTTCTTGTTATTAATAGGGAATTTGTACTCATCTGTTGTGCTTGTTAACTTTGTTGTTTTATATAAGTAGCACGTTACAAAGTCATTTTTCAGGTTATTTGGAGTTTTTGGATTAGAAGGAGGGCAATGTCTAAAAGATTATGAAGTTATTATCCTTAAGTTTTGTTTGGTTATCGGGAATGAAAGGTTTAAAATGAAAATATAAGAGTCGGAATGAAAATTAAGGAATCGAAATGGCATTTATATTCTTATACCGTATTTGAAATACCGACGAGAAATCGAAATGCAATTTAAATTTTATAATATCTTATTTTTTATACAAATAAAAATAATAATTAGAAAATAATTTTATCAAATTATAATAGTTGTAAAAATAATAAAAATGCTTGGTGGTGGTGGTGGTGGTAGTAGTTATGACGACAATGGTTTTAGTGGTGGTGATGGTTATGGCAATGGTGGTGGTAGCAGTGGTTACGGTGATGGTGTTTGTGGTGGTTACGATGGTGGTGCTTGGTGCTAGTTGTTGTTGCGGTGGTGGTGATGGTTATGGTGGTGGTGGTGGTAAAATGGTTAATAGACAATAAATAAATAAAATATATTATTATTTTGAAAAGAAAAAAAAGTCCATTCCTATTCTTTATTTTTATTCCCACATCTTCTATCAAAATGAAGTTGTGTGTAAATCTTTATTCTCATTCTCACTCTTCATTCTCATTCCTACTTCATTCCTTTTAACCAAATAGCTACAACGTGAGAATAAAACTTATATTCTCATTTTCATCACTCTATTCACGATTACTAAATAGCACCTTAGTGTAACAACTCTACAAATATAATTCAAAAGAAGGCCAAGACATCCTATTGATACTTTTAAAAAACAAACAACTCATATCTTCGAGGAAAGACAATAATTTGCTAATCGATCTATAAAATTATTTGCTTTTCGATAAACATGATGAATCTAAACTTGCAAAGGATGCCTTAACATGACTCCGATAGATTGGACTAATTGAATATATGAGTTAATCACATCATTTCATTTGAAACACAAATCTACTATAAGTTTTAAATCTACCTCAAATGCCACTTGTCGATAATCTTTCTTCAATTAAGATTCCTCATGGCTTAACTTTAAAAAACAAAAACCCCAATATTGGAAGTATTTAAACTATGTTATTAAATCCAATCCGGATAGCAATCCGATCAAACTATTAAGTTATCAAGTTACTAGTTTAGACAATAATTTTATTAGTCGGACAATTAGGTCGTTGAGTAGGGTTTGTAGTTTATAGGGTAGAGCAAGTGGTTGTAAATGAAGCATACACAAGAATTGTGAAGTGATAAGTGTTTTATTTTAAAAGATGGAGGTTTCAAGGTCGAACCCCACAAGAAACAATTTTTTTTAAAAACCGAGATCAATATTTAACCCATCAATATAACTGGCTAGGTTTGAGTTTTTTTTTTTTGGTAGATCGGATCTTTAATATCAATCCGAATCATTTAGGTGATCGAGCCATTAGGTTTTTTATTTAATCAATCAAACCAATTTGAGTTTAATAACATTGTTTGAAGCACACTTATCAAACCTAATTACAAACCTAACTTTGGCAACTATAGGGATCATTAGATTACTAGATCAACACACAAGTCATTAGATTAACCATATATATTGTCATAATCCATTTTTAACCTCCTTCATAGTTATTTAATTTATTTTTATGCAAAATTCAAAATTTTAAAAAAATTACATTTTGCATAGTTTCTTGATCTTTTCATGATTTTTAAGTATTTTATAAGTTTTTAGAATTTAATTTCTTAAGATTATCCCATAATGTTTAATTACAAAAAAAAGAAATTGAAAAAGAAAACGAGAAAAAAATATGCGATGACCAAATTACATCCAATTAGGAATATAATTAGAAGGAAATAAAAAAAAAATCAAGGGCCTTAATTAAGAATGAATAAGGATGGAATAGAAAGAAATCAAGAGAACATGGACTAAGCAATTTCAATTAAGGGCACAATTGGAGGGAAAAAAAAAGGGGAATGTCTACTAAAATTGAAAGAAATGTATGAAAGAAGGACCAAATTTGATTTTTACTCCGGTCCTAAAAACTCCAATAAAAGCTGAGTTTTCTCTTCTTCTTCAGAAGTTGTGACTCTTCCTTTAAAAAAACAAAAAACCTAACAACCACCTTTGCCGTTGTAACCCACCGTCGACAACACCTCACCACACCCACTTCTTCACCAATCTTTACCCATAGTCAAACTACCTTTACCGACTCGATCTCTATTAGTCTCAAACCAACTTTTCTTCTCTTTAATAGCAACTTAACACCTACCGGCCTCCACAACTATTACTCTCCACCACGATGGCTATCCCTATCACCACTTTCACTATCATCTTCTTCTCCTCCATTAGAACCAATATTCACCCAACAAAACCATGCTAGCCATAGCCCTCATCCTCCATGATAGCCTATAGTAGATGAACAAAGAATAAAAAAAACTCATGATCAATGGCTTAACCCTTCCAACCTCAAAGATACATTGCCATATTTACCGGACCTCATTGAATATAACCCTCACTTGGATCAATAACCACGGCTCCTCCCTAATCTCCTCCTCTCCAATAGTAATACATACAACCCTTATCTAGTCGAAGCTTCATATCTCATAGCCTTTAAAACAAAAAAAAATGACAAATACAACCCTCCTTTAAACCCAAATCCTCACTGCTGCCACCACAATAAATCGGCTCTAATTTTGCAAAAAAAAAAAAAAAAACGAGAGAGAGAGAGAAAAAAAGGAGGTCGAGACTCGGGTGGTTTAATTCTCTCTATAAGCCATGATGGCCAACTCCATCTATGGAAGAAGGAAGAGGAGGTCGAGAGGGGCAATTCTATCATTTTCTATACTATGAATAAATCTATAATTTTTTACATCAAAGGGTAGTTTGGTCATTTCTAACATCAAGGGAAATTTCGATCATTTTTTCCACTTCGAGGATAAAATTGCTATTTTTAAATAAACACAAGATAATTAAGTCATTTTTAGGATTCTTTATTCTAATTATTCTATAATTTATTTTTTTAGCATGTTTGAATAGAGTATGTGATTGTGTTGAAGTACAATGGGATGTGTCATTATGCATCGAACTTGAAGGATCAAAGACCTTTCGAGATATTGAGGTGAAATAAGATTGATTCAATATTTTATGATAGAGTTGAGAGGATGAGTTTGTGTTGTATTTTATGAATTATCTAAGATAAATGTTGATCTTGATGAGTTGTACATTAATTAATTGTTTGTGTTGTTATTTTCTTGAAATACTTCATATTTAATTTAATTAATTAGTTCACTGATTATTTTGTTTGGTCGTTATTTGCTTGAAATAAAAGCAAAAACAATTAATTGATTGAATTGTTTGAGTCGTTATTTGCTTGAAATACTTCATATTTGATTTAATTAATTAACTAATTGAATTATTTATGTTGTTATTTACTTAAAGTGCATTGAGGTGCGCCATTGGGCATCAAACTTGAGGGGTCGAAGACCATCTAGGATATTGAAGTGAAATAAGGTTGATTCAATACTCTAAAATAGAGTTAAAAGGATGAATTTGCATTGTATTTTATGAATTATCCGAGATAAGTACCAATCCCGATGTGTTATAAATTAATTGATTGAATTGTTTATGTCTGTTATTTGCTTAAAATGCTTTATATTTGATTTAATTAATTAATTAACCGATTAAGTCTGTTTGTGTTGTTACTTGCTTGAAATGTTAGGTATCTAATTTAACTGAATTACCTAATTTAGTTTTGGTCATTTTTATTCGAGCATTCGAGTAAATATTTTTTTAGTTAATTAGGTTATTTTTCAATAATGTTGGATCGAGAGATGTCAAGCCCTATGAAAAATTTAAACAAATAGACAATGAGAGTTGAGGCTATAAAACAAAGTCAATAATAAAAATAACAAATTCATCGTGACTAACCTATAAAAAAATTCTCATGAAACCTAAGATGACATAAAATCATAACCAACGACTAAAGTAATAAAGTCCAAGTAGTACTACCTAAAAAGATTTCATAGACAACAAAATGATCATATGTCATATGATCCTTAAATACTTTTTAAGCCTTTATGCATCCATTTTTCATAAACTTAAGTCACGGTCTATATTACGTGCTTCTATAAGTCCTTTATGATCAATAACAGTTTGCTTATATTGATAAATTTTAATCTTAAAATAACAAAGAGAATAATTAAAAAAAAAAACCTTGACTAGTTGGTAAGTTGTTTGTTATTCTTTATGTTATCAAATCATAAGTTTTTATCAACTAACTTGGAAGCAAAAAAAAAAAAAAAAAAAGACAAAATCAAGATATTTTCGGATAAGATTATCCTTCGAACCTAATTTTTTAAAATACCTTCAACTCAATCCTTTTCATTCACCAAAAATAAACTTATCATTTGACCATTTATCTTCAATAGCAAAGAAAAAGCAATTTTTATAGAAATCTTGTATGGCCCAAACACATTTGACACGTCTAGCTTAATAACCCTCTTGAAAAAATTGCATCATAATATTTAAATGTCATGTTTTTACTATTGACCAATCAACTTAAACATTTTCATAAATGAAAGTACTTTTATTGGTACATATCTATATTTTTTCAAATTATTTGAATTAAGAAAATCATTCAAGTTAGCTTAATCTATGAAAATCAAATGTTTATTCAATTATTTTTCTCAAAACACGATAAAAATTCTAAGACCAATTTACAAATTAAGGAACAAGAATCAAAAGATGAAATTTTAACACAAGCAATGATTGTGTAAAGAGAGTGACCAACGTATGATCTCAATTAGCACTTGGGGGTGCGTTATGATCCAAATTGAATGATAATCAACAAATTTAGAAATACTTAGAGGCAAGAGCAAGGATTTAACAACTTGAATCGAGTTTAACAATTGATCAAGCAATGACATTGTCAAACTAATTGAAAGTATAAGAGCTTAAAAAGTAAATTTTTGAGCATCAAAATAGATAAAATCATCAAACAAAATGAGGTAAAAGAGTAGTCTTAAAATAAGATGGTAGCTCAACTAGATTTTAGCAAGAAATTGAATTAGTTGAGAATAGTCAAACTAGAAGATAGATCATAATACAAAAATGGTTGTCATCAAGTTTCGGAATAATTCACTTATCCTAAAGACTATATAGTGCTGGGACAACGAAATCCGAGTTGAGAAAAAAGGAATGGGCGACCTCTATCAAGACTTGGGGGGTAATATTATTGCATCCATTCCATAGGCTGACTCACGAGGAGAATGAAGAAGTCAAATGTTAAAAGAGAAGACACCGATGAAAGGGGTTTGAGTACACGTAACTGGAGTAGCTTATATTTCTTATAAATAAGAAACTAACCATTGCAATCAATCTCATTGATATATTTTACAAATTTCAGCTCAAATATAAGGACGAGAGACTCATTCCGGACATAAAATTTGAAAATCACAGGACCATAAAGGGTGCACATTCCTCAAATTATTTTAGGCAAGATTGTTTAGCGATCATTTTTCATTTTAGGCATGGTTGCCTAATTAAGTTAATGGTTTTAAGCGGGGTTTCCTAACGATCATTTCTCATTTTTTGACGAGTTACATAATTTAATTGATCATTTTAGATAGGATTGTCTAGCGATCATTTCTAATTTTTAGGTAAAGTTGCATAACTTAGTTCATTATTTTAGATAAGATTATCTAGCAATCATTTCTTATTTCTTATTTTTAGGTAGGGTTGCCTTACCTAACTCATCATTTTAAGTAAGGTTGCCAAGTGATAATTTTTTTATAGGATAGATTATTATTAAGAACGAGACCATTAAGGTAGGTCGCCCGTTCTTAAGAACGAGACCATTAGGGTAGATCGCCCATAAGAATAATACCATCGGTAAAAATAGAAACGAGTCGCCTAGAATAACCAAACCATTAATAGAAGTAGACGTAGAGACATGTCATCCAAAACAATTAGACCATCAATAGTAGTAGGGGTAAGTCCTCGAAAAAACAAGAATATTAGAAGAAGTAAAGGTAGTTTGCCTAAAACAACCGGGCAATTAGTAACGATAAAGGCAAGTCTTCCGGAATACCTAAATCATTAGTAAAAATATGAATAGGTCATCTAAAATAACTAGCCCATCGAGTAAAAGTAGGAACAAGTCACTCATAACCACTCGACTATTAATAGAGATAAGAGCAAGTCACCCGAAATAACCAAACCAATTTTTATCATTCGAGAACTTTTTTTCTTCACAAACTCACTAAGCAAAACCTATCAAAATTTTACACTTCAATCGATTTTTCATTATAAGCATTATAAAGAGTGAGCAATTGTCATTACCCATTTTGACCACCATCATAATTATTTAATTTATTTTAAAAAAATTCAAAATTTTTTAAAAAATTACATGTTGAATGTTTTCTTAATCTTTCCATGTTTTTTAGGTGTTTTTATACATTTTTAGAATTTAATTTCGTAGGATTATCTCTTAATTTTTAATGGAATAAACAAAAGAAAAAGAAACCAAAAGAAGAAGAAGAAGAAATTGAAAAGAAAAAAAAAGAGAAAAAAATCAAGCTCAAACTAAAGAACATAAAATGTGTGAGGATCAAATAACATCTAATTAGAAATATAATTGGAAGGGAATAAAGAAATTAAGGACCTTAATTAAGATTGATGAGGATATAATTGAAAGAAATCAAAAGAATATGGACTAAATAATTTCAATTAAGGACACAATTGAAGAAAAGAAAAGAGGAAATGTACAATGAAACTGAAAGAAACGGACAAATAAATGACTAAATTTGATTTTCACTCCAACCCTAAAAACCTTTATAAAAATTGAAAAAGAAAAAAAAAAGAGAAACAAAATCAAGCTCAAACTAAAGAACATAAAATGTGTGAGGATCAAATAACATCTAATTAGAAATATAATTGGAAGGGAATAAAGAAATTAAGGACCTTAATTAAGATTGATGAGGATATAATTGAAAGAAATCAAGAGAATATGGAATAAATAATTTCAGTTAAGGACACAATTGAAGAAAAGAAAAGAGGAAATGTACAATGAAACTGAAAGAAACGGACAAAGAAATGACTAAATTTGATTTTCACTCCAACCCTAAAAACCTTTATAAAAATTGAGTTTTCTTTTTTTTTTCTCTTAGAAAAAACCTAGTAGCCACTTTTGATGTTGTAATCCACCATTGATAGTTGTTACTCCACCACATACTCTTTCTCTAATCTCCACCCATCATCGAACCACCTTCACCAGTTCGATTTCTACTAGTCCCAAACCAATTGTCCATCTCCACTATAGCTGACTTAAAACCCTTTAACCACCATAACTCGTCACTCTCTCCCATAACCACTATCCCACACCATTAATTTTAGTGTCATCTTCATCTCCACTATTAGCACTGATCTCCACCTAACACAACCCTACTAACCACTGTCTAATCCTCTATAGTAGCCTATAGTAGCCGAGCAACGAAAAAAAACTCACGATCGGTGGCATAACCCTTCCAACCTTGAAGCTTCTCTACCATTCTTGTTAGACCTTAACAAATGTAACCCTCACCTGGATCAATAACCATAGCTCCTTTTCGATCTCCTCCTCTCCAACAACAATAGATACAACCCTCATCTAGCTGAAGCTTCACATGTTAGAGCCACTAAAACAAAATCAACCACAAATATAATCTTTATCCGAACTTGAAATCTTCATTGCTACCACCATAACAAATCAACTCTAATTTCCTAAAAAAAAGTGAGAAAAAAAGGAAGGAGGTCAAGACTTAGGTGGTCCAGTTCTTTCTACACGTCATGATAACTAGCTTTATACGTGAGAGAAGGAAAAAAAGGCCAAGAGGGATAATTCTATCATTTTTCATACCAAAGATAAATATGTAATTCTTGACAACAAAGGGTAGTTTGGTCATTTCCATCGTAAAAGGCAAATCCGATCATTTTTCACTCCAAGGATAAAATTGGTATTTCCAAAGCTACATAAGATAATTCAATCATTTTTGGGTCTGTTTGTGATAGTTGTTCTAATTAATTTTTAATTTATTTTTTTAGCACATTTAAATGAACTACGTGATTAGATTGAAGTGCATCGAGATGTGTCATTGTGCATCGAACTTGAGAGGTCGGAGATCCCCTAGAATATAGGGATCCAACACTAATTTAATACCATGCCATAATAAAAACAAAGATAATTTGATTTAAATAATAGACGAGACTTGGAAATAAATTTAGAAAATAATTTGACAAAATAAATTCTTAAGAGATACATTTTTAGGATTAAACCGGACATAATACTTTTTCCGAAATGGGTGCCTTTGAGCGGTCGATATCTTTCCAAAGACATAACCAACTACTTGCAATATTTGAATCTAGTATCTTTTTTAGGTTCTCTAGCTTTTTTTAATATTAGATTTTTTAAATACTTATTAACTCTTGTAATAATGTAAAAATAATTTTTCATAATTTTTTGGAAATCTTCTAAATGTCGAGGTAGAGACATAAATGATTTTGTTTCATTTTTTTGTAATATATATATATATATATATATATAAAGCATTCCAATTACAAAAATATATTTTATCCTTTCATTTATAAACTTCTTTTATAGGTTGACTTAAAAACTCGATCGCTAAATCAAAATCCGATAGTTTGAAGATGATATCAAAAGCATTCGGGTTACAAAAATGTATTTATCCTTTCATTTATAAACCTACCTTATAGATTGACTAAAAATCTCATTCACTAAATCAAAATCCAATAGTTTTAAGATGATATCAAAAGCCTTCGGGTTACAAAAATATATTTTATCTTTTCATTTATAAACCTCGCTATATAGGTTGACTTAAAAACTCAATCATTAAATCAAAATCCGATCAATTTTTTCGACTTAGTTATTGACCTTGTCAAATATCAAAGCTCGAACAAGTTAAAAATTAAAAAAAAAAAAAAACAACAACAACACACAACACAAACACACACACACACACACACATACATTATTTTCAACTCATTTATATTGGGATTAAAATGGAGGTTGCCTTTGTGAACAAGTCTTATGAATTATAGATATATTACCTTGATTAAGAAACTAAAAACTAAAGTTTAATCGAGTTTTCTTATCCAAGTACTATTTTAATTTTCAACCAAGTTTTAGGGAAATAAGGCCTAATTTTGCAATGACATGAAAACTTCGTTTTGCTTGCTCATTGTTCTAGAAAACATTTTACAATTCTATAAACTACCTTCGTTTAAAAAACATCAAACTGACTTTTGATCTTTAAAAATTATCGGAGAGAACCCAAACTTCGAAATCCAAAACACTAAACCTAACCCTTTTATGTCTCTTACTCTCTTTGATGTTTTTTATTTTCTATTGTGCCCTCTAAAAGGCAATCCATTTCCCATTTTATCAATCCCAAGAGCTTCTCAATTCCAATGGCAACCCTCATCAATGATACTCTTCTTTCACTTTGAAACCAACACCTTCGCTGATTTTGAGTGGGGTATCGACCGAGTTGATTTATCCGTGCTTAACCCAATCCATCTCAACATCACCTAATGGATTTAGGTGATCCGTAAATTTCCTATTTAAGGTGTGGGCATGTGGGATCCTGTCGCCACATGCCAACACACCACTTCCTTAAATGTGAACCTTTTTTTTTTTTTTTTAAGGATTTGAAATAAAATATATATTATAAAGTTAGTACCCTTAACATAATAACTTCACAAAATATCATTCAAAAGAAGACCAATGCATCCTATTGGCGCATTTAAAAAAAAAATAAACAACTCCAATCTCCAAGAAATGATCACAATTTATTAACCAAAATGCAAAATAGTTTTCTTTTTCATAAACACGGTGAATCTAAACTTGTCAATAATGCTTTAACACAAGTCCAATAGATTGAACTAATTGAAAAATTGGATTACTTGCATTATCGCTTTTAGAAATCCAATTTATTGTAAGTTTTGAATCTACTTTTGATGCCATTTGTCAATAACCTTTCTTCTATAAAGATCCTCTATAGCTTAGCTTTTAGAAATACACAAATGCCAATATTGTAAGCTAAACCCTCATTTCGTTGTTAACCCAAATTGAAGCTTTATTAGTTTGCATCTCATCCGAACCATCTTTGCCAAAGGGCTTGTAGCTTAATGGTAATGATTTCTTACAACAAGAGGTCATGGATTCAAATCATAATAGATTAGTTCCGTTAAGAGTCTTGAGTGTGTGAGTTAAAAACAAAAAAATTAAACCATCTTTGTTGAAAATCTAAATTCTAATATTTGGAGTTTTTAGTATTTGTTTGGTAATTGAGAAGTTGGTTTATTTATTGCTTTTTTATTTATTTATGAAACTCCGAGACTTGTTTATAGAGAGTAAATTACTAGAGTCCTTTTATTTTCAAAAAAACAAATTAATTATCTCTCTTGTTTTAAAAATTAATTATTTAGTTCATTTACTAGTATTAAACATAATTTAACTTTTCTCATCAATCATTCCATTTTTTTCTATTTCTTAAAATAAAAAATCAAAATTAATTAAAAAAGAACGAAAAGAATTAAATTACAAGAATATTTAAAATATAAGAACTAAAAAATATTTTATACAAAATATACCTCAAATTATATATATTGTCATTTTATTTTACATTGATTAATAAAAAATACGTGAATAATATATACTTGAATGAGTATTCGAAACTCGACAGATAGTGTATTGATACCTAAAATCCGATCCATGGATATCCTTCGCTATTTCTATTTTGCACCCATAAATGTTAAGTCCATCTAAGATGAGAATAGTTGAAACAACCAAACCAATATTTCTGGCACATTTGTCAAACCCAATTAAGAATCTGATCCGACTAAGTGATTGGATCAACACAATAGTTTTTAGATTGACCCTAAATCCCATTTTTTTTTTTAAAAAAAAAAGTCTAATTGGATAAATAGACGGAGCACATTTGACAACTATGATGCTCAACTCTATTGCCTTACTACTTTTTTGACTTTTGACCTCATTTTATCTTATAGCTAGAACAATAATTTTTGTTTTTTGGAATAAAAATTGAGTAGATATATAGCTTGAATAAGCAAATTATAAATTAATTCTTTTAGTTTTGAAAAAATGATAATTACTTTTTCTGTTTTAAAAATTAATTATCTATTATTTTTATTTATTTTATGTTATTTTCTGATTTTATTTATTCTTTAATTTTTTAAAAAAAATAGAAGAAGAAAAAAAATAGATATCATGAAAAGATTCATAAAAAAATATTTTTTTAAAATAATATTAAATTAAATATAAATAACATTAATAAAATTAAATGGTTAATTTTTAAAATAAAAATCTCAATTAATTTGTTTCTCCAAAATAAGAGAATAATTTATAATTTACTCTAGCTTGACTACAACCTGTAATATTGACTGCATCCCGTTGAAGACATAACATGAATTTTTTTGGGGTCAAAGCCTGTACCATTTCTCTCAACCTTTGGCTCTGTGTGTGTTGGGGCGGGGATGGTGGGGCGTTTGGCAAAAGCATAGTTCGATAAAGACATAACAACTTCAACTTTGCTTGCTCACT
This sequence comes from Dovyalis caffra, assembly GCA_963924115.1. NCBI lineage: Eukaryota > Viridiplantae > Streptophyta > Magnoliopsida > Malpighiales > Salicaceae > Dovyalis > Dovyalis caffra. Next base: position 17,381,120 of record CAWUPB010000913.1, on the reverse strand, counting down.
GGTCTAATCCTAAAAGAACACTTTGCATCTACTCTAGATGTCTGCTCTGAGTGTATTATAAAATTTCTCGTCTTCACTTGAAAAAATCAAATTTGACTTTTGACCTCCAAAGACTCTGTTTTTCTCCTCCATTATGAGGGAGATCACCCAAACTCCGGAACCCAGAACACCGAATTTTATCATCTTATGTCTTTCACTCTCTTTGATGTTTCCCATTTTCCATTGTGCCCTCGTAAAGGCACCCCCACTTCCCATTTTACCCATACCAACAGCTTCTCAACTCCAATGGCAACTCTCATCAATGGCACTTTTCTTTCACTTTGGAACCAACACCTTCACAGACTCTGAGTGGGGTACCGGCCGGGTAGACCCCTCTGTGTTCAACCCGACCCGTCTGAACACCACCCAGTGGGTCCAGGTTGCTAAAGACTCTGGATTTAAGCGTGTGATCCTTACCGCAAAACATCATGACGGGTTCTGTTTATGGCCTACTGAGTACACAGATTACTCTGTCAAGTCAACTTCCTGGAGAAATGGAAGTGGGGATGTTGTGAAGGAGCTAGCTTTGGCTGCTAAAGCCGCTGGTGTTGATTTGGGTCTTTATCTTTCGCCATGGGATAGGCACGAGGTGTGTTATGGCAAGACATTGGAGTACAATGAGTTCTATTTAGGTCAAATGACTGAGTTGCTGACAAGGTGATTTTCTTTCTTGTGCTTCATCCCCTGGGATAGCCCCTGGTGAAATTGCATGTGTCTTCGAATAATTATTCAAATTTATGTTTTGTGGTAATTAAGTTCTATTTGTGTCGTGTTTTATTTCTGCAGGTATGGAGAGATAAAGGAGGTATGGTTGGATGGTGCAAAAGGAGAGAGAGAGAAGGACATGGATTATTTTTTTGATAGTTGGTTTAGTCTCATCCATCAACTGCAGCCTGGGGCTACCATCTTTTCTGATGCTGGTCCCGATACAAGGTGGATTGGGGATGAGGCTGGCGTCGCTGGGTCTACTTGCTGGTCTCTTTTTAATCGGAGTTCTGCCAAGATTGGAGGCACTGATCCTGAGTGAGTTGACTTTCTAACCTTCTCTTCCATGATTTTTTCTCTTGTCATCTGGTTGGTGATTCATTGCAAGGTCTATAGTCGTTAAGAGTTAATGATTCTTTACAATGCTATGGATTCCATGCCTGCCTAAGTATTACTTGTTTAGTTAGAGACTTGGTGGCACTGCAGCTCAGCTGTTAAGCAAATCACATAGCCCCCATTTCACCTTTATGAGGATGATTCGACTGAACACAAACAAATGAGAGAGATCATATTTTCAAGATGTTGAGAAGAATGTAGGCCTTGTGTACTTAGCTTATCTGTGTCTGAGCTCGCCTATCTGTTAACCAAAAGACTCTTGGTTTTTTCTATTCAATAGGAACTGCAAGGCTTTCTCTTAATGGGAATGCAGCGATGATTTTTTTCCCTGTACTTTCAACACCTCCAGTTTTTCTTGCATGCTAAATCAAATATCAGACTTTTTTATTTCACTTGTTATTGCCTATCCAACAGATACTCGCAGGGAGGAGACCCATCAGGTCTTGACTGGGTGCCTGCTGAGTGTGATGTATCCATTCGACCTGGTTGGTTTTGGCATGCATCGGAAGTTCCGAAGTCTGCAATCGAGCTTCTTGACATATACTACAAATCTGTTGGCAGAAACTGTCTCATGTTACTGAATGTGCCTCCAAACTCTTCAGGTCTTATATCAGCCGAAGACGTTCAAGTGCTTCAAGAATTCTTTGAACTCCGAAGGTCCATATTTTCTTATAATCTAGCTAGGAAAGCCATTCTTAATCCCAGCAGCACACGAGGCGGCATTGGTGATTCTCGCTTTGATCCCTCTAACGTCTTCAAAGAAGGCATTTACACCTATTGGGCCCCAGAGGAGAATCAATCTGATTGGGTGTTACTCTTAAACCTGCAAGAGTCGGTATCTTTCAATGTTCTGCAAGTCCAAGAGCCAATTCACATGGGACAGCGAATTAGCAGGTTCCATCTTGAGATCCTGAATGAAGATGGGAAGTGGAGGAATGTGACTAATGGCACAACAGTTGGATATCAAAGGCTGTTGCAATTTCCTACCGTAGAAACTCAGCACCTGAAATTCGTTATAGACACGAGCCGGGCAGACCCGCTCATTTCATACTTAGGAATATACATGGATCAGTTTTCCATTGTGGATTCTGCATATCATAAGCGAGCACCAACAAACTTCCACAGTAGGAATATACATGGATCAGTCAAGTACTTCGGCGAGCTATACACAACCATTCTAGAACAGCGACTATTTAATGTAAATGGCTAACGCACTGTGCTGGCATATTTTCATTTTCCAATAATATATTTATCCAATTCTTATTCGCTTTCATGTGCATGTTGCGACTCCATCTTCAGAATTCAGGCACGGAAAGGTTCAGTGTATGTTATGCAGTTCGATTTTCATTTATGTCAAAATAAGAAAATAAAAAGATATAGGCACATTTGGACAGCATTCCTATAATATTTTTTACACTTTAGTCTGTTTGGCTCATTGATGCACAGCTCAATTTTAGCTGAATTTGACAGCTAGAATTGGCTTATGTCAGTCATTCAAATGCCTTTCATCAACCAACAGTGGTAAAACTTGCTTAGGCGAACACACAGATCGAAAGTGATCAAATGGTTCATCACAATGTGTACAGACAGACAACAATTTCACACCGCACAACCAAGGAAAATAGTATGAGGTTTCAGCAACCGCAAATTCATTTGATGCAATTTTGAGGCAAGGTTAAACCATTTGGTTGATGGATTTGTGTCCTAAAAAACATTGATAATCTACAACAATTATATGTTTCTCAAATTCTGTTCATATGCTTAGACTATTACGGGTTCTTCAAAACAAAAAAAAAAAATTGAAAAGTGCCTTACATTATTCGCAGAAAATGTCACTGCTCAGGATGAAGCACTACTCATCCCAACTCATTCAACACATCATGCAATGATTGCAGCTTCAGCATACTGAAACTGCCCTCTTAAATCCCATTTTCCAGATCTTAATTCCCAATACCCCAGATGGCACCATGTGCTGTGATCAAAAAGAAATTTACGGCAAAAAATCCACCAGTTCCAAGAGGTCAACATTTCTATTGATGTTGGCAATGCTATGCCATATCATCTGCCGCACCTTGCTCCCAAAGCATCCCACAGCCAATCCGTGCAATTAAACAATAATGAGACACACATCTAATGAGAGATATGAGGCAGATCCATTGCAAACAAGCACTGTGAGAACAGAAGATGGTCACAAATTCCAAGCTGAATGCTTTTATGTTATTTTGACATCTTGAAGAAGCCGAGCAGCCATTGAGCCTAATCTTCTTGCTTCCCAGTCAGTAAGTTTTGCATTTGGAAATTTCATTGCTAGCTCACAATCTTCATGAACCTTTTCACTACAGCAATCTTTCAACCTACTCTTGGTATTATTACTGCAGCCATTCTCATCCTCTTCCAGTACCTTATCTACTGTTTCAACCTCATCAGTTTGTTGCTCAATTCCTGAAATCATGTTTCCTATGCACCCAGCTGGAGGCTTCAACCCCATGATATAAAGTTGAATACTTGGATGTTGGTAATTACTGTCCATCTGCATCAGATAAAGTGGTTAAAGTGACTTCAACATGCGAAAGCATTAATTATGCAGGTCCAATCACCAGACAACGCATTGACCAACAATCCAGTTAAATCCCGAAACATGTATTTATGACGCAGGTCCAATCACTACCTGCGTCCTAGATTGTCAACATCAGTTGAGAGTAGGATATTATAAAATGGTGTTTCTGAAAGATTTTATACTCGTCAAAAACAGCAGGTGAGAAATGATAGTTAAAGAATCACATAAAAGTCCTAATTTTACCAGATGGTCATTGTAACCATTCATACTTGGTCCAGGAATTTTATATGGAAATGACATGTACAGCACATTAATATCTCATTAAGCCATAAGTATTTATAGCATCAAGAACATACCTTAGATTTCGGAACAGTTTTCACCTCAAAGTTTCTTTTCCACATGTCAAGCATTCGCTCATGGACGTTGGTAGAACGGATCTCATACCCCAACTACATGGAAGTTTAGTACTAAATAAGTGCATCCTAGTCATGTTTCAAAAGGAAAAAAAAAACAAAACAAAACTTTCAAGCTTTAAAGCAACACACCAAAATAGTTGTTTTCGGTCCTGATAAAGCAAGTATTGTCTGCAGCAGTGGTTCCAAGAGATGCTCTGCATAAACCTGCAAAGAACACAAAAATTCAACATCTTAGCATAAAGATGACTAAGAAACTGGATTTATTAATTTATTGAATTTTTTGGGTAGCAACTGGGAAGGTATCCTGTTACTTAAGGCTTATATACATTTTATTGTATTCATGATGTTGCTTCAATAATTCATTGTGCACAGTAATGACGTGGTACTGGATTTGGGAAATATATTAGTTGGTAAATGGTTTCCTTGTGACTCTGATCAAAATAAGTTTTGTTACAAATTCTTCAATCAAGTATAAAAAACTTCTGTTTAGTGTTTGGAGCATTGAGTAGGAGAAGCACAGATTGGTCTTTGCAATTTACTAATAATTCAACTAGTTACAACTTGTTCAACAACATATCAAAGCAAAGTTAGAGGATTCAATGACAAACCTTCGAGGAATCCATGATAAATCATGAGACTAAAACTATTTAAGTAAATGACTTGAAGCATTTGGAAACAAATAAAATTGAAATCAAAATAGCACAAACATGAACTCAAAATGAATATTCCAATATCCCTAAGACTTTGATCCCGAGGGTCGGACTCTAAAGAGCTGTTTGGTTACCGGGAATGAAGTAGTGAGAATGGGAATAAAAGTTTTATTCCCACCTTATAACTCGTTTAGTTGAAAGGAATGAAGAGAGGATGAAAATGAAGAGTGGGAATGAAAATAAAAATTACATATAACTTTATTCCCATTTAAAAGGTGGGAATAAAAACATAGAATGGGAATGAATTTTTTTTTCAAAATAATAATATATTTTATTTATTTATTATGTATTAACTACTTCTACCACCACCACCACTACTATCACCGCCGCCACCACCACTATTATTTTTACAACCATTATAGTTTGATGAAATTATTTTTTTAATCATTATTTTTATTCATATAAAAAACCAGATGTTAAATAATTTAAATTTCATTCCGATTCCTTATCGGTATTCCAAACATAGCATGGCAATACAAATATTATTCTGATTTCCTAATTTTCATTCCGATTCTTGCATTCTCATTCCGGACCCGTTAACCAAACGACACCTAAAGGCCATAAATGAGGAAGCCAAATGTTATGGTCTTGAGAATTAGAGAATTAAGTGCAGGTACCAAGCCGAGATAAAACTATGAAAGTAAAGACAATTATCATTATATTGTTTCCAATTACGAGTTCAGAAAAATATAATCATCAAACAAACTTACAGCAAAACCTAATCATCAAACAAACTTACAACATCAGTGCCAATGATGCAGTCAAATGGTGGATCAACAGCCCTTATATGATCCTCATTCCCCCAGTTCAATTCTTCAACCTGGATCGATCCAAATGAATCTACAAGGATCATAAATCCATCTTAGGTACATTATATTAAATACTTAAATTTAAGTCCAAGTACAATCCTCAATCTGATAGTTAAAGAAACTCTATACTGTTCAGAGCATTTGCCCATCAAACTCACTTGAATATAGAAAACTATCTTAAAGTACAGTTGGCTATTCGGCAAGCACAATGAAAAAGGGTACAAAATTTCTTTTTAAAAATAAAAAAATAAGAGAAGGAAAAAGTGTATGACCACAACAATACTCAAAATGTCTCAAAGCACACCTGAACTGGAATCTATCTGCATTATTCTTGAAGTATTGCGTTCGGCATTTCTTATTAGCAGTGGCAAAACCTCTATTTGGTCAGTTGCAATTACATCACATCCTAGCAGTGCCATCCCTGGAAAGATCAGCTTAATTCAGGCTAAGAGGCACAAAACCTTTTAGTAGTAGATAAAACTAGATCTATATCAAATTGGAAAGTCAAGTAAAATAACATCTATGAAGCATCATTTCACTTGCAGAAAATTAAAAGGGGTATAAGAAAAGAAAAGAAACCCACCAAATCCAGCTACTCCACATCCTGCTCCAAGTTCAATAACACGTTTTCCTTTAAGTTTGGATGGGCAAAACCTTCCCTTTCTGCAATTCCTTTCCTGAAACAACCAATGAAGTGCAGTTTCATAAGATGGCCTTAAGATCTAAAATATTTATTAATTAATCTATGTTCCAAGTAATGTAAATGTGGGCTATCAAATCAGTTAAGCGTAATGTTCTAGTGAGGTGAGCTTTCAAGGATCCATTAACAGATTCATAAGTTAAAAAAGAGCAAGCCACTATCCATGGCAAACTCTCTCTCTCTCTCTCTCTCTCTCTCTACACACACACACACACATTCTCCACATCTCTTTCTTATCTTGCAGTTTTCCAATTACATTAGGTCTATCTCTAAATTTATACAAGTAAATGAGAATATTATAGCAAGATTTGTTGCATAGCTTCAACGTCCTAACCATCAACTCTCATTTCCTTCTCATTGCGCAGAATAAAATGATGCAGGAATTCAAGACCAACAACCTCATCAGGGATCTTCAGGATGAATCCAAAAAAATTGTTCCACTCTCAGCTTATCTGACAATTACTGTACAGAATTCAACTGAACTTGTAAAAGTTATCTAACTAGAAAGCCTAAATAAGAAAACTAAACTTGATCAAGGTTCTGCAAGCCATGCTGCGCTAAGAAGCATAGCACTGCCATTAAAATGATTATGAGAAAAGCGGAGGAGGAATGTTTCCTCCATAATAAGCTTTTCAGCTGCTTTACTGCAATGAAATGATCCATTTTCTTAAAAGCAGACTCTTTACAGAAACAACATATTCTTCTGGTATATAACCTGTTTAACTAATGAGTACAGCATGGTAAAACAGACCCTAAGTCCTGGGTACAACAGCCAAGAATCAACAACAACGCCAGGGAAGGCGTGCTCTACAGTTTCAAGTGCATGAAGAAATAAAAGGCAACTTACCAGAAATTTAACCAACACCATTGACGCATCCCAAACAGTGGTTCCTAAATGCTTGGAATTGGGATCCTATACCAGGACCAGAAATTCATCCGTTAGATAAACATCACGAGAAACTAAAATGCAACATAACATGTGAAAAAATTGCTCAAGGAGACGATGCTATGAAACTGAAAAATGACACAACAAAACCTGTAGTGGATTGACAGATATGCAATTCATTAAACTTCCAACTATAAAGGCTAGTAAACTTTGCTGCTGCGTATCATTTTCTGAAAAGACTAAATGTTTTTGCAACTATCAGGGAAATGTCCATTTTAACAAGGAATATAATAGACTCTTTCACTTTGATTCAGAATCGATGTCCTACCTCAACACCACAAGTACAATCCAGACAGATTATCCTCTCCAAGAATGAACTATACATAACCCAGATCATCTTTTCAAGTCGTGAGTGGTTATAAATTGTTCAAAAAAGTGTCCAACTCAAACTAAATTGGGTCCAAACTTATATCTTCCAATACAAACTACAAGAAACAAGAAATAAAAGAACAAAAACACACTTGAGAGAACTGAAGTTGATGGCCCAAAACTTCAAGAGTAATTGCAGAAGTGTTTGGAGAATTTAACCTGGCAAAAAAAGAATATCATTATCAAAATAAAATCTTGAAAGATATATTGATAAAAGAATTACATATAAAAAAACTACTATAACAGCAATCATGTCCCCATAATGAAGACAAAAGGGCAGCCTACTCCTTATGCAAATCAGGCGCAAAACTGAAGAGGCACTAAAGCATTCGTCGAAAGCCCAAAACACCAATTTAACAATCATGGATTCTAAGAAATTGGCCATCGAACAGAAACTAATATACCTGTCTGGGTCCATTGATTTTTTTCTTTTTCCAAGAGAGTCTAATAGGAAAAGGATGATTATTACTTTTTAAAAATGGTGCTGAGGACTGAGGAGGAGAGTGGGCAGACACAGTGGATTTTGCAAAGGATAATCACAACACGACTTCTGGAGTGCAATTTTGTTTCAGTTGAATTTTAGGGCAAACATTAGATTTGTCCTCCGCCTATCTACCAATGCTCACCTAGTCCTCAAACTATTAATATTTTTAAAAGTAAATTTTAATTTTCCCCAGTGAGGTTTCTCTATTGTTTTTCGTGAGATATCGTTTCTATCAATTAATCCGTTGAATTTTTAACTAAATTTAAATTATTCATTTTTATCTATTAAACTAATATAACTAATAATATGATATTTTTTATGTTTCAACCCACTTCTTAAAATAGATAAGTCTCAATCAAATATTTATCCTTTGATTATATTAAAATTCATAAAATTTGTCTAATCAATTTTTTTAAAATAATATTATTTTAGTTATAAAATGTCACATCATTAGTAATTAGTTTTTGCATTTATGAATTTTAATATATTTTGAAGGACTAATATGTAAATTTTAATTATAATTAGGTATTGGTATTGTTAATTTTATGTTATTAAACTTTACCTTCTAAACAGTTCACACATGTTTTTTTTTTTTTTCAAAACAAGAATATGTAAAGATGACAATGAGATATGTTCTTTTTATATATATAATCAAAAAGCTATATTAATTTGGTATTAGATCGTTATGATTTTATTAAAATAGACAAGATTTATAGTTTGAGTTTTATATTTTTATCAATATTTTTTTACATGTTAAAGTTTATAAATTAGGATCTACAAAAAATCTTAATTAGTTATGCAATCCTCAATCATATATATATATATATGATTGAGGATTGCATAACTAATTAAGATTTTTTTAGAATTTTAAAAAGTTAATTGAAATAATAATAAAAAAATCTCATCCTTCGTTAAGTTAATTTACTAGGTGAAAGAAAAAAATTGAAATTTTGATAAAAATTGAGAAAGGTAATTGATACAAATAAAATCTTTTGAAAACCAATCAAACCTTAGGAGAGAAAACTAAAAATTACCCTATTTTTAATTGGATCATCAAATTTCCAAGCATTTCTCGATCGTATTCCTAGTTTCTAACCATTAATATTTTCCATCTAAACTCGTATATATTATACTATAAATTTAAGTCGTATTCTTTTTTTATGTAAATAAATTTAAATTTTTTAATATATATGGACACTAAAATTTTATATTCTTTGAAAATAAATTTCTTTATGAATCTTTATAAAATAATATAGCTAGGTATTAGCAACTATTTGTAGAATGAAACACCAAAATACCTAGATGATAATTTTTTTAAAAATATAATAATTTTTTTTAAAAAAAATTATGTGATCAATTTCTTTTATTTAAGTCCGTATTACAATAATTAAAAAAAAAATGAAGGTCTACAAGGTTTAGCCAAAAAAAACAAAAAAGGTCCATGGCTACAAGCACCACCGTACTTTAAAACTAGCAAAAACAACTTAACGTAAACAGCCCATAACACTTCCTACAACAAACAAAAACGAAAAGGATATGGCCAAAAAGTATGAGAGAATGAAGAGTTTAGAAGGTAGAAATTAAGGATGATAATTTCCATATGTTATTGTCTGATTTGTTTGCATTCGATTTTTATTTTTATTTGATTCTAGCAGGTAGAAATTAGGTAAAATCTGACTCGGTTTTTTAATCTTTTTTTTAAATTTGTTTATTATAATTTTTTTTTCAACGCAAATGCATGGATTCTGATCTAATGATTCATGAATGATACTTATGGTTTTATGCAAAGATACGAAGTTTAGACTTTATTTTATAATTTTATGATTTATCGGATGGAGATGCAGTTTGTTTTTTAAATTTATATTAAATTTTTTCGTAGTCCTACTAAGACTATTTTATAAATTATAAAACCTTATGAACCATATTGTAAATCGAGGCAAATATTTGGTAAAACTATTTCGTTCTGCACTCCAAAAGTCCAAAGCAGCTCCATAGTTAAAACGAGAATTGAATTCCGACTCAATCCATATTGAGCCCACTAAGATATAACGAATCAAAAGAAATAAAAATTCATTTAATATTATGATTTATTTTTTTTAAAAAAAAATTCTTAAGTGGATTTGTTTTGTATCTTTTTTTTTAATCTTATTTATTGAATTTCATATTGAATACACTTTTCATGTTTTTTTTCAAGTGAATTTGTCTTTAAAATCAAAATTTTATATTTATCAATCACGTGAAATTGAGAGGAAATTAAAGTTTGCACAATAAAAGGGAAATTTCCATTAAGTTTTTCGTACAAAAACTGACCGGAGGATTTTATTTATAAATTTAAGGAAGATCACGGGGATAATTCATATAAAACAAACTTTGGAAGAAATTTGATAAAATCCATATACTTTAGGGGGTTAAATAAAATTGACTCTAATTTTTTCTGTTTTTAGGTGAACGACAACCTAACACTTGCGAAGGGAAAAGAAAGGAAGACAGGAAGGAAGGAAGAAAATTGCGATCTTTGAGCAAGCAAAGCAATGGAGGAATATGAGAAAGAAACAACAGTAATGTGTACAGTGATTGGCATGGACTGTTCCAACAATCTCTTTTACAGAGCCTGCTCACTCTGCGACAGAACTCTTCCTGATACTCCCAACAATAATAATACCTTCTGCAAATTCTGCCACAAGAACAGCGCCTCCTCTTCTTCCTCCTCTTCCTACAAGCGCCTCTTTCGCATCCTTGTAAGTTTTTACTACCCCACTATTTATTTTGCAGAAAAAATTCATAGTGGAATAAAGGGTCTTTCTTTCTTTTCTTTTTGGCCTTTGTTTCTGGGCAGGTTTCCATAGCCACGGATACCAAGGTGCTTAATGTTATGTGCTTTGATAGGGCTGCTAGAGTCTTGTTTGGCTGCTCTGCTGATGACTTCTTTCACTTTTCCAAGCTTCACCCTTTTGCTGGTAAAATAATAATAAAAAAATTTCTTAAGACTTATTTTTTTTAATACAATGATGGGATGGATGTCTGGCCTTATGCAGCTGCCAATGCTGCTAAAATTTTGGAAGGGGAGATGTTTAGAATGACGTTGTCCAAACCAAAGAATGGTAATGCACAAAACCTGCGAGCTGTCTCTGTTGTACCTTTGAGATCTGGTTTCAAGCCAGCAATTGAATCATTGAAGGAATTTTATGGGGTAAAAGCAGCAACTTCTTGATTCTTTTGTCCATTAATCTTGGATTGACAACGCTATCTGTTTTTCTGGAAACATGCTATCTATTTTTCCCTTAAAGAGTAGTTTGAGGCATGGAGGTCTTGTGGGTGGAATGTGTATGGTTTAAAATGATCATTTGTTTTGCTGCTGAATTCTGTTTATATGACACTTGAGAAATCAAAAGCACTAATTTACATCTGGACACACAATTGAAACCAGCCCTTGTTGCTGATCACTTCTACTGAAGTAAACCATTGATTATTGCTCTGTAGTCAGCGGTGAATTAGTTGTCTATGTATCAACAGATACTAGTCTTAGGGTGTCAATTGTTTTGAGTAATAAACTGGGTATAGATCAGCTAACCTATTTGAAATTGTTATTCTTTGGGAGTACGGCCTGCTCATTGTTTATGCAACATACTACATTTCTCTTACGTACACTAATGCTTACATTTTCCGAAATCGAATCTCAGGGCTTGTTGATAATATTGATGCTGTCAAGTTGTTCAGTTTGGATTCGTTTAGATCAATTTTGAATTGCTTTATGGTCTAGAAATGATTACCAGCATCAAACCAACTAAGCTTACATTCAGACATATGAGTGAAAATTGTATGTGTTTTTTATTTTGTATCCGTGGAGGAGTTGAGACTTGAGAACATGAATAATGAGATTAGCAGAATCTATCGTTGCAGAAGTGCACAAAACACCATTTCTGAAAACCTTATGTGTGAGACAATGCTTGAGCAAGCTAAGACGGTGGATGCAAATTACTGGCGTGCGATCCTATCATTAGTACCAGTGACGGCAAGCTTTCCTTGCATCCAGCTCTTCAGCATTTGTAATGCAGCTTTTGGTTGATCCATTGGAACCATGTGGCCGGCGTTGAGAACCTGGTGGTTATAGGCAATCAAATTTGCTCGAGTAAGAATCAATATGTCATCACAGATCACACAAAAACAATAGAGAACAACAATGAGGAGAGAGAGGGACCTTTAGGAAACTGAGGGGGCCATGACTTTTCAGTTGTCCTGCTTCTGCACCTTCAACAACGAATGGAACTGTGGGAGCTGCTCCGAAGTCTTTCTTGCCAGACCATGCCATCCCATTAACCCATCTTGAATTTCCTGGAAAAATACAGGTACGTCAAGAATGTAATTAGTGATAAAGTACTAGGGTTAATTAGGTTGTCATACCATATAGACTCACCAAGCCAGTTGCATATGAGATCCTTCTCTCCAGCATAAATAAGCACCTTGATACCATCCTCGAGGAGAGCAGGAATTCCTACTGCAAGATCTCTCATCCAGTCCCTTATCATCGCATCATAAACCACGCTGCTGCAGGAAACAAATTCAATACCTCCTACCCCTAGAGCATCCCTAACTGATTTCTGGTTCAGGAATGTCTCCATGTTCGAGAAGTCGTAGCATAGACTGCCCTCACATGTCTTTCTAATATCATAGTACTGCAGAGAACATAGATCACAATTTCTCATTTGAATGAAAAAAATGGATTTGTGTTTCTTTGAACCATCATTACTGTTGCTCAGCTATTTGTTTAGAGAAAGAAGATGTATAGTTGAAGTTGTGTTTCCTTACATTTATATTGCCAGCAACTCCCATGATACTCTGGAATATGTTGTTGCAAGCTTCAAATGCATTTTCACAAGTAGATATACCATCAGTTCCTGGAAAGAGAGTTTTCAGTTTATTACATAATCAACCAAGGAGAGAGCAAAACCAACTACTGGTCATCAGTGTATGCTTTGTATTAGGTGAATGAAACCAAAGCAAGAACAAGTACCACAAGCTTCGGCTGCCCGTTCACAGTCTGGGATCATCTCGTTTATGGAATCATAATCAGATTTTTGGATTAAATTGTTGTCCAAAGCATAATCAGTGTATGCTTTGTACTGGATTTCAGGACGAGTCAGGCCGTTGCCAATGGCAAAACCCTATTGAACAAAACTTTCAATAGTTAGAAAAACTAAAAATCCGATAAAGCAATGATGAAACAGCTTTAAAGCAAGCAAGATTTGAGAGCCAGAGGGCATACCTTGAGATTTATATGAATTCCTTCTTTGTTTTTGTTTCCTTGGTGAACCCGAGAAGCGAATGCAGGGATGTAGTGCCCAGCATAAGATTCTCCAGTTATGTAAAAATCATTTTTCACCAACTGAGGATGCTCTTTGAAAAATGCCTATAGAATCACAGAGAGAGAACTCACGTGAATATTTATCAACTAAGAAAGAATTCTTACGCTGCCAAAATCATGAACAAACTCATAACGTAAAAGAAACAAAACTTACCTGCAAGAAGTCATATAAGTCATTGCTGACACCCTTTTCGTCATGGCGAATGTCACTATCCTCTGTTGTATAACTAAAGCCAGTTCCTGTAGGCTGGTCAACGAATATAAGATTTGATGCCTGCGAAAGAACAATAACATTCCTATTAATCGAAGGGTACAAAAACTTGTTTATGCTAAAGGCTGCCTCTGCAGTTATGATATAGCTGAGGGAATTTGAAAATTATAGGAGAAGATTATCAGAACGTTAAAAGCACTGCAAATATATATACCTTGTCCCAACCATAGTCATTCCATGAAAGAGACAGATTGTTTGCAATATGGAAAGGACCATTTTCGTAAAACAAGGCCAGTTCACTACTACATCCTGGCCCTCCAGTCAACCATATAACAACAGGATCGTTATATTTGTTACTCCGTGATTCGAAGAGGAAGTAGAACATCCTGTAAATAACAAGCAACATTAATTACATAAGTTGGCTGAAAAATCTATGTGGATATTCAAACAACTCTTCATTAATTTACTGCATCAGACATAACACGGCATTTCTGAATTACCTTGCAGCTTTAGTATGGGGAAGGCGATAGTAGCCAGCGTAATGGCCAAACTCTTCAACAGAAGGCCCTGGATTACCAAGAAGATGGAATTGGAATTGTTTCTCAACAATCTTTGGAGCAGAACTGTCTAAAGATTCATGATCATCAAAGGCAGGTGTGTTGATGGCATGCTTAGGGAACAAGTTGAAAGCTCTTATGAGCCTTTCTGCTTGTTGTCTTGGCAAGTTTGCAGACAAGTCAGTTTGGGTCTTAGGATGTCCTGCATATGAGAATTGCGAATTAGTGAAGAGAAAAAGGAACAAAGAAAAAAACGTGTAATATATTGATGCCATGGTTTTTTAGCACAGTATAATATGAATGAATGTGGGTCTTGGCTTAGGGGATTTATAATATCTATCTCTGCGTGTGAAATATCAGAGAGTTAATGTCATCATTTTTTTTTTTTTTTTAACTTCTATAATAGAATCTTGTTATTGTTGGCACGCCGACTCTTTTCTTATTCTTTTCTTCTTTCGCTTTTCCCTTTCGTTTTCTTGAAGAATCAAAATTTTATATATATATATATATATAGATATCCTAATAGGCTTGGATCGAATTTGTAGCTTTATATATTAATCACTTAATTTTTATAAAAAATTTATAATTATTATTTTTCATATATTGCTCGAATATAAAATATATTTCAATCACTATATGTATAATAAAATATATTAAAATAATATTTTATTTATTGATTTTTTCAAAATTTCAAAATGCCACACAATTTAAAAATATAAAATCAAATAATATTAATAAAAGTTTATTTTGAACCGGATAAAAAATATGATAAAACTAAAAAAATAATAATAAATAATTTTTTTTTCACGTGCCAACAAAAATAAAGTGATGATAAATATAATAATATTAAGTCTTGAAAATGTATATAAGTAAATTTATAATTTTTTTCACGAAAACAATAAGAAATTATTTGTGATTTTTTGAAAATATAGTCATCACTCTTTAAAAATATGCGTTATTTGAATTTTGTAATAAGTAAACTTTAAATTTCAACCTAGTTTCATATTTATATATTTTTCATATTTAAATTTTTGCTATTTTAAAAAATATTATATTATTATAAAAATATTATTTTTAATTTTGAATCGGCTTATTATTATATCGGATTAAAGTAGATTCGGATTTGATTCATTTAATAAACGTATTAACGGATTTAGATAATAATCGAACTTCGATAAAAAAAATTATTTACTAAGTCCATTTAATTATATCATATTCGATCTAATTCGACCCGATGCATGTATGTATAATAATGATGGCTCTAAACCAATAAGACAAATTTCTTTTGTTTTACCAATTAATTATAGTAATGGAAATTCATTGAAATTTTTTGATTCACGTGTACCATTGCATTTATAATTATTTATCATAATACCATAATTAATTAAAAAAAAAAAAACTTTTGATTCTCATATACTTGGTGCATGTATAATATTATAACTTACTACCATATATATAAATACCAGATTTTGACAGACTTGCACCAACATTAATGCCGTAATTTATTTTAAAGCAAGTTTGTTCTATTATTTAATTTTGAAAATTAACATATTAAATTAAAAGGTTATACAAACAGCAAAGAATATTTTCTTCATGGCCCAATTAGCATTTCATTTGTCATGTTTAAAAATGAAAAAAAAAATCTCATAATTTTATAATTTCTCGTTGTCTTCACAGTTTTAGTCCATTTCACAGATGTTTTACGACTAAAAATCTCATGGATTTAATAAATTTGTCTCTAAATCTAAACTAGACATATAAAACATGTATATATATATATTTTTTTTATGTGGCTTAGGCTGCTCAATACTTTATTCTTATTTAAGATTTTTACTAATTTGGAAATTTGGATTAAATAGTAACTTCAATCTAATTTAGATATATTTTAATTTTAATGAGCAAGTGCAAGAACTGCTTAATTCCAATAACGGGAAGTACATTAATTTGTGGTAAAATTTGCAACCGCATGTCTTATCTTGAAAGGCAGGCCAAAACTAGTGGCCTATATAGATCATGGCTGTCAAGTCCAACTAAGATTTAAGAATGGTGCTCTTATAAAATTAGCCTGACAACGTCAAAATCTGACCTATTTAATTCCAATAACAGCAAATTAAAATGTGCGTTTTTCTTCATCATGAACTGAAAAAGAACAAAAAAAATTCTCCCTATTCGAAGAAGCTCGCCGTATCTGAAGCAAGGTTTGGTTTTGCGGTTGTTTTGCTTTACTAGAAAGAAAGAGTGGAGTTTGTTACAGAAAAGTGAAGGGATGATTATCTTGCGTGCAAGATATCATCTTTAACTTAGAAAGCTAATGAATTTAAGTTGGTGGCACCACAGGCTCTCTGCATAAGATAAGATGCATTGTTATTGAAAAGCATAGACTTCACTCAACGTCCATGTTTTTTTTAAGGAGACTGTAACTTGAAAGAGTCAAGAAATGACATCTTCGGATAGAGTTTTGACCCTCTTTTTATTCAATATATTATACCCATGTAAGTTCTTAACTGTAAAGACAAGCAAAATATGCGAAGAGATCGTGGGACATGGAGCCAAGCGATTAAAGGAAAAATAAAGGAAGATATATATACCCTTGTTAAGTTATGATAAGCTCCATCTTTTTCATTCATTCTATCAGTTCATGCTGTAGAGATACGTACCGAGACATGCATAATTCTATTGGCTAATTAAAGAGTTCTGCAATTTACAATTTGATTGAAGCCTAAATTTCCGTTACAAATATTTACCTTACTGGAAACCTCAAATTATATGGAACTTATAAATAATTAATCATTTCAATCCAACGTTTAATAGTTAAAACTTACAATTTTGATTAATTGATACCCAATTAAAAAAAAAAATCAACATAAGATCGTTACATGAGAGACTGTTCACACATGGTAAACTCCATGGTGGGTTAAACAACACAAATGTCTACTGGGTGAGACCACCTTCTTGGTTGTCCTTTCCGGTTATAAGCAAGCAAAGAGAGGGAAGAGGTGATGTGAATCTGCAAGGCAGTAAGAGAATCTATGGCTTTCACTGAGAAAAGCAGTCTGCTGATGAATAATAAATTTCAGAACCATGAACGTAACAACATAACAGTGTGCTCAGCAGACAAAGAAGACTTAAAAGAGTAAAAGGTAGCTGTGCGGTTATTTGCTTTCTGAAGTAATTTCTGGGAGTACCTTCGATTCTTTTTTTCTAACAATTCACAACACAAACATGAGAAACATGACAGAAAGCGCTGTACTTGCGTTTGCAAAACTGTTGGGCAATAATTCGTTTTAAAGTTCACATGGATTGCAGATTGGCTTTTCTTTCACGCAAGTTAGTAAGATTTCAATGCATATTGTATCAGGCTGCTGCACAGATAAACATCTGGTAATGCTAGCTAGCTTGCACATAGAGACGTCCATTAACAACAGTTGGCTTTTAGAAGATGTTCTAAGGATAACTCCAATGCTCAAGCACTGATTTGGCACATGGCTGATGATGGAAGACTTAATCGAGAACTTAGAGTAGCTGGTAATTTTCAGATCTACCGGATAATCTGGAAATTGCAATACTTTATTTCTGTTTTAAGTATTTCAAATTATGTTCGGAGGTTTACGAATCCATATTTAGACTTCTACAACTCTGTTCTATAAAAAAACACGTAGTCTTTCAATATTTTTCGATGCAATAATATCAAATAATTTCCAACAATTTATTTTAATTGTGGCACTCGATCCCCTTTCAGTTGTCTCTTAAAAACCTTCATGTGTGACTCCTAAAAATCTATCCACATACTTTCTCATAATTCACAAGAAAACTACATCAACACAACCCTAAATGGCCTCTGAAACTTTAGATTCAGAACAGCCCCTAAGCTGTCCTGCATCAGATCCTGCTGGCTAGTTCATAATATGATGTATTTCCATGCCACGGCATGACTCTGTTATCTTCTGTACAAGTAAGGCTTATGAATGGCACTACAAACAGTGCCTTCAGTTCAATATGGTACAAATACAGTAATAGCTTAAGTAGATAGAAAATGGCTGCTCTTGAGATAATACATAAACGCACACGTTTTATACCATGTACCATTTTCAGAGTTAAACTGTGTTGCACCTACTGCAATTTCATTCTGACCAAAGGGCAGCATTCAAGTTAATGAGTTCGCCATTCTTCTCTAAGAATACTGGGGAAGAGGAAGGGGTTGTAACCCTCGGATTCAAGACCTAACTTTGGCAAGTCGTGCCCTTATTTCCTCAAGTTCTCCCTCATCAACAACCCCCTCAGCTATAGCTTCTTCCTAAAACAATCCAAAAGGGTATGTTATATTCTTGTGCTTCGAGGCATCAAAGAAAAGAAAATGAAGTGAATGTTAATATGTCATACAAACCTCTTCTGCAGTTCCTTCCATCTGAGCAGATTGCTTCTCTCTCTCCTTCTTGACTGCTTCTGGTAGCTCTGCAGCAGTCTCACCAGCTATAGCAGTCAATACCTTGTCAACTTCTTCTTCAGTCTCCTCTTCCATGTCCTCTGAGTCCAAAGCACTATCAAGGGCATCGTTCACAAACTCTTCAATCACCCCTGCCTGCAAATTGCAAACATGAGCAAGAGCTATTACTTTAAAAATATAGCACAAGATACAAATGTCTGTAAGTTTTTAGGTGATTCATATGGAGGAGACAACCAATGATAACATCAATATATAGAGGTTTTCTACAGTAGACAACATCCATCCATATATAATAAGTTAAAGTGCATAAAGAGGCCACAACATATTAAAAGAAGATTATCCGAATTTTCCCGCCATATTAGAACTACAATGTCTAGAACTTTAAGGGGAGAAACGTCAATGCACTCCTTGAAGATCTGCAATAAATGCAATGCATGATAAATTTCCACTTTCTTCCGAGACCCTCATTTCTTAGATTATTATTATTAGTTCATATAGCTAAAAAATCAAAATAACACGAACCTTGGTCATTTCTTTGCCGAACTCTTGCATCGTAACAGCCACTTCTGGAGCCTTCATGAGATTATTGACAAGCTTCATGACTTCAGCACTCTTGGATAAATGGCCCACTGTACGGGCAATTGCTGCAAAAATCAACCAAGAAATAAACGATTCAGGAAATTCAAACAAACTAACAAAGCTCAATCCAACTGAAACAAAGGAAATGAAAGAGAAATAAACCACAATGTGGACAACACGCACACACATTTTTCTTACTTAAAACATGGCAATCATGCTTTATGCACACTCTTTTTTCTAAGTATCATATACTTGCTCCAATGACAAACTTGATGAACAGCAGGCACCTCTGGACTCACAATCAGAAGTTCATCTTACCAACAATCTTTCTCCACTTCCATATTTGAAATCCGTTCTAAAATAATATCCATATGAATCTCTTACAAGTAGTTGAGAATTAAATGAGAATTCACTCCCAGATTTCTTTCTTATATATTTTCTAGTTTCTTCCTACACAAGATTTAGACTAAGTAACCTAACCAAAGTCTCATATCATACCACGTGAGAAAAATCAAAGGGACAGATCTGAAAGTGACTGATGGCAAAAGGAGGAAAAAAAAAGCCACATAGATTGATCGATTGCACTTGAACAAAAAAATCAAAATCCTGAAATTTCATATAAGAAAGTTTGCGAATATAAAGATGTTTATACGAAGATGGTGCAAAACCTTAGACTACAAAAATAGAAGTGAGTCCAGATTGTATTTGAAGCTTTGACGATATTCTATGTGCATGTTTGTGTTGTGAATATAGATCATGATAGGATTTCAAACCATAGTCTTATTATCATCTTCAATTAATTTCATTATTAACAAAGACTTCGATTATATGCAATCATTCCCTTTTTTTCTTTTTGTTTATTAGTACAAGAGATGGATTGTAAATGCGCATGTAAACAGGGGGAATTTCAACTTTCAAGAACCAACAAGCTGCTTTATCATGGTTCATATAGGTTTCACTGAATAGAAGGCCTCCAAGTGCAACTCCACTTAACAAGTCCAGAACCCAGCTGTCAGAATTTGTCTTCCCAATCAGCTCTACAGCCATTCTTCCTCATTTCGCAATAAATTAATACAACATTTCTCAACGTATATTTAGGACCTTGCAGATCCTTCAATCTATAACTCACCGAAAATGGGCTACTTTTTCACATGGATAGCATTTCTGGAAATGACTTACTTTCTCCCCAAAGAAAGATAACAGGATTGCATGCTGAATGACCATCGTTGCATGTATTTATTAGTGAATACATTCAATTTTTCTTCTGGTATTCATTTCTCCACAGTCATGCTTCGTCCACCTTACGTACAAACAAAAGTCGTATTGTTCAAAAAAATATCTTCTTTTTTTTTTTTTATAATATTTTGAGAGAAAAGGTGCAAAAATTTTCCTTCAAGCTATAATTTGTAAAGAATACTAAACCTAGCAGTACAAAATCCTTCTCTTTTAAGCAATATAAGTTAACATGCACTATCTGAAGGCACCTCCTCAACTAACCATCCTGGTTGCGCAACCCATGCATTTAAATCCCTCTCATCAATTGTGTATGAATCTGTCTCATAGTTGATTCTACTATTAAGACAACTTGTAAAATTAAGTACAAGTAATTATGCTACCTGAATTCACAAACCTACAACAGCACATATCCAACACAAAGTAAAGGTAATCCACATCTGCAATCTATAAAGAAAAAAGGTAAACAATCAGCCGAGTGTAAATGAATAATCATACCCACACTTTCTCCGAGATGCATTGATATTGAATTCATCTGTGCCTTATTTTCATAAAGACGGTTCACCGTAATTCTAGATCTTACAACTTCCTTAGCAAGTGCCTGGAATAAATCAAAGAAGAGGATTTAATCACAAATCGATAGTAGCATCGTTAATTACATTAACAGCAGAAGTATAGCAATTAAAGTGTAAAGATAAAATCAAATTATATACTTCATTAATCAATCAAATTTAAGAATTCCAAAGATTGCTCAGTAATTGATCAACAGAGAAACTAGGAATTTATTTGATAATAGAAGTAATACCTTGGCAGAGACCATATCATTTCTTTTAGCAGCATCTCTAATTGCTTTTTGTACACTTTTCTCTTCTCTCTGTATATCTAAAACAAATTCAGCAAGGAAAAAAAACCGTTAACGCTACGCCAAATTAAAGAATACACATTAATTTTTTTTTAAAAAAAAAAACCTGATCCATCTGACAAAAATAAAGCCAGAAAAATTAAAATAAAAAAATAGAAAGAAAAAATAAAAGGAAAAGAAATTGCCTCTGATTTGACGATCGATGTTACGGCACTCTTGGCGTAACCTACGCTGCCAATCTCTGAGTTGTTGCTGTGGATTTGGTTTTGGCTTAATTACGTTCATCACTTTCTCCATCGTGTTTCTTTTCTTTTCTTTTTGATGATCGAAGCTTGTGTTTGAGTTTTGCAGACAAAAATACGAAAAACCAACGATCAACTGATCAATCTTTCCGTCGTCTGTTCTGCCGCGTTCCTGACTTGTTCTCTTAACCCCAGATATTTGGAGTAAATTAATACTTAATCCTTGGATTCTGAACGAGCTTATAGTTTGGTCTTTTGCATTTACAATCCACTTTTCTAGTCCCATAACTTCTGTCGATTGTTGTTTTATTAAAGGCACGAGGGGTTTTTATAGGGTTTTCAAAGTTTTTAAAATAAAATTATAGAAAAGAGAAATCCAACACACATGTCTTAAAAAATAACAGTTAACAAGAGTGAAGAGTCGAGTTCGTCATATTTTTAACAAATATAATTGTTAAACCAATTAGTTTGTAATTCATTTGTTATCCAAAAATAAAAAACAAGAGTGAGTGGATTATGTTATAGATTCTTAAATATGAAGGATTGGATTGTAGATTCTTAAATATGAAGGATTGGATTATAATAGCTTTCAAATACAAGGAGTTAGATACTGCTTAATCGGTTTTTTTTTTCAGTGTTATCCAAGATGTTAAAAGCCCGATAGCTTACAGAGATATTTCCGCCTGGTGTTCTGTTCAACGAATGAGCCGACCTCAACAACTTTTGGGCCTATGTAAAATTAGATGGGCTTTTCTATCTGGGCTGCAACCGCAACGTTTTTTGAAGTTTTAAAACCATGATTTAGATCTAATCACCATTCAAACATATCGAAATTGGATCGCTATAATAATATTTTCATGAGAGATTAAATATTCATATTAATGTAATTTCCATTGCATACGAGTAAGAAAGCATAGTGTCTAAATCCACTAGCGCTGTCAAACTTATCTCGCATAAAATATATATTCATGATAATAACTGGATCTGCAAATGCAATCAAAACATTATTTAGAACCATGATGTAAATACAACATCAAGCTTAAAAGAAAGATATACAATATGTTATGAATTGTCAATTTATATTAATCAAAATATAGGTACAATTCTGTATAATTCACTAAAAAAATAAATTAAAAAAAAACTATCAATTGATCGTTTTTAAGTTGAGATTTGAAAGAATTTTCATGCTTCTGTAAAAGATTTCATGCTTCTTGAATTTATTTTACTAAAGAAGATCTTCATGATTTTGAAACTTAAGTTTAACGAGTTTCAAGATATTGATTTTTTATAGAGCACTTCATAATTTAAAAGATTAAAAACTTGATATACTTAGATGTCATCATGCAATCTCTTTTAATCAAGATAACCACCTAAACGAGAAGATTGAGAGAACATAATTACATTCGAGATGTAAGTGGATGGACATACAAACCTCACGAAGGAAAATTGTTTTACCAAGGCACACCCCTAAGAGGAGGTCGGACAGCCAAACCAACCTTCACCAATAAAAAAGAACAAATAATACATAAATTTAATGAGAATATGTCCCTCGAGTTATTTTTTTCTAACTAGTATCAACAACAATGTCATTATATTCTTTCAATAGTTATATGTCAACATCAAAAACACTTATCCTTTAATTTAGTATAAAAGGTTTTTTTGTAACAAGAAAATGACTCATTCTACCTTAATTTGACTTATAGACGAATATGCAAGCATACGTTTCATGTTTATTTAAGGCTTTGTTTTTACCTAAATAGAAGATTGAGATAATAGAATTACATCCGAGATGTAGGTGGATGGACATACAAACCCTATCAAGGCAAAATTTTCTACTAAGGCACACCCCTAAAAGGAGGTCTGGATAGCCAAACCAACCGCTATCAATAAAAAAGAACAAATAATACATAAATTTAATGAGGATATGTCCCTCGAGTTATTTTGTCTAAATATTATTGACAATAAGGTCATCATATTCTTTCAATAGTTGTATGTCAACATCAAGAACACTTATCCTTTAATTTAGTATCAAAGATTTTTGGTAGCAAGAAAATGGATCATTCTATCATAATTTGACTTATAGATGAATATGCAAGCACACATTTCATGCTTATTTAAGGCTTTGTTTTTACCTAAATAGAAGATTAAGAGAACAAAATTACATTCGAGATGTACGCGGATGGACATACAAACCCCACTAAGGTAGAATTTTCTACTAAGGCACGCCCGTAAGAGGAGGTTGGACGACCAAACCAACCCCCACCAATAAAAAAGAACAAATAATACATAAATTTAATGAGAATATGTTCCTTAGGTTATTTTTGTCTAAATAGTATCAACAATATTATCATCATATTCTTTCAATAGTTAGATGTCAACACCAAGAACATTTATCTTTTAATTTAGTATCAAAGGTTTTTGGTAACAAGAAAATGGATCATTCACGCCCTAATTTGACTTATAGACGAATATGCAAGCATACATTTCATGCATATTTAAGGCTTTGTTTTTACCTTTTATGGAAAGTGCATTTCGGGATAAGCTCCTAGATTTAGAAAGAATTGATTGATCAATCACTAGTTAAAAGCCCATCTTGTGCTCGAGTGTCTATTTTCTTTCATGTAATTTGACGAGTCTCTTTGTTAGATAACAAGTCCATAGATCCAAGGTTAAAGGATTCGAATCTCTTTTCTCATTATCACTATTCATCTTCTTTTTTGTATTACAATCTTTTCAAGTCACCATTCTCTACCATACACTCGATTTAGTCATTAGAGGATCCTCGATCCAACCAAGAGAACTTATTTTATAGGTATTCATTCCATCACGACCACCATCTCTCATTAAACATCGAAACCCTAGTATCAACTATTGAAGAGTCATATCATTCTTAAAAATTTTTCAACTTGATAAAAACTAAAGGCATTTAAATGTGTTGATATTGAGAAAGTTCTTCATAATTGTTAAGATCGAGAGAGATAGATTTGAGAACTTTTTCTTTGTTCTTCTCCAACGAGAAAATGAGATTTCATATTCAAATAGGTTCTTAAGAAAGAGTCATAACGACATCATCATCATCATCATTGTTTAAAAAAAAAAAGACATAAAGGCCAAATTATAAGAACAAAAGCTTTGGACAAGCTAAAAGCATAGCACAATCAATACTACAGAAAAAAAAATAAAAGTTAACAAATAGCATAAAGTTCTTACCGGAGTAGTTAAAATAAAAACAAAATGTTACTAAAAAAAAACTTAAAGAAAGAAACGTGACAATTCATCAAAGGAGATGAAAATATAAAGCTGCAATTCTTCAATCCAACGACGAACTAGCCATCAAAATGTTGGTGATTTCATTGTCTAAGTTTCCAACTAAATAAATTGAGTTTAATGATTATAAGAAATCTTCTTCATTTAAATTTTTTTTAAAAAAAAGTAATTCTTCATTTTCTTAATATACTTAGCAGAATTTGATTGGAAATATGAGGTTGCCATACTTGAAATTTTTATTGATTATTAAATAATAAGTTTAATATACACCTAAAGATGTTTTAGCAGGTATTTGAAATGTCACAAATTTTTTCTTTCTATAAATTCCTCTAGAAAATTTGTTTATGTACATATTCTCTTATGTGTAACAATTAAAGGACTTTCCAAATATTGAATATGCCTACACAATACAAGAATTCTTGAATATCTTTTTTATCAATCTATTAATATCAATTACATTAGAAAAAAAAACCCAAAGATGTTTTAATAATCCGACATAGGCATATGATGTTTGAGTAGATTTCCATGTCGACTTCTTTTGTTATTACGTATATGTTTGTGCATGTGATAGATGTAAAGGCATGTGTTTTTATCTTTTAAATTTGTATATCACATGAAAAACTTGGATTAATGTAGTATTAGGAGAAAACTAATGGAATGTTTCTTTTTTTAAAAAAAAAACCAAAACATTGAGTGAGAATTTCTTATAATATATTTGTTGTTAATTATTTTTATTTCAAGCAAATGAAAGATTGTTTCATATTAAATTAGATAGTTGAAATTGAATTTCATATTTAAAAATCTTAAGTCTTGTGGTTAGGGGTGTTCGTTCGGTAATTCAGTTTGGTTTCTAACTTTTTTGATCAGTTTTCGATTAATCGAATTGCCTAAAAAATAACCGAAATCGAACCGAATTATTATTCGGTTTTTCGGTTCGGTTTTGAAATATATCGGTTTTTTATTCGATAATTCGGTTTTCACTCGTAATTATCTATATTTTTTATTTTTGAAAGGATCATGTACTTTCGAAAAAATAAATTTAGTATTTGCATTGCGATTTTTAAGCTATGTTCCTATATATATACATTTTCCAATCTCATTGAACTCTGTCTATTTACTATTACTTTACTACTCCTCAATAGGCATTACTAATATAATATCAATTGATATATATATATATATATATATATATATAATACGAGATGTCATCATTACCATCTAAAGTCTAATAATATATAATATATGTTATTGTCTATCAATATCGATAGATAATACCGTCAAATATGTGTTACAATTAAGACATTTTAACAATTCCTTCTAAAAATAAACAGAGCATGCTTTGAAGCTCAAATATAACCGACTTATTTATCTTTATGAAAGACACTTTTAATTAATTTGATGTAATTAGAACTAATAATTTTGGGTAACTTGTTAAACACTACAGACCATAAGCTAACCTTTGCTAATTAAATAGCAATGTTGTTTTTGAACAATGAAGAACATTAAAACTTTAAACACTCAACTTTCTTTATTGCAATTTTAAATTATATGTGTTTACTAAAAAGAGACATACTAATTATTATCAAGGTCCATAAATTAACTAGTTTTCTTTCACATAGAAAAAAAAAACATTATCTCACATCTTTTTTTTTTTTTAAACTATAAATTGAATCAAGAAAGAAATTATGTACCTCCTTAGACAATTATAAACAAGAATTGGTTATGGTCATTTGGCGTTAGGTCGGTTGGCTCATGTAATCAATGCAACAAGAATTGGTTATGGGCTAATTGATTTAACTCCAATTAGCTTAGGTTTGCATGAGGGTGAGGTGAGGGTGTGAGGATTGGAATGAACGACGTCGTTCACTAATGCATTTTTAAAAAAATTTAATAATTTCGGTTATTCAGTTTTAATTGAATTTAAAAAAATCAAAAACCGGCTATATTTTGGTTTGGTTTCTAAAAAAAAAACCGCACCGAAATATCAATTTCGGTGCGATTCGGTTCGGTTATTCGGTTTTAATCGAATAGTGAACACCCCTACTTATGGTGGATGGTCTTTTTTCAACTTTATACATTACACATTTATTGTTTATTTATTCGATAAAGAATAGGTTCTTTAACACTTTCTCTCACTTGCAGTCCATTTTTAAAGTCAATCAAGTGACTTAGACTCTAAAATCTATGTTGGACCGTTAAACTTCTTTGAAACTTTAATACCATATTAAATTAGAAATAGTTAAGTTTAAATTTCATTAAAAAGATTTAAATCCTATGGTGAACAACTCATGCTCACCTTTATATGTTATTATCTATAATTTATTTATTCGATGTGAGATAGATTCTCTAACACTCTCTCTTACTTGCAAATTATTTTTTGGAACATGTCAAGTGGTTTGGACTCTAAAATCTTTGTCGAGATAGTTGAGTTTGTATTTCATCCAAATGATTTAAGTTTTGTGGTGAGTAACCCTTTCTTAACTTTATATATTACTCTTTAATTAATTATTTATTCAATGTGAAATAGGTTTTCTAACAAATTTCCTCATTTACGACTTGTCTTTCAAATAGCTTGGATTCTAAAATCTTCTTTGAGGCTCGATACCATATTAAATTAGATTGTTAAGATTGGATTTCATTTCATTTAAATAATTTAAGCCAAACAATAGATATGTAATATATAGAGTTGGGAAAAGGTCTCCTCCATAAGGCTAAATTTTTTTTGGATGAAATCTAATCTCAACCATCTAATTTAATATGGTATTACGATCTTAAAGAGGTTCAATTAATGACCTAACAAAGATCATGATGCATACTGCTTTTATTTTTTTTTCCTTTTTTTTTTTTGATGAAGCATAAACCAAAAGAATAGGCAATGAAAATGAATCAAATATCTTATTGACCATTCTCAAGGTCTCTCAAGTTGTAGAAAAATTTATTGCAATACTTGATTTGGATTTGGTTTTTTTACGCTTTCATACAGCTTTTCAACTAAGTCCTTTCTTGACAAAAAATTGAAAATAAATAGTTAATCATAAGTTGATATTACTGATGGTGAAAATGGATGCGAATGTAGTCAAGTGGGTCATTCCAATACTAGTTATATTGGGATCAAGGATGCAGCAATAGTGATAAGATGGAATGAAGAATAGTTAGGTGGCAATTGTAGCAATGATTTTAAAAAAGCAATGAGAATAGTGATTATATGATTTTAAAGTATCAATAGTGGCTGCGGCAACAATAGCGCAAAAGTGTCGATGATATAAGAGGGTGATTCCTAAGATGTTTACACTGAAAATAAGACAAGAGTAGCTATTTTGACATGTAACATGAGTTCATCACTTTTTTTTCTTTTATTCATTACGTTTTAATTTAAATATTTATTAAATTCTTAAACTAGAAAAAAAAAGCCCTGAATAATTTATTTAGATTATAAATATATAGAAAAAAATATATAGTTAGAGTTCTTAAAAAACATAAACAAAAATAAAATATAGAACAACTTGACATTCACCATTCTAAATTTCATCATTTTTTACAGGCTAAAAAGGTCTAGTCATTCCTTAATTTTAAGTTATTTGAAGTTGATTTTTTAAACTTTTTTATTGGTTTTATGAATCCTTAAATTTTTAATTTTTTCAAATTTAGCCTATTTTTTAATTTTTATCATTTATCTAAAAAATAACAATAACATAAATAGTTTCATGATAGAAATAATTCAATGAGATTTATGCGGGGCTTTTCAAAAAGTTTAGGATTATTTTGGAATTATTTTTTATTTTTTCATATTTTCTATATTTTGAATGTTAAAAAAAATATATAGTTTTCAATTTTGAAAAATTTTAGAATTTTTCTACAAAATAAATTGAATTTTTTCAACATGTATGTAAAATTTCAGCTTAAAATATCAAAAATTGAATTTTTTTAGATGAAAAGATGATATCTGAAATCATTGAATGGACTATAATTTTTAAAAATTAAAAATTTAGAGATTTTCAAAATCAATAAAAAAAAATTTGAATACTCAATGTGAAATAACTTAAAGTTCATAATTAAAACATTTTAGCCTCGGTCATTAACAAAAAGTGATATGGCGTGTGGTTGGCGTGAAGGGTTGTCCACTGCCCCTCCAAATTTCTGTAAAGAAAAGTTCATTTTGGCCTTTATATTTAAGCATTCTTTCAATTAGGCTCCTCCAAATATTTGCTTATTTTATTTATTACTATCCCATTCCCCCATTTCAATTTGGCTATGCCCCTTATAACCTTTTACGTTACACCCAACTAAGACGTTATATATTACACTCAACCACTGTAAGACGCTAACCATGCTCCGAAAATAAGAGAATTTTTTATGAGAAAAAAAATAGATGGCGGGAAATAGAACTAAATTAGAAAACAGAGGTTGATTGTAACGATGAGCATGAGAGTCCATGCGGCCATTCATGTTCTTGGATTCTCTAACGACGGGTGTTTCATTTGTTGAAAAAGCAATCATATTTTAAAAAAAAAAAAAAAAAAAAACCGAGATTAAATGCTTAGATTAAAAACCGAGATTAATATGTTTTTATATTTTCATTGTATATATTATATTTTTAAATAATGTTTAAGTTTTCAATTTATTTTTTAGTTAATTTTTTTTATCATATGTAAATATTTTGATCAAAATATCCTCAATTGAAATTAAAAAAAAAAATAAAGTCACATTATTCACATGTTTTATTTTTAAATTTTGTAGTTTTCTTTTATTACATCTAGAAGCATTTTAATCAAAAATATTTTCTTATAATTAGAAAACTTTATTAAAATGCTAGATTAAAAACTTAAATAAAATTCAAAAACATAATAAATATAATAAAAATTCAAATTATTATATAAAGATAAATTGATTTACATATCCAATTTTTAAGCGAAGAAAATATGAAAATTCGAACTAGCTAATTGCAACTCGTGCTAGTTGCCAATGCGATGCACCTGCTTAGGGTAAAATAATTATCAAAGCCTTTGGTATATAAATTTAGTTGCTTAAAGTCAAATAGGTTTCAAATCAAAGTAGCTAGTTTTCAAATCAAAGGTTTAGGATTAAGAGAGGAGAATGTAGAAAATTTGGTGGCAATGTAGGGTTCATACTTGTTCCCAAACTTAGCTAAAATATCTTTTAATATCTATTGCTTCTAAACTTTGCATAACCAAATGTGTGGCTAATCAAATTTATTGGCTGTTGAATTAACTAAATTCTACCAATATCCATTCACATAAAAAAGAAAGAAAAAAGACATACCCTTCCCTTGTAAATTTATGCTTGTTTTTCTATGTGACTCGAAGGAAGAATCAGCTGCTTGGCGTTTTGCTAAATGCATCAAAGCAAATCACGGCAATACATTGTTTTCATGGTAATATCACCATCTTAGTCATTATGGAAAACGACATTAAGAAATCATGGACAATTAGCCCTTTTCAATCAAGAAGATGGCATTTTACTATTCATGAAAGCTGAAATAAAGGAAACTCAGAAAGGAATCCAGTGTCGGCCTCTACTTTTGATTGATGATGAAATGCCCTAATAATAATTTGGGGGAAATGATTAACAACAAACTAATATCCAAAATCAATAATAATGTACCTAAACCTTCTTATTGTCCATTTTTTATTTATTTTGGCATCATTTATTAAATTAATATTAAAGCTATCATCGATCGGCTGGAGATATTTTGAAAATACACAAAGAAATAACAAACAATATTTATTTATGAGCCCATTTTGAGAAGAGACAGGTAAAAAAAAAAAAAAAAATCACATTTGAATCTATTAAAAATAATAAAAATATTTTTACATAAACTCAGTTTGTTTTAGTTTTTTTTACTCTTCTCTTTATATATATATATATATATATATATATATATATATATATATATAAAAGAGCAAGGTAACGTAGTTGAGAAATTTTATAATATATATATATATATAAGGGTCAAAATTGGTGAGTTGGAAACTAAAATTCCAAAGTTGAAAAGGACTTTCAAATTCAAAAGTTTGTGGGATATATAGTATTAGCCCATCTAAGGGCACCATCAATATGTCGGTAGGGCAATATGAAATTGTGAGCCTTTGCTGCTGGATCATAAACAATTGAAGAGAAAAGGAAACATCTTGTAACTACGACCATTGAAAATTCCATGCGATTGACATAAAAGCAACTTGCTGGTCCATTTCGACAACTATCTATACTTTTTTCTGTCCCTTTCTTTTGTACTTCTCTGTTCTCCCCGTCAAACAAGTGGGCATGTTAAGTTAATTAATCTTCGTGAGGAATAATTAAGGTGAATTTAATTAAAGAGAATCAATGAGTGCATAAGAAATATTGTATATGTTATATCCAAGTTAACAAGCAACCATATAATAAATCATGTACATAATGGTCATGGTGATTTGTACATATAGATTCGAGTCATGTCATAAATTACTACCATTGATGAAATCTTCATAAAAGATAACGTGAAAGCAATGTCTACCGGGCGTTAAATCAATAAGAAACAATTAATTAAGGGCAATAAATCGCAAAACTATTGGGGTATTATTAATTTTGTATTCAACTTATTTTTTTTATCAATTTAATTATTATATTATTTTAATTTCTCAATTAAAATCTGCTGTTAGAGTCACTTAACATAAAACTTATGTCCCTACAAAATACTGTTGTTCCTTATGAATAATTATAAATAAATAAATATTAATATTATTGGGATGAAAATATAGGGGGAAAAAAACCTTAAAATACATAGAAGTTCTTGATTAAAATTTTCTAAAAAGTTCAGAATAACATTAATACTAAAAATTATTTGATGGTAACATTATAACTAGCTGTATAGTTGGATGGATGGTATTTTTAAGATTTGCCTAATATAGTTAAGGAATTCTTACAAGTTACAAGGATAGTTAGTTTGCAGGCAACCAAGTTCTTTTTTTAATATATAATTTAGGATTTGAATTTTTGAGAAAACTATAAAGAAATAATTTCTTATAAATTATTATTTAAGTATAAATGAGTCGCTTAAAAACCGATTGAAAAGAGATTTTATATATATATATATTGATTGGAAATTATTATCTTTATTATTAAGAAATATTTTAAAAAAAAACACAAGAAATCAATGAAGCTAATCTTACGTTTATTCTAGATATTGAAGTGGCTACTTTACGACAAGCGAACTAACCATATAAAATAATTTATGCGTAATAAACTACGTGGTTTATGATATTATGATGGTGGACCCCAATAATCCAATATAAGGACCGTACAAACATCTTTCGCCACTTCTTTAGCAGCGGGCGAACATTTTATCCTTTTAAAAAAAATCAATAGTAAATTATAAATCAGTCCCTTTAGTTTTAGTTTTGAGAAACAAAGTAATTAATTTTTTATTAATTAATTTTTATATTTTTAATTTTTCTTGTAACTTAATTTTTTTCCAGCATTTTACGATTCAACATTATTTTTTATTTTAAAAATAAAATAAAAAATATGAAAAAATTAGCGAGAAAAGATGATATTTTTTAAATAATGTTTTATAATTTAAGCATGATAACTAAAACAAAAACGATATATTAATTTGTTTTTTTAAAAGAAAATAGAGAGATTAATTTATAATTTAAACATAATGATAGCTCCTTAAAATCACTAATTACAGCTCCTTTATACTCTTACAAAATAAGAATAACGAAAACCCAAGCCCCACGTTTTATTGATGAAAATGATCAAACCGGTCATTAATTCAATACAAAAGACATTTAGCAGACATGGTTATTAATTTTGTTAGAAATCAAAATAACTAGAAACGAAAAAAGTTGAGAATTATTCTTCCGCTTGTACAATTCAAAAAAATTTAAAGCTTTCAAGAAACAAGAATACAAGGAATATGCCTGTTCAAGAATAGGAAATCATTTGATTGGAAAATATGTTCATTTGTTTAAAACGGAAAAGGATTTTTCCATCGAAAAGATATATATATATATATATAAGAAAATTTTCAAGATTATAACTATTTTTTTCTTATAAAATCAAAACCATAAATTTTTTGCACTTGTAATAATCTAACTATAAATTATTACTTTTATTTCATTCAAAATAAAAATTATCATGAAATTAAAGTTATACTTACTACCTTCAATATATATATATATATATATCCTTAAAACAAAATTTGACCATTGTCTATCCTACACCTATTGGGATTACTAACAAGCATGGTTCAATGCTTTCCTTTTGCAAAACAAAAAGCATAGCCATTCTTGGCTCTTCTATTTCGATATAAAAATGGACACCTCAAACCTTCCTTTCGGTTTCTCCAATGGTGGAACTACTATGGTTCCGTCATAAGTATTCTCGAAGCCGAATTATCTAACGAGTTACAAACTCTTCCAAAATAGTTACAAACCCTCGAAACGAAAAAAAGATTCACTCCTCTTTTTCTTTTCGCACAAAATTCTTCTTACCATGGGTTTGCACTTAGTACTATGACTATGATCACCAGGACAATATCGTAGTATTAATCGGGAGATTCAAAGTCAAATGGTGGGCCTCTTTCAACATCCCAAAAACACTATCTAGAGCCTCGGTCGAACAATGGCTCACAAAACGAGGCTATTCCAAACCAAGCCCGACTCCTACACAATTCTCGGCCTAAAGGGCTTTTGCCAATTCAAGATTAGCAACGACTCAAACGGAAGAAGAATACTTTACGGCTTTATCCCAATTATTGCAAAGTAGGTCCGACGACTCCCGGACAGCAGATTCGGAATCGAGCCTATCATTGACTTAGGCAATGATAACGAAGATGAATGCTTTGGAATCTTTCTTCCCGCTCCCCATCGGTGACTCTTTCCGAGCGCAGGACTATGACAAAACACCTTTCGATGATTAAAAAAAAACTATTCACTACCGGACTATTTCACTACCGGACAAAACGACTTTTGGCATCTTAACTCGTTCATCCACATGAGAATACACTCGTGCAAGCTACTGTTCACTCACGTGAGATACCGTTCATCACCGTTCACTATTCAAGACAACTCCTTTTCTCTATAAAAGGAAGCTCATTTCTCACTTGTAACCGGAGCATGTAAAAGAAGAACATTAATTGTAAAAGAATACCGTTTCATGTTTATATTACTAAAAGTGCTTATTTGTAAAAGAAGAACATTAATTGTAAAAGAATACCCTTTAATGTTTATATTACTAAAAGTGCTTATTTGTAAAAGAAGAACATTAATTGTATTATTTTTAATTTTTTTAATTTGGAAAATAATGAAAAACTTATGAAGAAAAACTCGTGAAAAATATTAAAAATGTGTATGTCAAACTCGGAATAAATTTAGAAAAATATTGCATTTGAAAAGGAATTTTTTTTTCTCACTTTAGTTTTTAAACAATTGAATTATTATTATTACTCTGTTTCATTTTTTTTTCCAATTAAAATGATGAGTACACATGTAAAGGAAGAGAAAAAAACAATGCACAAATGTAGAGAATACAAGAAAACAAGTTAAATATAGTTCCTATAAGCTACAAAAAGGTGTTGTTATTGTTACCAAACTTGTGTTGGTATAGATTCATTTTGGATAATAAATTTTTCCTGTCAAGTTTACAAGCAATTACAAGCAAGTGGTTGAAAACTTAGGATTTCATTCCAAGATCTCAAGATTCAAACCATGAAAATGATAGGATAAGTTTTAGGATAAATTTATTATTGTACAAGTCGAGCTAACTATTACTCCACACACACATAAAATTAATGATGGATTCCACAATCATTTTATGATCGATTCTACGTAATTTAGGTGAGTGGATTAATAGTGAGTGTAACTCATATTTTGTCCAAATTTGAGAATAAAAAAGGACTATTTTTATTGTACAAAATCCATTAAACCTTCTATTGCACAAAATAAATAAATAAATAAAATTTTTAAAAGCTTTTTATTTTGTAATTTTCTAGTTCAATGGCATGGCCCATCGGTGCTTATATACAAGTCTTATTGAATATAGTTAATTTATTTATTTAATTTTTAACTATAGTTAGTTTTTTTATTTTAACTAACTTGTACAATTGTTATTAGAGTTACAATTAGTTAGAAGGTAATTTAGTTTTTTTTTTATCTTTCCTAACTCTATCTATTCGATTAGAAGAGGAGGAATAAAGATTAGGTTCTTTTCTCAAAATCTTAATATAATATTAGAGCTCTTTCTTCATCTTTTTCGAGCTTACCTTTTGCTTTCTTGAATTTTTTGAGCAACCAAACACTCATTTTCTTTCCGTTCTTATTTTCTTCTACAAATCCTTGCTTTCATTACAATGACTACACCCCTGTTACTTTTTCTTCGATTTCTAGACCCGAAGAACAAATGCCTAGTCTCTATTTTCTCTATGCTAATGAGAATCCTTCTCTTTCATTGATTTCTCCTGCACTTTTTGATTCTATCTCTCAAATATTTCTAATTCTTTTTCTTCTTCTCTTCCTACTATATTACCTATGTCAAACAATGTCCTAAATTTTCCCGATTCCACATTGTCTTTCACTTCTAATCTTCCTTCAAATTCTTCACCTTTACATATTTCAAAACCTTCTTAATACCCTTTAAGAAGGTCAACAAGATCTAAAATTGCACCTACATATCTTTAAAATTATTAGTGTGTTTTACATATTCGACTATCTCAAGTCTGGTTATACTTTTTTTTCTCAAATAAGTTCTACTCCTCATCTTTTATCTTCTGTTTTGTCATATTTTCATTGTTCATCTTCTCATAAAACCTTTAGTGTTAGCATTTCTACCTTTATAGAACCCGGAACTTATCATCACGCAATGAAGCATGATTGCTGAAAAATAGCTATGGATGCGTAAATTAAAGCTTTACATGACAATTACACTTGAGATCTTATTGATTTACTTGCCAACAAAAAAAGCACATGGTGCAAATGGGTGTATAAAATTAAGCATAAAACAGATGGATAATTAGAAAGGTATAAAGCAAGATTAGTGGTAAACGGATATATACAACGAGTTAGTATTGATTACCTAGACATTTTTTCTCCAATGGATAAAATGACCACTATTAGAACCTTATTAACAATTGGCACCTACACCAATTGGACATTAATAATGCATTTCTTCATGAAGATCTTCAAGAAGAAGTATATATGGATTTTCCATTGGGGTTACGAGTTCCAAACTAGGATAGGTTTGCAAGTTATTGAAGTCTCTTTATGGACTTAAACATGCAAGTAAGCGAGTGGTATGCAAAACTCGTCTACTATTTTTGTTGCTAAATGTTTCACTCATGATGTTTTTTATCCTTCTCTGTTTGTTACGTCTACATGCACCTCCTTTATTGTCTTACTCATTTATGTTAATGATGTCATTCTAGCAAGTAATGACATGGGAGAAATTGCGGCAATAAAAACTTTTCTACATGCGGAATTCAAAATCAAGGACTTGGGAGATTTGAAATATTTCTTAGGCCTTTAAATTACAAGATCTTCTAAAGAGATCGGTTTGGGCGAGAGAAAATATGCTCTAAAATTATTATAGGATACGAGTTTTATCAATGCAAAACCTATTAAATTTTCTATGCCGACTACTATCAAATTAAGTGTTAGAGATAGCACTCTTCTTTTTAACATCACAAAATATAAGGTTGGTAAGCAAACTACACTATTTGACCAAAACTAAGTCCGATTTATCAATCTTGTTTAACAACTATCTTGGTTTCTAGACAAGCCAACTCGAGCACACCATACTACAGACCAATAGAATCCTTAGATATATTAAAGGTGCACTTGGACGAGAATTATTTTTGCATCTAATAATTAGCTTCAGCTCAAAGGATTCTCGTATTCAAATTTGGCTACTTGTGTGGACACTAGAAGATCTATAACTAGATATTGTACTTTTCTTATTTCATCTCTTATATCCTAAAAATCCAAAAAATACTCGGTCTCTAGATCTTCATCGGAGGCGAGTGTATAGAATTCTTGCAGACAACAACATGTGAACTATAATGACTCTTATGCTTAAAGAAAGATCCATAACTTCATCATCCTCAATCAACATTTATCTTATGTGATAATCAATCGACAATTCATATAACAAAAAATCTAATTTTTTATGAGAGGATTAAACATATAGAAATTGATTATCACATTGTGAGAGAAAAGCTTATACAAGTTGTGGCACATCTCCTTTCAGTTCGTTTAGCTAATTTGCTTCATGAAACCTTTGGCACATGTAGAATGCGAATTGCAAATTTCTAAACTGGGCTTCTTGGATCTTTATGCTCTAGCTTAAGGAGGTTACGAGTGCTTAACTACTTATCTACATGTCTTGCCGACAATAGTTAGTTTATTTATTTTATTCTTAACTATAGTGATTAGTTATAATGTAATTTAGTTTTTTTTGTCTTTCTAGCTCAGAATGTTAAATTAAAAGAGAAGAAATAAAGATTAAGCTATTTTTCTTAAAGTCTTATATCTTTGCTCTCCATCCATAAATCCCGACTTCATTGTTATTAAGTTTGAACTTTTAAAATCTATTTATGGAAATTTCAAATCTTAAGCCACGCAAATCCTTCGGGCATGTTGGAGTTTTTTAATAAAAATATATTTGTACAGATTTTTTATATATTTTTTCCTCATCATTTATTTTGTATCTATGTCCATCCACCTATATATAAATTATTAGTTATAAAGAAATGATTGGATTGATGATCTGCGGGGAGGATTGTCTCGTATCTCGTATCTCGTCATTGGCTCTCGATACCTTTATTGACATAGAGTTTTGATAAGAAATTAAATTTAATATAAAAACTTGATCAATAATTCAAATATCACTACTATATTGCCGTACATATCTTATCCTCAGGACGGTCGACGGATAAGCCACTGACTAAATATTTGATTAATACACTCGAGCAATTTGACTTTTTTTTTTTTTTAACGATAAGAGTGTTTTTTTGATTGGTTAGTCTACACATAATAAGATTAAATCTTTTTATAATTAGATTTTAAGAAAATTATTTATTTATTTCTGGCTGATGTAATATAAAAAATTATTTGCTTGTAGCTTTTTTAAAATTTGAAAGAACATACAACTTAACAATCGAATTAAGCCTTCAAAGGTTTTTACTAAAGCTTTTTTATGTATTATTATAGGCATATGGGAATACAATTTTTTTTGTTTTTTTTCCTCTCTCTCACTTAGGAGTCCTTCCTTTGGTTTTGGTCATTGCGTGCGGCGCCAGTTTCAGAAGTGCCCAGTGAACTTATTCAATGCCCAAAAATTACAACGGCTTCCGATGTTATAAGCACGTAACTTCCTTAATTACCTGATACCATTTTTGGATTCTGTCGGCCAGCAAGGCCCATGCAATCAATCGGTAGGCCATTGCCGGCCAAGCGAAACAATAGACCCTTTTGTCTAGTTTCCTTAATCCTTAGTGTGGTCTCCGAAATAGGCTCATGTGAGCAAGTAAGAAAAATATGGCTTTGAGAGTTATAGCCTACCAAATTTGCTTTAAATATAAATTTGATATCTATGAAAATACATACTACTTGTCTAACTCTTACCTATACCATCATGGAAGAAAAACAATGCTTGCAGCCATGGCAGGAAGTCACATGACTTCAGCCGGAAATCAAGCATAGAAAGATTTTGCATGTTATTGCGTAGAGATTTAAAATTCATTCAAATTACTATATTGAACGATACGGCACAATAAACGAGTTAGTTTTCATATTATTTTTTTTGTTAACGTGAAGAATTTAAATTTTAAAATAATATTTATTGAGAATAATTAAATTTTATCGCTCTATTCCAAACATGATTAATCGTATTTTAATATAAAATAAGAATATCAAGAGAAAACAAAAAATAAACATATACAAATTTTATCTAATAATGGTATATTCGATAACTTGTTTTAATTAACTGAGTGTAAATCTCAATAATTGTAGTTTTCATTTTTTTAATGAATAATAGAAAATGTTATGATTAAAAAAAATAGAGATGATAAATAAATGAAGTAATAAAAAATAGTTTAAAGGTTGTATTTAGTATGACTTTTAATTTGCAAATTTATTTATTGATTTATTTGAGTTTTAACTATATAAAAAAAATCATAAATATGCATAATTAAAAAATAACTTTTTTGTTCATATATTTTGAGAATCAATAGGTCTTTTTGGATGACATAATAAAGGGTAGTCTTTCGTCGATTTCCAAAGCCTAAAAGATCCAAGTGAAGATCAATTTCTTAACCATCTATGTATCATATAAAAAGCATATGAAAACGTCAGTATATATTAAATCGTATGTCTATAAGCATT
Source organism: Dovyalis caffra (assembly GCA_963924115.1). Taxonomy (NCBI): domain Eukaryota; kingdom Viridiplantae; phylum Streptophyta; class Magnoliopsida; order Malpighiales; family Salicaceae; genus Dovyalis; species Dovyalis caffra. The sequence goes on along the minus strand of CAWUPB010000913.1, from coordinate 17,341,857 downwards.
AGGGATTATACTTTAGATTCATAATTGGCCAGATTTTTGTGCATGTTTCTAGTTTGTTGTTCTTTTGCTTTTTCAATCGTGCATGATTCTAAGCAAATCTTTGTTGCGGACCAAGCAGCTATTTTAATCACCAAGTCCCCTGCTTTATGCAGCTTTTTAGTGGACTTGCTCCAAGAAATTACCGTATTTATTAATGTTTCTTCTTTTCTGCAACTTCAGTTGGTCAATTGGCTAAAAAAAGGTTGTCAATATTTTTGTTTTTTTTTAATAGATAGGATTAGAGAAGTTGAAGTCTAGAAAATTTGGTGTGTGTTTATAGTAAGAAGATTAAATTATTATAACATCAAGGTTACATGGACAGGCAGTTGAACAAATATGGATTCGAATAACTTACCTCCACATTTTGGTAACTGTCTTGACTTATGGCATCTTACCTTCTTCTTTTTTTCTTCTTTTTTTTTTTTTTAAAAAAAAGATAGATTCCACTTTAAAATCTTTTGAAAAAAATAAAATATTAACATCAATTGAACCATAGCTCGTTATCATGGTAGCTTGACTTGAAATTATCATAAAAATCATTAAAAAAAAAAAAAAAAGACTTTTAGGGCAAGTACCTAAACTATACCAATGCCCATGCGGACATTGCTTAGTTAGCATGTTATCAGGTCGAGCAAACTATGGCAATTAATTAAAGATAAACATGCTAAAGTTGACGTTTCATGAAGGGATTAACATCATCATGTATCCTTATAGGTCAATTTTTAATATGTTCCAAAATTTTATAACACATCCAGTCTGTCCTTTTTATTTATGTTGATTTTTAATTATCCTTCTAGTCAAAATTTTTAGCTAATTCATCTAAAATTAATCTTCATATTAATAAATATAGATGATTTATGCCAAATAAAAAAATAATTTTATCAAATCACATGCTTAATTTGGCAAAAAAATTTAACTAAAATGATAGATTGGAAGAGTTTTAAAATTTAGAAACAAATTAAAAATTTGACCTATTATATAAGGATGATTGAGGGTATTAACGTTTTAATAAGTGAAGGATTTAAAAAGAGTGGTGGCAATAAACAAGCTTTGTAAGGTAGGAGTTGGTCCATAAAGCAATCCTCTCAATATCGGCCCTCGCTATATTGTAAATAATATGGATTATTATCATCATTATTATCAATAATGAAAAAAATAACTGATATACCTAAAGAAAATAATGAACTTCTCAAAAAATAATGTTTACATAAAGAAATTCAATCTTCATAGCTACACTTAGCCCATCATTTAAAACCCCGTCAACAAACCCTTATGACCCGGACACTCCTATCTAGAATAGTTTTTGGTAATTCATCCACCAGTCATCATCAATCCAAAGATAGAGAGTATATTTATTAAATGAAAACATGTCTTTTAAGCAATATTAGTCCCATAAATCGTGTTCATAAAGGTCCTCCAACTATCTAAATGATGAATGGTCTACATCAAGGCATATATTTTTCAAGTACATGTCGAAACCATAAAGCATAAGAAAAAAATGCTTCATCCTCATCTCGTAATAATCAATCACCATCTCCTCGTATATATATAGGCTAATAGACCAAAACTTACAAGTTCTACCTTTTAAGTTAAAAAAAATATTTATTATATCACATATCTTCTCCTAATACGAGTTAAATATTATCAAGGCTATTCAAGTCGAATATCTCTCTTTGTATGTTAACTTAGCTATTAGAGGATCCTCTAAACACTAGAGGAGGACTTGGTTTATAAGTACGCTTTATTTATTCAACACATAGCAAACCACATCAGCCACACAATTGGCCTAAAATAGATGTCATCCAATCATCAATATTAATCCAAAGATAATAACCTCATTAGTGGTAATGTCTATGGAAAAATGAGAAAAAAGCCAATCTCGGATTATTCTATTTCTCCATCTTCAAGTTTTTCCATAGCCGACAATCATAAAACTCTAACGCATTCCACTTTATTCGACTTCGCTAGTTCGCCGACTCTAGTATTCCACCATTCGACGTTCTCCAGCTTACAACAATGCATTGAAATCCTAATAAAGGCTTGTCTCATAGCCAAAAATAGTTGAAAACATTGACAATGCCTTTGCTAATGCTACAAAAACTTCCACTTCATCCTCTATTTTTTTTATCTAAATACACGTAGATGACTATCCTTCAAAGAATAAAGAAAGAGGTGCTCTAATATTGAGGATGGAAGAGAAGAATGTCGACAACTCTTTGGCACATTGTTGAGTCATCTCTCCCTCATAGGAAACTATCCATCAAAAAAGTCTTAAAATAAGAGAGAGAAAAACAAAGTTATTAGAATCCCACCAATAAAGATGATAACATCGCCATGAGAAATGTCATAAAAAAAGATAAGACAATATGTCGAAATTTTTCTTATTTTTTAAAAAGACATTATAAACATCGAGGCTTACTTTTTAAGATTCTATAAGGAAATGATAAGTACAGCGGCTTTTATAGTCAACGACTTTGAAAATTCTTATTGAAGAGATTCGGAACATGGAGTCATGGGAAGAACTCTACACCCTTCCAAAGTGAAATCTATCCAAGGTTAAAGAAGTAATGGTATTCTATATTTAGATAGGAGATGACGAGATCGCTAAGGCAACTCATGCTTTTCTCTAGAGAACTAGCCAAAAAAAAAAAAAAATGAATCCTTTTAGTTTTTTGCAAATAAAAACTAAGAAACATAAATCCATTTAGTTTTCTCTAAATAAAGAATGGTTGGCCAACTCTCAACTCTAAAGCACTTTCTTAAACAACACCTCCGAATGAAGGTGTACACCATAATTCAAGATGAAGACTATATCTCTCATCTTCTCCTAATGATGAGTTTCCTTTACTATCATAACATGAGGAAATACTATCTCTTTCACAAAAACAAAGGCCATGATACAAAAGATTGCTTCGTCCCGAGAAAAGAGATAAAATGGTTCATCACCAAAGGTTATTTAAACAATTCATAAAGAAAGCAAATAGAAAAATATTTAAAGGGATGATACTTGTGAAACACTATGGTTTACCTTTGAGGACTAATGTCATTATGGGAGAAACCCTAGAGGAAGGAGATTACAACTCGGGGAAAGAATGTGTGCAACCAATAAGTATAAGTTACTTCTAAATAGTCATCCCCTAGAACTAGCCAATCATTTTCACCCCTAAAGAAACATAAGAAGTCATTCTCCTTAACAAAAATGAAGGATCATGTATCCTATGAAAATGCAAAATAAAATAAAAATTTTCCTCTATTAAACGTTCTTAAGATCATGCCGTTGAATCAACTAATCATATATACATGAATTAAAACATAAGTAACGGATTACCTATTGTAGCATAAAATTAAACATTTACGAAAAGAGGCCGTCCAAGCGTCCAGCCTCTATCGAGAGTTCACACAGTCTAAGCACACATACAAGAAGCACTCAAAATTAGTAGAATGCTAGCTCTATCTTTTCTAACTTGTTTTATGTTTTTCTTTTAGAAATATATTCGGGGATATTTTACGACAATCCTAATTTAGAGGGAGATAAGTTGCATGTGTGAAGAAGGGAGAACACTATTTTTCTCCTTATTTTTCTTTTTAGTCATGTAACCCTAATTTTTCTCTCTCTTTTGGCACATATCTCCTTCTATTTATAAGGGGAGAGGCATTCTTGTCCTCCAAGGACAAGGAAGTGCGGCAACATATCCTATGTGGACTCTAGGTTGTTACTTTCAAATCCTCTAAGGATTAAGAGTTATTATACATGTAGGCTTTTTGATCTTATCCTTTTAAACCTTGATCCATACCCGATAAAGCTCATATTTCTTCTCCTACCAAAATGTCTTTTAAGCTTTTAAATTAAATCTATTGGTCCAAACTATTTTTCCTAATTACAAATACTATAAAACACAAGGATGTTTTACTATTCATGTTCTATCGTTCCTTTCACTCGTTCAATGAACAGGTGTTTTTTAACTGGCCTCTTTTTTTTTTTTTTTGTTCTAAGATACTTTAACGTCAACTTTTTTTTTCCTCTCGTCAGTCTTTCTTCAACTTTTTACAAGCAATTTTTTTTTCTAAGTGGTTTGGTTTCACTATTCCGAGTAGCAAGTGTTTTTTTGTTTTTAGTTTATTTTCACTATATATGTTTTCCCCCTTGCTTTTTTTTTTTACATCAATTTAGGTTCTTTTTTTATGTAATTTTTTAAAAATATTTAGGTTTATTTTATTTTGATCTCTAAAATTTAAAATAAAAATTTTAATCCCCTAACCGATGTAGTACACATAGTTTTTTTTCCTTTGTTTTTTTTCATCAATTTATGTTATTTTAAAAATCAATTTTGCTTCTTCTTTTTTTCCATCAATTTATGTTCTTTTTTTTTTAATTTAATTAGGTGTTAAAATTTTAAAAAATCAATCGTTAATTTTTTTTTTACATAAACCGACTATTATATAATATATACGATATTTTTAATATTAATATGATATATTCTTTTCTTTTCTTTTTACTTAGGTGTTCTTTTTATAATTTTCATAAATTTATTTTTTATTTAATTAGGGGTTTTATATCTATCCGTAGCGTTGTGCAAATAATTTAAAAAATTAATCTTCTCCTTAAAATTAAATAAGAATTTTTTTCTCATTTGTTAATTTTTGTAAAAGTCTATCCATTAATTATCAATTTATTTTTTGGAATACAATATTATGAAAAATATTTTTTAAATTTTTTTAATTCTTGATTAATATTTTAGTTAAAATTATTATATTTTTTATTTTAAAATAAATCCATAAAGGATAATGATTTATGTTTTTTTAAGTAGAAAATTTATATAAAAAAAATTACAAAAATTAAATGAATAAAAAATTTTAAAGTTTTAAAATGATTTTTTTTTACCAAACCCATTGCGTAGCGTGAGAAAGTGACTAGTTAATTACTAATTAAATTGGACTATATAAACAAATTAGGTTAGATATTTTTTAATAGGCCCACAGTAGGAAATAATTTTTTTAAATTACCCTTAAACCTAAATTAGGAAACTAATTTTCTTTTTAGGTAAATTACTTCTAAATTTAGAACTAACTTCCAAATTAGGAAATTAATTTCTAAAATAGAAAAATTTCTATTTTTTGAAAACTTTTCATTTTTGAAAACCTTTACCAAAATTGAAAACTTTTTCCAATATCTTTGCTTCTCTTTTGTTATGTGAATGCTTAAACTTATATGTGTGACTCGATAGACTCCTAGATATGTTAGCAATGTATCAAGAATAAAAGAGATATTTTTTATTCTTGATACATTGTCAACATATCTAGGAGTCTATCGAGTCACACGTATAAGTTTAAGCATTCAATAATAAAAGATACCTCTTTTATCTCTTAATACATAAATCAAAATTGGCCTCTAATATGGCATCATAACTACTCAAATGTCTTAGAGGATTAATTAATCCTCATGCTAATTTATCATAATGTGATCTCAAACATGGCTATTAGTCCGTTCGATTGTAATCACATAAGTTTTCTTCGATTTTCAAATATCTTGGCTTATAGAGTAGACCAACTATGTTCTATTTGTGCACTCTTCATCGTGGCCATATATTTTTTATGTAGATATTTATCGAAATGCAATATGATAACTCCTTTAACATACAAAGAATGACATGTCTTATCTTAGTCATCCATCTATCTCCATTATATTCCTAGTGCACCCAACAAATCACCCACGTGCAATCCTTTATTGGGTTCATCGAAACGAGTGTCAAAGTACATAATTCCTCTAATGAGATAACCGTGATGATTTTAAGTCTAAAAATCAGTTGTACCCATCTCGTATGAGATTTTCATAGATTAAAGCAAATGGGTTCTCATAGCAAGTCAAGTCTAGTGATATGTTTTCTAACATTAATCACTTAAGTGCTTACTTTGGCATCATCATTCTAATAGGTATGAGATCTTCGACTCGCTATCATATAGCATGAGCAAAACACTCATAAGTCTAACCATATATAGTCAATGTTCATTCTTGATGAGACGTTTAATGATATTATTTAAGTTCATTAATGTTTATCTCACATCTTCAATCAATCATTAATGCAAATGCATATCATATGAACTTTTATCTAATTCTATTCAATAAATAAATATAAATGATAAGAATTAATAGAAAGACTTCTTTTATTATTAATAAAATAAATAATATAATGATACAATAGCTCAAACCTATCCAAACATGATTGGATCTTGAGCACCTACACTAATAAAAAATGCTTTGATAATCTTAATAATGATTTCCAATAACAAATTTCATTGTGTTCTTATAGATTGTGCCGGCGTTATGAACATTCTTCCAAAATAGGCCTTTAACTTGATGAAAAATTCCATCTTAAAGCTACAATCCATCTAAACCCTCTTAGTAGGGATATAAGAGAAATGGGTACCGGTTGAACGAGCTCTCAATGTATCGACATAATAAGAGTCCACCTCGTATGGTCGATCCTTCGATAAACATTCATGGTAATTCATATAGATCTCATTTATAATGCCATAATGCGGAGACCTTTACTATAAGCAATAAATGCGATCATCAACACCAAATGCCTTTTCATAAAATTATGAGTTATAGATATAATCTCTACAATCGGAGGCAACTTTATCTCCAAAATAGAAGAATGATGCCTTTTTTTCCACCTTTAAAGGTATGAAGAATTTTTAATAGACGTCTAAGTGTGAAAGAGCTTTCAAAAAATTAAAAGTATTTATCTCTTTCTTGTAAGTCTTGTCATAACCCAAAGAATGAGAAATCTTGTTTCTATATCTAGGAGTCGAAACAAGACGATCAATGCTAACTTTATACGAAAAAAGGAAAAAGTATAATGATTGGTATGCTACACTACCAAAACTCTCTAAGATGAAGAGACCAAATACCTAAAAGTGGGAAAGTTAGTACTTGTACTAAGCACCTCTAGGAAGTTAAGGCAACATTTTCAAGCTCATCCAATCATGGTCTTAACTAAGTAGTCACTTCAATAAACACTTCATAAGCCCGATATATTAAGAAGTATGGTTCGATGAGTCATCAAGCCTTAAGAGTTTGGAATTTAGTATTGATCCACGCCAATAATCAAAGCCCAAGATTTAATAAATTTCATCGTTGAGTATTCATTTAATGAGTTTATAATGAATGAATCAAGAAAAATAAAGGAAAAAACCTCAATAACGACTTTTCTAAAGGTGGCACTTATTTTTTGATAGAGCCTCCAATATCCATAGAAATAGAGCTGGAATGGTACTCATTAGCTTGGTCTAAGAGGTTCCGGAATAAAGTCTTCATTTTGAATTTTCCACCTCTAATAATGTGGCTAAATATGAGGCTTTGATGGTCAAACTTAACTTAACAAAAGCCTTAAAAGCATACCTTCTTCAAGTCTACAACGACTCTTAGGTCATAATGAGACAATTCGATGGAGATTTTAAATTGAGATAACCTACTATGTCTTAATATTGTCGGCTAATAAAAAAACAAAAAGTAAAGAATGCCAAAAAAGAATGAAATAAGATTACCATTTTTCAAATCCCCGGAAGAAAAAATACACGAGCAAATCTACATTCAAAATTAGCTAGTGCTAATCCAATAGACCTCCTCCTAAAGGTATGGATTAAAACTCTTTAAAAAACTAGCATCGAGAAGAGTAAAAAGTTTTTGGTGGGCTCTATCATACAAGTATCCATCTAAAAAGATTGAAGAATGCTAATCGAGCAATACCTAAAAAATGAGATGCTCTTAATTGATAAAGTTGAGGCTCTACGACTACTAAAGATAACGAGCAAGTGCTATCGCTAAATGGACAAGTAATTTTATAGAAGATACATAACAATACTGCTAAAATGAATTTCTCCCAAAAAGAGGTAGTATGTATTGATAGAAATGCATAAAGGTGTGTGAGGCTTACATATAAGAACAAAGGTCTTGATAACCCAAGATATCTAGGTAGAATTTTATTGGCTTATTGTTGTCTAAGATCCAAAAATCGTGGTAAAAACATGTGATAAATGCCAAAGGTTTTCTTCAATTCTCTACCAAAGACTTTAGGTGGAAACATATATACTCGAAGAAAATAATAGGCTTCTCGAAGAACAACAATTGGAGAAAGAAGCTCAATCTCCATAACTACACTTAGTCCAATACCTAGAACTCCATCAATAACCTTTCAATAACCCAAACACCTTTTTTCGATATGATTCTCAATAATTTTTCCACCAATCATCATCAATCTAGGGATAAGAAATACATTCGATAAATAAAACCATGCCCTTTAAGTAGTATTAATCCTATCAATCATGACCACGATGGTCCTCCATCCATCCAAACAATGAAAGATCTACATCAAAGGTAGAAATTTCTCAAGTAAATATAAAAAATCATAAAGCATAAGGAAAAAGATCATTCCATCCCCATCTCTTATTAACGAGATAACCATATTCTTATATATAAAGACTAACATGTAAAAAGTTACAAGTTTTATCTTTTTTATATATATATAGTATCTTCTCCTAAATACGAGTTGAATATTATTAAATCTATTCAAGCCAAACATCTTTATTCTTATGCTAACTTAGCTATCGGAGGGTTCTCCAAATACCGAAGGAAGACTTGTTTTGCAAGTACACTCTATTGATTCAACACATAACAAATCACATCAACCACACGATCAATCTAGAATAGAAGTCATCTAGTCATCAATATTAATTCAAGGATAAGAACCTCATTAGTGACGTCGTATGTGAAATACTAAGAAAAAAGTCAATCTTAAACTATTGTATTTCTCTATCTTCAAGCTTCTCCATGGCTGATAGTCAAGAAACATGAACGTGTTCCACTTCATTTGACTTTGCTAGCTCTAATATTCCACCATTTGATGTTCTCTAGTTACAATGATGCTTCAAAATCCTAATAGAGGCTTATTTCGTAGCTCAAAAATAGGAAAGCTTCCATCAACTCGAACACGATTAGCATAGAATAGAATCCATCGAACCATTAATATTAATATGAGAATAACAACTTTATCAAGAACATCTACATGTAGTTTTTAAATATAACAATTAATGCAATTTTAAAGAAAACAAATACTTGCATATGTAATATAATTTTTCATTAGTATAAATTTGTTGACAAATTTTATATTAAAAAATTAATATCTTAAGAAATGTAGTTATAAGAAGACAGTTTGTTGTAATAGCATCCATTAATATCAAATTCTATATATGCATCCAAAAAGGAAATGTCAATATATATGGTTTATATACATTAATTAATCCTTTTATATTAATATAAAGGAGTGGTTCATGCATGTTTACAAGCAAGCAATGTAAACAGTGAGAAAGTACAATAAGACAATTTAGATGAGAAGTTAATGCATCATCCCATTATTTCATCATTCTTCCTTCTATCTTTTTGGATTTTTAAGCATGAACAAGTTATGCAATTTCCACTTTTTATAGCATGTGCATGGGAACTTATTTAATCATGATTGAGATTTTATACCAGGTAATTTCTGTGTATAAGATTAAAACTAACCCTTATGTCTTTAGCCCCTTGATCATGTATGCATCTTTGCTTGTCCGAGTGAGCAACCATTATAACCAACAAGTTTTATCATAGATGCGATTTTGCTCATAAAAATGAATGTAAAGGGAAAAAGGATATGCACACAAAAGTTAACCAATCTTTCTCATTTTATCATCAATCTTTCACTTTTTTGTTTTCACGTATAACTACTCATCAACCAACTTATCACTTTACTTGCTGTGGGGTCTGCAATACCCCTATTTATACCGACTGTATAGCCATACTCTGCCATATCATATCATATGCTTAGCTAAATTCATTGCTCTGCATTTAAACACAGACATCTTCATTCCATTCTCTTTACAAACGTACTCACATTTTTAGTATCTCACTTTAATTATGGCTTCTCTTCTCTTTCTTCCACTCATTCTATTAATGATGATCCCTTCAACGATCACTGCTCAAAACCCACCTTCTCCTGGCTACAACCCTAGTTCCCGAATAAGTTCAGTTGGCTTTGATCAAGCGTATAGGAACCTTTGGGGTGCCCAGCATCAAAGAGTAGAACAAGGCTCCGTAACGATATCGCTTGATAGTAGCTCAGGTCCTACTATATATATCTTCTTTACTAATAATTCAAACCTTTTTCTACGTACTCTAATACTTGTAGTTTGATTACACTTGAGAGCATATTATTCTCATTACTTATAACATCAATGGTAATTGCATAACAGGTAGTGGTTATAAGTCACTTCATCCATACCGATCGGGATACTTTGGTGCTGCCATCAAGCTTCAACCTGGGTACACTGCCGGAGTGATTACATCTTTCTATGTGAGAATTACATGATATATTCAGCTAGTATGAACATTAATTTAGATAAGGGTGATTTATATGTAGATACTTGGCTAATATTTCTTTTGATTTGTTGTGCTTTTTATTGGGTCATAACGACAGCTTTCGAATAATGAAGCCCATCCAGGGGACCACGACGAAATAGACATTGAGTTCCTAGGAACAACTCCCGATAAGCCATACACTTTGCAGACAAATGTCTATATAAGAGGAAGCGGGGATAGAAACAATATTATCGGAAGAGAGATGAAGTTTCATCTTTGGTTCGATCCTACACAAGATTTTCATAATTATGCCGCTCTATGGACACCAAGTGAGATCATGTTAGTACTACTACTACTTTAGCACACATTTTTATAGCCTTTTTTGTGATTGGTTTTGTGTGGTTTTTTTTTTTTTTTTTCTTTTTTTACTTTTAATTTTCTTTTGAGAAAAGTGGGATAAAGTTCCTTTTTTCAGTTGGTTAAGTTAACCAGGGTTTTTTTTTTTTTTAGGATGGAGGGTGGGGACTCAAGGGCATTATTTTGTACCTAATTTAATTTGCAGCGACTGTTTTTGCTTTGATTATTATTTTTTTTAAATTATGGTAAGGATTGCGAAAAGAAAGGTGAATATTCAAAGGAGAATAATCAAACAAATGAATACAAATTCATGTCTCCAACAAGTAGGAAACATACATACCTACCACCATCAGGAAAATAAATACGAAGGAAGAGATCTGAGACAATTACAAAAAGTCTAGATTTCAATAATTGTGATGTCCGTACCCGAACTTTAAATTCATACAATTTTTCCTTTTGGTTTTCTTCATTCATTGATGAAGTTTGTCTGATCATGATGTGGACTACGTACAGATTTTTGGTAGATGATGTTCCCATAAGAAGGTATCCAAGAAAGAGTGATGCAACCTTTCCCTCAAGGCCAATGTGGGTATATGGCTCAATCTGGGATGCATCATCGTGGGCCACCGAGGATGGAAAATACAAAGCCGACTACAGTTACCAACCCTTCATTGGCAGGTACAAAAATTTCAAAATCGGTGGGTGCACTGCCGATGGGCCCTCCTCGTGCCGGCCACCGTCCGTTGCTCCATCCGGTTCCGGTGGCTTGAGCCAACAGCAACACTCGGTAATGGAATGGGTGCAGAGGAACTACTTGGTTTATGACTATTGCAGGGATTCGAAGAGGGACCATACCCAAACACCTGAGTGTTAACTGTTAAGCATAGGGTCCATTTAGTCTATGTATAGAAACTACGAAGTGTGTTTGGTTTTATGCAAACGGTAATGGCCTATGTCCTATGGCCTATGGCCTACGCTTTCTTGTTGTTTTTCAGGTTATGAACAGTTTGTTTGGACTTGGAGTTTGAGGGGGTCTTGGGACGGGTCCCACTTGCCAAGAATGGGTGCAAGATTTGTTGATCGTCCAAGCCTCCAAGATCTGCTCGCAAGATTGGAATTATTTGCTTTTGGTGTTTGTATTATTGCTTTGTTGGCATTATTGGTGGAATATATTACCTCCTTGCTTTTATAAAGTTTAAACAATTGTGGCTTCTTGGTATCTTTCGAAAATTCCAAAATCATTGCTCTTTTAGCAGTTGGATGATTTATTCTGTGATCGGATGGGGATAAATTATACATATTTTTGCAATTGTTTTAGTGAATTTAAATTTGAATTTGAAAATCAACATTAAAAAAATAAATTGTTTCATTTTTTAAAATTCATTAGATCAATATAAAAGATAAACTCTTAAAATTGTTTCGAGAAACAAATTAATTTTTCGAAAAATTTTAACTGAGGAGGACAGGGTGACACAAACCCGCATAGAGAAAGATGGGTCATGGGCATATCACATCTACGAATTGAATACGTGTATGGATGTTTATAATCAGAGAGAGATGGGTCACGATTCATGGATGCTCTTCTGTCACTTTTAATTTCCCATGCAGAGAACGAAAATAACACATAAAATGGTATAGCTACCTGTGAAATTTGATTGTCTCACATGATTTGGATTTTAGTATGTGTCACATGTGAATTTTGATTTTGGACCCCGAAATGATAAATTGTCTTGCTTGGGTGCATTATTATGGTATAAATGTACTTGCTTCCTCGAATCTTGTGACTTGACAGGAAATTGGACCACGACCACTGAGCGATTTAGCTAGCTACTAGCCTGCTAGCCCCCCTACGTCTGTGATCTTCGTCCCGTGTTCATGGCATGGGCTATGCGCATTTACTTGAGGCTTCCTCCACCAAAGGGCAAAAACCTAATTCCATTAACAGCTTATGAGACTTCATGGGTCTGGAATTTCATAAACTTCTGTTTAAAATCCAACCATCTTGCCCACATCTTTAGAGGTGAACAAAAATAATTTGGTTTATGCTCCAACCATCTTTGTTCATATTAATTTGCCCACATCTTTGTTCGGTTTGAAAACTAACTACTAATTTTTTTATTCTTTCAATTTTTATATTCAAAAAATAAAAATAAAATTCAAATTAGAAATTTTATTTGGAAAAATATTAAAATTGAAATATTTCGATTCACATAATTCAATTGTTTATAAATTCAATTTGATTTGGATTTTGAAAAAAAAATAATAAGATATTTAAATTTGAGATTATTATTTTATTTATTATTTATTTATTTATTTATTTATTTTTGTAAAAAACGAGGTATTAACGTCAATTGAACTGCAACTCAGTGACAATACAATGTATATCGTGTATGGTAGATGGAATATATGATGAACAGAAGATGTGATATATTCCAGAGATATATATAATTAATTTTGGATATGGATATAATTTATTGTATAGATGGATGCATATGGACATATATGGATAGATGAAGATGTAAGAGATAAGAGGATAGAGAGATGTCTTGGATAATTAATGGATATTCACAACTTTTTTTAAGTATTTTCTGTGCTACAAACCCGATTTGTAAAGAACTGGTGTCCATGTCACGTTTGGAGCATCGAGGCAAGACGGCCTCTGAAGCCTGAAGGGCCTAACTTAGGTCAACTTGGAACTACACGAGGCACGGCTATTTGTTGGTGGGTTAGAAATATAGAAGTTTAGAGCTTGAAAGGACCATGGCCGACTGGCTTGTTTTACGCATCTGGACCAGTCCCTATCCTTAAATTAATAAATTGCTAAATAGTAGCAAATTGACTAACCCATTTTGGGAAAGTCCAAAATCGACTTGGACTTGGCGTCCTGATTGAATGACTAAATGGGCTGTGTTTAACATCAAAATCAGTAATATTTTCTATATATTTTACATGTTAACCAAGACAAAGTCACTACATAGATATTTATTCGCATAAAATACATTCCATCTTCTCCCATAATTTGCATACAGCTATTCCGGGTCACCAATAAAATGACCAAATCATTGTGGTCAGAAGGTTCAATCACAGATTGGTAGAAAACTGATGAGATCTACATTAAAATTATGCTACCAACTATTTCTGATCATTAAAATTATGATTTATTGACTGTTGTTGAATGCTCTAATTAGTTTTTAAAAACAATTCATTATAAATATATAGCAGACAATGAATAACCGCTTTTAGACATAAAGAAATAACTATATTTACATATTTAATTTTTGAAAAAATTACTTAAGTATATCAATTTTGAATCTATTTTTAATCGAGTACATCATATCTTATTTTTTATTTCAGTATATCAAGTTTTTTAAAAATGCTAATCAAGTTTTTTATCTAAATTTTCATCTAATGATGATGTTTCGAGTTAACGAGAGAAGATTAAATGATTATGTTACCTTTTTTATTCTCTTTTCAAATTGTTATTATTGTTTAATTATTAATTAAAAAAAAAACAAAGCAATGCAACTGCTTTGCTATTTTTTTTATTAAGTTACTTTATTTTTTTAATTAATTAAGTTGCTTTGTTTTTTAATTAATAATTACACAAAAATAATAATTTGAGAAAAGAAAAGAAAAAAAAACTAATATAATCATTTAGTTTTTTCTGTTAACCGCTATATCATTGTTAGACAAAAAAAATTTTATTTACGTTTTCAAAAAAATTGATATACTAAAATGAAAGAAATAAAAATTAATGTAATCAATTAAAAAATTAAAAATTAATATAATTATTATATAATTTTTCGTTTAAGTTTCATTTAATACGTAACTTTCTATCTTATTCTACAAACTACTCGCTCCAATTGGCTAATCTTCTTCTTTTGTGCCTCGCTGAGATGAAATTCACTTATTTTTCTATGAACTATCTTTGCAGTGCACTCGCCAATCATTATTCATATCATCCTTACCTGCCATACTCACCTGTATATCAAATGTGAATTTTTTTAGTAAATTTTTTGGTCTTAACAATTGTCCTTCACGTTTTATCATTTGACAAACGACGAGAAATATGTACAAGTAACACTAAACTCGATACATGTTTGAGAGATAATCGAGAAAAACCTACTCATCATAATTTTGAAATTTATTGTCATGATTACATGCCCTCAAAAGACGTTCTCAATCAAAACCCTCTAATCCTCATACATGTTGTCTTCTTCATTTAAACTTTCACTCTACTTCTCTCTCAAGGAGACCTTCGATCTCAAGCACAACTCTCCGTTTGTCTTCATCAATCATGGGAAGAAAGAAGATTCATTGCAAACCCTAAACAATTTACCCAAATATCTCTCCCTAAATAGAGATAGAATCACCCAAAATAAAAAAATCTAGTCAAATCGGATGACCGCATCATCTAGGTATAAAGAGAGAGATGCTTAACCCTGAATTCTAGGTCATGTGTTCAAACACGAGGAAGAAAATAAAGACTTCAAATGCCTTTACCCTTCTCGATGACGGGAAGGTAATTAAATTCTTCTCATCAATAAACTTTTCCTTCAATTTTATCAGACTGAATCTAGGCTCAAATGCCATTAAGACATGGGCCACTCAAAACAACAAATTTGTAGATTGAACTAAAAAAAATTCTGAAAAATAAGCAAACAAGAGTTATCATAGAGAAAAACCGTTTACTAGTCCTTATCTCTCGTTCCCAAAAACCTATTCCCTCAGATGCAGAAATTTTCTTCGCCCCACTATCTTTCCGTTCCAGTATATCTAATTGCTCCATCTTTCCAATTGGATCTATGACAATCACCCTCTAAGGTTATCACTTTCATAACTAGAGCTTTACATTTTGATTTAACCTTTCAAGCTTCGCTTCGCTCACTTGAAATCCAGACCTTTTTAAATAACTCTTTTTACCTTTCAAATCTTTTAGAAACGATAAAAAGTACAGAGCCAAATAGCAAAGATGTGCTTATGAAATACTTATCGTACTTTATTTGTAAATGCTTAGTCTGCAACCCTGGGTTAAAACCCTTGAAGCAATATGTACTAGTAGCTATGAGCGAGTTCGTCCTCGCCTTATCGTATAGGGATTTTTCAATAACATTTGCAAACTTAAAATGGTGCTGGCCACTGTGGTAAAAGCCTATTTTTCTCTTTTTGGTGATTTCAGCTTCTAAGAAGAAGACAACACCAAGCACAATCCCTTCGACTGGATTTCAAATCCTCCTTTCAAGATAGTCTTGCCTACTTTTACAACCTACAATCCATCTCTATTTTCATTCCCTCTGAATCTAGAAATTTTTGGACCCTCAATCTATAAATAAACCTAAAGTTTCAAGATCGAAACAGCACGAGTCCAACAGATATGACTGCTCATAAAAAGCTATGGGCAAAAAACCCAATAAGGCGGGGCCTACACTTCGATAATAGCATGGGAAAGACATAAGAGTGTGGCATTGAAGTTTGCACTCCGCACTATGCGGCGAGACAATTTTCCATGATACAAAAAAATGGCATGTTCCTCTGTTCCCTTTTTCTGAAGAACTAGAACGATATTAGAGATCCATTCAACATACCTTGCTGGGAGATGAACTTAAGAGGTAAGAAGCAGTTTTATCTCTTCTTTAATTCACGGAAAAACATCTAGCGCAAATCATCGCACTTTATGCTTATGAGGACGAAATCGTTCTTTAGTTGGCAATTGGTGTTCAACCAATCTCTTATCTAATTCAGGCATTTCATTATAATCTCAAGCCAAGCAATCTTTAAATTCTTGGGAAGGGAGAAACCAAGTCGCTCTTTTTAGTATAAGACAACTTTTGATTAATAAATATTGGTCGCAGAGAAGAACCATCCTTATAGTCAATCTCTTGAAGAGGATCCTGTATATTCCAGCCATGAACACTTCAGAAAATTTAGTGTCGTCGCTGGATGATGCCCCCAATTCCTGCAAATCATTTTCTAATGCACAATCTAGAACAAAAGTCTCCTTCTAGCATGCCCCCAACCGTAAATAAACTCGTAGGCATTGCGTTAAGGCTTCAACAACAGCTTTCTAGTGAACTGCTTGTTGGTTGTCATATAAGGACATAATTTGGGGTATCAACAAAGCCATCATTTAATAATGTTTGCATGTTCGCGTCGAAAGCTTCTTTCGAATCCATTAGAGTAGCAAATCCTTCCACTTTAGCAGTTGTTTTCTTTCCATCACCTTCATCATCTAAAATCTGGATAGGTCCAAAGTGACCATTGTACAGAGAATCCTCTTTAAAAGTTGTTACTAAAACGAAAAAATCTGAAGATTGCTATTGACCTTCTCCACTCACTTGTCTTTAGTTTTTTTAAAAAACCAACAATTGATGAAGCGAGGAGGGAAATGCCTTATTTGTGTAGATCATATCTCGTCCTAATAATGCTTTATTATTCACGTGTCCATCAACCATAAAGAATGTTGTGGCACTTGTACTTTGCCTCTAGTTAAATCAAGAGGCAAAATCCCTGGTGTAGTCCTTGTCTCCCCTACTATACTAATAACCACAGCATCAAAAGGATTCAATCAGCATCTGACTTACCAATCTCTTAAGCATCCTCATGGTCAAAATGTTAACTACAGTACCATTATCTACCAATTCTCAATTCATTGGCTGGTCATCCACGTAAGTTTTAATGTATAAGGGGCGAATATAAGTTTGTACTTCATAAAGTGGTTTTTAAAAAATCAACCTTTTTAAGCATTGTTGCTCGCTAGCAAAGGCGATTCCTTCTGCGTGAGTTTTGCTATTCTTTATCTCATGTATCTCAATAATTTTCCTGTTTAACTTATGCTTATAGCTTCTTGATCCAACTCATAAGGCGCTCCCCAATGACACCTTACTTTCGTTGTTGTAGCTAATTGTGATGTAAAATATGGTAAGTGTTGATCTATTAGAGCTAATACTTACAGACAAGAAATATGATGTTACATTGTAGCATGGCGAAGGCCCATCCCACATTGGCTATAACTCTTCTCTACCTTCCATTGGAGAATAAACCGTCATCACTTTTGTACACGTAGGCAAATATTGCTCTATATATAACTTCAAAACTTTCAATAGAATCGTTAGCGCGATCAACATCTCTACTAACAATACGAAAGCCATTATTCTCTTTATTACTTAGATCAACATTCACTACCTGAAATTCTTACGGCAGTATATAATTAATCACCACTATAAGAGGAAAGTTTCCAAATTGTAAAGAAATTTCCCTTGTTTTCTGATTTTCCTAAACATGCATTACTATCTGTTTCAATGTTCTTGTTTCTATTAAAACAAGGGGTTGGAGTCATGTTTAATTGAATGTTAGGCTTCACATTCAATAGCGCCGCTGCGAGTTAACAAGAAGAAACCCTTGGTTAGAACTAGTGCTTTCCCACTAAACTAACTTGCAGAAGTGTACTTCATAGCATGTAACCTCTCGCTGAACCTTTTTGATGTAGAGACGTCACTTATATTCTCAAATCTCTTGGTCAAAGTAATTTTTTTCTTCCTCTAGTACCTCATTTGCATTCTTGTCATTTCTGATATGGGTTTAGATCCTACACGATGCTACTTCCGATCACTGAATAGAGGAGGCATCATCATCTTAGAAGTGCGAAGGTGTCAAGATCCCAAATAATGGTGAAACCCTTTTCTCGTCGCAGGCGATGATGCTCTTGTCGAGTTATTTCTTTTGAGAAAAGCTTTCTCTCGCGATCGAGCTCGTTTGTTCTCTATGTTAAACATTTTGTGAGAAGGTTCATAGTGCTTTAGTCTGTATGAAAAAGCAATAGCCCTTGTCGGTAAAATCGTATGCATAGAGCTCTCATCAACATAACCACTCCTCTTTGGTTGTAAATAGCTAGTTTTTCACATTTCTGGCACAAAGCCAACGGAACTAGAACATTTGCTTCCATCTGAAAGAGAGCAGCCACGCAATAAATAAATAAATGGTAACGTTCTCGTGAACAATCTTTGTTATTGGCGAGACAGCTTTACTAAGAACTGAATCTATGTTTGTTTTTTTCTTACTTTTCGTTCTTTGCATCCACCATATGTACGGAAAATATGATTTGCATTTCCCCATCTTGAACTTCGATCATATTTTGTTATGGTGGTAATGAAAAGGATTCTCTTCAAAAATCAGCTTATTTTCATGATCTGTAAATTTGAGTTTGCAAGCCTCAATCGCTATTTGGTTAGTGAAATACAATATTTCTTTCCCTTTAATTTTTCAATAGGAGAATAATATGACCAGGTGCTAACTTGATTTGCTTATCTTTCAACAACATATCAAAATTTTATTATTTTTTTTTAGAAATATTAAAGGTGGCAACCATTTCTCTGGCGATTCTATTATTAATTATTTTGCGACGAGAAAAGGGAGGTTTGGCCTGTGATTCTCATTTTGGGAAAAAGTTAGTGGCATAGCGTGAAAATTCTCATTTTGCGCATCAACTCCAGCGACAATAATCCCAGCGATAAGATTAGCTTCGCATGGTGGATGCTCTAAATGCGAGCTTGCTAGATGTTCTGATCTATATGTCGTGGTCGTGGGTATTCCATTATTTAGGCACACGTCATCAGGTGACCTTGTTGGCCAATCAGTGCTCACAATATTTGATACACTTGTCCTAGAGAGAACATTATTTAATCTATGGTCAATTTCATTTTGCAACACAGAATTCTCGCTTTCTAAAATACGACCAGCACTGTACAAAATTTGCATAGAAGCACAACAATAACTACACGATACAAGATTAAATTTATATGGTTCGATAATATATTTATTTTACACGACCTAAGATTAGATTTATCTAATTTGATAATATATTTATTTTATGATTGCATTAAAAAAAATTATTAATTATAAATATAAAAAATAATATTTATATTTATAACATGAATAAATAGAATTATAATAAAAAGAATTCATAAAATTATATACCTTATTCAATATTTCATAAATATTCACGTAGCGTACTGAATTACGAAATACTCCAAGATCTACTACACAGCATAACAATTGTGACCCGACAAAACTCAACTGTTACGAATTCCCTAGTCAATTTGAAGTTCTCAACAACACAACCCAACACAAAAGGACAAATGGGCGAGCAGCATGCTCCCACCTTGTCAATAAGACAATTAAAGGGTAATTTATCATTAATTTTTTTCCTTCGCGTTGATAATAAGTTTTTTTTACGAAATTAATTAAAAAGGCTGTTTTAATTTAAAAACATTCAACCTGATTCGACCACCTGATCATTAAATAAAAAGACATGATTTACTAAGAAGCTATAACCTTTATGAATTTTATAATTTAATTAGATTGTTACAGCCCAGACGAATTAATTTTGTCATTTCTCGAGACGAAGGTCTCCTTTTTTCAGCTCAACCTGTTTTATAATTTTATAAACCAAAATCACATCTTCTCACGCCTGTGGACGTTAAAATGTTTTAAAAGGGTTCACTATCACCTCATCATTATGCCTTGGAAAAGGATTGTTCATTTAATTACGATTAGTTTTAAGAAAGAAAAATCTTAAATAGCAGTTTACTTCCAACGAAATGCTCGGTTTGGCTCAAAATTTTGATGCCTCAAGTATGAAAATTCTGTGAGCTATTCGTACAAAATCAATTAATTATCGTGATAATCAACCATGCTGATGTGACCGACCTTAGCTCAGTTGGCAGAGCGGAGGACTGTAGTTGTTTAGCAGCATATCCTTAGGTCGCTGGTTCGAATCCGGCAGGTCGGATTTTAAAATTTTATATATATATATAAAACGATAGATAAATGAATTGAGATAATTTTTTTAAAATGACCTGTGAAGGGATATTTGCATTGGAAATCCTTGTATTAGTGGCTAGGAAATCATGTTATATTTAGTGGCTAAGATATTTTGTACGTTTATTAAAACTATCTGATATATTAAAAAAAAATTAATAAATTTTTAGGATTGTTGATTTTAAATTTTGAACTCAAAAAATTAAAGAAAAAATATACATTTTTAACCGTGACAGGATAGAAACAAACACTGGGGCTTGCGCTTAGGATCATAGCCTTCCAAATTTTTGAAAATCTTAATTTCAATTCTTATATTTAATAGTTCTTTCAATTAGGCCCTTTAAAAGTTTAATCACGACTCTTTTATTTAATATTTACTTCAATTACACTCCTCTAAACGTTTGATTATTCTATTTATGACCCTATCTGTTATAGTTTGACTATTCGTCCTTCTATATATATACAGGCCCACTTATTTATTTTACTCTAGCTCCGTCACTGTACTAGGGCAATCCTTCGAGATTTTCTAACAATTTGAAGAAACGTTAATATCATATAATTTTCTCTCAACCTGCTTCACACGCTCAGATGAGTAGCAATAAGTTTATAGGACATCATGTTTTTCAAAAGATTCCAAAGGAAACATGACCACTTCCTATTGCAATATACACAAGCTCGCTCGCTAGCAGGTCATCATGGAAGCGAGTTTGAAGTTCTGGCTGGGTGCAGCCAAGTTTTCGACCTACTGACTACGAAGGAGGTGGGAGCATGGCGGATGAGATGTTCGCCTTTACTTGGGAAGTAACCTTTGATCCTTTTCAAGAGAGGTTTTTTTTTTCTATTAAAAAATCCACTATATAATAATGCAAACTCGTTAAAAAATTTCGATTGAATACTATATTCTTAATGCAATATTAACATTATAATATATATTGATTATTAATATTTGAATTCCTCCCCACCTCTAATCAATTAAGGAGGAAAAACAACATTGAAGAAATTATTAAAACCTAAAAAATAAATTACTCCCGTTTTCTCATTATTTTTCTATTTACTAATCACATAAAATCCTAAATAGCATAAAATAAGTTTTTTAAATCATTCCTAATCTATATAGTATATTGCTAGTACTTTATTTTGTCTGTAAAAACATTTAAAAAGCTTAAACAAAAGTCCAAAAAAAAGAGTAATATTAAAATTCGAAAATAATAAAACTATGTAAAGTTCATCAAAGTATTAAATTGAATTCTTATTTTTATAGGAATTTTTTTTAGTCTTATATATATATATATATATTACTTTTCAGTTTTTTGAGAAAATTATCCATAAAATATGGATTAATCCTTTTGACAAATTCTGCTGATTTATATATAAAAAAAGATTTTATTAACTTAAAGGTTCATGCATAAAAATTTAATTCATGTCTATATTATTTGTAAGTTTTATACACAGCATATATAATTAAAAACACAAACCTTTTGAATAAAAAAAATATATTCTAATGTCATATTACCTTATAAAAATTTATTAGGACCGTAAATAAAAATTTTGTTCACATAATGTACTTTACATATTCATACAGTATAAATAGAATATTATAATAAACAATGAATTTGTTTATATATTCTTGTAAGAAAGACTTTGAATTTTCTTATAACAACCTATCTATCATAAAAATATATATATAATTTCATTTTCTACCTATGCTAGTAAATAAAATAGTATAACATTTTTAATGATTATTATTTTTAAAATATATATTTTTTATAAACTATCATACATAGGTACACATCTGTGCAACACGCATATATATACTAACAGCCACTATTAGAATTTTGATAAATAACGATGGAAATTAGCAACATACGTATAATAGAGAAAAAAAATTATATATTTTATTATTTTATTTTAATTTATATAATTTTAATTTCATTAAATAATATATCATGTTTTATAAGGTGTTGTTTATAATTGATTGTAATTACAAATCTCAATAAACGACTATTGATTTTTATTAAAAAAAAAAAACAGAGAGAGAGAGAGAGAGAAAAATAATTAGTGACGGAATAGAGAGGATAATTAGCAACGGATACATATACAATCACTAAATAGCAACGGATTAGTGACATAATTGTGAAGATATTAGCAACTACAATTTAGCAACGACCCATTTCGTTTCTATTTAGCAACAAATTTAAGTAAAAATAATAATCGATATGAGACATTACGGATGACCGATTTAGATCCATTTAGTGACGGATTGTTAACAAATTAGCGACGGATATTCCATCATTGATTAGTGATGGAAAAAAGTTTGGTCACCAAAAAAATAGCAACCACCATATTAGCGATGGATTTTTGACAAATACTAACGAAAAAATACATCGCTATTTAGTAAAATTCTAGTCATAAACTAACTATTTTATATTTATGGTTTTTATTTCAATGCAATCAAAATTTATTTACATGTTTTAACGATTATCAAACTAATTTAATTATAAATTATCAAGTTTTATATAAAACCTTTTAGATTTTAAAAAACCAAACATTTTAATTTAATAAATACTAAAAATATCTAGTAAAAAATAATTTAGGATAATTTATTAGAAATTATTAAAAATTATTATTTAATAGTTGAATGACACGCGTACAAAATAGCTTTTAAAAAAAAATACACGTGTGGATCACGTGTCAAAAAAGTAGTAGAGTATAAATATCCCATTAATTTTTAGAACAAACTACTATAGTATATAGATTGTTTGGATGGGGCCGTATATGACATCTTTGTAAACTTAGGGTTAATGATTGGGCCTACAAAATTAGCCCATGGTTTCTGTTTCCTCTTATCTAATAGACTAGTGTAAGGTTAGGCATTAAATATAAAATAATCATTGCATCCTTTTCAAAAATAAATAACTAATAATAATAATATATAATAACTAGAGTTAATATTTTTACATATTCTCATATAGAAGGCCAAATTTTTAATCTATCACTATGTCACACCCCATCGTTCGAAACAGACTTACTTGAAAGGTTACTCGTTAGATGGGTCGTTACTAAAATCTACATCCTTTTATTATTCCTAAACTTTATTCCTAATTTAATCTCATTCATCATTACACATATTAATTAAAATATGGCATCAATAATATAATTATATGACCATCTCATTAACATAGCGAAAATAATTCATGAAAGTTTCATCAATACGATCTCAACATCATTATCATAGTTTTTCTTTAAATTCTAAAAACATCTTTCATCCTCATTCAACATTCGTAAATAACTTCAACCTATTATTCTTACTCGGTTACTAAGCAATAATTTTCAATATTCAAAAACTTAACATTCTTACAATTGATTTTTTTTTTTTTTTTGAAACTTTAGCAAATTTCATTAAAATGCAATATTGAATACATCCTAACATGCAAATTATACCGACCAAGATCCGACATAGAGTCAACTACCCTAGTTAGAGCGACTTGATTCACGGATCTCAAATGTTCCATTGGACATCGAATAATCTTTGATTTATAGGTTGTAGAGGAGATGAGAGGCTATAGCCGTATTGATGGAATTGTGTGACCAACCATGCTCCTAAAGGCCTTTTGAAACTTAACAGGGCGGGATAGAACCAACCGGACTAATCGAGCCATGGTAAAATAACAAAACTTTCGATAAGCGAAAGATAATGAAAACTCTTGACAAACAAGAGACAAGTAAAACATAACCAAACAAATAGCAACCGAAATCAAAAAACATAAAAAATAAAAAAACCAAACAAGTCCAAAACCCAACCCCACCAAGGCAGAGCAATTCGTTGGAGGAGGTAGGGGTTGACGCCGTTTAAAGTAGTCACGACATATGCAATGGTGGAATGTTAGCAAAGGCGGAGTCGACAAAAGCGCTAGTGGTGGTGGCTACCGGAGAGGACATACGCCGACCACAATAGCGATGGAGGTGGATATGGTGGATATGAGGGAGACGGTGGTGGAGATCTCACTGGAGAACTCGTCAAGGCAACCATAAAATTAAAAGAAACACTAGATCTAGGAAAAGATCTAAAAGGTATGGGATTATTGAATGAGAAATAAAAAGCGAGAG
The DNA here is from genome assembly GCA_963924115.1 of Dovyalis caffra. Lineage (NCBI taxonomy): Eukaryota > Viridiplantae > Streptophyta > Magnoliopsida > Malpighiales > Salicaceae > Dovyalis > Dovyalis caffra. The sequence continues at coordinate 17,317,145 of CAWUPB010000913.1, read as the reverse complement.
AAAGAGGGGCCACCGCCGATCAAAAGCTCATCGAAAGTAGCCCCTAAAACAAAGCTTTTATGATAAAAAGAAAGCATCGATAAGCTTTCTAAGAGAGGGGAGGTTTTTTAGGGTTTGAAATTCAACTTTACTAGGTTAACGTTCTTACGATATATATTCATAAATTTTAAACAATTATATATAAATTCATATTCATTTATTAAAGATAACACATTCATCATTCCTTTAACAATAAAAAAAAACACATAAGTCACTAATCCTCTAGAGCAACATTAACATTCTCAATATTTGCATCGATACCTATATCACATAATAGACGTAAGATACGAATATCTCAATAAGTGCAACTTGCATGATTTTATATTAAAAACTTATATTATATGAATGTCTTTTAAAACTCGTTCATTATTTGAGCCTCGCTGAAAGATGCTAACTTAGTGCACCATAACCCTTAAGTTTGATTTTTTCTTTGTAGGTGAGTCACCTCGGTATGGTCAATAGGCTAGTAGGGTCTAATCTCAATGAAAACATATAGTCACATTAATTTTAAAATTAAAAAGCTAATTCTTAACTCCGTAAACCTCAACATTTAACCTTAATAGGCAACCTCAATATTTAACTTAGTGCAACTTGCATTATTTTACATTAAAAACTTATATTATATGAATGTCTTCTAAAATTTTGTTCTTTGTTTGAGCTCACTGAAAGATGCTAACTTAGTGCACCATAACCCTTAAGTTTGATTTTTTCTTTGTAGGCGAGTCACCTCGATATGGTCAATAGACTAGTAAGGTCTAGCCTCAATGAAAACATATAGTCACATTAACTTTAACATTTAACAGTTAATTCTCAACCTGTAAACCTCGACATTTAACCTTAATAGGCAACCTCAATATTTAACCTCAATAGTTAACCTCGGTGGTTAACATTTACTTTTAACATTAAAATCTAAATATGCATTCAAAATATTTTTTTCCCATAAAACGTCATTTTGATACACACCTCATTCATTTATTTAGATTTTATTTTATCACGATCAATATGTAAAATATATATATGCATATAAATGAACCTCAAGATCAATTACATCACATCGTTCACATTAAACACACAGTATTTATATCTATAATGTAGATGAGTTACACTTAATTGATTTACTTAAAACCACTACTAATCATAATCTTTCTCTAGTAGTTAGTACCTCGACTTGATTCAATATCTTAAACATACACATCATATTACATAAGAAATTGCAATTCTTCATATAACTCCAACATTTAATTTTATTAATTTTTGTTCTTTCTCATAATACATTTCCTAAGATATTTGGTATGGTAATATTTCATTAATTACTTATATCTACTTACCAAATTGTGTTTTATTATCGATTAACATTCAACTCTATACCTCATTATCAATTTCATTGATTGGACCCTAATTTCATTATCAATTCTCAATTAAATCACCAATTCTATTATAATTCACTCAATTCTCTTTAACTCGTATTCCTATAACCTAATTTTTCATTTTCTCTAAATCTTTTTTCAATTCAATATTTACACAACATGTCTCTACAATCCATTGTCGCAACTAACTTGGGGATTTCTCAAATCCATAGTCTAATAATCAATTTCACATCACAATCATCTCATTTCATGCATCAATTAGTATAAATAATAATTTAATAATTAAATTTCTAAATTCAACCCAAACCCTAACCCTAATCCTAACCTAACTCAATCTTTAATCAATGACAAACCCATTATAAAATAACTTTAAAATAATCAATAAACGAATATTATTCACTCCAAAAATCTCACCTTTGTCAAATGGGTATTCAAACCCCATCTTCAATCTTTCAATTACTCCAAGCCCCCAAGCTTTAATCTGGCTAAATGTTAATTTGGTCATTTTATTTTCGTAGTTTACTAGGACATCCGGGAAAGATTTTAGGGTTTTATTTTCATAGTTTTCTAGGACATCCGGGCAAGATTTGAGCATAAAAATAGAGGAGAAAGTTGGAGGAAGTCAAGAGAAATCTATGAGTGAGGAGTGAAAGAGAAGAGAATGAAAAAATGAAAGAAATGGTTGTCCCATTTTTTAAAACTAGGTTGCCATTTTTTTTTTATTATTATTATTCTTCAAAACTCACTTCATCTCACTTCTACACTTTCATTTAAGACTGAAAAATTCCATTGCTTTGATCCATTTTCCTTAATAAATTTAATCAAACTTAACTAACTTCGATTACTCAATTTTTCCTTAATCTCAAAACACATTTAATCTAAAACATCTCCCATAATAAAAACAATTAAAAGATATCAATTACATGCATAAAACAAAAATAAAATTAAGACATGTTCACAAAGCAAGTATATGCATAATATGAAGAAGAAAAATTCGATCGTTACACCCTAAATCCAAAAATACTTCTAATACGTCTCTATTATTTGAGCTGGTTCTTAATCTATTCTTTTAGTAATTTTTTTTTATAAAATTAACCATATGATTTGGACATGGTATATGTTTTAACAAAACTATTTTTGTTTTTTTACCACAAGTGATCTATATGTATTAATATAAAGATTAATATTTAATACATTAGCTAAAAAGTTTGAGATAAATTAGAAACCAACTCAAATAACAAAGACATATTAAAAGCATTTTAAAATTTAGAGACAAATTGAAAAGTAGGTCTATTATATAAGAATAAGTAAAAGTATTAACTCTAATAAATATACTCATTTTTTTCCCCACTATAAAGTAACATGCAACAAAAAACATGAATTTTTACAAATTAAATTACTTTATCTCTAAGCACTACGAACCTTCAAAATTTTCATTATTGTTAAGAGTTGGCTAGTTAGACCGTAGGCCAACACTCCATTTTTTTTTTTTATTTACATATAGTACGATATTTTTAGACTAAATTCACCAATCATCAGAGCTAAACTAGTGCTAGAATATACCTAGATTTTGATCAAACACTAAATCAAATCGATCTAAGCCCGATACCAATAGCAAATAATTATGACTAGTTATTTATAAATAATATAAATTAAACTTTGATTTTCAAACCAAAGCAACTCTTACTCGTTAGATTATATTTTTATTGGTAAACACTCCATTTTTATTAAGACGGAATAGGAATCGACCATGATTCATACCCTTTTCCCATTATTATTAGTAAAGGTGAACATTATTTAGTTTAAGCCTAACTGAATTTGAGCTAATTTTTTTATTTTGGCTCAATTTTTAAAATTTTTTATTCTATTTTAATCGAAAATTGAATAGAATGCGTATATAAATGCACATGTGTATGTGTATATATATGTGTGTGCGTGCGCGTGCGTGTGTATGTGTGCGCGCGTGCCCGTTCGTGTTCTTGCGCGGGCAAAGCTCGCTCACATCTAGATACCTATATATTATGTAACATTAACATGAAAGACTAAAACAAATGAAGTGTTTACTATTTATTAGTCATCCATTTTACTATTCACTTACTAACCATCCAAGATGCATAAGATTTATTCACTTAGCATTATTGTGATTTTTGGCTTTTATTTAAGCTTTTATATACATCCACAAAGCTCGCTCGCATCTAGATACCTATATATTATGTAACGTTAACATGAAAAACTAAAACAAATGAAGTGTTTACTAATTATTATTTATCCATTTTATTGTTCACGTACTAACCATCAACATGCATAAGATTCATTCACTTTGCATTATTGTGATTTTCGACTTTTATTTTGGCATTCAATATAGTATTTTTGTTATTTTTTGTTTTTGTTCGGGTATTTAATATGCAAGTTTTGACAAATATTACATTTTGATCTCTAATTTTTTTTAAAATATTTTTTTTTATTTCTAACTTCATTTATATTGTTATTTGGTTGCTAGATGTAGATAGAAATGAGGAGGGAGAAGGGAAGAGAAAGAAATCCACGACGAGCGTTATTCCTACTACTTTGACGGTTAATCTTTGCCTTTATTTGTTCCTATTGAAAATATAAATTTGCTTATGGTGGTCTTAAAACATTAATAGCCAGAGGCAGCAGATAGAGAACTCAAAATATTTTTCAGTTATTGAATTTGATTTGGATATTTAAGTTTTTTAGGTGTATTAAATGATTTTCTGCAAGATTTCAAGCGATCATAGCTTCGTCGGATGTTATCAGAGATGCATTGTCCACCATTTCACTTTCTTTTTTAAAGGGTTGGCCCACACGTGTTCAGTCCGTGCACACATGGGTCTAGTTCTCCAAGCCAAGGGTGCATGTAGCACAAACAGACCCAACTTTTTTCCTCCCTTTTTTTGGGTTCATTTTTTTTTATCATTTGATTTTATGCTTAAATTTTGAAAAAACTCATAATTATTTTTTCATTTTCCATAACTTGGCGACGATTAAATATCAATGATGTGTTTTCATGTTGTACAATATTTCAAATTATATTATATTTATTATTTGAAATTTATCATTTCTTATGAAAGTTCTCATCCAATAATTTTTTTTTATTTGTTAAATTTTAATTATTTAAAAATATAATTTATTTTTTTCTATATCTAGATTTTAAAATAAAATTTTATGAACATTGATCAGTTTCTTTTACTAAAAAAGATATAATTTATATGATTTGGATTCTTATCATTTTTAAATGAGATTATCATAATTGTAAATATATATGTTTGACCTAAGAGTTGAAAATGTGTTGTAGAAATTTTTTCAGGTGTTTAAAAAAATAATTAATTGATAATTTAAAATAAGATGCCAAAAAAGAAAAAGAAAGTGATTGTGATAATTGCAAAGCTTGTGCACAGAAACCAAATATGAATAGTTCAAGAACAAAAATATATGTTAAGAAAGAGAAAAATAAATATACGAGTGTTATCTACTTCTTTTTATATAATAAAAATCTATTAAAATCAATTTTATAAGAGTTTTTATTAGAAATAAACTATGTGCTTGCACACAAAATACTAGACATTTACTATTTTTTAATGGATATTTTGAAATTAATTTTATATTTTGAAATTAATTTTTCTCAAATAAAATAACACAATTTATATTTAAAAAAAAACACGGGATGGTACCATGCTTATCAAATAGAGTTTTTTTTTAATATATATATACACACACTGTATATATTTTCAAAAATTAATCTTCTTATCAATATTCAATAAGGATAAAAAATTATTTGAATTTTTATGCAATATTTTTTACATTAGTTGTTTATTTATTTATTTTTATTTTTGTTGTTGCAATCTTTTGAAAAAAAAAGAATTTGTACGTTAATTTTTCTTTTTGATTAATTAAAACTTCCTTTTTACATTATTATAATTTTTTATTTAAGAATTCATACATAAAGAAAAAGAAATTATTTTTTAAAGAAGAAAATCTATAAAAAGAACATAAGAAAGAATTAATTAAGCACCAAATTTAGATTTAAAAATAATAAAATTAGGTAAAAAAATGTTTTTTTTTATTTCAATAGGTTTTGTTAGATTAGTAGCACGTCGAGAATCATCGAAATAAAATGATTTTTTTGAAATAATTTCATCCATTTTTTTAGATGCATACTGTAGTACTGACAATCGGTTAGTTAATAAACCATAAAACTACACTATTAGTTAAACTTTTTATTTATTTTTAAATAAATTCAATTAATGATTTATGGGTTATATTATTTGACTTGAGTGTTTGATGTTGTGTTTGTAATTGATTATAATTTTGAAATGGTATTTTTTTTCAAAATAAACTAATGAATACATAAAAAATTTAATTCACGATAAAAATGGTTGGAAGAACACATGAATTGTAACATTATTTTTCATATTAACAAGATAATTCAGTTTTTCACCAAAATACAAAAAAAAAAAAAAATCGAAAATTTCGAATGCAAAAACAGAAAATAAAAATTCTCATTTTTAATTTTGATTTTTATGGGTTTAATTAACTAAAAATCGAATAGGCGAATGCTCATTCCAAATTATTATTCGATACCCAAGAGGCTCGTACGAAGACATGGCAGCTAACCTAACTCGTTAACAGTTTTTATTAATTAGCATAGAAGTTAGTCACTTAATTGCATACCAAAAAAAGACCAAACCCATTAAAAGCCGACCCAATCTGAGGGTGCAGCAGTCAGCACATGGGTTCGCGCATTTGTCTAAACATTATAATTTGCCAAAACTATGTCCGGGGTGGCTCGATTTGCCTCATGCAGAATCACTGAACCGTGACCACCTGACAGGCTGACACCCTCCACTACCATCCCACACAGCCCCCTATTTAAAGCTCTGACACACCTTATCTGTCAAGTCCTTCAACAATTCATTGTAATTCACTTTTCCTCAATGTCGAAAAAGGTTGTATGCTATTTTTAACCATCTTTACCTCATGGAAGGTACGCTACAATTTGAGTAACAATTAATTATGTTCCCATATTGTCCTCTAGGGTTCTAAATGCACCCATTATACAGTGTAAGGGTAAATTTAAACGTGCCCTCACCAATTTGAATTCCTACTATGCAAATATGTGAGAGTTAAAATTAACGAAAAAAAAAAAGTAAAAAATATTTTCTTATTAAAACAAATTTGATAAACTTGAAAGAATTTGTTTATTAAAAAATTTTTAAATCTCACCGACTTCAATACTCATTTAACATCATTATTTTTTCTTTTATTAATATTATAGTTAAATAAAAATTAAAATTAAAATTAATTTAACTCTTTTTAAAAATTTTTTAATCAAAACTTTCATCAATGTGATCTTTCTCAATTATCATATTCTTATTTTCTTGATATTGTTATCATATAACACTTTTTGATATGTACAAAATAATTACGCCCTAACCGATTTCAAAATGATCTTAAGCTCAATCTAGCATTCTATATATATATATATTAGTTCAAGATTTAATTGAAAATTGGATAAAAAATTTAAATATAATATTCTAGTGAGAAAATATTAGAGAGACAACGGTTGTTTGGCTCATATATTTTATTAAAAAATATTTTGTATCATATTTGTTCTTATCTTAATTTTATTGTTATTTTCAAATAAATTTTAGATAGTATTGATAAAAATTATTCTTTATCATATCTGTATTGTTGTAAAAAAAAATGTTTTGTTTTAATGATTTGTTCATTCTTATCTTTTCAATTATATTAAAATATTTCATAAATTTTGAACTTAAAATTTATATATAATGCATAAATTAATGCATTTATGTTACCGAGCTATTATTTATTACTCTATATGCAACAATGAGGAAAAAATGGCTTCTAAGGCACCAGAGTATATACCAACTCACAAACTGACTTGAAAAGACCAAAGAAAATTATGAATTAATCTTCTATTTTTAAGAAACAAAATAATTAGTTTTTTAAAGAAAACTAATTATTTAATTTATTATTTAACATTAACCATATTTAATTTAATATTTTTTATTTTAAAAATTTTTATTTTTTTCTAATTTATCTTCCAATATTTTTTTACTATTTTTTATTTCTTAAAATAAAAAATCTATTAAATTGAAAAGAAATGAAAAAAATTAGATTATAAGAAAAATTAAAAATATAGAAACTAAATAATTATTTTTGAAAAAAAATACTAATTAAATCGTTTTTTTTAAAATAAAACTACTAGTTTATTATTTACCCGAGAACACAATCATTTAACCCAAAAAAAAAAAAAAAAAAAACTAAAGCACTAAAGAAAATGAATGAACCACTAGTCCCAAAATATCCCAAAAGCTGCAATGAATGTATTAAAAAATTAGGTTTTTTTTTTTTAATTGGGGTTTTCTCATTTCCGTAGATTCAATTCCATCATCAATATTTACAGTACCTAATGCATCATTCTGTCATTATCTTCCCAAAAAACAAACCTCTCTATTATATCTATATACACCCCGTTTAGCCAATCAATCATAATCAGCCAAGTCATGAAGCAAGTGAGAGGACCACAAAAAATCTCCAGTGATCTAAAACTCTGCTCCAGATGGAATCCACACCACAGCCTATAAAAATTCAATCGAAGTAAACAAGGAAATCCAGCTGTGCTCCATTATGTTTGTTTCTTACATGCAAGCGCATCCTCGTTGGGAAAAGCAGACCTCCTTAGCTGGCACTTTGGTCCCAGAAATCAGTACTATCCACGTGTCCTCCTACTATTGCTCCGAAAGCCTTACTGTTCTGTACGACCTGTCCAGTTTCTGTGCCAAGGCGTACAGCACCTGCCACGTGGCATCTCCATCTAGTACTTGATCATGGAAAAGTAGGGCCCGCCGAACATCAGGGTCCCATAAGTTTCTCTGAATGGAGGACAAATTGGTGGCTGCCACGTGTTCAAGTATAGTTCCTAGATTAGCCACATCCTTTTCGGCCACCGTTAGAGATATATCCGACCACTGGACAGCGGTGGGGAAGGGCAACCGGATGCCGTCCGCAATTACGACCGGCACGCACCCTAATGCAACAGATTCCACCAGCCTTGGGCTCCATGGGGCCCACCCCAATGGGCACAAACAGAACACTGATCGAACAATTTCTGACTGGTAACCGGCAAACCTATGCCTTTGCAAATAAAACCTCCGGTCACCGCTGTATTTCCTCCATATCACCGTCCTCACCTTCCTGAAACAAATTCAAAAAAAATAACGTCAGCGGAAAAAAAATGTATCAAGGGCAGTTCAGTAATTATGTAATTTAAAAAAAAATGGTTGATCAGGAGACTGATTAATATTTTACTTGCTGTAATATCGACCACTAATGTTTTTGGGGTGGACTTCCATTTTGCCTCTAAAGAAGGCCCAAATGTCCCGCCGGCCGGTCAATGGATACTTCTGAAGGGTTGCCTGTACACTTTGCGGGGAGATATACGGTGGTATGACGACATTCTCAACGTCTTGACATGGATGGTCAAATTTGACCCCAAAAGTCTGCAATATAATTGACCTCTTCAAAAATTCTGGTATCCCATCTTCCACAGCTCTCTCCTCCTTAAGAAAAACACAAGAAATAACCAAAATCCAAATCAGTAAACACATCAAAATCTGGTCTAAACAACAAAGCTTGAAACTTTTGATTGTTTTCAAATGTCTTTTAAACATACCATAGCGTGGAAACAAGCGCCATAATCGTGAGATGCAACAAAGACATGATCAGACCCTTGAGAGCGGTTCCAAAATGGATAGTTAGAGGAAATAAGTTGAACTGCAGAGGATATCAAGGACCTTGCATGACCAATTGCAGGGAACCCATTAACGGTGCTGAAATTGCAGGACACGTAAACAGGGACAAAGAAGAAATCAGCTTCATACGGGTCAAATGTCCGTACATCAAGACTGTTTGATAGAGCTTTATGAATGGCAACTTCTGATGCAAACAGATGGTTGCTGCATCTCTCATTTTTTAGCCAGTCCGTGTTGTATTTTGATGGCAATTCATATATGTATATCTTCAAATCCTTTAACAGCCCTGTAATTATATAAAAAACAGCAGCAGAGAAACCAAAAAAAAAAAGAATGATTGGTCTAAAAAAATTATATGAGGTACTGTTTAATAGTGATAATGATAATCACAATCACACACCTTGATTGATGTTCTGGTTTAGTTGAAGGAAAGTGGAGTTGGAGGATTCAAAAAGGGCACGAGAAACAACAGTTTCGGATTTGGAGACATGGGTTTTAGAGAGGGGAATAGGTTTGTGGGTGATGAAGTAAGAGCTAAAGAAATAAAGAGAGAGAGAGAACCAGAGAACCCATTTGTAATATTTGAAACACAGATTCTTCTTCTCTTGATGTTGATGTCCACCATGTTTGTGTAATAATTTCATTCTAACATAAAACCCCCTCCTGTTGTTGTTGTGGCTGCTGCTGCTCATGGTGGGTCTTTTGAACTCCAGTACCATATCTCATTTAAAACCCACAAACATAAAAGCATGAAACAGAAGTTTTCTGGAACATCATCAGCGGGTTTTAGGAAGCAGGTATGGTGGGGTTTTCATTCTTGGTCATTGGGTAATGAAGTGGAGATTAAGGGATAATGATTGGATGCGTGAAGATTTGTTGGCATTTCGTTTTTACACCAACAACAAGCAATGACATAATTTAGAATGCTTGGACCATTTTTTTTCCCTTGGGGCTAATAATTGTTAGATTTTTTAATGGGTTTTGGCTAAGTTCTGGTTCTATCAGAAACGAATGAAAAATAAATGTCGTTGCAGCTGTAGAGAGAGCGAGAGAGAGAGGTACAGGAAGGTCACATGGTGGTGATGGAGCAGAATGAAACAAGGCGGAGGTATCGGTTTCTATGCTTGTCTTGGTCCTATCAGAGTTTTTGAAAACTCAATTGGCTAAAATTGTCTCTAAGAATTTTCATAATCTTTCAACTAGTTGCTGTATTAATTAATGAAGGGTAAAAAGTACTGCTCAGCCTCGTATTCCTAGATTAGCTTGTCTTAAACCTAAGTTAATTAATGAAGAATTAATTACTAGAAAAGGAGGTGCACGTGGGTCCAAGCCTATGGAGATCCGCTTAAATATGGAAACAAATTATTACAGCTTTAGTTTTTCATTTCAGATGTTTTTTGTTTTTTTTTTGATAAATCTGAAAGTAGAGATAAAAGATGCAGAATTCATAAAATAAAACTAACACCACATTAATATGATCCACTAACTAAGTCACGAGACAGAACTTGCTCCCCAGGCTCAAATAAAGTCATAGAAACTGCAGCCAATTAATATTATATCTTGTTGACTTAAGACAACCTAAATTCCAAAGACATGCGTTGCTTTCTTTTTGTTTTGTTTTCGAAGTAGAAAATCTTTTTCCCAACTGAGCTTCCTAAAGATAAAAGTAAGTGGCTTAATCAAACTTACAATCGTACCCTCACTCCACTTTGTTACAATAAAAGCTTAGAAATCTATTCTGATAAACTCCATCCACGTAAATATATGATCTCTTTATAAAATCAATGACCAAACTTGAATTAAAAACTTCGGATTGAAAGAAACTTCCTTTTTTGTTATTTGAGCCAACCTCATGGGCGTTTAATGGACCAATTCGATGATTAAGTGGTGAATTTTACCCGGACAATGACATAGTTGATGGCAAAAAAAATTTGGACTAAGGACATGGTCTGACTTGGTCGTCCTGTGTTTGATTAATTAAAGTCCCGTGCACGGCAAGAATAGTGGGGTTTTTATCAAAATGGAATTGAAAATTAGCCTGCCGTCAACTTGCTTCACCAATCGAACACTGCCTTTTTTGAACAACTGAAATTCCATTCCCCGATTCAAACTTTAAAGCAAATATTTTAAAAATTTATTAAAATTTATCTAAATATACTATATTGACATAGAGAATTCCAAAGGAAGTCTGAGATCGTTAAAAAAAAAATTCAATTGACATCTAAATTACTTCAAAAATACTCTTGCTGAATAAAAAAATAAAAGAGTCTATTATATGCATCTAATCTACAGTAACATCACACTGGCCCATAATCTTTGTTTTTTCTTCTCTGCATAAGATGCATGACGTTAAGAGCTTTATATTTATAGATTTGGTCACAAGGAATTATTAAGTAAGTTACTTGTAAGAGCTGCAAAGCCACAAACAATTATGACGTTGGTGAGTTTGATAAACGTTATCATCATCCTCTGTCTCCTTTTTCATTTGACGTGTTGGCACTTGGCAGGCATACTTGTTAGGTCAGTATAGGGTTTAAGAGAATTTAGTGGAATTTTAGCCGCAATATACCAGAATAACTGTCCATGCAATAGGGTGATGGGGGACCCAAGATTTATGGTTTAAGGGGAACTTTTCTGCTTCTCTTAGTGTCTAAGCAACTGCAAACTCAAATTAACAAAATTTCAATGTCATTTGGGAAACATTTTGACAATGTTGTATTAAATGATGTCTCATAACCATTGTTCTGATCTCATAATTATTTTAGATTTTTTTTTTTGCAAATTTCTTTTTATTTACATAGTAAAGATTTTTCATAAATATTTTTATATAGTCATTATTAGTTTTTTTTTTCTGGTTTAATCATGTCTATCATTTTGTCACAAAAAAGGAAAAAAGAATGAAACAAAAAAATAAGAAAATGAATATATATATTCAATTTTTTATTAAGGGTTTTAATTGTAATTATCTTCAAAGTATCATGGATCAATTCACAAATGTCAAAAATTTTAGGGTAACAATTAAAAAGAATTAAGGGCTAGCCCGTAGGAATTAGGACTAAAAGGACTGAAACGATCTAAATGGAGGGCCTCGATTGAAGATAATTAAAACATGAAAGGATAAAAATTGAAAGAAAGTGCGGATGACATGATGAACTCAAATAGGTTTTAGCGATGGAACAGAAAATCGTCATTAAAACCATGAAACAGCTGATGGTTTTCATAAAATCGTTGCTATTCCCTTCTAAAAATTGGGTTTTTAGCAATATTTTATAAACCGTCACTAATTTGATCATCCATGACCTTTTTAGCATCGGTTTTAAATAAACAGTCGCTAAAAAGACAAATGTTTTTAGGGTTAACGAGGGTTTACCTAAAACTCGTTGAGATGATTAAGTTTTCTAAAAATATACAAATAGTCACCTTGTCAAGATTACTAATCATTCAAATATTTAGGTAATCACCATGTCAAGATGAATAATTTTTTCATAAAACACGTAAGTGGTTGCTTTGTCAAGATGACTAATCATTTAAAAATTTTCGGATAGTCCTCATGTCGAAATAACCGATCTCTCTATTTGAAGAAAATTGTTCAAAAGAAAAAAAAAGGTCATATTTCAGCCGCACTAACATCTCAAGAGAATTCGTGTGTGTGTGTGTGTATTATTTTATATTTTTGGTTTTTCAAATGTTCCCCCTCATGAGGGTTCGTATATTTGATGAATTTTCTTCACTCAAGATAGCTCATATATTTGTTATATTTTCTTCATCGTATGAGGGTTCGTATGTTTTATAGACTTTTTCCTTCATCTCGAAAAGGTTAGTAAATTTGATAAATTCTTTTTTTTTTCTCTAAAATCAAATCTCCCTAAAAGGGATCGTATATTTGATTGCTTTGTTTTTCAAAATCAAATCATTTCTAAAAAGATTCGTATATTTGAGTAATTTTTCAAAGTCAAATCTCCCCAAAAAAGATCGTATATTTTATTACTTCATTGCAAGAGAGTTTGTATGTTAGTGTATTTCTTTTCTGAAAATCAAATTATCCTAATATGGTTTGTATATTTCATTTATTTTCCACATCGAATCACTTGTAAGAGGTTAGTATTTTTTATTTTTTCATCCTTATTTTTTCTTTATCACATCTCTTCTTTATAAGCTCATTGAGTTAAAGATGTACAAAGATTTATCTTTTCACATCTTTCACACGTAAACATTATAAAAGAAGGAAAACTATCATCGCCCTACTTTCACTAAATAAAAATACCAAAAATATCAAAAAGAAAAAAAAAGAACTATACCAAAGTATGTTATAAATGACGTTCTGGATCAAAATTAAAATTTTAAAAACATCATAGATTAAAGTATAAAATTTTGTATAATTTGCATCTAATTACTCAAAAATTACCAAAAAAAAAAAAAAAATTTGTGCTTTAGTCTGCAGTGTAGCTGAGTCTAGTGCTCCAGTCACTGTAACTCACCTCAAATCTTTTATATATATATATATATATATATATATATATACACTTTTAGTAAAGGTCAAGATGTATCAATAGAATAGCCAAAGTCAAGAAGAAACACATGAAAATAAAAGGAACACACACGCGCACAAAGAGAAGCACAAAATTAATTCTTCTTCGTTACTGTATACTAACTACTAGTGAACTACCTTCACCGATTATTACCCACAAAAAAAAAAAACACTAACTTTACCTAAAAGTAAAATTCTACAAAATTGCATGAAATTAATTAAAAATAAAATAAAATAAAATAATGAGCCTCATACCATTCATTGTCAAGCAAGAAAAAAACCGGTAATGGTATGTATGTGATTAATTATTCGGAGGCTGAAACCTAGTTAAATGCCTAAAAATTAATGAACATGGGCACATGTGATTTGCTTATACAATTTCAGTAATGGCACTAGGTGTTTTGTTTTGATGGAAACAAAAGAGGAAGAAATATTAATTTGTGATTTCACAAGCCATATGCCCAAGAAATGAATATGCACCGTTGAGCAATAACTTGTTTGGCAGAGATGTTGCGTTCAATTTCAACTTCAAATCGAAAGTGAGATCGGTGATACATTGAAGGAATCATTCATTTTACAGGCCCCACCATTCTAATTACGTTGACCAAAATCAGCTCATACTTCATTCTTCATTGTTGTATTCTTTAAACCAATCAAAGTGGATGAAGATACATATATACAGTTGGACATCGATCTCATCATGGGTGCAATCATGGAGCTTTCTTTGGAGTTAATAGAAATGAGTCTCCTTATCATGGAGGTTGTCTCGGATGTAATTATAACCTTCCATCCTTTATGGATGGCTTTAATTAGATAGTATCGAATCCTAGAGATAAATTTTGGGGCTATTCGTAGAAGTTATGGACAACTAGGTAAGGAGAAATTTGAGTACCTTGTCCAATTCAAACTAATAGTAAAATGTGGATGCACAGGCATCAAGAAATTGAGTTCATTATAATAACGGGTGGAATCAAGGTTTCAAAATGAGCACCTTTACGTTATTTAACGGATTTTGATATATTCGGATTTGTTATATAGTGCTATAGAGAATCTAAAAAGTTTCACCTAAATAGTGACAATAATAGTAACAATCTTTATTCTTATTATTTAGTGAATATCAGCTATTTTATTATTTAAAAAATATTTTTTTATTTTAAAATAAATTTATTAATTATTGTTAATTTATTTATGATATTGATTATTGTAATTCGTTATTTTATTATAATAATAAGTCATAATCAACAATTGCGATTGTAATTGTTTTTACAACCATGTTCGTTATTTAAAATTATGATTTAAATGTCTTTTTATTATGGATTGCATTTGTGAAGTTATTTAAATTATGACCTAGGTGCATGATGCTAAAAGTGCTTAATAAAAGAAAAAGCACATGAAATTCGTAAGAATTATCACAAGTGTTTAAGATTTGGTTCAGAATATAAAGTGTTTCGAGTTAAAGTCTGCAGTCTGCTCTATGATAGATTATGAATTTCCAGCTATTGTGAGTCAAGTGATTTGAGGCTTATTTTCAAGAAAATAAAGCCTGTCCTCTACAATCCAAGGATTGATGTTACTTACATAAATAATTTAAAACCATAAAAGAATTAATTATAATGATTTAAAAAGATTCGCATATACTCTACAATCTTATGTCTAAAAGAAGAAGAAATGAAAAACAAAAACATCCAGTAACGTTTTCACCTTCATTCCTTTCCCAAGTCACCATAAAGACATGCAAGATTACATTTACTCCCATTGCGATTTGTGAATAACAGTTTTGATTTGATGTCCATGCATATGACGGAATTATCTATGAAAAGATGGCTTTTCCAAATTTTTGGTGAATCCAATCATTATAGTTTCTTTTATATGCAGGGATGTGAAGTATATAGGAACCGGATGATGTTATAATTTTGAAGGAATGATTCGATAATTAGAGAGATTTCTTCTTTTTCTTGACTTTAAAAATTTATATTTTAAGATCAATATTTAAAAGAATTTATTCAAATTCTGTAAATACATTAGATCAATGTAAAAAATGTACCTTTAAAATCGTCTAAAAAAAATTAATTTCAAGTGATATATAAATTAATTTAAAAATATTTTTATGTTCCAAAAAAAAAAAACCAATGGTGACGGTATTGGAAATTAATTTGTTGCAGTAGGCTAGTAGTTGGCAGGTTACTATCCAGCTTAAATTGAAATCATTTATGGGCCCATATAGACAAATCTGGGACCATTGAAATGAGCCCAACAGAATGGAGGAACATGGAGTTCCATTTGCCCTTTCTATTTTTATTATATTCTTCGTCATATACAAAGACCGAACATAACAGAGTATCAAAAATCCTTACATAATTCCCAAGCGTGTAAAGTAGCTAAATTGTAGATACCAAAACATATCGGTCCCAGTGAAATAGCATCCACGCCACCTAATACGTGTCGTTTCAGCAAAAAACATTTAAGTGATTTTTTGTTGTTTTTCAAATTTAGTCCTTGTAATTGACTTGCTTACATTGCTTTGATTTTTAGAGATTTTATAATTGAATAAAATCGAAAAATGAGCTTAGAGATTTTGAGAATGATTTTGAAATGTTTTGACGTAAAAATATTGAAAAGCCAAGAATTTTTAAAGTCATGAGTAGTAGTTTTCCTACTCCGACAAGCCTTTGGCTGCCGAAGCAATTTCAGGCGGGGGACATGTCATCTGGCCTGATGAAATGTCGTCTGCTGGCAATTTTTTTTTTAATACATATAATTTTCTTAGTTTTCACATATTCCTTGAGAGTGATATGCTTGCCAAGCCCAACCATCGGGCATTAACATGCGAACCTCCCTTTTTTTTTTTTTCTTAATTTAATTTCGTTAATTTCAAAGATTAATTTTTATTTATTCTTTTAGAAATTTATAAAATAACTTATGATTCAATTTTTTTCCCTTTGAGTGATACACGCCATCTAGCTATACTGGGTTTTTATTCGAACATTTGAACATAATATTGGGCGTTGAAATACTAGGATCTAACAAGTATATAATTAGAATTTATTATTTTTATATTATAATTGAATTTAATCAAATGAAATGTTCAAAATACATATAAAAATGTTATAATTATATAAAAAAGAACTTTAGAAATAAGTACGGATATTCTAAAATATGAAATTAATGATATTTCATTATGATGTTTATGATTTGAAAAACATACTTGTTAATCATCGTATGTTCATTAAAAATGGTTCATTCCAGTAAATTTAAGTTGTGTAATTTGAGAGTTAGTTTAGTCTTTTCTTTTAAATTCATGCATCAAATATATATATACATATATATTTTAAGTTGTGTGATTTGAGAGTTAGTTTAGTCTTTGCCTTTAAATTCATGCATCAAATATATATATATATATATATAGTTTTTTATTCTAATTAGTTAATATTTTTTATATATTCGGAAAATATTGGTCAGACATAAATATTAAGAACACAAATGAGGTGCGAACTAAAAAATAATTTTTTTTATATTGTTTTTGATAGCATGTTGCCTTATTTGTCGAGATGTAAAGTAAATTTGAAGGTTGAGATGTAAAATTATTTACTGCTCATAAAATTTCATGCGACCTAAAAATAAAAACTTTATATCCATCCCCACAAAATTATAGATACAATCGGTCAATTGATTTGATTGATGATGTTTTGCATTTCATTCTTTCTATCTACCTTTTGTGATATTTCCTAGAATTGATTTTTAGTTAATTTGAACTTTAGAGATAATATCTTAGAGCATCAATAATTTTTATATACATGTCCATAACAATGTGTATATATTTTAAATCGAAACGCTGCTATATAATTTTTTTTTTCATTAAGGTTATTTAACTGCTCCTCGCTTGATTTTTAAAGAAAATATTGGAAAAAAAAAAAAGAAGCAAACCTTTCTAAAAATAGTAAAAAAAAAATCCAAATAATTTGAAAAATCATATAATAGATTTACTTTATCGGTTGCTTCAGATTTAGCAAAAAGAAATTGTATCTGTTGTAAACAAATATGTTTATGTCCGACGGCAACGCGCCGCCATGAAGGAATGCTAATGGTTGTCTAATTATGTACCTGTTTCATTCTGTTTCTTTTAAAGGGAAAATTCATTCTATTTTCTTTTAAAGATTTTAAAGAAGTAAGCATTCTCTTTCTCTTTTTTATTTTCATTTGTAATTGAAAGGAGACAACACAGATATGTCGCATGTCTTACTCTTGTTCAATTCTCTCGAGTCTCGGTTTACATTAAAAAATAATCAAATAACAGTGAATTGATAATTAAATATTAAAAAGAACGAAAATTATATAATTTAGATTATATTTATTCAATCTTTAATATTTTAAATTTAAAATTCACAAATTTCAATGCTGTAAGAGTAAAATTTACCATTAAAACAGAAGTTATGGATGGAAGTATTGGAAAAGGCAAATAAAGATCTCTTTTAAAGGACATTTTCAATCTGGAAAGGTTCGAGACATTAGGGAAGGTTGTCCCTACTGCGGTACAGCTTTGAAGTGAGAGCTGTTCAGGCACATGCTCTCCCATGTGTGAAACAGAGGTGAATTATTGGTTAAAGATTTGTGCAAGTTGCTTTCTGCCAACGAATATGAAACATTTTGCCATGTTTCCATGTGCATCTGTTGAGCAACAAATGCACATAAAAGAATAAAATAAAAAAAAAATCATTGGAAGTAGGGTTTCTTGTTTCCATGAAAATAAAAACCAGCATGAGAAGTATGGGACAGAGTAATCTGTGTGATTGTTCTACAAATTTGCAGGGCCCTGTCGAGGGAGAAAAAAAAAAAAACAGAGCAGTTTCTTGAAGAAAGGAAATAGTTTTTCTTGGATTTGATAATTTATGAGTAAATTAGAAGTTAGTTTCTCTTGTTTAAATAAATAAATAAATAAAATATTTTTTAATTAATTATTTAGTTTTTTATGTTTTAATTTCATCAATATTTCATAATTTTTTTGTTAAATTAGTGATTTTTATTTTTAAATTTTTATTTTTTTGATTTTTGATTGATAAGAGAAAAAAATAGTTGAAGAAGAGAAATAAGGCATTAAGAAAAAACAATTTTTTTAAATGGCTAATCTAAAAAAACTTATGAAATAATTAAATTATTGATAGAATTAAAGGATTAGTTTTTAAAATAAAAAAAATTAATTTATTTTTCAAAATAAGGAGTGCTAATTTATAATTTACTCATATTCTTATAAATTTAAGTACAAATTGAATTTTAAAATAGAAGGGTACAAATTCACCTTGGAGTTGTAAAACCAAGCTCCCCAGCGAGGCCCCTCAGTGTAGGCCTACGTATGCCTAAGCCCCGCGAACCAAGCTCGGCCTCAACCCAACTTCCAGAGAAAAAAAAACAGACGACACGTCGTTTACTCATTTTTCCAACGACTTTTTGATCACGAAAATATTGTAAATCTCTAAATTTTCTCTTCCAAAAGTATATATATGTATTTTAGTTTATTTCATATAAAACACTTTAAAATTACCCTAAAGATCTCGTTAACCGTACATCAAACCTCCATTTTAATATCTTTTTAAACAACAAATCATCAAATCAATTTTTAATATCTATTTCTACGATATACATCAAATCTAATTTTTTTGGTCATTTTTATGCTCCTAAACACCTCTAACCAACTCAGGGACCTAATATCTATCAAATAAAGGTGATAATAGCTTTAGTCAATGTTGAAAAACAATTTTTCGGCCACCTTCTCTCTCATTCTTCGTTTTTCCAACCAAGAGCCTTTTCTAATGATAGACCTTTTTATATATTAACCTATCTATGTGAGAGGTTCAAAAACGCAATTGTGCCAAAAAAAAGGACTAGAGTAAAAATTAAACCAAAACGACGTTTTTTTTTTGCAATCTATGTGCGAAAACGACACTATTTTTGTGGAAGGATTAGTGTTCAAATCCATTACGCTAAGACAAAAAAAAAAAAAAAGGTTTAAAAGTATTATTTAATGAAAAATTTAGCAA
This sequence comes from Dovyalis caffra, assembly GCA_963924115.1. Classification (NCBI taxonomy): domain Eukaryota; kingdom Viridiplantae; phylum Streptophyta; class Magnoliopsida; order Malpighiales; family Salicaceae; genus Dovyalis; species Dovyalis caffra. The sequence goes on along the minus strand of CAWUPB010000913.1, from coordinate 17,297,383 downwards.
GATGGTGCCTTTGGGAAATTTGGCATGAGGGGCATAACTGTGTGTGTGTTCTATAATACGACGCTAATGTTTTTATAAAAAAATATGTTGGAATTAGAAAGACATTGAATTTAACCTTTATTTATTTATTTATTTGACATCAATATATTAAAGCTATCGAAAAAAATCATGCTTAATTTTTCAATCCAAACTTACTTTGAAAATCACTTTCAAATACTGAAAATATTAAATTGTTGAATGGGGTCGAAAATCTTATATTTATACATGTAAAATATAATTATCATGGAGAATATTTGCATTTAGTAAGAAATGTTTGTAGTCACGCTTAGCTTCAACACTGAGAAAGAAATTCAATTCACTCAAATTTATCGTGGAAAATTCCTTTTGGAGTTGGACAACAACAAAAGGTTTTAAAAGATATGTATTATCACTTTTAAAAATAATGTAATCAACATATAACAACAGAATAATAGTTCAAATACAGAGTATCAGTTTGGTTACAATGAAACTATTGCTTAAGAAGGAAATTGCTAAAACGCTACAAGCAGGCCATAAGAGCTTGTTGGAGACAACATATATGATTAGGACAAGAGACATCGACACATTTAATGGTTGTTGCATGTAAAGTTCTTCATTCAGAAGGCCATATTGGAAGACATTTTCAACATCAAGTCATCGAATAGGCTAATTCCTTGATACAGCATCAATCAAAACAATTTGTATGGCTGTAAGTTTCACACTGGGACAAAAAATATCATGAAAGTCTATACTAATTTGTTGGTAGAAGCCTTTGGCGTCAAATCTGGCCTCGCAACATTCAAAGAAACCATTATTTTGTCGTTTTACACGATATTCATTTACGGCCAACAATATTCATAGATTGTTGATGAGAAACCAAGGTCCATGTATTGTTATGGAAAAGTACTTGGAACTCATCCTTCATAATTGCCACCCTTTTAGAATCTTTAGATGCAACTTTAAATATAATTGGTTCTATTAGTACATTTGTGGAAATAGTTATTGTTAAAGCATGAGATATGAGATGTTTTATAAAGAAAAATACCTTGAATTTTTTGTGCCTTCTTGTGCTCTTGTAACCATAATTAAGATGTCGGGTTATAATTAGTTGTTGTGCAGTTGAAGAAGCCTCTACTTTCGAAGACAATGAGTTACAAGTCTCGTTTATTACAATAGAAGAAGAAGCAGTTGCTACTTCATCGTCAGCAATATTTGCGATAAGAAATAGATTATTTAAAGATTTAAATATGGTACAACCATTGTTGTAAATAAGGAGAGCTTGTTTAGTTTGGTATTAAAAGGAATTGTGAAGGATATTTCAAGGCTTTGATAACATGATTAGATTATTGAACGTACATTCCTTACCCTTTTAAGGGTTGGAAATCTTATATTTAAACAAAATCTCAATCAAACTTAAGATTCTGATTTGATTGAGCTTCATTTTCTATATTAAATACAATAGAAATACAACCTACTAAATTCCAAAATCTTTACATTTATCTCAATCTGAATGTTGGAAGCTAATTATACATACTGGTTGTTTCAGGCAGTGGATACATACATGGTTGTGCAAGAAACCAAATAAATTAAAGTTTTAAGTTTTTCTTAACATAAAAGAAAGCATAACCAATTTTCAGCACATGCTATGCTATCAGATTTGTTAAGAAACTGGCTGCCTCCACGTTACAGACATCATTCAAAAAGTTTTACACCCAAACAAAAGTCTTGGTTAAACCAATTATTTTAACTGTTTATATTCACAAATTTGTTATAATTTTTTTTTTATCAATTTCGTAAATTAAGCATTTGTATTTTTTGTTTCAGTCAACTGAGTATAATTTGTTTGAATTGAAAAGAAAAAAAAATTACTCAAAAGAAAAGATGGATGAGTGATGATATTAATAAAAAAAGCAAGAAAAGTTAATACTAAAGTTTTTTGTTTTTTTTTTAACAAAATGATCATATAAACACATAATGCAAATAATAGATTTAACCAAACGTTTCTAACATAGAAATCTGTACTCTATAAAAGACTACTGCTCCAAAATAGCAAGTCAAAGAACATATGGCATTCCGGTAGTTATGATCCAACTCTTGTTGGAAAAATCTGTCTCTATTAATTTGGCTATATATTCTTACTTGGCTAGCTCTTGAAACTTATCAATCTGTCTCTATACCTGCCGCTATTCTCAGCTTGGTAGAAGCAGCATCCATGCGAATCAATTGAATCAGCACATGTTGCAAGCAACTAAATATAACGATTATGCTAGATATATAAATCAAAGGTATAAACCCAATCCAATGCCATCAATTATATATGCTATAAGACTCCTTGTATAAATGGAGGAGAGACCAAATTTAGGTCAGATGTCACCGTGTATATATGTTAATACTCTATTTATAACTAAGGATAGACGAATATCAAACATACATTACGATATAAATAAAAATTACAAAACGGTACAGGACAAACAACCTTTTACGATAAATAGCCATTCATAATGCAAATAACCTTTTGCTATTTAGTTATCCACTAAAAAAACAAAGAAATAGTTTCTTGCCACGATTTTTTATAATTAAAAATTACAATGATTATCAAAATATTACAAAAAAACATTCTTTTATAATTAAAAATACCCTAAATATTAAGAGGAATGATTTTAAAAATATTATAGGTATTTTGAATAAAATTTTTTTATTATTTACTTAACATAAGAGAGCGTGTATCTAATCTTTAAAAAATGAATCGTATAATTTTATAATATCCTAAAGAGTTTTTGTAATTCATCTTTTTGCTTAAACATCGAAGATTTGCATCAATAAAAATTAATTCCTCCAATTGTTAAAAAGGAAAAGGTGTTCACATGTAAGCCCAAAGGATCCCCTAAAGTGCTAGAGCTGTTAAGGGGCTAAGCCCAAAAAAATAATAATTAAAACTAACACTTTGCAAGCCCAAAACAATATGAAATCCAAGGTTAATGCACGACAGTTATTTTGGTGGGAGGGTCCTCCTCCCTCCCCTTATTTGGGTTGGTAAAAGTTGTGTGTGTCCAGTGACAATAATATTCAAGTTAAGTGGATCAAACATTTCCAAAACTTTAAATAATTTCAAATTAAGTTTTTTAACTTCAAATTTTATTTTTAGAATTTCTGAATTTTAACTTTTTTGAAATTTAATCCATCCAAAAATTGTCGGCTATCATCCTCCCTTCTAAAAAAATTTAATTATTGGTATTTGGAGTTGAATTTTTGTACACATGTATGTTGAAAAAAACTCCAATTCATTTTTTTAGAGAAATCTCAAAATTTTTCAAAATAAAAAATTATATTTGTTTATTTTCTAAACATTAAAAATATAAAAAATATAAAGATAAAGAATAATTCGAAATGATCACAATTTTTTAAAAAACTCTATAAAACTTACTAAATGTTTTTCATAATGAAATTATTTATTTGATCGTTGTTTTTCGAAATAAATGACATAAAACTGAAAGATCGATTAAGCCTTAAAAAATTAAAAATTCAGAGATTACTAAAATCAAATTTAAAATTTAAAGACTCAATTTCAAATGAATTAAAATTGATAAGATTATTTAACCTAATATTTATGTGAATAGTATCAGCATCATACCTTTTATTGCCCCAGCTCTCTCTGCAAACAATTAATTGATCAGCAGGTTAGGACTCGTTGCTCAACCGTCAATGAGATGGCTTCATTCTTGATTACGTACAAGAAAAATATTTATGTTTATTAAATTTTTACTTTCTTACAAATAAATTAAGAATGTTCTGATTTATTAATTAAAAATCATAGCTATATGTTAATGAACGGTAAGTCAACCGCTATGAATATTCTTCTTTCTAAAAAAGTTTCAAATTCAACCATTCTTTTTTTTAAAAAAAAAATCACGATCATATAACTCTTGTTTGTTTTAAAAGAACAGCTATTATGGTGTGAAAATAAATTGTCAAGTTTTTTTTATTTTTATTGTTTTGATATTTATATATAATAAGATATAATCAATTTTTATGTTAATTAAGATTAAGTTTATTATTTTCTATGTTATGCTGACTCAACATTATATCATATTTAACTTTTAGTCGACTTAAAATATCAACAAGTAAATAAATAATTCATTTTTAATACATAAAAAAGAAAATAAGAAGTTTTTAAAAAATAAAAATCGAACTTTTAATCTAATGAATTAGAAACATTTTTTTTATCATTCAATTTAATATTTGAAATAATATCGCAATCATTTCCTATTAAATAACACGGTCAGCTCAATATAGATGCATCTATAACTCTGCGTAGTGTCCCCATCTCCTTTCAATTAATCATAATGTGGTTACAGCACCTTTTCATCGTTAATTATGGCATCCATTTAGGAAGATGATGGTGGTGGTTAGCGATGGACAGTGATGACAACCGAACAATCCCTACTGTGGAATGGCCATCAACCATGTGACTGTCGTTTTTGCAACGACTATATACGGGCTTGGGCTTGGGCCCACATACTATGTTTGCTCCTTAGTTGGAAACGGAGGGTAGGGCTTAGACGGTGGAAACACTTTGTATATACTACATGCAGTTGGAATCTGCATTCCAAGTGAAAGAAATGTGAAAGAGATGCAAACAGAAGGTAGCAAAAACATTGTGATCATTTGGATCAGTTATCTTCACCTTTTTTTTATTTTTTCCCTCTTAACATCAAATATGGTATTACTTCTAGTGGAGTTGAACTTGCCAACCACCAAAAGAAGGTGGTATATTGGTGGAGGCAAAGTGGCAGGATATATTCCTGTGATGGGCGGGAATTGCAACCACACATCGTGTTGGGAAATTTTATAATACTTAAGAAATAATTAGTGTAAATTATTTTATAGAGAAAGATAGATACAAAAAAGAGAAAGAAATAGGAGAGAGAAAATTAAAAAAATTAAGCCAACGTGAAAATCTTCTTATCACTTTTGATGGATCTAAATATAATTTTTATTTTTTATATGTCTATCTTTTTTCTCAAAAATAGATTCAAAGAGTAACTACTATATATATATATATATATATATATATATATATATATATATATATATATATATATATTAGTTATTCTTTCGGTATTCTAAAATTTCTTTATGATGGCTGTGATGACTATATATGATAGGACGATGTAGCTAGGACTTGGTCATGACAATTTTTTTCTTCCTTATAAGGTAACCAACTCTTTAGAATCGAAATAAGCAAAAATCAATAACCAAAAGTCTTGATTTTGAAAATTAATCAACATATACGTTTACACTTAAAAAGGACAAACAACAAATGTACCACCAAATTATAAGGGTATTATCAATTTTGCATCAAAATTATTTTTTATCTATTTCATGAGAAATTTTATAATATTTAAGGAGTAATTAGTGGTATGTATAGTAGCTATTCTATTGATTCACTTGGAGGAGAGAGATAGACACATAAAATTATATCTAGACCTATTAAAAGTGATAAGAAAATCTTCACGTTTGCTTAATTTTTTTAAAATTTTCTTCCTCCTGTTTCTCTTTTTTTTTATCTATCTCTCTCCTTCAAGTGGATCCATGGAGTAACTGCTGTATATGACACTAGTTACTCATTGAGTATCATTAAATTATTTTAATTTTTCAATCAAGAGCTTTCGTTAAAATCATTTAAGAAAATTAATTTTTCTATAAAACAACGTCGGTTCTTAAAAAAAGAAAAAAACACTACGGATGAAAATATGGTTGTAAGTCTTTAATTTCAAATTTCTAAAAATTTCACGGTAAAATTAACATAAAAGATTGTTTGATGGTAATATTAAAACTAGCTCTATGGTTAAGTGGTACATCCACGGTTTTCTACAAATAGAAAAAAATGGGTATTGAAACCTATATTTCATACAATTGAGCATCCCATTTTGTCACGAGGATTAGATGCCCACTAGTTTTTTAACTCGAAGTGTATAAAATATATAAAATCATTTAGAAAAATCATTTCAATTTGATAGTTTGTTTTATGGTGTGAATCTATACAAATATATGAAATCAAAAATGAAAAAAATATTTATAATTTTTTAATAAAACTTTTTGTATTTAACTATTTCTTATTTGTATTTTTCATCATTTTTTCTTTAGAAAAATGATTTATCCTTGTTGATCCATGGATTACTAACAAAAAAGAAAATTAAATAATTTTTTTAAAAAAACTTTAGTATTTCATAAGATTGTGTCAAAAAACATAAATAATAATTATTAAAAGCTTACATAGAATTGAACAATTTTTTTTTATTTAATGTTGATGAGAATATCAATTTTTGAAAAAATATGAATTTAACTTTTTATATAGTTATTTACAAAAGAATGAATAATATTAAAATAAAAAAACTATATTAACTCTGAATCATTGAGTGGTTAAGCTAAAACATAATTTTAATTATTTAATTTAAAATAAGTTAATTTTAAAATATTCAAAAATAAATAAATAGTAAATATTTAGTGCGGTAGTAGTTGTACGAGTTAATTTCTAAAGAAAGAACGATTCAATATTTTTTTATATATCATAATTATATTAAGTGAGTTCGAGTTTTCAGCATAAAATAAAAAATATTATAAAAAATTAACTTGCAAGGAATCTATTGACTAAATTTGAAGTTAACGAGACTAAAATAAAAATTATTACAAATTTTATTTCGATTAATTTTGATTATATAAAGAAGAAAAAAATTAATAAAACATGTGAATTCTTTTTCTTTTTTTTTCCTCCTTCTTAAATATTTTTTTCTTTCTATGCTATGCATGGCTAGTCCTTGAATACAGGCCTCATGCGAAGAGTAACCATCTTCTTTTTATTTTTCACATTTAATTTTCAACTATTAATTAATTAATTTGAATTTTTTTCTAAAAAGAAACCAAGAAAAAATTATTTGAAATACACTTTTAATCTAAAAATGTATTTTAGACAAATTATATATATTAATCATGTTACTATAATTTGAAAGTTATCTAAATCAATTTTTCAAATGAAAAAAATATATTTTAAAAATTTATTCCAAAATCCATACATATAGAAAAATAAATCAAAACTATTAGAAAATATAATTTTAAATTAATTGGATGAGAATTAAAAAAATAACAAATTAAAGTAGTAAATTTTAAATAATCAAAATAATTAACAAAAAACGCTAAAACAAAATGGGACCAAATCACAATATAATCAAAGTTTTTTTTTTTAAAAAAAAAAGAGAGGATTTTTAAAAAAAATGACAAATTAATGTACTAAATGACAAATTAATGTACTAAATTTTAAATAATATAAAAAAACTTAGAAAATATTATTTGAAATACACTTTTAATTTAAAAATGTATTTTAGACAAATTATATATATTAATCATGCCACTATAATTTAAAAATTATCTAAATCTATTTTTCAAAAGAAAAAATAATAATGTTCTAAAAATTTATTCCAAAATCCATACATATAGAAAAATAAATCAAAACCATCGATAAATAAAATTTTAATTAATTGGATGAGAATTTTAAAAAAAATGATAAATTAAAGTAGTAAATTTTAAATAATAAAAATAATTAACAAAAAATAATAAAACAAAATGGGATCAAATCACTATATAATTAAAGTTTGAAATTGAGAAAAAAAAAGAGAATTTAAAAAAAAATGACAAATTAAAGGATGAAAATTTTAATAATAAAAACAATTAACAAATTAAAGTTTGAAATTGAAAAAAAAATGAGAAATTAAAGTAGCAAATTTTAAATAATAAAAATAATTAACAAAAGACACTAAAACAAAATGTGATCAAATCACAATACAATTAAATTTTGAAATTGAATAAAAAAGTATAGAAAAATTGAGGACCAAAGTATTACAAAAATGACATGAATAGTAAAAGGAATAATGATTTGTGAGTGTGTGAATAGAAATTTATGAGTACATAAATAATATTTCAAATAGTGAATGAACAAGTGAATAATGATTTTGTTTTAGTTTTATTGATAATGAGACGATGTGCAATAATTTGAATGCGATCGGGGCAAGGCATATGACCTCTTTGGCTCGCGTATTGCATATTAGTCCTACGAAGTATGAATGAGAATATATATGGTCAATAATTTTTCCGAGTCAAATTTGGGTTCTCTACATTCCTCCAAAATTATAATTTCACACGCTCGTTCACACACTCATGTGTGTGTTATATGTGTGCATTATCAAGGCTATAAAAAGAGTTTAACATGTGTTCTTTTAAAAGACAAAAAAAAAAAAACATTAATTTGGGTGAAAGTAGGAACCATTTCTTTTTAGTTCACTTAATTTATAATCATTTGCATTAATGATTGTTGAAATTTTAAGATTCGATAATACCATATTAAAAAAGATTTGAGATTGGTTACTATTTATGATCCTATTCACTCGGATTCATGTGCACTTATTTATAGATTTATGTAAATTATTTATTTTTACTATGCGAGTGGTGGAAATCTTCTTATCACTTTTGGTGGATCCGGATATAATTCAATGCGTTTATCTCTCTCCTCAAAGTGGATATATGGAGTAACTATCGTACATACCATTAGTTATTCTTTGTGCATTATAAAATTTCTCGTGATATTTTTTTAGCCTTTTTAGACATTTATATACAAATTTCACAATGGGTTTCATTTTAGTCCTTGATATTTCAAAAAGATAGTTTTGGTCCTTAAATGATAGAGATGAGCAAATGGTTCGGTTAATCGAAAATCGAATAGAACCGGACCGAATTATAGGATTTGGTTTGGTTACAAATTTAAAAATGTATAATTTATTATCGAATTGAACAAACCAAATTTATTTCGGTTTGGTTTGGTTTTTGAAAAAAAATGGTTTGAACTCGAAAATCGAAATTCTTAATTTTGATTTCTAAATCCCTAACCCTAAGCTAGCTAACATTGTCGTTTCATTTTCAATCTTAACTTTTCACTTTAATCACTTCGGTATCTCTTTCGGACTCACTCGGCAGTTAGTAGTCTTCGTCTCACTCTCACCCTAACCCTAAGCAAACTCTTTCCTTCGACTTTGATCGTCTTCGTCTCACTCTCATACGAGTCACACGCTCACACCTCACGAGTCTCGCTCTTCTTCTCCACTCTTCGCTTCCACTCGAGAGTTCGCAGTCCATTCCGGTCCTCTACTGCTCTCTTTCGAGTCCTCCGGGCTCCAATTCAGCAGTTCTCCTTGAAATTTTGAAATTCACCACCTATCATTTGGCTTTTGCATAACCGATCTTTTTGTCTTTCAAGGTGAGGCTCCTTAATTTCTGAAATTATGGTGTTTTAAGATTTGTGTCTTCTCATATCGTCGCTTCTTTACTCACAATTAATTCTTCGTTAACTCGTTAGTATATTATATGGGCATGGGAAGAACTCATTAATGTCAAAGGATTGCTTCTATTCTATTTCTATATGGGTGTTCTTAAGGATCCGTTAGTAGATTGTTATGTCCTAGCTATCTTGATTGTATCAAGTCTTCTTTCATGGTATTTTAGTAAGGAAATTTTTAGTATTGAAAGCCCCTCTCCTCTTTCAATAGCTTTTTCTGCTGTTTTCATTCAGAATCCCTTCATCGTTCTTATTCAAATCCCCCATCTTTGCCACCCTCATCTTATCCCAATTACGAAACTCTCCAAGAGGAGCAAGCTTTTGTTAATATTTACAATCGAGAAGTAGTAACTAGCAAGTCTTTAAATTTCTAAAATTTTGGCTAGTTGCAATTTATTACTCGTGTATTGGGTCAATCTCTCTCTCTCCTCTCTCGGTTGTATTATAAGTTTAGAACTCATTGAGATCTATCTTCTTTAGAATGTGCAAAGTCCGAGTGCCTCCCTCAATTCAAATTGGCTCCGGCTATGGTGTTTGTGAGAAAACATAGTATACGTGGGTCTCAATCTCTCTCTTAAATGTGCATTAGAACCATTGAGATTTATTTCCTGCTTTGAATCCTCCATGTGTATCCATTGTGTCTAGACATTCATTTTAGTATACAATGGTATTATACTTTATATTGTCTAAAGGGAAACTTGCTAGAATGAAACCACAAGGGAGTAATTAATTAAGTTGAGTAATAATACAATGGAGTTCTAAAGAAATTTCATTCTTTCAATGTTTTATACTTGTCGGTTGGATTATGGACTAGTGGCATTACCGCCATTACTAGTTTAGTAGTTTTTGTTGTTCAATCATGTTATCATACTATAAATTGAAAGTTAGACTCCTGCAACCTCTCGATTATGTTGTAAAAATTAGGGGAAAAAGCTTTAACATTTCGTACATTGCATCTTTTAAATGGAGCGGACTTTTTAGTTATTACTTGTTATGACAAATTCTATGACTTGCTTAAGGAACACCGATCGCAAACTCGCATCTCCTACACTTACCCTTTTGGTCATGGTTTTATCTAAAGTTAGTTTTCTCTAATGCTTGATGTTTCGGATCATTTTTATTTTTTTGAGGGGCATGAACGGTGTTAGGTTGGTAGTTACCTATAATTGAATAGAATGTGTCTTTAAGCTATTGAAACTTTCCGCCCAAGTAGACACACCTTTCATCAACGGTAGGCGGTAGCATCTATCTATATGACTATATGGCTATATTTGAGCTATGGTTATTTTAGGATCATCCGAATCCAAAGCATGAAGTTCCATTCCATATGATGTTGCGGTTGTTGCCAACTTGACAACTTATGTATATTTATTATGCTTTCTTGATTATTTAAGAGTGTGAAGAAGCTTAATACTCATTTTCTTTTGTTGTTTATATAGATGTCACAATCTCAATCCGAAGAGATGAATTATGAACATACGGGTTCAAGCACTCCCAATCCATAATCAAGTGTAGCTCCAACTCCAACTCGTAAGTTACACTTAAGAAGGTGGAAAAGGAAAGAAGAGGAAATCAATGAAGCCAAGATCGATGGTGTGGGACCATTTTATAAAGTTTGAAGATGACAATAAAGACATGAAGGCTAAATGCAACTATTTTAGTAAGGTATTTCCTTGTAATCCTTCAAAAAATGGGATAACCTCACTTAGGTCTTATGTTTTAACTTGCAAAAAAAACCTTTATAGTTGTATTGACTCTACACAAACCCAATTAGATCTTAGAAGGCTTGAAGCATAAGAAAGCGAGTCTTAGCATATGGAAGTTTGATCAAAATATTAGTAGAAAAGATTTAGTTGAAATGATCATTCTAGATGAACTTCCATTTAAGCATATAGAGGGTAGGGGATTCAAAAAGTTTTTAGCTAATTTGCAACCTAGATTCAAACTTCTATCTCATTTTACGATTTCAAGAGATTGCTCTCAACTTTATTTAGATGAGAAAATAAAGTTGAAGTAATTTTTGAAACAAAATAGTCAAAGAATTAGCCTCACTACAAACACATAGATATCTATTCAAGGAATCAATTACATGTGTTTAACGACTCATTTTATTGATAATGATTGAAAGTTACCATAAAAGGTCTTGAATTTTTGTCCGATTGATATTCATAAAGAAGTAGATATAGGTATTGCCATTGAGAAATGCTTGCTTGATTGAGAAATTGAGGAGGTTTTTAGTGTTACGGTTGATAATGCAAGTTCAAATGATGTGACAATTAGGCACTTAAAAGATGTGATTAAGAATTAGGGTTATAGCATCTTAGATAGAGAATTCATTCATATAAAGTGTACGACACATACTTTGAATCTAGTTGTTGTTCATAGGTTAAAACATTTTAATCCTTTGATCATTCATATTCGATCGATCATTAGATTTGTGAGGCAATATTCATATTCGATCGGTCGCTAGGTTAAGAAGATTTAAGGAATGCATTCAACTTGAGAAAATTGATTCTAAGAGTTTTTTATAACTAGATATCACAATTAGGTGGAATTCAACATATTTGATGTTAGAGTCGACTTTAAAGTTTGAGAGAGCTTTTAAGAGATATGAGTAAATTGATCCTTTATATAGGAGTGAATTTGATGTAGATCTTAGCTATAATATTGTTGGGCCACCTAATTTTGATGATTGGAAGACTTGTAAGAAGATGGTGGGAATATTAAAAAAAATTACAATCTTACTTTGCGTATTTTAGGTTTTTTGTATGTGACTTCAAATTTTTTTTTGAAGAGATTTATGCACTCGAACATGTTTTGAAAAAATGACAACGAAGTGACGATTTGGATGATTTTGCATTGGCTAATAAAATGAAAGAAAAGTTTTTAAAGTATTGGGGGGATATTAAGAAAATGAACAAGTTGATTTATATTGCGACAATACTTGATCCTAGGCATAAACTTATATTTATTGAATTTTCAATCAAGGAATTGTATGGTGATTTGGAAGGTCAAAATATATCAAATATTGTGAAGGAATCTATATGTGCCATGTATGATTTCTATTGTCGTTCATCATCTCAAGATGAAATTGGCCAAGCTAGTGGTAATGGGAGTTGGGGAATAGATGTGGATTGTGCAAATGAAGAAATAATTGATGAAGAAGAAACTAGAGTAAGAATGGAGATAATGATGCGTTTTGAAAAATACAAGTATGATATTGGAGGTGGAGGAAATAAAACGAAGTTGGACAAATATCTTGATGAAAGTGCTGAAAGTAATAGTCTTGATTTTAATATTTTAGAGCGGTGGAAAACAATTCTCCTCGGTTTTCCATCCTTTCGTAAATGGCTAGGGATGTATTGGTGGTTTCTATTTCTACGGTCTCCTCGGAATCGACATTTAGCACTAGAGGAAAAGTTCTTGACTACTTTAGGAGTTGTTTAACTCCTAGCTTAGTGGAATCTTTTATATGTGCTCAAGATTGAATTAAAAATTTATCGACGCCAATTATTCTTGAAGAAAATTTACAAGATGTTGAAAAAATGCAAAATGGTAATTTCTATAACTCTTATCTTTTCATTTATTATTTCTTTCCTCTATATTAATGTTAAAGGCTTTAATTAATTGTTTTTTATCTTATATTTTTCGAGTTACCAATTGCCACCACCTCTATTACAAATGTTTGATGGGTTGATTACTTGATGGTGTTTTAGCTTTTGAATGATATGTGTTAGTTATTAAGTTTATAAGTCTAATTTTTTCATTTTTGTTACTTATCGTTGTTATGCATGTTCGACTTTCATCGGTCAATGGCTCAATGCTACTCGCCTAGTAAGTGCCTCCGACCTACTATAATTAAATTTTCATTACACATATCAAGGGAATCGGGGTTGCCCATTGGATATCCGACGGTGTCCAAGGCTCCAAGCAAGCAAGTGGGACTGTAAGAGGAGTCTCGAGGTTGTCTAGTATGGCGGTGCCCATTGTCCGGTGTCTAAGGATTTGTAGTAACTTCTAATTTGATGCATTGTCTTTGTTCTATGTGTCATGATTTTGGTATGTTGAATTTTGATGAATTTGTTTCTTTTACCTTCTTTGAGGTGTTGCCGTGTTAGTAGTTAAAGTCAAGTTGGTTTTAATTTATCTCGAAGGCTACTATGCATACTTGTCATACTTTTATTGAATATTTGTTGAATATTTACTAAATGTAGTCAAAGCAAGATTGTTAAATGTTGAATATTGAATTATGCTTTCTATATTTTCATATTTTGTTAAATGTTGTATCCGTTAATCTGTTCATATTTGCTGCGCTCTGGTTTGGCCTAGGTGCGTAGTGCCTTGACTTCCTTTTGTGGTTCTACCCATCGCCACCTGGATTGGAGTCCGCCATCGCCAATCTGGTTTTCTTGCTTCTTAGTTAAAGGTAATGCTATTGGAGTTTGGACTTCTTGCCTTGATGCCTTTTACCTAGTTTTGGTTCTCTCTAGTCTCTGCTGGCTTGTCATTTATGTCCTAGAAGGAGTGAAAGTGGCAAATGTTAGCATATTGAAATTCTATAATGTCCGATCCAAGTGAACAAATTAAAATCAAAGTCATGGTTGCAAATTGGTATGTAATCACCAAGAGCAACATATGATGTCAAAGGACTTTAAGCCTTATTTTGTTAGTTAAACATAGTACTTTACTTGCCTAGTTTTGGTTCTCTTTATTGTTGAGTACTGCTTGCCTTGTCATTCGGGACTTCGGCCTTCTCATGTTTGGATAAACATAGTACTTTACTTGTGCGGATGAAGACATGAGGTTGTGGAAGTATGGAACCCTTGGTCATTCACTCATTTGGGTTTCTATGTTTAGGAAAGTGAAATGTAGGAGACTTGGAGGAGAGCTAGCGAGTATGAATATGATACTGCTTTTGAATTGTAGACTAGGAATGCTACTCGGTTCTACTCTCTTTTTTCACGGGAAAAAAGTTCGATTAAAATCGAATTATTTCGTTACCAAACCAAAATAATTCAATTACAAACCGATAACGAATTAAATTTGGTTCAATTTTGATTTTTATTTTTCTTAATTCGGTTAATCGAAAATCGAACCGAATTAAGCTTAACCGAATACTCACCCCTACTAAATGACCAAGCACTCATGTTTGCTTCTTCTTCTTCTTCTTCTTTTTTTTTTGTCTTTTTATTCTAGAAATTTATTTAATTTTTTTCATTATTGAATTGAGTGCAAAAAATATAAAAAATTAATTGTTATTTTTTTCATACAAATTGACAATTATGAAATATACACGACATGTTTTCATTCATATATATATATATATATACATGTATATATATATATCGAATTATATTATTCTTATTATTTAAATTGATCTCTTTAGTTTATCATTTTTATAAAAAAATTTCATCAAATTAATTTTTATTCTTTTTTATGTAATTTTATTTTTTAATTAATATAATTGACTTTTCTCTAGATATGTATTTTTGAATAAGTTTTTTTTAAAATAAATAACCATTTAAAAAAATAAAATTTTTATATTTTATTTGCTTATTATTTATATGATCAAAATTCGTTTTTATTGCATTCTATTAACTTCAATATATTTCTTGCATTTAAGTGTTTTTAAGTAGTTTTTAATGTACACTTGTACATTTTGATCCAATGAGTATAGTCATAATGTATATAAAAAAGAAAATTTAAAATCATTGGTTTTATTTAAATTAACTATACATGCACCACATAACACTAAACATTTGCTATTATTTTTTTAATATTCTAAAATTAATTTCTTTCGGATAAAATATTTAAAATAATATTTTAGAAGAACCACCAACAATTAAATACATTTTTTATATCAATATTGTTGATTATTTTTAAATAAATATATATAAATTAAATGTACATATTTTCAAAAACTCAATCTTCTCTTCATCACAATTTTTATTCAAATTTTTATATTAATTTTTTTTTCTATTTTCTCGACCCAATCTTATGAAGAAGATATTAAGATGTTTTTAGAATTTTATGTTAACATTTTTTATTGAGATTATTACAAGTTTTTATTTAAAAATAAATGCATAAGGAAGAATAAATCATGTTTTTTCATCTATAAAATTTACAAAAACTTAAAAAAATCATAAATTAAGTTAAAAAATTTGATTAAAAAATATGAAATTAATTTTATAATATGAAAAACAATTAATAGTATACCTTTGTTATTATATATATAGATGCATAGTTGATTTTCAATAAAACTAATAATCTCATTTTTTTTTAATATATCATGACCATACTCGGTGGATCAAAATATACAGAATAAATTAAAATTTAAGTTGTAAGGAATATATTAAAGTTAGTATACTGTAATAAAAATAATTATAAAATTAATTTTGATAAAAAATAATAAAATAAAATACGTTCTAATTTTTAGTTGATAATTTATTTTTTAAAAAAAACTTAATAAAAAATCTGAACATAGAGAAAATAAATAATATTTATTAACAAATAAAATTACATAAAAAAAGAATAAAAGTTTTTTTTAATGAGAATTTCTATAAGAAACGGCAAATTAAAGAAATCAATTTTAAACATAAATTTTGTATTTTTTTACATGTAAAATTAATGAAAAACATAAAAAAATAATAACTTAAATACAAAATTTTGATTAAAAATTATGAAATTAGATGAAATTTTTTCTTTAATCTTCAATACTACTAGTGCTATAAGATACACCTAATTGTATTGGCTTATAGCGTTGCGCATGAAGCCGACTGGTATTCCCTAATTAAGATACACCAAAAAAATCCTTTTTATCAAAATGTGGCAATAATTGTTGTAAATTTGTCCTAACTCACCTCATGCTATAAAATTAGACTCTATTAATTAAAAGGATTGTACACTCCCATTATTGAATCAGATTTTCAAAAAGCTATTAGGAATCTTTGAGAATGAAATTTACCATTTCTTAGGTAAAAGACTTGCGGAATAGAGATGGATCCTACACTTCAAGCGTGTGTTTTTTTTTAATTAAGCTAAAGCTTATGTTGATTTTTTTGCAAAGAAGGTTTTTCTTCCGGGACTCCTCGAACCAGCCCCGACGGATATTAACATTTTCATAAGAATTAAAACTTTTTAATCATTACATTTTTTTTTAATTTTGATTATAAATGTTTTTGGCATCTATTTAAAAATAAGTTTAATAAAAAAATTAAAACCTATTGGTCATTTAATATTTTTTACTATTTTATTAGGAAATATTTTTGAGAACTTTTCAAAAATTAAAATATTTTTTTAATAAATATTAAAACCTTTTACTCGTTTAATTTAATTTTTTATTCGTTAATTGTGATATTTATTTAGGAGTAGAGATTTTCTATAGAAAAAATCTTTCAATGGTTATAACAACCTCTAATAAAATATACTCAATTAATCCAATGGAAAAAATTATACAGACTACATTAAATAATAAATAAATCTATGTACTCATTCATAAAAAACTTAAAAAATCAGTGTACTTGATGTCCAATTATCTGCAATTTAGTGTGCTGACAATATGGCTAAACTTCAGGTCTGGGAATAAATCTAATAGAATTTTGCCCAATCCTCTTGCTCTGGTGCTGATCCGGGTCTGTTTCTTTGAGGAGCTAATCTTTTTGCTCCTAACCAAATAAAAGGAAGACAAGAAATTGGAATGTCAGTTTTGTTCTTGTGGAGTACATTATAAATTAGATTATTTAGTTTTGAAAAATGAATTAATTAATCATTTTAAAAAAAAAATAATTTTTTTTTTCAATTTATGTTGATTTTTTGTTTCAAGAAATACAAAAAGAAAAAATAAGTAAAAAATATAAAATAATTAATGATAAAAAATAATTTTTTAAAATAAATTAACATTAAGTTAAATATAATTAACACTAATTAAAATATTAAATAATTCATTTTTAAAACAAATGAGATTAGTTAATTTATTCTAAAAAATAGAGGGATTAATTTATTATTTACTCCTCTCTCTCTTTTTTTTTTTTTTGGTCACGAGGATTAGTTGCCCGCAGCTGTAGGCGTAGATGATGCGTGATAAAGTGAATGCAAGAAACTGCAACGCGACTTTCTACACCCGTGACATGACCCCTTGGTCTTTGCTGAAGGGGAAATCTGCATATTAAATTATAAATTATATATCAGTTCCTTAAGTTTTTTTTTTAAAAAAGAAATTTATCACAACTTATTTATCACGAATATCAGTTACGAGCATCGGCTACATTCTGTTATATAGATTAATTTATTAGTTGATGAGTTTAACAGCTAAAGGGTTAGTTATTTTCTGTTTAGCTGGCAACTGCTTTGCTGGCAATCCTTTTAGCTTAGCTGGCACTTTGCATAAATAGACTTTCTCTGCTCAAGTAATAGCAAGAAGAATAATTCAACATTTTCATGTTATGGTATCAAAGCCTTTTTGTCGCACTTTCCAAATTTTCCCTTGCTGCTCAATCTTTTGGTTCATTTCATTTCTTTTCTTCCCTAACTTTCTTTTTCATTTTCCCAAGAAACAAACACTCATAATATCTTGCTTGGGTTTCACAATTACTCTTCAAATCTGTCCATAAAAATCTTTCAAATCAATCTTTTAGTCGTGTCTGCTCCTTCTTCCATACATCAATGGCGTAAACTCGTTTTGCAAACACGATTTCCGAGCTCGAAGATCAACCTTTCGATCCTTAGTTTCTACATGCTAATGAAAATCCTTCTTTAGTGCTTGTTTCTCTTATTCTTTCGATTCTAACTATCACTCATGGGCAAGATCCATGAAAATGGCACTACTATCAAAGAATAAACATAAATTTGTGGACGGTTTTATTCCAATCCCCGCAAAGAATCGATCCTTTGTACTCTAGTTAGGAAAGGTGCAATATAATAGTGCTTTCATGGCTAGTCAATTCGGTTTCCTTTTAATTGCACACGGTATCCTCCGGTTGGACACAACTGCCGAGGTTTGGAAGGATCTACGAGAAAGATTTTCTCATGGAGATTCCATTCGCATTGAAGACCTACAAGATCAAATTTATGCTCGCATTAGGGTAATGAATTTGTAACACAATATTTCACTCGACTTAAGATTCTTTGGGAAGAAATGATGAATCTAAGGCTAGTGCCATCTTGCTCCCGTAATCCCCGATGTAGTTGTGAAGCTCTTAAAGTTGTGAAAGATTATCGGATGAATGACTACGTGATTAGATTTCTTAAGGGATTAAATGAAAATTACTCAACTATTAAATCACGGATTATGCTTCTTGATCCCTTGCTCGAGATCAACAAAGTATTTTCTCTTATCATTCAACAAGAAAGGCAAATGTCTTTAGTGTCCGCCTTACCTAAATCACACACCGAAGCCTCATCCACTATCTTCATGAGCAAAGGAGTCTCTACCTCAAATTCCAAAAGAAAGTTCATGGCATTTCAAGGAGGTTCATCTAACATGTCAATCTGTTCTTATTGTGGTCTTTAGGGTCATGTGGCGGATACATGATACAAGAAGCATGATTTTCCTCCAAGCTATAAATCAAAATTTAGAGCTTTTGGAACCGGTTCTCCTTTTTTTCTTCTACTTCTAGATTTAATAACTTTCATTAGCGAAAGAGTTGCATGAATCGATTCAAACAGACTAGCTTGTCTATAGAGCATTACATGTTTGGACGCGAGTGTTGAGAACCTTGAATCTGCTAGCCATCAAAATCCTACCGTAAAGCCTAACACTCGTGTTGCACTCGCCTCCTTCTGTGTCTCTCACATAAGATCAATATACAAAATTGATGGATTTAATTCAATCTCCTAAAATCAACTCTCCAGATCCACATAAACTCACTCCGGACTATTTTTTCTTCTTGTCATATGATAGGTAAATTGGTATCTTCTTGTCATTCCAATCCTCGTGTTTGTCTATCTATTTGGATTTTAGATACTGGAGCTACATATCACATAATGTGCTCTATAAAATTTTTAGTCAATATTGCCCCATTTCTAATATGCTTGTTAAGTTGCAAACTCGGTTAACAAGCTTCAATTACTCATATTGATACTATTACTCTCTCATCATCCTTGGTACTCGTTCAATGTTTTATATGCACCATCTTTTTCCTATAACCTTGTTTCGGTTGCTAAACCGACTTCGAACTCATATTGGTTTTTGATCTTCAAACCTAATATTTGTATGATACGGGACTCGAAAAGCTTAAGGATGATTGGTATAGCTAGACAATTCTAAGGCTTTTATCATTTTTTAGCATCTAAACGTTCCTCATATGGCTTGACTAGTATAGTCCCTTGCACTTCGCCTTCCTACATAAAGTCTTCTCGCCATACTTTGGCACAATAGGTTGGGACATCCCTCTATTCCTCGAATTAAAAGTCTCTAGACTTTATATTTTACTATTATAGCTAAAAATGTATCTCTCTATGAAACTTATCATCTAGCTAAACAAAAGAAACTTGTCTTTCCCGTAAGCAAATCTGCTAGTTCAGACTTGTTTTGAACTCATTCACATGAACATTTGGGGTCCATTCCCAAT
The DNA here is from genome assembly GCA_963924115.1 of Dovyalis caffra. Taxonomy (NCBI): domain Eukaryota; kingdom Viridiplantae; phylum Streptophyta; class Magnoliopsida; order Malpighiales; family Salicaceae; genus Dovyalis; species Dovyalis caffra. Next base: position 17,277,415 of record CAWUPB010000913.1, on the reverse strand, counting down.
AATAACTCTCTCTAGTCATCACTATTTTCTTACCATAGTTGATGACTTTAGTCGATGTACTTGGGTTTTCTTAATGAAATTGAAATCCGAAGCTAGATTACTAATGTAAAATTTCTATTCCTTTGTTCATACTCGGCTTTTCGTTAAGATTAAATGCATCAAAACCGACAATGGTTAGGAATTTAATGTGCCTACATTCTATCATCTTCATGGCATTATCCATCAAACATCTTGTATTTCCACTTCATAGTAAAATAGTATTGTTGAAAGAAAGCATTAACACATTTTAGCAGTAGCTTAATCCTTGAGATTTCGATCCAATCTTCCATTATCCTTTTGGGGGGATTGTATTTTACATTTTGTATACTTGATCAATCGCTTACCCTTCCTTATTCTATAAAATAAAACACCATTTGAACTCTTGTACAATAAAATACCATAATTCTCACATCTTAAAATGTTTAGTTGTCTATGTTTTACATCAACCTTAGCTCGATCAAGATCCAAATTTGCTCTTAGAGTCGTCAAATGTATTTTTCTTAGCTATCCGTATGGAACAAATGGTTACAAAATATACAATCTTGTGACTCATTAAACTTTTGTTTCCAGAGATATTCTTTTTTATGAACACATCTTTCCTCTCGTAGCCTAACCCTTTTTCTCCTTCCTCCGATCTTGTTTTACCATCCGTTCCGATTTCGGACCTTTCTTCTAATTCTTACTCACCTTATGATCATTTCACTCAAATTCTTATCACTTCTACTAATCTTGTCTCTATACCTACCGATAATCCCATTAGTTATGTTCCTCCTATTTTCTTCCTTCATCTCTTCCTAATCCACCCGTTCAAAAATCTTCTAGAATAAAGCATGTCCCCTCGTATCTACATGCTTATGATTATCGCTCCATTCCTCATGACAACTCTACTAATCATCCTTCAATAGCGAGGTTTTGCCATCTCGCCCATCGTGTACTTCTCCTCACATTTTTAATCATGTTTTTTCTTACTCACACCTTAGTCCTTCTCATCGCATCTTTTCTCGCCAATATTACACATACTTCTAAACTAAAAACTTATCATGGGGTTGTTAAACATGAGTGTTAGAGGATTGCTATGTAGGATGAGATAAAAGCTCTTCAAGATAATAACACATAGGTCCTCACGGATTTGCCTATAGGTAAGCAACTAATTGGATGTAAATGGGTTTATAGGATCAAACGAAATCCGATGGCAGCATTGAGAGGTTCAAAGCTCCCTTGGTGGCCAAGGATACACCTAGCAAGTTCGGTATTGACTACATGGACACATTCAGTCCCGTTGCTAAAATGACTACCATCGAACTCTACCGATAGTATCTTCCATCAAACAAGTAGAATTTAGAACAATTGGACATCAAAAATGCTTTCTTACATGGTGATCTTCATGAGAAAATTTATATGCGCCTTCCTCTAGGTTTTAAGGCCAACAATTCCAATCAAGTTTATAAACTTGTCAAGTCTCTTTATGGTTGAAACAAGCCAGCAGCTAATGGTTTGCTAAACTCTCTACTACCCTCGTTGATCAAGGTTTTTCTCGGGCTATCGTAGATCATAGCTTATTTGTTCGAGGCTCGGTTCTCACTTCATAGTAGTGTTAATCTATGTGGACAACATGATTTTGGCTAGTAGTGACATGCCACGGATCCATCAGCTCAAATCTTTTCTACATGATCGGTTCGTAATTAAAGATCCGGGACCTCTTAAATTCTTTCTTGGTCTCGAGGTTGCTAGATCTTCTAGAGGCATCAACTTAAGTCAACGTAAGTATGCTCGTCGAACTCTTGCAGGAATCGGGTTTTATCAATTCTAAACATGTCTTCACTCCCATGGTTTCTGCTCAAAGGCTTTCAAAAAATGACGAGTCTCACTCTATCTGACAACATTGCCTATTGAAGTCTCGTTGGCAAATTGTTATACTTAACTACAACTGTGCTCGATATTGCCTTTGTCATGCAACAATTATCTCGGCACCTTGATTGTCCAACCGAGAACCATTTGAGAGTCGCTCATAGGGTACTTCGCTTTATCAAAGCCGCACTCGGTCAAGGTCTCTTTTTCCCTTCCATCGTTGATCTTCGGGTTTAAGGTTTTTTAGATTTTAATTGAGGAACTTGTTTAGACACTAAAAAATCCATTACTAGTTACTCGTATGTTTATGGGCTCTTCCTTAATCTCCCGGAGATCCAAAAAGCAAGCTATCGTGTCTTGCTCCAGTTCTGCAGCTGAAATAGAGCTCTTGCTCATGCCACTCGTGAATTACAATGGCTTCTTTATATTCTGCGAGATCTTCAAATCTCCCATTCAACTTCTACCTTACTATTTTGTGACAATACTTCGTTATTCACATTCGTCGCCAACCTAGTGTTCCATGAACGCACCAAACACATCGAGCTCGACTCGTCATATTGTTCAAGAAAAACTTCAAGTCGGCATCATCAAGCTTCTCCCAATTCCTTCAATTCACCAACTGGTTGATTGTTTCACCAAAGTCTTGCTTGTTGCCTCGTTTCGTACCTCTGTTTCCAAGTTGGGCATTCAAAATATGTATGCTCCAACTCGAGGAGGGTATCACGACTTATTTATCACAAATATCAATTAGGAATATCGGCTACATTCTTTTAGATAGATTAATTTGTTAGTTGATGAGTTGAATTAGTTTAACGAGTTAAAGGGTTAGTTATCCTCTCGCTTAGCTGGCAATCCTTTTAGCTTAGCTTGCACTTTGTATAAATAGACTTCCTCTGTTCAAGTAATAGGAAGAAGAATAATTCAACATTTTAATGTTAAAATTAATTTTTTTAGTTTTAATTTTTATTAATAGTAATTAATCCTTATTTTTTAAATTTAATTGTAACTTAATTATTTTTTCTTTTGGATTTATTTTTTTCTAATAAATAAAAATAAAAACTATTTAATTCATTATCAACATTTCTTAAAGAACTAATTAATTAATTTTTTAAATAAAAAATTACTTATTATTTTTTTTTGCAAAAATAAAAGAATTATTATATAAATCACAAGACGGTAATCCGTTGATAAGCAAATATTGACTTGTAGGTCGGGTTCGAATTCGATCTTTATGATCAGTACTTTGAAAATTTATTCTTAGAATATCTGAAAACGTATGTTGAGAAATACCATTTTAATCATTTTTTTTAAAAAAATTAATTTTGAGGTACGTAAAAATAGGTTAAGAGATATGCTAAAAAAAAAGAATTATATATATAATTCTATCCAAGTGAACCAGCCGGTTTTTGGTATGCGACCCATATCCAAGTGGAGTGGTTGATAAAAAAAAAAATGTTGTTTTCTAAAAGATTAAATGCAATGCAGTAGCGGCAAGAAGTATATCTGCTTTGCTTCTCATGCTTCTTGACAAAATAGAGTTCAAGGATGTGCTTGTTTCCTACACGTATGCGGCCAAATGCCGAAAAGTGTGCTTCTGCCCCCAAAACCGTCGAACCAATTCAATTCAACGGTCACTCCGCCTACTTGCCAGTTTGAAACCCATCGGCATTCGTTTTGCGCCGCTAAAAATACAGTGTCAAGGCAATTACAACTACTTCTTTTTTTAAAGTCAAAATCATTTTACCTAATTAACCATTACATGCTCAACAGCTCATAAATAATAATACTATATCCGTACTAAAGAAGATTATCAACTTTTTATTTATATTTATTTCAAAATATTCATCTATCAAAATTTTAAGGGATCTATTTTTTCAAAATACTTTTAATTAAAATTTGTTTCTAAAAAGTTGTCCAAATATAATTATAAAAAAATATTTTAAAAAAATATGAATAATAATTAATAACTTTTTTAATTTATATGAAAAATTAAAAATAAATAAATAATAAATAATAATAATAATAAATCTCAATTCACCATTGCTCTCCTCTTCCTTATCCTGTAGGACCACAACTTATTATTTTTAGCTTTTAAAATTGGATAAGAAGAGATTCGCCTTTTCGTTTTGGAAAAAATTATAGAAAACCTTAATAGGAAAAATGCCAGCAATGAATGACAAAGAAAAATTATTACCATAGAAAGAAAAGAAAGGCAATGATTATTTTATCCCGAAAGTTGTGGGCAAAGATAGAATGCAAGAAAACCAGAAGAAATATTTACCTCTAAAATAGGATATTTATGCACTAATTCTTACAAAATTTGGAACTCCAAATTTCACTTTCTTTTATAAATTTAGTGCTCAAGTCCGAATCCTTTGTAAGAGGAGAAAAGAACACAAAATAAATAGGCCTCCAAGAAACAAAACAATTGAGCAACCAAACAGGAAGAAGAAGCAGAAGAAACACCTTACTGCCTTCACCCTTTTTCTCTTTTGTTTCTTTCTTTCTCTCCCTGCTCCGTCGGTCAAGAATGTAAGCCAATTTCTTGATTTTATTATTTTCCATTCGGGTGCCCGTCACCATCCTACATCTCTTGCAGAACCGCGCCTTTTTTTTTTTTTCAGATAAAAACCAAGATCAATCATTTCCGTCTTCCTGACTATAAAACATTTGAAGAAGGAAAAATGGCTGACGCGTGTAAATTTGCTCGTCATGCGGTAAATGGGAGATGGTTCTCTGTTTTTGCCTCTTTTTTGATCATGGCTGGGGCTGGCGCTACCTATCTGTTCGGCACCTACTCCAAAGACATAAAAGGCACTCTTGGTTATGACCAAACCACTCTCAATCTTTTAGGATTCTTTAAGGATCTTGGTGCCAATGTTGGGGTCCTTTCTGGGCTTCTAGCTGAAGTCACACCAACATGGTTTGTGCTTCTGGTTGGTTCTGCCATGAACTTTGCTGGGTACTTCATGATTTGGATGGCTGTGACTCGGAGGATAGCCAAGCCTACTGTTTGGCAAATGTGTTTGTATATTTGTATAGGGGCCAATTCCCAAAATTTTGCAAACACAGGAGCTCTAGTCACCTGTGTCAAGAACTTCCCTGAAAGCAGAGGAGTGATGCTAGGTATGTTAAAGGGTTTTGTGGGATTAAGTGGAGCTATCTTTACACAACTTTACCTGGCCATCTATGGAACCGATTCAAAGTCTCTCATTCTTCTCATTGCGTGGCTCCCTGCTGCTTTGTCTGTGATTTTTGTGTACATAATTCGGGAAAGGAAGCCTGAGAGGCAACCTAATGAGCTCAAGGTGTTTTACCAGTTTCTCTATGTCTCAATTGTTCTAGCTTTGTTTCTCATGGCTTTGAATATAGTTGAAAAGGTGGTTGATTTCTCGCAAGCAGCCTATGCTGGAAGTGCTGCTGTAGTTTGTGTTATGATTTTCATACCCCTCATTATTGCCATTAGAGAGGATTGGTTTCAATGGAACATCAAGAATCAAAACGCAATGAAGCCTGATACAGAGGCAGCCGTTGAGAAGGCACTAGATATTGCACCAGAAGTGAAGTCAGAAATTTCAAAAGAGCAAGAGGAGAAGGCTCAAAAATCTTGTTTCCTTACCATATGTAACAAGCCACCGAGAGGTGAAGACTACACAATCTTACAAGCACTTTTGAGCCTGGATATGCTAATCTTATTTGCTGCAACATTTTGTGGACTTGGTGCTAGCTTAACAGCAATGGACAACTTGGGTCAAATTGGTGAATCACTAGGATATCCAACTAAAACCATCAAATCCTTTGTTTCGCTGGTGAGCATATGGAATTACTTTGGAAGGGTCTTTGCTGGATTTGTTTCTGAAAGCTTACTAGTCAAGTACAAGATGCCCCGGCCATTGATGATGACATTTATTCTCCTTTTGGCGTGTGTAGGCCACCTCCTCATTGCCTTCCCCTTCCCAGGTTCAGTCTATGCTGCATCAGTGATTATGGGGTTCGCATTCGGTGCACAACTGCCCTTGCTGTTCGCTATAATCTCTGAGCTCTTTGGCCTAAAGTACTACTCTACCTTATTCAATTGTGGACAATTAGCAAGCCCTCTTGGCTCATATATACTTAATGTGAAGGTCACTGGTTTATTATATGATAATGAAGCAGTGAAAGAGCTGGCAAAGAAGGGCCTGGACAGATCATCGGTGAAGGAATTGATCTGCATTGGAGTACAGTGTTACAGGCTACCATTTATAGTTTTGTCTGCCGTGACATTGTTTGGTGCTCTCATTTCACTGGTTTTGGTGATGAGGACAAGGAAATTTTACAGCAGTGATATATACAAAAAGTTTAGAGAGATTCATGGAGTGAGCTGAGAACAATACACAAATGGAATTGAGGGGCGATGGAAGGAAGAAGGTGATCACAAGTAGGCTTTGTAATATTAGCACCATCTACCTGGGAATTTTCATGTACATTTACTCAAAACAAATAAAAATTAGTCGTATATTTTTGGTTTTATAAAAGTTCAAAATAATGAATGCCTTAGGAAAATGATTTTCCGAAGCCACAGGCCGCGATACCTTTTACAAATGTGATCTCGAGTGCGTTGCTTACTTTAAAGTTTGAATTTAAAATATAGGATTCTTGAAGAATGATGTAACTTAGACAAAATTGGTTCAATCACTCGAAATTATTACTTGTATAACTTTAACGAAAGAGGGAGACTTACTCACTGAATAATGAATAATCCTCTCCCACAATAGTACCATTGGGAAGTAATCAAGAAAAAAACACCGAATAGGTTAACTTAAAATAGGTGAACGTTCTAAAAATCATTGCTTAGAAAAAGATGATAAGAAATGGAAGCTTTAATCATGAACCTTTCCTGCTACCTGATAATTTAAGAAATCATGGTGATGGTGTTCCTGTTTGGGTCACGGTTGGATTGGCATCTCATCAATCATCATCCTGTGCTTGTCTGCTAGCCAGTTTTCCACATCTCTCTCTCTCTCTCCGCACGGGATGCAATCAAGAACAGCAGCAGCATCCCCAGTTGATCCAAAAGAAAAAAGCACAGCGCGTCTGTCCCTACTATAACCTAAACTTTGGAGCAACATTTGTCTCTATCGTCATTATAAAGACCAAATTAATTAGCTTGAAAGATGCCAAAATTAGATCAAAGGATATGATGGTTGTAAGTAGCTAATTGATATGTCATTTTTTGCCCATTGTCAAGAACTAACTAATTGGTCCAGAATTTGTCTTGACCTCGTTACATTACATTCTATTGATTACAGTTCTAGTTTACTGAATTTAACCTTATACTCTCCAATCAATTTAATTAAAGCATTTCATTTGTTTTTTAAATTGTGTGAGGGATTCTTGGGAAACTAATCAAAGGACTGATCATTCGATCGATTGAAATGTAAAAAGTTAATATTGTGATTTGTAAAAATAACAATCAATCAATTAAATAACATTGATGTAAGTAGTAAGATGCATAAGAGAAAGAAGAGACAATATTAATAAAACACGAGTGACAAATAAATTGATGGTCAAAATCACATGTAGGTGATCAAAGTGCAAACATATAAAATAGATCAATATGAATTAATAGTTTAAAGACTTTATAGATGCCAATTGACTATTTTATTTTTCATAGAGTTATTTTTATGTTTGTTGTCTTTGTATATTTAATTTTATTATGCCTTGCACTTTTGTGTTTATTTAATATGGAGTCAGTGTAAATTGGCGGTTCATTGAATTGATTCTCGCCATCTTTAATTTGTTCTAGCCTATCACTAGCATATATCCCGTGCGTTGTCGCATGATGAATTATATATCATTCTTATGCATTCATTAATATAAAATTTAACATTTATAAATCATTATTTGACAATATCATGCGAAAATAATTTTTTTAAAAAAACTAAAACATATATTTCATAATTTGCTATAGGGTTAGCTAATGAAAAATCTGTAAAGTTGAGTAATATAATATTGCTAATTAGATATTTTTTATATAAACATGTATTTTATTAATAGCTGATAATTAAAATAATAATGTGGTATTTTTTGAATTTTCGATGATTAATTTTTACCATATATTATTCATTTGTAATTTATTAATGACACAAAGAGACCACTCAAAACAAAAAGATAAAAAAGCTCTGTCAAATCGAGAACTTGACAAAGAAAATAGAGATAAAATTACACATGATAAAAATTAAATGATTAAAACAAAGTAAATATTATAAAAGGATAAAAATAAATAAATAAAACTTTTACTAAAAGCATACAAAAATACTTATAAATAATAAGACTAAAAAATTTCATTATGCATAAGGCAGGAACAAAAGTACACATTATAGAATTTTAATGACTAAAATAAAAAAATTAATAACATAAGAATCAAAACATAAAATTTTTCACTAAAAAAAAAAACTTAGGATAGTTAAAATGTATTTAATTTTAATATAAAATGATTAATAATTAAATATAACCAAACTTTAATGATCAAAATAAATGAAAGATCATAAAACAAAAACCAAAATATATCAAAAAGTTTTATTAAAAGTAAAAAATAGTTCCTTGTAGGAAAAAATTTTAATTATAAAAAAAAATAATTACAAAACAAAGACTAAAATTTTTTTTTACTAAATTTAATGACGAAAAGAAAGAAAAAATAAAAAAAATAGAAATTAGAATAAAAAGAAAATTTCAATAAAAAAAAACAACCTTAGGATAGTAAATTTTATTTAGTTTTAGCATAGTAAGGATAAAAATTAAATATGAGAAAATTTTCATAAATAAAATAAAAACATATTAAAAAACGGAAAAAACATAAATTTTTACTAAAAGTTAAAAAAAATTGATTATAAGGATTAAAATCATATATCATAAAATTTTAATATTTTTGATAGGGATAAAAATCAAAGATCGGAAAAGATGAATGATAAAAAGAAAAAAAAAAGAATGAAGGGACTAGAATAAATAACAATTTTCTCAGCCGAAATGGAAGGAAAAAAACGACAAGCCGAGCTTGGTCGAGCGACGTAGGCCCGCAAGTCCGGCACAGGCTACTACTGCTGCAAAAAAAAAAAAAAAAAAAAACAGGGGGTGCAACTTTTGCCGATCAAGGTTGTCGGAATCTTCGTCGGAAAGTCGAGGTTCAAGTTTCGGACCCCTAGAAATTGAATTCGGCATCATTTTTTTCTCCAAACACCTCTAAATGATCGAAATAAAGCCAATAAACATATCTAAAATCTTAAAAATCATTTTAATGCATATAAAAACAAAAACAAATTACACAATCAAATCGAAACTTTGTTTCCTTTTTTGGGTCCGATTTACCTCATCTAATGGTTTAATGGCTTGAAACAATCATGGACAAACTCATCTCTCAAAGATAAACAAATCTAGTAGATTTTGGCTCGCCAAAACGGCCTAAATAAGCTTGGCCGGCAATTTTCTCTCCTCCTCTCTCTCTTCCTCCTCCCTTCTCTCTCATCCAAGGACCAAACCAAAATGAATGAGCAAATGAAGATGTGGACCGAAAGATTAGTTGGCAAAAATCGGGGACCAAAGTGTAAAAAACTAATGAATAGTGAATTATGAGTGTGTGAACAGTATTTGGAACAGTAAATCGACGTTTTGTTTTAGTTTATTTAGTTAACGTGTATAATGGGGTTCATCATTTAAAAGTAAAAAGGCTTAACCTTGGTGCCTCTTTTTCAAGACATCAAGGATGAGTCCTCATTTAATCTGTTAAGATTAACACGAGTGTTCTATTTTCGATTTCAATATTAATTTTTGTTATTGTTATTAGTAGGTATTTATTTCTTTATCGTGTTTGGAGTCTAATTGAGTAGTTTCTTATTAAGATTCGTAAAGTTATTTTTATTTTTATTTTTTTCGAATTGGAGTCCATTTTTTTGTGTTCTTTGAATTGGCGTCTTTTTTTTGAATTGGATTTTATTTGAGCTATTTTTTAAGAGTTAGCTAAATGTTTCTAAGTTATACTATTAGGCTATAAAAGCTTCTTAATTTTACGTGTGTTTTAAGAAGGCATAACTTTATCATTATTTATTGAATAAAAATTTTTAGAAGTTTTTTTAAAGTGTTTTCTTGGGGTAATCCTTGTGCTTACTTAGGATTTTGTATTTTGGTATCATTGGATTGATTTCTCATGTTGGTGGTCAAAGTCACAAATAGGTGGCCAAAATCATAAATTGACGGTTAAAATCCAAACATATAGAGTTTTAGATAATGTCTAATGTGTGAGCAAGAAAATTTTTTAAAAAGAGAGAAAATACCTAAGTTTTGTTAAAGATTAAAAAGTTGAAATTCCTTCACAATTATTTTGATATTGGTATTTATAGTGAAATAAGGATAGCTATTGACTATTAAGATCATATTATGTCATTTGTGTTTCAACAATTAGATTTGAGTCAAAGAAAATTATGATTTTTTTGAGATAAACAGTTTCCACTTAATAACAAATGTTAAAAGAAGTAGCAATTAGATTTTTATTTTTTAACGGATCATATTCCAATTCCATAAAGTTAATCTTGCTGATGCATATTAAAAACAAAACATAAACATTGACTTAGATTAAATATACATATCTATCATCATACGGCCCAAAGCCTTGTGTTAGATAAGTCTTAAGGTCGTGTCCAATCCATTTGTAGATTGGATTCATGCCAAAACCAAGGATTTATGAAAATAACATGATTTAATACAACTTCGCTCGTTGGAATTTTGTAATTATTAACCGACCATCCCACATATATCATGTTCGTAATTTGATTGTCAACAAGTAACGAATGGCGAGTAAAGTTTATTGGAGTAAATTATAATTAATTTCTCTAATTTTGCAAAATGAATTAAATATTGTATTTTTTAAAAAACTAATTATTTAGTTCCTTAATCACTAATGATCCTAATTAATTTAATATTATTTTATTTCAAAAAATGTCTTTTTTCATCAATCATTTCATTTTTTGTCATTTTTCTATTTATTAAAAAATAAAATAAATTGAAAATGGATGGAGATAATTAACTTACAAATAGATTTAAAAATATAAGAACTAATTAATTAGTTATTGACACTATATGAACTATTTAATTCCTTTTAAAAAAATGAAAAGGACTAATTTATAATTTACTCAAGTTTAATTTCCTTAAAAAAAAAAACATCGTCGTGGTGTTTAAATGGGCTTATAGTAAGTCAATAAAAAACCATGCTGAGTTCAAAACCCAAACAATTGGGAAGATCCAATGGACTTCGATTGTTATAAGACATGGTAACGGTTTGGTTCGAATCGTAAACGTAATTAAAATCGAACCGTTAAAAAATCGAATCGGAATCGTTAAAACCATAACCTTGACCAAATGGAATCGTAACGAGCTACCTACGGATTGGTTATGGTTTAAGGTATCATGGAACCGAAACCGAAGGTATTAAATTGATGGTTAACCGTAGAATCGGCGATTCCATATCTTTTCTAATAAATTTGGGTTTGGTCGAAAAAAATGAAAAAAATAAATAAATAAACCAATTTTATATGCGCTGAACAGTAGCTATTGGATTGAAAAATGAAAAAAAAAATTAAGCCTAATAATTTTTCTTCTTCTTCTATAAATACACTCTCAATTTTTTCATTCTCCTCACAACTCAATATCTCATTCTCTCTCAACTCTTAAACTCTTAAGTTTAGAATTCTCAATACTCGTTCTACAATATTTTTTATACTCCAAATACTTCTTAAATTTTTTACATTTCTAATTTTTTATACTAAAAAAAATGACAAGTTCAAGTACACATATGTCATCACAACAAAGTAATACCGTCAATCAAAATCGAGCGAGGGAGCAACAACAACAATCAAATTTTACACCTAGATCATCCGACATCTTCAAAATTCATTTCTCAAAAGTTCATTTAGAAAAAGGCATTTTTACTATGATTTGCAACTATTGCAACAAGCAATATACATTCAAACAAGGAGGTGGTTATGGAACATTCAAAACTCACTTGGAGAAAAACATCCATTTGTACTTGGTAATGATAAACATCGGACACAAATATCCGAGTTTGCTTCTCAATCTTCCTCTTTATTTCGAGTATACTCGATAAAAGAATAAAATAAAGAAGAAATAGCTAAAATGATATGTATTGATAATTTATCTTTTAGTTTTGGTCAAAAAATAGGTTTTAGTGATTATTGTTCTAACGCTTTGAATCTCGTTTTCCAACAAGTTGAAAGACATTCTTTAAAAAAAAAACAATTATAAAATTGTATAGAGATAAAAAAAAGAGAATTAACTCGTATTATTTACAAATTTGAATAGTCGTGTTTCTATATATTCCGATATATGGTCCGATCAATGACAAACTCACTCCTTTATGGATATAACTTGTCATTGGATTGATAATGAATGGCACATGCTAAAACGTCTTCTTGCATATAGAGTTTTTGATGATAAACATACTCGCTCAAAATATATATAAGATACTAAAAAGGATTTTAGATGAATATGTTTTACCTTTAAAAATATTTTCAATTTCTTTTGATAATGCTAGTTCTAATGATGCTTCAATAGACTCTTTAAAAGAACTTTATCAACCCCATCTTAGAGGTAAGTTTTTTCCATATTAGATGCGTATGTCATGTTTTAAATTTATGTGTGCAATCTGGTTTGGAATATCTTGAAGATATTGTTAGGCCAATTAAAGCTCTTGCTAAATATTTATGGACGCATCCCGAAAAGATGAAATCATGGGGAAAGTTTTACAAAGAAAGAAATAAAAAACCAAGATGATTTTCAAAAGATGTTCCAACTCGTTGAATTGAATTCAACTTATGACTTACTTAAGCGAGTCATTTGAATATCGAGATTTATTATGCTCATTTTTTCAAAAAATATTGATTTTGTTTTTATTTGTCAAAATGATTTTGATATTTGTGAACCACTTTTGGAACTTTTAAATGTTTTTAACAATGCAACATACACTTTTAGTGTCGTTTATCAACCAACTTCATATTTATTTATGATTGAAGCAATTAATATTGTTGAAGCTTTTAATCATGTAGAACAAGGTATGCCACCTTTACATGATGCTCGTTCAAATAATGAAACAAAAATAGTTAAGTTATTATGAAACAATTCCACCTATTTATCTTGTTGCTTTAGTCTTTGATTCTAGATTTAGAATTGAAGATCTCTCTCGCTGTTTTGAATACTTACTATGAGCATTTGCAATTATTTGATAGAAATATAGAATTAGAAACTCGCTTCTATTATAAATCGAAGTTATAAATTTATTTATTGAAATGTTTTTAATCGTGGGTGATCAACATGGTAGTTTCTCTTTACCACTTATGCCACAATCATCATCAAGTAGCCAACGTGTTAAAGCTGGTTATCTTATGGCCATGGAAAGGACAAAAAGGCCAAGAGGATCATCGAGCTCCATTTTCGAGCTTGATATTTATCTAACAACCGTGTTTGAGTTTGGTGATAGCAATGCGAGTGTAGATTTTGAAGTAATTGATTGGTGGAAAAAACATACGAGCACCTTTTCGATCCCGTCCATAATAGCTAGACAAATACTTGTCGTGCCGGCTTCAACAACGGCCATTGAAAGAGTATTTAGCTCCGGAGGTAATATTTTAGATGATAGGCGATCATAATTGGCTCCCGAGTCACTTTAAGCCTAAGTATGCGTGGATGATTGGATAAAAGCCAACAAGAGAATACAAGAACAAAAACAATATGATTTCTATGAAGAAAGTGTGGATTTAACACTTGACGGCACAACGACGAAAACTTCGAAGCCGGAACTTCCGATCAAGAAAGCAACTAGGCGCAACTACATAGAATATAGGTGTAATTTGTAAAGGGGTAATTTGAAATGTAAAATAAAACTACGTAAGCTTTGATTCCTCTAAACCCCAAGAAGATACGTAGGAAGCTTAATTTTTATAGTGTTTACAAAAATTAGATTCAAGCCCTTCTTTATTTATTTCTTTTTTCCCTTTGATTTATTGTGTGAAATACATTACAATGTAAAAAATATTATAATATTTATACATTATGCAAAATAGAAGTTTTTTCGTTTCAATATTAATGTTTGATTTATACTTGAGAAAAAATATTCGATTTTTTTTATTTTTTCATTTAATAAAAAAACTATTGAATCATCGGTTCCAAACGGTTTGGAACCGTCGATTTTACGATTCCAAACCGGAACCGTAACTATCCATAGAAGATTTGGTTTAAGTTTCACCTTTTGGTGGAACCTTAACCTAGCGGTTCCTAAATCGAAACCGATAGTTCGGGAACCATTACCATGTCTAGTTATAACAACCGTTTTCTGTTCTTTCATTTTTATTTCCTCAATAAATGTATACTTCTTCATTTATTTTTTTATTTTCATTTATTTATATTTATACGTTTGTTTGATCCATCTATTTTATTTGGTTTTTTCTCGTATGCCTTTTCTAATAACATTTCACTCAATTAAGACTATGTGTTAATTATATTTCCTCTGCTAAGAAAACATAAAAATAGAAAAAAGAAATAAAAAGCTTTTAAAATACCCAAAAAAAGAGTTAAAAAAAACTTGAAAAATCCAGAAAAGCAAAGAAAAAAGGGTGAATTTTACAAATCTGAAAAAAAAAACCAAAATTTTTAAATCTCATAAAAAGGAAGTAAAACATTGAAAACATAAAAGCGTGATAAAGAAAAATAATAAAAAAACGTGAAAATAAAAAACTGGAAAAACTCATGTTATGTAAACTTATGGGCTTGAGTTTTACTCCGATGACATCACTTGCTTTCTCCTTCTCTTCTTTCATCTCCTTTTCTTTGCCTATGTCATCGGTAAAGAAGAATACGAAAGAAAACTAAAATGACCAAAAACCCACTCAGGTCGCACAAAATTTGAAATCAATGCCTCTTATAAATACAATAAAAAAAAAAAAAAGCTATTCAAAATGGTATTTTACTTTATTTATTTATTTTTATCTTAATGAATGGAGGAGTGATTTACAAGACCCACATGATGGATATTAGCTAATAAGTTGGTACTAGCGAACTTTTTTATTTTAAAAATAAAATATTGATTAAAAAATTGAAAAGATAAATTAAAAAGCAGATAGCATGAATAAATAAATAAATAAATCTAGTGTTTATAAAAAGTTTGAAATAAATAAAATATTTACAATTTTTTCATGTATTTTATTAATCATTGTTTTTTTATAATTGAAACCAACATAAGTCTTGCAAGCATCCCACCCTTTCCTAAAGTAAAAATTAATGGAAAAGGAGATTTATTTTGCACAAAGGGATAAATGGTACCTTGACATGTAAATTAAATTCTTCTTTTAAAACGATTTTAAATGCACACTTTCCATATTTATTTAATGCATTTAAATTTTTTAATAAATTATCATAGATATTAATTTGAACACTAAAGCCTTGAAAAAAAAAATATATATATGTCTTCTTAATTACCTTGCCAACCTGCTAACCAAATTGAACAACAGGACTAGCGTCATTACACTAATAAATATCTAATAACCGGTTTTCTACTAGTCATAAACCGGTCTGGTTCGATGGAAATCCTCCTGAACATTTTGAAAGCCACTTTCAGTTTGGCGCTTCTCTTCTCAAAATTTTGGCTCCACCCCCTATA
This sequence comes from Dovyalis caffra, assembly GCA_963924115.1. Taxonomy (NCBI): domain Eukaryota; kingdom Viridiplantae; phylum Streptophyta; class Magnoliopsida; order Malpighiales; family Salicaceae; genus Dovyalis; species Dovyalis caffra. The sequence continues at coordinate 17,261,832 of CAWUPB010000913.1, read as the reverse complement.
GAGAGAGAGGGTGTTGGAGTTTGTGAGAGCGAGAGAGAATTTGGAACATGGATGCTCCTATTGACTTTGAATTTGAAGACGCACTTCTCAATTCTCCTGTTATTGTCAAGAAAAGGTCTGTTTCTTTTTCCCCTTAAATTCCTACCCTTATTTTGCTTCTGTACAACTACTTTTATCAGCAAGTTTGATCTAGGTATTAACTAGTTTAGTTTTATGGTTTTACCTTTTTCTCTTTCTCCGATTTCGAGCATTGCTGTTGGTTGCGTGATTATAGTGTGTTGACTTGATAGATATACTGTTCATGATTTCCTTTTAAGCATTTTTTTTATTTATTAAATAGAAACTTTTTTTGAAGCATCAAATCTGAGATCGAACCCACTTTTTTTTGTTATTGTTTTAATTTTGAGATGGAAATTTTGAATTTCATTGAGAGATGACCTTTTCTGATACCAATAGAGTAGAGGATATCATCCTAACACCCCCTGCCCCTTTTACTTTTCTTATTATCTTAATTTTGATATCGAAATTTTGCATTTGATTGTGAACCCATTAAGCAAGAGATGACATTTTCCGACAAAGTTTAACAAATTTTAGAACTTGGTTGACAGTTGGAGCACCAATTAAGTAGAGGATATATTATTACCCCTTTTGTGAAAGTAATAATTTTAGTTGGATTGGCAGTGGAAGTTTTGCTTTTCATAAATGGATTTCAACCTGTGTTTTAATGTGTTTGTTATGTTTACAATTTGAACCAGGAAGAAAGTTATTGGCTTGGATGATCTTTTGACTGATTACTACAACGAAAAAAGCAAAGTGATCGAGAAGGAATCTAAACGAGCAAATGCTAAGAAAAACTACGATTCAGACGAGGATGACTTTGGCAAAGAAGCCTTACTATCAAAACAAATTAATGAATGCCACAATCAGGTACAATAGACTTCTTTGTTGTAGATGTTTCAACGCTCTTTAGTGCCATTTTACATGTTCCCTTTTGGCCATTTCACAAGTTGGTTCTTGATGTAGATGAAAGAAATGAGTGGCGAGGAAGAGATCTCCACGTGGGGTTTACATGTTTTTGGCGATCAGGTCCTCTTCTAAATGAATTTGAACTCATAGATATTCTAAATAATGATTGTTTTAGTATTCCGATGGCTTTCATTTGGAGTCCACTTTTTAGATAATTGATGGTAATTTATTACTCTCTGGGTGAATTGCAGAAACCCCTGCCACTTCTTACTTTGCCTGAGCTTGGAAGTTGCTCACTTTTGCAGTCTTTCATGAGCAGCGAGCTCAACTCATTGGTTGAACTAACCACAGAAAAAGGTTATTCATATTTCTATTTTTCTTTAATTATTTCTTTTCATTTTATCACCAATTCTGCATTTCTGCTCCTCTTTCCTTGCTTCACAAATGCGCACACACACAAAATGAAGTTTAAATTTTTTCTTCTGATCAGTTCGCAGCAATTATCTAACTATTATTCTAACCTCTTTGATATGCACTTGCAGGGGAAACTTTTCTTGAAGGACTTTTAGTAAATGACTGGCTCTCAAAATTGGTATCTGCGCATGGCTATGTAGAAAACTCAATTGCCAAATGGACTTTCTATTTGAGTAAGTGTATCTGTTAGTGCCTAAGAATTCATTTTGTTTTCATTTGATGTTATTTATGTGCTCATCCTGTGCCATGTTAGTGTTATATTCATCAAAAGAAGAGTTGAGAGCATCTGCTTGTGACTTCTGGTGCAACATTCTTTTGCCTTGGGATAAGGTGAACCTGATTTTTACTTTTATTGATTGGTTGCAAAGTTCTATGACACCTCATTTTGTATTTTCATTGAAGTCCTCTGAAGTATGATGGTTCTATCTCTATGCTTAATCAGACTGAGAAGCTGCCTATCAGAATTGAGTGGTTTCCTAAGTACTCTGAGCTGAGAAGCGCTCTTGAAACATATGGATTTTTTTCCATATTTTGTCACGGACAGAATCAGTAAACACTGGTAAGTTCTCTTTGTCACTTCTCTTGTGTTAACAATAAAGTAGAGGATGAATTGTGGGATGTTACATGCATGCATAAATACATACATACATGATTCCAACTGTCTGTACATATTTTACATGTATCCTACAGAGGAGAAAACACACATACTGTATTATATTACACATAATATACATGTGTGTGTAGGCATATACCTGTTTTGTCTCTTCTCTAACGCATGTCTTAAAACCCCTGTTATATCCATTAAAAGTTGGATGCTTTCTACGCAAGGTGCATAAGATGAAGTCGGATGGTTGTGATGATAGAAATGCTTCTTCCAGTGTGTAACGACATTGGTTTGACAAACCCTATCTACTGCCTGTTAGAGTGCAACGAGCATTTACTTATTTGTTTCCCCTTTTCCTCTGATCTGCACAATGTTTGATGTTGAATTTCACTTTAATGGCTATGAACTGGGCGTGGGTATTGCTTATTGCTTATTCTACATGTTTTTAAGCTGAACAATGTGGATGAGTGGAATGGTCTGCATGAGTAAAATACATGTCTTTAGGATTTTTGCTACGTCAGACACAATTTAGCCTATCAATATCCTTTTGACGCTCAAGGTTTAAGTTTCAAATGTGGACTTCTTTGATGTAGGGTGGGACCGTGGGAAGAGGAAAACAACACAAAACAGCAATTACAGTAGAACTATGGCTAAAACCTGAATAAAATTGAAGTATTGGAACAAGGTGGGGTTGTTTAAGATTGGAAAGAAACCTCTAAATCTGGGGTGATTGATAAGAAACAAAAGGTTGCCTTATAAAAACTCAGCAACCTTTTCTTACTAGTGAAATGCCCTACTCCTAATCCTTGTTGGATAATAAATCACTAATTAAAATGTCACATGCTAATCACATGACAAGTGGAAAATCCAAATAACATGAGGATTCATAAACTAAATAAGAAAACTAAGATACATAAGAAAATAAAATATTCTTCCAAAAGCTCCCGTGTCATCTGCTTTTCAAAGTAGATTGCAAGAAGGAATTGATTGAAATGAAAAGTTCTTATCCACATTCTCTCATTGTTGTGGTCCTGTTGATATTCTTACATTGATGTGGTATTCACATCTGGTTAGTTCGGGAAATATCTGTTTCTATGCTGTTTGTGCCATTTTTTTTTAACTGATACTGAGGTAGAGTTCCATGTCAAATTCCAGTTATACTTTTATTTTGTTTTTGTGAAAGACACCTGCAAATGTTTACATAGAATCATATGTACTCTGCAGATATGAACCACCTATTGGAAGTGGTTTTTACATTTCATCTATTATGTTTAACTTTCAGATTCAGGGGTTAGAGGGCCACCTAAAAATATTAGAGCCTGGATCAAATTTATAGCTGCCTGTTGTCATGTCAGGTATGAGATGAATTTGATAACACACTAGTGCAAATTTCTGTTGTCATAATGGGATATTGTCTTGTTCACATGTAAAATGAAACTGCAAATTCTACTTCTAAGTGGAGATGGGGTTTTCTTGTTTTCTTTTTCTTTTTTTTTTTTCAGGAGTAAACAACCTGTATTTTCAGCTTCAGAAGCTGAGGAGTTAGTTGAAGTTGCTGTTTTCCTTTCTTCAGATCGCCAGCTTGAAGGTTTACTGGTGCTTTTGGATGAATTTGTGCAATCAGTTATCAGTTACTTCACAGAAGAGGAATGGAATAGAAGCTGTGAAAAGATAGCAAGAACCCTTGCTTGCAGGTAATTGCTATTTAGCTTTTAGCGTTGGACTTCTTGGATCATCATGTCCTATTTTTAAATATGCCTTGTTGCATTGATGCTCATCAGAATTTTGTTGAAGTACTTGATCTGCTTACCGTTTCACTCTGTGGCTTTTCCCTGTTTGGTTTAAGAGTTTTCTGAATGCTACTAGTTTTTATATGGTTAGCAGAGAGTGGATGTACATTCTTTGCTCATATCTTTAACTGGAGTTTTTGCGCCCAAGACTAAGGATATAGGATTTTAACTTTGCTGAGCTACATCTCCATGGATATGAGATTTATGAATCACATCCTGTCTTGCTCATCTGTCAACAAGTTCACAAGTATGAATTATGTTATCCCTGGGCATTGCAATGGGATGATGTTGTTGTTTTTTTCTTTTTTTTCCCTCCATATCTCGGGACCAACTGTTGTGACTGTCAGCTTGTGCTTTGTGTTTTTGTCAGCCTGAGATTTTCCTAAGGTAAAATGGACATCATGTTTTGTGTTTGTTTGTGGCAAACAAACTCAGCAATTATTAGCCTTTTTTTCCTCAAAAAAAAAAAAAAAAGGAAGACAGTAGCACCTCATTGTGTCTGGAATGTGATACGGTGCCTGTCATTATAGAGTACATCTTTCCAGAAGCAAAAGGGTGTGGCCTCCTATATGACATCTTCATATTTGATAAGTGGTTGAAAGGGCACCTTATCACACATTACACAGCAGAAATACTAAGTGGATAGATCATCTGGAACTAATGGCTGGTGGCAGCTATAGTTGGTAATAGTTGTGGCATTGATGCTGTTTGATTTCTAGTTTCTGATAGCATCAACACTGTTGGGTACAGTAATGCTGTTAGTGGAGTTGACAGTAGGTGCTAATAGGTGTGTTCAGGATTTAGTTTTCAAAACCATGGTTAAATGTTTTTAGATTTCAAAACCATGATTTTGAAAAGGTAACTGCACACCCACTTGGATTCAAAACCTGTTTTTTAGTCAACTCTTACCACAATCATGAACTCTCTTGATAAGTAATTGTATATTGTGATTTAGTGATAATGTTGATGTGTATAGGGTGAAAAAGGAAACGAAAAGGCAATATTTTGATCTAAAACAACTAATGTTTTACCTACTAAAGAGCAATTTGATTCTTCTTATTTTGGAACATTGCTTTTAGAAAGTGTTTCAATCACTCTTCTTTCTTTGAAATACTTTCAAAAGCAAAGAAAGTTTTTCAAGATATCTGACATTGCTCGAGCTCGATGCAAATAATAGAACTCGGTATTATACCCAATTATCCATTATGATGACTTCTATCATTATAGGCAATGCTTGCCATATTACCTATGGAATGTGACCTTTATTTCTGATTCATTATTTTTATCTCACAGGCCCTTCATTTCTTATTTGGCATATCAATTTGTCTCTGTTTTTCTTTTCTTTTTTCAATAGATAAATTCTGCATATTTGCACATCTAGGATTTACGTATAAAATATATATTATTGTCATGGGGAGATTTCTTATCATTAGGTATGATTAATGCAATTGTTGCACCTTGATTAGTAAATTTAAGAAAATGGGCATCCTTAGAAGACAGATGTTAGCTAGTACTCGATAACTTGCTTGTGACTGATTTCTCTTATTCTTGTTGTTATTGGTTGTTGCAGAAGCCCTAGGGACTTGAACTGTTTGCGGACTGTGGAATGCATTTCAGGAATCAGCACTCGTAGCAATCACCTGAGAAGTGCGGTTTCCTATCAGATACTGCTTAATTGTTTTGATAATAAGGTACCCATGTTCATCTCAGTTAATAACTCAGTTAAATTCATTCAATTTACTGGTTATACTTGTTGATTCTTTTGCCTGGCAAGTTCTAAAATATTCTCTAGTTTCTTGTCTTCTAAGGTTCAATTTGCTTTTGATTATTTAATTTCTGTGCATTATTTACCAGTAATATTAATTATAATGTGCTTAAAAAATATAGGGTTTACAATGATCTAATCAGTTGGGGATTCTGTTATCTTAATTGCCTGATTGTAGCACTTTGATGCATTTCATTTTCCTAACAAGCACAAACTCTCCATTTGCAACGTAAATTTGCATCTTTTGAAAGAAAGAAAAACTAATAGTAGTATGAATGAGATAATGTCAGAAATATACATCTGCTATCATAAAAGTAAAATTAACACTACTATGGACGAGGAGAATGGCAGACCTCCAATTTTAGCTTCCCATAAACCAAGTTGATTGTTGTCGGTGCATTCTAACTATAGTTTTAAAAAAGGCATTCTAACCATAGTTTTAAAAATGGCGGTTACATAACGTAACGGCCGTTATATAATGATTTTAGGGCACCCTGTTACCATTATTCAGCGTTATGGGTGCCCCAATGCCGTTTCAAAGGTATAATGAAAAATAACGGCGTTATACATTAAAAAAAAAAAAAAACCAAAAATCAACCATTTTAGATTTAGAGTTTGAGAGTTTATTTTACTAGAGAATAAGAATCAAATACTAGAGTTGGAGGCTTGATTGAATAAATATTAAATTAGTTCTTTTATTTTGGCAAAATAAATTAGTTAGTCCTTTTTATTTCAAAAACCAATTATTTATTTATTTTTGTTCATTTTATGTTATTTTCTAATTTATTTTTCTTTTTGTTTAAAAAAATGAAAAAGTAAATTTATATTGTGAAAAGATTGATGAAAAAACATTGTGAAATAAAATATATTATATTAAACATGATCTAAAGATTAAATAATTAGTTTTTAAAACATTAAGAACTAATTAATTCATTTAACAAAACTAGAGAGACTAATGTATAATTTACTTAGGCTGTTTGTCTTGTGTGCAGGGGCAACAAATTCAAAGGCTTGCAAATGCAGGCTTTAATCGAGCAAACTATAAATTGGTTCTTTTCGTTTGGAAAAATAAAATAGTTGGTTCTTCTTGTTTCAAAAACTAATTATTTAGTCATATTTTTTAATTTTATGTTATTTTCTAATTTGTTTTCTATTTTGTTCTAAAAATTAGAAAAATAAAAAAAATTACATCATGATAAGAATGTTGAAAAAAAATTTGTGAAATAAAATATTTTACATTAAACATAGTCAGCACTGAATAAATTTATGGAAATTAAAATTTATTATTACTTATTAATATGCTCAATTAGCAAAATTGTTAAAAATATATGAATTAGAATAAATTTATTAACGAGTTGCTAATGTATTTACGACATCGATTGCCGCGATCGTTATTTTACTACTGCGATAAGCTGCGATCTGCAGTCATGATTTTGACTTTTTTTCAACCGCGATTGCTATTTAAAACTATGATTCTAATTGTACTGATAAATGTATAGAAAGATATAGAGTACAGTGCCATAGGATCTTCATAGTATTCTAGGAATATAACTACTGTTATTTCTTGAGACAATATGTTCTCTTTTAGCCTATGAATAATGGATAATTGTTGACATGCTTTTGAGTCTGGTTTGTTTTTTGTGTGTACTGATTTATAGGGAACTGGGTGTTGCTTATAGCATCAACCAACCAATCCTTACTGTTGACAAAAATAGAATTATAACCTGGTTAGAGTGACTTTATTGACATATTTCTTGCACTCTGTTTTCCCGGAATTTTTCTTATTATTTTGGGAATGGTTACGCTTACTATGCAATCACAAGTTTGTGAATATTCTGGCAAAACATCATTTCTATTATCACATAAATTTGAGTTCAATCGGTTGAATGATTTGTTGTCCGTCGATTTTGAATCCAAACTGTCTTGGGCCAAATTGGACTATAACCTACTTGTTCACTTTTGTCACATTCATCAGGCTTCCAATGAAGAAGAGATCCTGAGTTTGCTTATCTCCATAAATGTGAAAGACCGAAGTTGTGACCTTTCCCAGATGTACATTTACCTGGTTTTGACTGCAAACTGGCTCTTGTCCAATCCAATGTTTGAACTCAAGCCAGTGATCTATGAAATGTGGGGTGTTTATCTGCGAAACTGTTCTTGCCAAATCACTAGCACAGATATGAGGCCCTATGCATCAAAGGTGTGCAGTTGAATGTTCTTATCTCTATGCGCTTAAGTGATTTTCATTAACAATAAGTTTTTTCAATATTTCAGGTCCGCACTAAAGCTTCATATATTCTAAATGGCACCAGCAAGAAAATTATTATCAAGTATGTGTCCCTGCCCGTCCCAAAAAGAAATCGCATTTCGTAAACTATGAATGACTGTTGATTGATGCCTATGTCTTTTGTAAGTCTTTTATGGGAAAACTGCATAATAAGTATATCAACTTTGAACTTTTTCTTAATCAAATACATGAACTTTTATTTTTTTATTTTAGTATATCAATTTTTTGAAAATGCCAATCAAGTTTTTCTGTTTAATTTTCTGTCTGGTGATGATGTGACTGTTAACAGAGAAGACTAAATGACTATATTGTTTTTTCTTTTTTTCTTTTATCCTTTCAAATTGTTATTATTTTTAATTATTAATTAAAAAAAGAAAGCGAAGCAGCTTAATTGAAAAAAAAAAAAGATAGCAAAGTAGTTGCTTTGCTTTTTAAAAAGGCAACAATCATTTAATTCTTTTTGTTAGTTGCCAAATCATCATTAGACGAAAAATTGGATGGAAAAGCTTGATTGGTATTTTAAAAAAAATTGATATACTGAAACGAAAAAAATAAAAATTACTGTATTGGATTGCGAAAATGTTAAAAATCTGATATACTTATTATGTAGTTTTCCCATGTCTTCCGATGTAAGTCAAGGCATAGGTGCCGAAATGTAGCAGAAAGGAAATGACTAGTGGGAAATCAGTGCTCTTTAATATTGCTCGTGTCACGAGTTATGCCCATAAGTGTCTTTGTTCACTTCATGTGCTCCACACCTTGACATGGCGGCAATTCTGTCCGTAAAAAGATTGATAAGGACAAAAACCATTTACTCCGATATTTATCGTTGTGCACAAAAACGGCCAAGGTTGTTTGTATTGTGCCATGTTTAGAGGGATTTCTTGCCTTGTGAAGATATGCTAGTATTTCCAACCATTTCTACAGTATCAAGATAATCCAATCACTACATTTCCTCTCTGTTGTGACTGCACTTCAATTTACTTATTTATTTTTTATTTTTTTGACTGCACTTCATGGGTTGCAGCATTTTCAATCTGTGGAGAATAACATGAGATGTTGAAGCGTTTCCAAATTAACTACATAGCATTTCATGTTTGCAGGGAAGTCTAGTGTGCAAGAATTTGAATCCACCGTACTCAGTTCAAAGCATGCAAAACACGTCCTCCTTTGAATTCTTTAGGCCAGCTGATTCTAAAGCTTAGTTGTGGGAGAATGGAAGGTGAAGTTTGGCAGGTTTTGGTTTGGTCAGGTAAACACTAGTAATCATTTTTGTGTAACTTGTATATTAGAAGAGATTCCAATGTACTGGATGAATATTTAAGTTCCAGGAGGGAACAAATGGTGCAACGTCTCTCCCATCCAATTGTTTCTTTCTATTTTTGAAAAACAAATTATTAGTTTTTTTTTTCCCAAAGTTAATTATCTAATACTTTAATAGTGCTGACTATGTTTGATTTAATAGTTATTTATTTCAAAAAATGTAATATTTTCTCATAATCATTTCATATTTTTTTTCTTTTCTATTTTTTAAAATAAAAAATCAAAACAAATTAAAAAAGAATTAAGTTATAAGAAAATTTAAAAATATAGAAACCAAACAAATAGTTTTTGAAACAAAAGATACTAATTAATTTGTTTCTTGAAACTAGAAAGAACAAATTATAATTTACTTACCCATATACCACATCAATGACTTGCATGAGCAATTAAAAAAAAAAAAACTCTTGTAAGAGCTTTAAGTTCATGCGATCAGCCAGCTCATTTTTCTATTAAATTGTGAGACAACAATTTTTATTTTAAAATCTAAATCCTAATTTCTTTACTAAAACAAATTAGAATTTTTTTCAAAATTTGACCAAATCACATTGGGAATAAAATCTATATAATATTAATACACATGACACCATTCATCTAATATGTTGATTCAATTTTCAGTTGATATGGGCATTGTTTGTTTGTCATTCCTAATTAATGGAATTGAATGGCAATATTTTATTGGTCCTAGTTAAGCCGAATCAATGAACACAGTGTTATTGAACAAATTATAAATACATGGACAATTTTGAATAATTGAGAGAAACGCAATGACAACATTATAAATTAAGTTAATTTCAAGGTTAGGGATATAATGATTGGTCGCTCCGGAAATGAGTTCGAAATAGAAAAGGAAATCCGCTTTCATTTTGTATTTATGGGGGAAAAAAAGATGGATTAGAGTTCTCATAGCAGACCGGATGCTAGGCATCCAGCTTCCCTTTTCTTAAAAATATGGGACAGAAAAACACATGATAAAGGGCCTTATAAAGATCATTGGTGCAGGATTTATCTTGTCCCATGTCTAAATTTTCATTTAGATTTTGCTTATTATTTGATCCTTCTACTTTTCAAATTATTTTAATTAAAGTTTCATATTCTTTTTTTATTAGTGGAGTCATTCTACTTTTTATTTTGTCTTATTACGATCTCTTCATTATAATTCGTTAGTCACAACAAATTATCGTCAAAACTTCATCATAATACACGATATGTATCATACGTAAGATTTTTAATAAAAAAATTCAATCAATTTGAAAAATAATATGAGATTTCAATTAAAACAATCCAAATAGTACAATGACCAAGTAATGGATAAAAAGAAAACTTAATTTTCAAAACATGGAAAATTGAAAATTAAATTTAAGAAACTCAACAAAACTTGAAAAACCTAGATTGTTAATTAAAAAACTGGAAAAAAATCTCTAGAAACTTAAGTTTTGTTAAGTGAGGGCAAAAGAAGGCGGGAGAGGAAGAAGAAAATGAGGAAAGAAGAAAGGAGATCTAGGATTTAGGGATTTATGTTTAACGATGGATGCAATCTTATCGCTAATCGGCGATGAACGTAAGTGTTCGTCGCTAATTTTGAATTGATGAGTCCACTTTTTTTTAATATTAACAATGGAAACTGTCTCTAATATACCGGTGAATATTTAGCCGCCAAAGCTGTCGCTAGTTCATTGGTGTTCCGTAGCTGAAATCCACGTCTTGATAACGGTCGTAGTTCGTTCGTTAATCCATTACTATTTAGCGATTGATTTCAATCTGTCACTTATATATGTTGCTATTTCACGGTTTTATTACAGTGATAACAAATCAAGTATCACAATCCAAATACGCAATGCTAATGTAAAAATACAATCCATCGACTTGTTCTCTCTACAAAACCACAACAGATAAGAAAGACATTAAGGTCTGAGGGCAAGATGGAAGAAGCAAGTTATCCTTAGAACATAACCGCGTCAAAGAAAACCAGACAACCAACAACCAAATAAATTCTATCCTCTAGCATACTCCAATCCTAACACATGACATCTGAAACTAAAACCATCAATCAAATTAACACCATGGTGTGAAAGACTATTAAAAAAGAAAAAAAAGCAGCAAGTACCGATCGATTGCTAAAGGAAGTCAATGAGCTAGAACAAAAGGGGGAGAATGAGAAAAGACTTGTAAGATCATATTGAATATATACGGTAGGTTCCGATGGGATAATAAATTGATATTAATTCATGCTGGCATCACTGGATTTAATTATCTCCACATCATCACAATTAATAATCCACTCGGCATGTTTTATTTTACTATACAAAATACTTATGTTTTAAAAATATTGTTCTCCTTGTGTATAATACATAACTAGTGGCACGTACGATAATTACTTTTTGAATCCACTTTGAGGAGAGAAAGAGAGAGAGAAAAATAGGAGAGAGAAAATAAAAAAATTGAGCCGATGTGAAAATTTTCTTATCACTTTTGATAGGTATGAATGCAATTTCTCTATTTTTTTATGTGTTTATCTCTCACCTCAAAGTTGACCCAAAGAGTAACTACTCGTATATGCTACTTAGTAACTTCTTGTGTATTATAAAATTTTCTGCACTTCAACTTAAAAAAAGTTCAATTTATGTCTTTGAAGAGAGAAAAAAAAGTTCAAAAAACCATTTTTATATTTATTTTAAGAAAACCATCACAGTGGAGTATATGAACCACTTATATAATTATATAAATTCAATTTATTAAAAAAGAGAGTTAAATTTAAGAAAGTATAAGAAATCTATGTGCTAAGTATATTAAATAAAAAGGGTTCCAAGGTTTTGAACCCGAAGCTGGCAATTTGGAAAAGAAAATCCAACTTTGACAAGTAATAATAATAATAAAAAGAAGAAAAAAGAAGAGGTTCCAAAGGAAGTACGGGAATTCAAAAACCAGGCTCGGATACGACCTTAGCTTCGGGAAGCCGTTGGAACTCCAAACCTGCGGTTCATACCCTAATGGTTTCTTCCTTTTCCGCTCTCTTCTTCTTTATGTCTTTTTCTTTTTTCTCATTTTCTTCGAATCAATGCCTTTATTCCTCACTCAAATTCAAGAACAGAGGGAAACAAAAAAATTTTTCATTTCACTGATTGATTCCTTTCTCCCTTTTTATACTTTGAAACTTCTAAATTTCTTGTATCAACTCTTTCTTGAAGTTTTTTTTGGAGTTTTTTTTTTTTTTGCCCTAGAAACCAGTTTTGGACCCAAAACATCCACTTCATTTCAGTTGAAATTATTAAACATTCTTGATTGTCCTTTATTAGGGTGTCAAAGAAGAGTTAGATAAGCATGAAAGGAGAAAGAATGGCAAAAAGATCGTCATTTGGTAACATAATGAGGAGAAGACTCTCTGATATTACCAACACTCAGTCGCCAACCGAATTGATTGGCTTCATGGGAGAGCAGCCCCAGATTTCCAAATTGATTGGCCTCATAGGACAGCAGCCCCAGGCTTCTGAATTCACTCCAGACTTAATTAATCAGCTTCTTCAGGCATGCATATCGTTTTTGTTTTCTTTCTTCTTCTTTTTTTTTTTTTTTTTTTTTTTGTATTGATGAATTATCATTTTCTTTTTACTCGTGTCCTTCTTTATATCATATCTGATATAAGAATTGATAAAGGAAATGAAATGGGTTGTTTTTTTTTATATGTGTTTAGGTGAAACAGGAGAAAACAATGCTGCTGAAACTGGTAGAAGAGAGAAAGTATCCTTTGATTGCTTTATTATTATTTTTTTTAACTACTTTTGTGTGTTAATTTGTTTGGTTGTTGAGAAAGAAAATATGGGAAAATGGAGAACTAAGAAACTTTACTCCCCTCGCTATGCAAACGCATTTTCTTTTTGGGACTTTAATTTGGATGGATTTGCATTTTCTTAATTATGATTCAACAGTAAAATCATAGAATTGAGTGGAAACAAATTGCGGGATCTGCGAATGAATTATCAGAAATTGCAGGCGCAGAACAGGAATCTTGCTCAATCAAACAGCCAGATGTTAGCTGTATGTTTCTTCCATGCATTGATATTTAAAGCTAACCTCATTTGTTAGTATAATTTTGAGTGATATTGATTGTATACATTCTTTCTTATTTAACAGGAGCTTAATTTAGGAAGAGAAAAGGTGAGTTTGTTTGAAATACCTACCGCTAGCCTTGAATTATAGTCTTTTTGTTTGTGAAATTTTGTCTTTGATTTGTGCCTGACTCGAGAATTTGGTATTATCATTTCAGCTGAAGGCACTACAGCATGAAGTTGTATGCAAGGATGCCTTACTTAAAGCAAAGAATCTAGAACCACGGGTTAGTTTCAGTTTTCATTCCACAATTTTCTTATTAGAATCCATTAAAATTGTTGAGCTAGAGATTCAGCAGGAACACACACAAACTGTGCATATTCTGTTTCATAGCATCGCATTATTAAGTGAAATGGAAAGTAGAAACATGCAGAATGCTGTTTAGGACTTATTTAATCAGAATAAACCCAATTTCATTGGGACTCATTTAATCAGAATAAACCCAATTTCATTGATAAATTCTGTAAATGTTTGTAACCCAAGAGTAAACTGGAAGCTAAATATCACAAGTATGAAGTTTAGGACCGAGTTTAGGACTGCCTTATTGCTTGGAAAGAGTCATGCCTTCTCAGGTTTCCTGCAATAGCTTCTATGCAATTTCAGGAGGATTTTAATCTTTTCAGTCATATGTTTCTTTTCCTAGTATAACAACTATGGCTGTATAGCAAAATTACTTGCTTCCGCAGATCATATTTGCATTGAACAACTTTAAGCAACATGGACATATATTTTTGGAGCAAATTTGACTCCAATTCAGTGACAATTTGAAACATATTTTAGTGCAAGACCTTCTCGTTTTGATTCAAAGGAAGTGTTCCTTCATGTCATTGGTGATGCATCTTGTTATTATGCAGGGAAAAGCAGATCTGAACTGTCAAAAAGTTGTATCCCAGGTGAGTCTCTTCAACTTTGTGTGTGTCAGCAAAATTATTAAAACCGTCCATAATTTGTTACTTTCTACATTGTTGCCTGTTGGTACAAGGTAGTGGAGAAGATAGAAGAGGAGGGATGCCTGCCACAAGCTAACAATGATATCAAACCTTGTAGTCGCAGCAGAAGGCGCACAGCAAGAAGTCGATGTAAGAATCTTAACCTAAAATGGGTTCTGAATGCCAGGAATTTTCTTTTGTTTCTCAATGGCTGACACAATGTACTCTCAAACGAACTCATGCAGCTATGGGCCCTTCTACTACAAATCGACAAACTGTAGAAAAAGAGAAGGCTGAAACCAAAAGGTTAGATCACTTCCACCACTTTGCCATCAAGCATGTCTTCCATTCCTTTGAGCTTGAACTGGGGCTTCAACACGCCATTCCATTTGCCATGGGGTTAAAACTTTGCAAGTCTATGCAGAAAACCATATTCTTTCGGGTACTATTATACCCAATTGAAGGATTGGTCACTATATCAGAGATTAAGAACATTAGAAGCAAGCTAGCAGAGAAAAGTTTGCCCATTTTTGGGTTTCAACATTCTGTCACCTGGTGCGATGGGCTTCTAGCATTTGTGTTGTACATTAATCATGAAGTCTGCATTATTTCCTCTGTGTTTCAGGCGTTGTGTGAGAAGGCAATCTGCTAGATCACGAGAGCGGGAGCCTGCGGAGAACTTGTTTGAGATAGAGGATGTTAAGTTTCCAGTCTGTAATTCAAGAGCAGAAAATGGTCCAACTCCATCTATCATGAAGGATGTTAAGTTTCCAGTCTGTAATTCAAGAGCAGAAAATGGTCCAACTCCATCTATCATGAAGGAAGAAACTTGTGAGCCAAGGAACGAAACACAAGTATCGCATAGATCTTCTATAGGAAGGCCCTCGCGAAGAGCAGCTGAGAAGATACAATCCTACAAAGAAGTTCCAGTTAATGTAAAAATGCGCAGAGCTGAATGAGCACAATTCCACGATGTACAACAACCACATTGAGTATTAGAAGAAGAGTTATTATCTGTCTTCCAAATACAGATGGTTGGACCACCTATGATTAATGCTGTTTGTGTTCTATGTATTTATTATCGGTTGTTGTAAAAGTTGATGATTGATCATATCCTAGGCGTTATCGCGCAGCAAATTTCTCTCTTTTTCGTTGAAATTCATGGATCGGCGTAGACACACCATGTATGAACCCATCTACTATGGACAGGGCAGTCACCTCAATGTTAGGACGTGACGTTCAAGCTAAAGCCCATTTAAGAGGAGAACAAGCCCATCCAATGTAACAAGACAGCCAATGCTCACACTTTTCTTTATTCACAATTTTTGGGATATGGGAATATTGACACATCAATAGATTGTCAAAATTATCATTTATAAATGTACCAATTTTTCCATTTCACGCGCATGAAATTGAAGGATGATTCTGACATTTTCTTTAAGTCGTGTCTATCTGACGACAAACATCGTTGTATTAATAATATTACCCTTTTTAATCGCGGAGACTTTAAAAAAAAACAAAAAATCTATGTATAAAACAGTATGGATTGTTAATATTAAAATGGTCAATATATATTTTGCAATGTGTTGGTTTCTAAACAATGAATTATTATTATTATTTATGATTGTATGGAGTTTTCATATTAACTCTCTAAACTTACTTCTTTATTATTGTTTTTTTTTTAAAAAAAAAACCTTACTTTTTTATTTCAATTAATAAGTATTCGTTTTAAGATTAATTTTTTTTTTAAAAAAAAATTTATTTGCTTTGTACTTGAGTTTGAATTTGAATAACAAGAAAAAGAAGCATATCACTTTTAGACATTGAGTTCAATCAGAAGTAATTCTTAACATATTTAACCCTCAAAGAATATTGGGTAGGGGGTCCAAAGAGTTTAATTAAATACTGTTCTTTTAAAACTTGATCTTGTTTGGTATTTTTTTAACCTTTTGTCTTTTTTATAGACAGAACTTTGTCTTTCTTTTATTTTTTATTTTTAAATAAAATACCACTCTGGTCTCTTCTTATAATTTAGCTTCTTATAAATTCAAATATTCTAAATAGAAGATTTGAATTTATGATTCATTATTGTAAGTACCAAGAACTTATTATCACTAGACTAGAAACTTATTATTAATTTTTGTTTCAAAATACACACCAAATTAATTTTTAATTATCTCTCACTAAGTATTACTAACAATTTAATTATTTTCTCTCTTTTTCCACTAATATTTAACCTATTTATAAATAAAATAACATCCTAATAAAAAATCAACTTTTACACTTTTAAAAATAGTTCTTATAATAGTTACTCCTATGACACTTCACTCTATTTTTTTTTAATTATTTTTTTTAATCTGGTACCAAATGCCACCTAAAGGATTGAGATGGTGGTTAGATAGGTATGCTTTCATTCCTTGACATCCTTAGTTAAAATCTTAGTATCAATAATAGATAATTTATTAAACTAGTAGGAAGATATTTTTTATTGCCAAAAAAAATATATTTAAATATTATTTTAAGCATTAAATTTTTAACTAAATAATTTAAGAATCGATGTCTTATAAATATTAATAAACTTCACGGCATGATGATCTGTCATAAAAACCATCTCAACTCAAAAATTTAATTGTTATGTGAGGTTTCATAAATAATTTTATTTTGCTCTCTAAAATATTTTCTCAAATAAAAGCTTTGAAATTTACGAGAGATTCATAATTATTTTATGCTTTATTAGAAGAAAAAATCGAGATGGTGAGATTCAAATTCGTGATACATTTCATCATCAAAGTTTTGATATCATGTCAAATAATCATTTCAATCAAAATACTTAAATCATTAAATAAAGCTTCAATAATAATTTTATATTATTCTTTTACATGTTACTTCAATGTAACCCTAATACCTATGTAGGAAACCATTCGTTCTTAAAACTGTTATGCAACAAGAAGACATGGAATTTGAATGTGTATATTTCTACAACAGCGTAAATAATTGAATATTCATAACTCACAAGTTAAGTTTGTGGTTAGTGACCAAATCTTTTTCCTATTTGTGGGCTTCAAACCCTATTTTAGCAAAGACCTGAAGTCATCGATAGTCTCTAAGATTCTTCGCTTTAATCACCAAAAATTCTTAAAGTAACTAACTAAATATAGGTAGGACAGATAATACTTAACAAAATTCTTCAAGGCAAACAGAACCGTGTGGGTCCCACTTTTCTTTTCGTAACGTTGTGGGTAGATGGTACTTGGAGGTGATGGTGATAAATTGAGAGTAAGGGAGCATCTGAAAAAACGAACTAGGATGAATTATCACAAACAAATTTATATGGATACTTGTTAAGTGCATAAAAATTTAATTTTAAAATGTATGATTTTAGATGTGAAAGATGATTCTACATAATGATTTATTAGCTTCCATATAATAAAGCAAAAGAAGAGATGTATGAAGTATAAACACGATATTGTTTCGACAATTTTTAAAATTTTATTTACTTTTTTTATAAAAAAAACTCTATGTAAATCCAAATTATTTATTATTTTTATTAACCATATTTCATGCGTCAATGAAAGTTATCATTAAATTATATATTACTTTTATTTACTTAAAAACAACTCTATGTAATATTTAAATTGGATTTTTTTTTACTTTAGTTATATAAAATCAATGAAAGAATTTACGTTCTTAAGTAATTTATTTTTTAAAAAAAAATCTTAAACTTGAGTTATGTTTTTAATAGCAATTTTAATTTAACAAAGTATAAATTAATGATGATGCCACGTGTATTAATTAGTTTCTAATTAGTTAGTTTTTAGTCATTTATTTTGTTAATTTAATGGGTTAGAATTAGTTCACTTAAGTTTAGTAGAAATACAAATTTGTTTTTGACTTATAGATTATTCAATCAAAAAGTCAACAAAACATAATAAATTACCAAATAACAAGTAATTTTAACTCTAACACAACATAATATGTTATAATCTAACATATATTTTAATATATTTAATTTCACAACAGAGTAGAGCGTAGCATAACAAAACCAAAACCTCGATGGCCCATAAAAAGATTTGTCACATCAAGTAAGTTAATTAAACAAAGTTGGATTTTAATACAAATAGCTCTCTCCATCTTTTACTTAATCCTGCCTCCAAATCCCAATAAAGAAAATAATAAATCAAGGAGGGTTATTTTCATGACAAAGGACTCAAATCAGGTTTATATATAGAAATAAAATGAGTCACATGGCAAAATCAAAATCAAAATTAACTATTACTAATCAACCGTCCTCACATGCTTGGAAGGAATAAAAGACGAAACAGACAAACTATTTCGTCGTTTTATCAGACTTGGAGACCCCAAACCGCGTCGAGTCACGATCACGGACTATTAACTCAAAGACTTTAAAATTTCTTTTAATTGACAAATTTAAATCCAAGGAAGTTTGAGTTAGTTATCCTAATTATTTGTAAATCTAAATTATATGAAGTATTACCAGTTTCCTTTTTTCTTTTTAAGTATTAATGTTAAGAGTAATCGGTTATCACCGAATCAGTTTCACATATACAAATTTATTAAATAAATTAAATGGATCTGAATTGATGCATAGTATTTTTATTATAGAACTAAAAAAATAAAAGTAATTGTTAAAATATAAAATAGGTTTTTACCTAAAAAAAATGTTAGGATAAAGCATTTGTACAAACCAAAATAACAAAACACAAGCCTCACTTTTTCTCTTTCTTCTTACAAGTAAAATTAGAATCAACTAATCAATAATAATTAATATGGAATATATAAACACAATTACAATCAATACATTAATTTTTTTACATCATAACTCTAAAGTGGGAAAAACATCACATAACCATAGTCTACTCAAACTCTTTTCCTATATCAAATAATAAGATACACAATTTTTTTCTAAGCTTAATTAAAGAATACATATCAAAACATCAAACCCACCATCACAAAAATAAATTTCAACAGTAACATCAAAGAAATAGTTGGATCTCACCAAATAAATTTTTTAAGAAAATATCTAATGATGAAAGCTTCTCAATTATCAACACCGTTCAAATTGAACGACTCTTTGTCGAGGATAGAATATCAAAATTTTATCTCAATTGAATTCGAAGTCACTATTTGTTAAAGGCAATAAAGATGAGGAGCAAACTTTCTTTCTTTTTCTTACATGTCAAAATTTCCCTCCTTTTTCTCTTTATGGTTTTTTGTTTGTCTTGTATTGTATTTTTGCAATTATAGTAGTTTTTTTATATCTCTTAATTTGATGCATATTAAAAGGTCACGTAAGTGACTTTTATAATGGTCACTTACGTGACGATATTAGTTTTTTTTTCATTTTTTATTATTTTTTCTTATTTTATATACACGTTTTTTTAATCTAGTATACATGGATTTTTGTGCTCCATATAAAGAGGGATTCAACCTAATAATTTTCTCCCTTTCGCCTCATTTGGGAGCTCCACTAAGCCATTTGTCTTTTGCAAACTCAAACTTCTCTCTCAATAAAAGCTTGGTCATTATATTTAATCTATTCTTGTTGGTATGGATATTCTCAATAATGAAAAACTCATCACCATAGAATCTCGAATCTATTGGTATTTTATCTCAATGTGCTTTGATCGGTAATGAAAAGTATGATGCTTGTTAAGATGCATTGCACTCTAAGTATTGTAATGCAACATGAAGATCTCTTGCTTTAGTCCAAGTTCAAGTAAGAACTTTTTCATCTATAACAAGTTTTTGTCCCTTTCAATAATAACAATACATTTATGCAACCTTCATTAAAATGAAATTGCTCCCCTTACAAAAGTCACAAAGTACCTTGATGTAGACTTTTAAGGACTATCATAACCCATTTTTGATCCCTATTTCCTTTTCATACAAAATTCAAAGACAAATAATAATAATAATAATAATAATAAGAGTAAAAATCAAAAATTCAAAAAAAAAAAATAGAACGTCGCGTAGTTTGTCTTTTTTCATGAATTTTAAATGTTTTTATAAATTTCTAGGATTTTCAATTTCTTAGAATTATTTCCCATTTTTGATTAAAAAATATAAAAATTAGAGAAAAAAGAAAAATAAAAAATTGAAAAGATGATTTGGGATCCAATTGAAAATGATGGAAAAAGCAATGACCAAGTGATATTAAATTAGGGATGCAACTCGAAAAAGAATAAAAAATTAAGAAACTTGATTAAGAATTAATCGATGTGAAATGAAAAGAAATCAAGAGAATAAAGATTAAAAATTTTTAATTAAAGAGCTAATTATGGAAAAACAATAAAATGTGCTTTGAAATTGAAAAAAATAGACAAAGGAAAAGGCAAATTTGATTTTATCCCAAACCCTAAAAAATCCTTATATAAACTCCCTTTCACCTCATTTTTGGAGGGCCGCAATTATTTCTCCTACCCCAAAAACCCTAGCCTCCATTATTCATCTTCCTAAAAAAATCTTAGTTGGAAAAATTTAGCCTCGACCATTCATCATCTTCTTCCCCTTTCAACCCACAAAAAAAAAAAAAAAACTATTCATATTACTTTAAAAATATAAAAACTAGGGCACAAATCTCAAAAAAAAAAAAAAACCTAAAAATCTATCAAATAGTTCCTAAATGAGTACAAGACCAGTTGACCATTTTTTTGACCCACCGGACTCGTTTATAATTCTTCCAACCAATTGGTCATTTTTTGGCCAAATCAAACTCTCACAATAATCAAAAAGTGTTCCCCACCAAAAGCCGACCAAAACCCCTCAAGAAATACTCGCAAAAAAAAAAAAGCAAAAATCATTAAGAAAGTGTTCGATCGACCTATTTCTTCTCTCTTGGATTTGGCTATTTTTGGACAAATTGAGAGCTTTCACAACCATAGAAGGCTTCCTTGAGCCACTAAAAACCATTCCCTCTTTCAATTGTGAAAGAAAACACCTAAATCGACGACGATTGACTAGTGGCCCAATCTTGACCCGTTTGGCACAATCCACCAAATATTTAATTTTTGATCAAATTAAACCTCCTAACCACCATAGAAACACTCTTTATAGTCTCTCGAGTTGAATGGTGTCCTTAAAACCCTATACCCTCATCGAATCATCTTTAGAAATATAGGGAGAGAAGGCTAAATTTTTACTATCGTTGGTCTCCCTCCTACGTCAATCGCGATAGCTTCCACCACCACAAAAAGGTAAAAAAAGACCTCCTCCAACCTACAATCCAGTCCACACACCTCAAGGTGGACAGAGTAGCCAATAACAATCGCCGGTGAGTGGTAGCACGTACGGTGCACGCATGGTAGTATTTTGGTCATTTCTTAGATAAAAGACAGTTTGGTCATTTTCGGTAGCTTCATAAGGGATATTTTGGTCACTTTTTAGTGTATGCTTGTTTTGTTTTCTTACCTTTTTTAAGTATTCTATGTTGTTGTTTTCTAATAACGTTAATTTTATTTGTATTAGAAAACCTAAAAATATTTATGTTATGAAATTCATTTTAATCTATGGATTCGATTTGGTCATGAGGTCGGACCAAAAAGTCTCCTATTTATCATGGATGGACAATTGGTTTCGATATATATTTTATCCAACAATGAAAGTGGTAAAAAATAATAATAATGTGTCAAGTTAGGTTAATTTTAATTTTATTTAGCATTTAACGTTTGTTAACTAGGTCGTTCCTTGACATGCCATTCTTATCATGACCTTAATTCATATTTGATGCTAAATTGATGAGATTGTCAAATTTTGAAGCTAGATGTTAATTTAATACAATGCCATAACTAAAAAAAAAAATTAATTTTAAAAAGATGATTTTTCTCTCATGTCTCAAAATAAAACTCCTTTAGTTTAATTAAGAAAAAAACAAAAAACGAAAATTTTTTGAGAAAATTTAACGAGTCTCTTATCCAAAAGGAACGGATGTTATTAATTAAAATCAATCACCTTAATAATTAAGTCATTATCGACATACTTGGTTATATCGAGACTTAAACTTGATCTAATATTAAATTGATGAGAGTCCCAACGAATAGGGTTAGATGATCAATTAATATGATGCCATAAATAAATAAAAAAATTAATTTGACTCGGATAATAAACTTGGAATTTTGATTTGAGAACTAACTTGGCTAACATTGAACTTTTTAAGAGATAAACTTTGAGATTTGACTAGGCATGGTACATTTTCTTGAAAAGAGTGCTTTTGTATGGAATGCTTTTGGATGATTGATATCTTTCCAAAAGCATAACCAACTACTTACCCTAAAATCTTTGAACTAGTGTCATTTTTAGATTTTCTAGTTCCTTTAATACTAGGTGGCAACTCTAAAATGTGGTTTAATTCACATCCCGATAAACAAAATAAATAAGCAATTTTTAATAGACTTTTTTAAAAGTCTCCTAAATGTTCGGCTAACGATAGTATGATGACTCTATTAAAGATTTAGTGTTAGGTCATAGGGTTAGTCTTTTTTTAATTTATCTCATTTAATTTATTTTTTCTATTTATTTTTCAAGTCATTTATTTTTCAAGTTCATTTATTTTTTCATTTAATTAATTCTAAGTCATTTGTTTTATGTACTTTAATTCTTACATTTTAATTTTTGAATTTATTTCAAGTGATTTAATTTATGGAGTTTATTTTCCTCATATTTTATTTTTATATCATTTTGTGGAATAAGTTAGATTTGTTTACTTTGAACTCGTTGTACACACCATAAAGAAATCCTACATAAACTTTAAAGTCAAGCTAAGCCCTTGTAAGATTTAGAAAGAAAGATTTGGAGGCAACTATGACAAAAGTCTATCGATGCTATTTTAGGCTTTTGTTTGGACTAGAACTCACCTTATGTAGAGAAAATCATGGAATGACCTTTTCATATTTTTTGGTGGATAAAGTTAGAGGCCGGATTACCCTCCCGATAATTTGGACAATCCAAAACTTGAAAAGACTTTAGGATTAGACAAGTTTTACTTAAACACTATTTAAAAAAGCTAGATCATTTCTATTAGGATTAATCCATTAAGACATGAGCTATCTTCAAATGATGTCAATTCTAACCTTTATTTTTACCAACTATCACCAAAACAAATCATGATAGAAAGAATGGAAAATATTGTTAATGATTTTAGGGTCGGATCAGAATAACCCTAGTTTGAAGAAGGAGACCATCTAGCTCCAAACTTTAGGTTAAAATTGTCAAAAAAGATAGGACTCACTAACAAGATGGACAATGTAGGCCCACTCTTTGATTGCTAGGAAAGGCTTACTCCCCAAGACAAGTTTGATTTTCGAAAGCGGATGGTGACATCACTCAACTATTTAGGATGAAGACTCGGATCTCGTGTCAGTCAAGCCATGATAGGGCATTGGGGCCTCGAATATCAATGCTTCAACTTTAGAAGTGTAGATCTATCTCCCATACTGTAAGAATAAGAGGCCTTGTTAGTGCTTTTCAAAACAAATACAATATACTTGTACAGTCTATTCGAGTAACAACCTTTTAACTTTGCATGGTTGGTTAGAATCGATCTCGATACCGTAGTCAAACAAGCAACCAAGATGTCGTGGTTGGCTTTGGAATCTACTACAATTAGAGTTCAAAAAAATTTGAATGATCATGATATCATTATTAGACTATGAATCTTGGCATTGGCAATATAAGATTTGGTGTAATTACCATCGGTTAAAGACATGATCAATTTCGAGTGATCAACGTGTTTAAGAGTGTGGTGTCACTTAAGGTCAATCTTATAGCTATAATCCAAGTATAAACACTTTCATCACTAAATTTTTCTATAGAGGATATTTGAGGTGTTGTGTTCGGCTTTTGTTTGAGACCGTAACCTATGTGCTCGATCGGAAATGTCACTAAAATTTTTAAAGCACCATGGCATATGTATTCCAAAATGGAGAATTTTTCTAACCACCCTTTCAATGAGCTTGAAAAAATCAAATGGAAAAAAATGTTCTTCGATCTAGAGAAGTTAGAATTCCACTAGAGGATGTATCATGCATTCTTCTAATCTTACTTGGCTTACTTCATCAACTTTCCTTGGTTAACATTTATAGGGGCTAAATATTGCATTAGTTATTACCTAAACATATTCCTAAGGTAATTAGGGTTTGAGTTGTTCATCCCAAGGACTACCTGGATTGGCTAAGTATTATGAAAAATTTCAAACTTCTAAGAAACTCCTAGAAAAAGCCAAGATTACTTAGAGACACAAAAGAATCATCATCTTGATAAGGAGAATAGATGGAAAGACCTCATCCGAGTTACCCAAAATGACAACTAACTAGGGGAAAAAGGTATCATTTTCCACCACTTTGAGTGACCATCATGATTGATGATTGAAATAATGAATGATGTCTACTAAGAGATAAATGCCCAAAATGAGCCCTATTATGAGGATCTAAACTCTCAAATGAAAGAGCTAAAAAAGAAAAGAATGTTGGAAGAAAACCTTGAGCCATAAGACCAAACAAACTAAGGAAGCTTTAAGAAAGTTGAGGATCGATCATCAAGTATTGAGTGCGAATATGAGGTTTTGACTAGTTCCATATTCTTGATGATCGAGCAAATAATTGAAGTTGACTTTGAGAAAGGATAACTTCGGGATGAGGTTGAAGAATTTGAGGCTAAAAAGGAAGATCTACAAGAACTCAAGGCAACCACCAAATATCAAGTCACAAACTAAGCTTAGATAATCCATCATTTGAATACTTATTTGGAGGAGATGAAGAGGACGAATCAGAGCTAACCAAGAAGAAATAACTAAGATTGAAGAGAAAAGGCTTTGTCAATCCATGCTATGGCTAAGGAAAGAAATGCTTTAGGGAGAGATATGGCTGAATAGGGATCCTGGACTATAGAATACCACCTATAAGCTTAGAATACCAAGAATCACACAATGAGAATGCACTCCGTAATCAACCACCTAGCCAATGACAAGTGCCATACTATTAAAAGACTCCAGCTCTTCTACGAAAGGCTTAAGAATCTCATAGTCCGTGCTGCTTCCTACTTAGAGTTTGAGAATATGGTAAGAGCTAGAGTATAGATTGACTATGTAATAGGATTCATCATATTGGTATTTCTTTTTGAAAAATGGCTCCAAGTCACATAAAGAATTTATTAGAAGTTTCGATTATAATTTTTCCTAAAAGATGCAATAAGATAGCTATAGCCTCTTTTGTTTTTAAATCGATGTAATATCGAGCCAAGCAGTACTTTTTCTCTTTCAATGAAAAATGACTATAGGTCGTATTTAAAATGTGCTGAAAGTGTAAATTTTAATTTCCTCAATACCGTTTTCTATGGCTCGATTCTTATAGTATGTTATAAAATTTACAATTTCTCATATCTTAACAAAAATATGGATAGGTATGTTTCTTAGATTGCCTAAGTACCTTAGAGGTTGTACCCTCAATGAGTACTAAAATCTAATATGGCCCATCCTCGATACAAGCTTTGTCAAGATTTTGAAGTTTGTAATAAGCAAATTAATGTACCTAACCCAATTTATATCATGCATGCATATATTTATCGTATATTCATTATATATATATATATATATATATATATATATATATATATATATATATATATCTCATTTGAGTTGTTTTCAAGACTTAAAATATAGGTCGCTCTACCAAAACTCAACCCTCTCTTGAATCCACTATCCGATTCAAGCATCACCAAATAGAGAATGAAGAAAGAGCATGATAAAAACAAGCCTACTAACAAGAGATTGATACCATGAAAGAAGAAATTGCCCGCTTAACCAGTCTATTAGAAAAGACACTATAGGTATTATCAAGTAAAGGAAACACTTCAAACCAAATTTAGGTTTAAAATCATACACCATATGCTCTTTCAATGCCAAACTTATAGCCGAGTCCATCTATTATTCCACCTATTAATCTAAGAACAACATCATTTTCCATTGAGCCCTAATTCCCTACTAGCCATTTGTTTATACAATAGGCCCACAAAGCACTATAGATGTAAGGTGTACTAACTATAGACCTTACTATGAGGAGATTACCAAGCCAAGATAATGGAAGAGCCAAATATGATTAGGTTGTTAGCCACCTTAAGGATATTAAAAAAGATGATGTGTAGGATCTAGTGATAGCTATTGAAATATGTTTAGTTCATGATGTCATAATTCTTAAGTTTAGAGTATCGAAGTTCACCAAGTACACATACACTCAATATCCAATGACTCATACGAGAGTATACTGTAGAAGGATGGTCGAGATTGTACATGATGAGAATTTACCCATCCACTTCTTCAGTAAGAGTTTGAGTGGGTTAGCTTTGAGCTGGTATATGCAATTGGATAATACCAAATTAAGAAATAAAGGGATCTAGCATATGCTTTTATAAATAATACAAATTTAATATAAAGATTGCTCTAAACTAATCTTGTTGGTTACTCTAAACTAATCTTGTTGTATAGGTACAAAAACAAAGTCCAAACGAAACCATCAAAGAATATGCTCGAGGGTGGTATGAGGTGGTAGTTCATATTCATCCGCCACTACTCGAATAAGCGATCAAAGTTGAAAAGTTTTTTAATAGTTTTGAGAAGAAAAATAGTGATGATACCAAAAAAGATGGTGAACTGTACCAAGTCAGGATTAAATCCTCTCGACCTAAAAATACACGGAGTAATCGAGGAAGATATGAAAATCATAAAAATCCCTATAAACATCCAAAGCCCTATATCTACTCAATACACATCCAACCTAATAATCATAATAGCTAGCACTTTGCCAAACTCAAATACCACCATATCCAAAAAACCCAAATGCAATCATATCCAACAAATCAAGCCTACTAATCATGTTTATAAAATTAGCCAAGTTAGTCCTCTTTGCCTAATTGAACTTACCAAACAAGTCAATTCTCCAAAACTGTTAAGCTCTATTAAAATGCTCCAATATTTAATACCATAAACAACTATTACCTTTTTCTTTCTCACTTGAAGAAATGTTTGAGTGCCTAGTAACTATGAGGCGAGATCACCCTAATTTTAGCCTAACTCGATGAAACCTCATTATCCTCCATGGTATAAATAAGATGAGATAAGTGAATGTCATTCATATGTTATTGGATATAACATCAATGATTGTCTTACTTTTAAGAAGAAGGTATTTGGATTTGATCAAGGTTGGATCAATTTTGACAATGGTCCGCATGCTTCCAATACAAACATAAACTTGCTCCCAAACCATATAATTACCAACAAAGAGGATGGAGATGTTAAGTGCGTTTGTATGCTCATAATTTGTAACTATGTTTTTTAATCTTATCGAATTTTTAAACTCTATTTTAAAAAATAACTTTTTGGGTATGTATGGATTGAGTAACATCTTTGAATGAAGGAGTAGCTCCTACTCACCTCTTATAATTTCTTATTTGTATGATTTGAAATCAAGAGATATTTATTTAAAAGTATTATTTAGCATTGCCTCTTTCTCAACTAAGAAAATATAATAGTAAATTCATTAAAAAACATTCAAAAGATTGATCATATTTCAAAACATGACATATAAATGCTAGAGGTAATCCTTTATTTTATTGAATCTAAAGATATATTCTCTTTTCTAAACAATCTTTATAAGCGAAAAATAAAAGGACGAGTCCCTTGTTTTGCTAAAACCAAAATTAAATTCTTTTTTCCTTTCTTAAATAAACCTTCGAAGAAAATTTTATATGGAAAAACCGTATGAAGCCTAAAGTTGAAAGATTGAATGATTGATGTCCTAAATAATGATGAACAAGTACATCTTCAAATAGTGATTGTAAGTTACATTCATCATTTCTCTTCTTTAGTTGATCTAAAAATTTTCTAAATTAATCATTATTTTTTAAAAGAGATTAGTGCTTATCAATATAGGCAAATTAGCCTTTGAGATGAAGAAAGATCATCTTTCATATATTTTACAAAAAATTTTATCTCTTGATGTCCCTTTTTGAGCCTTAATGATTTCTTTCATAATAACAAGAGTAGAATTACCCTTCACAATGGGGGGTAGAATATGAAATTCATAGATGGTAGATGAAACTCTTAAAGAAAAATTCAAAGGAACCCTATTAATGATTCCAAAAAAAAAAAAAAGAATGTAAAACATGTAAAAAAAAGAAAGAGCATTCCTAATGAAAATTATAAGTCAAGATGAGAGTAAAAGTTCAGATAAACGGACAATAAAAGTTGAGGAAAGAAAACAAAGTCACAATAAAAAAGAAAAAGTTCTTACGACAAGCTTAAGAAGAAAAATCTCTCATGAATATCAAGATGACACAAAAACCTAACCAACGACTAAAGTTATAAAGTTCGGATGATATTGCCTAAAGAGACTTTTATGGATAACAAAGTGATCCTATATCATAAGACATTTAAACATTTTTTGAGCTTTCATGTGTTCATTTTTCTCCATAAGCCCAAGCCATAGCTTACATTACATGCTTCTATAAGTCTTTTCGATTAAATGCAATTTGCTCATGCTCGATGAATTCTAATCTCAAAAGAAAAAAGAAGAATGATTGAAAAACAAAGAAAACATGATTAATTGGTGTGGTGTTTATCTTTCTTTTTGACATCAAATCATTTTTTCATCAACTAACTTAGGAAAAAAAGCATGATCAAAATATTCTAGAGCAAGATTATCCTTTAGAACTAGTTTTTTCAAAATACCTTTTATTCAAGCCTTTTCGTCCACCAAAATGGGCTTATCATTTGATAATTTGCCTTCAATAGCCTAAAAAACTAGTTTCTATACAAACCTTATATGATTCAAACACATTTGTTGGTTTAGCCTCATAACTCATTTGAAAAAATTACATCATAGCATTTGAATATCATGTTTTAACTCTTGATCAATCAACTTGAACATCTTCATAAATGAAAGTACTTTCATTAAAACATCTCTATATTTCTTTTAAATAATCTTAATTGTACTTAAAAGAATCATTCAAGTTCATAGTTTAATCCATAGAATCAAAAATCTAGTTAATGATTTTTTTCAAAAAGATGATGAAAATTTCAAACCAATTTACAAAATACAACGCAAGCATCAAAATTTAAAATTTGAGCACAAATAGCAATTCTACCAAGAGAACAATAAATGTTTGATCTCAATCGGTAATTAAGGGCATCTCATAACCCGATCTGAATGGTAATCTATAATGTTAAAAACAATTGAGGATAGGGTCGTTGATCTAACAAATCGAATCGAGTTCAATAATTAGTCAAATAATGACATCATTAAACTAATTAGAGGAATGAAGGTCAAAATAGTAAACATTTAGGCATTAATCAATGCATTTGAAACCATTAAACTAGAAGGCAAAAAGTAATTTTAAAATAGGATAATGACTCAATAAGGGTTTGGTAAATAATCGAAGTAGTAAGAAACATTGAAAAATAAGGATAGTACTTCACAAGTACGAGATAGGTGGTTTTCAATTCAAAAGTTTAGAAAAGTCCATCGATCTTAGTTGTTTGTGAAAAAAAGTGAAAAAACTCAAAGTTTACAAAGAAAAATGATCAAATTTTGAAGAGGGTAAAAATTTAGATAAGTACTACAAGATATGGTTTAATACGAAAGTCCGGATAGCTAAGAATGAAGCTCCAAGCGAGGATTTGGGTGATGACAAAGTGTGGTAGTTTATGTTTCTCATAGATAAGAAAGTAATCATTATAATCAACCTTATTGATATATTTTAGGAATCTCATCATAAATATATAGACGAGGCAATCATTCAAGCTAAGAAACTCAAAATTCATAAGATCATGTTAGAATTCATATTCCTTGAGCCATTATTTTAGACAAGATCACTTAACAATAGACATCATTAAGCAAGGTCACCTCACCATAAGTCATCACTCGGGCATGGTCGTTTCATAATAGATCATCATTTTAGGTAGGATCGCTTACTAATAGACCATCATTTAGGTAGAGTCTTCTCACAATAGACCATCATCCGGGTAAGGTCACCTTATAATAAACTATCTCAAGCAGTTTCAGCTCACAATAAACCATCATTCCAAGTAGTGTTGGCTCATAATAGACCATGATTTCAAGCAAAGTCCTTTCATAATAAACCATCATTTCGACAGGGTCACCTTACAATAGATCATCATTTCAAGTATGGTCGTCTTATAATAGACCATCATCTAGAAAGGTTCGTCTTATAGTAGACCATCATTTTAGGTAGCGTCACTTCACAATAACTCATCATTTTAGGCTCAATCCTCTAACAATAGGCCATTGTATTCTACTTTTTGAGACAAGACACTCTTTATAATAAGGCTATTGCATTCTACATTTTAAGGGCATGTCGCACTTCATAACAAGGCCATCGCATTCTACTTTGAGGACGAGTCGCTTTTCATAACAAGATTATCTCATTTTACTTTTCAAGACAAGCCATCCTCCATTACAAGGCTATCGTATTCTATTTTTAAGGTTAGCCGTCCTTCACAATAGGCTATTGCATTCTATTTTTTCGGATAGCTTACCCTTCACAACAAGGCCATCATATTTTACTTTTCAGGACTAGCCATCCTTCACAATAAGACCATCACATTCTATTTTTTATGACAAATTGCCTTTCATAAAAAAGCTATCGTATTCTACTTTTCCGGAAGAGACCGTCCTTAACAACAAAGCCATCACATTTTACTCTTTAGAATAGGCCTTCCTTCACAATAAGGGCATCTCATTTTACTTTTTAGGGTAGGTCATCTTTCATAACAAGACATCTTATTTTATTTTTTCGGACAAGCCGTCCTTTACAATAAGGCCATCTCATTTTACTTTTTAAAGACATGAAGTCCTTCACGATAAGGCCATCATATTCTATTTTTTAGGGTAGGTCATCCTATACAATAAAGCCATCGTATTCTATTTTACAAGATAGGCTATCATATTTTACTTTTTAGGACAAGTCAGTCTTCGACAATAGGGCCATCGTATTTTAATTTTTAGGATATACCACCCTTGACAACAAGGCCGTTGCATTTTATTTTTTAGGATAAGCCACCATTAACAATACGAGTTGTCACATTTTACTTTTTAGGACAGTATCGTCCTTAACAATAAAGTCGTCCCATTTTACTTTTTAGGATAGCTCGTCCTTGACAACAAAGCCTTTGCATTTTATCTCATTTGACAACAAGACTATCATATTTTACATTTTAGAATAGTTTTCTCTTGACAACCGGACCAATCTTGTAACAAAAAAAAAAACAAAAATTCTTTACAAGCTTATTATGCAAAGTTATTGAAAAAAAGGTTTTTCCTCTAACTTTACATCATATGCATTATAAAGAAGAAGTAACTCGCAATAACCCATTCCGACCCCCATTCATTTTCATAAAACATTCAAAGAAAAAAAGAGAAATTTAAAAATTTTAAAAAGATAAAAGTTGCATAGTTTGTCTTTTTCATGATTGTTAGACATTTTTATAAATTTCTAAGATTTTTAATTTCTTAGAATTATTCCTTATTTTTAATTAAAAATATAAAAAGAAGAGAAAAAAGAAAAAAAATTAGAAAGATGATTTGGGATTCAATTGAAAATAATGTGAAAAGCGAGGACCAAATGACAATTAATTAGGGATGTAATTAAAAAGGGATAAAAAAATCAAGGAACTTAATTGACATTAATTAGTTGAAATTAAAAAGAAATTAAGAGAATAGGGATTAAACAATTTCAATTAAGGAGTTAAATGGAGAAAAAATAAAATGTACTTTGAAATTGAAAGAAATCGACAAAGGAAGAGGCAAATTTGATTTTATCTCAAACTCTAAAACATCTCTATACAAACTCCTTTTCACCTCATTTTTGGAGGGCCACAATTATTTCTCCTATCCCAAAAACCCTAGCCTCTATCACTCATCTTTCCCACAAAAGACCCTAGCCTTCATTATTCATCTTCCCTACAAAAAACTTTAGTTGGAAAAATATAACCTCTATTATACATCATCTTCTTCCCCATTCAACTCGAAAAAAAAATCTAGGTGAAAAAAACTATTCATTTTCTCATAAAAATGTAAAAGCTGGGACACAGATCCTAAAAAAAAAAAAAATCTAAAAAACCCAAAAATCTACCAAACAACCCCTACGAGAGGATAGAACCAGCCAACTTGTTTTTTTAGACCCGCCAGAACCCGTTTACCATTTCTTCCCACCAATTAGCCATTTTTTGACCAAATTGAACTCGCATAATAACCTTGAAGTTTTCCCTACCTAAATTCAACCAAAACCTCTCAAGAAATACAGTTTAAAAAATCCAGAATAGTAAAAAATCATTGAAGAAGTGTCTAACCGACTTGTTTCTTCTCTCTTAGATTTGGCCATTTTCAAGCCAGATTAAGAGCTTCCACCACCATAGAAGGCTTCCTAAAGTTTCTAAAAATCATTCTCCTTTTTCAATTATGAAAGAAAACCCTTAAATCAACAATGATTGACCAAAAGCCCAATACCAACACGGTTAACACGACTCGATTAAATCTTCTATTTTGGATCAAATTAAACCTCTTAATCGTGTAGAAACACTCCTTATATTCTCTTGAGTTGATTGGTGTCCTCAAAACCCCTACCTTCATAAAAATCATCATCAAAAATAGAGGAAGAGAAGGCTAAATCTTTATCAACGTTGGTCTCCTAAGGTCCAGTTCACATGCCTCAATGTGGCTGGAGTAGACACCAACAACTATTGGACAACGGCAACACGTATAGTGCTTGCACATGGGTATTTTGGTAATTTCTTATGCAAATGACAGTTTGGTCATTTCTAATAGCTTCACAAGGGATATCTTGATCACTTTTTAGTGATTGCCCCATTTTTTTCTTACTCTTTTAACTATTTTATGATGTTATTTTATAATAATGTTAATTTTATTTGTGTTAGAAAATGTAGAAATATTTAAGTTGTGAAATTTATTATAATGTATGATTTAATTTAATCATGATGTTGGACCAATGAGTTTTCTATTTATTAGGGATAGACGATTGGTTTTGAGATATATTTTATCCAATAATGAAAGTGCTAATAATAATAATAATGATGAGTCAAATCGAGTTAATTTTAATTTTATTCAGCATTTAATGTAAGCACTTTTTATTAATTAGGTTGTTCCTTGACATGTCAATTGTATCGGGACCTTAATTCAGATTTGATGCTAAATTGACAAAACTTCCAAATTGTAGGGCCCGACATTAATTTAATACAATGTTGTAAATAAAAAACATAAGAATTAATTTTTAAAAATGGTTTTTCTTGCATGTCTCAAAATAAAACACCATTCAGTTTAATTAAGAAAAAGAACAAAAAAAGAAGAAGCAAATTTAACAAATCTCATATCCAATAGGGACGGACGTCATTGATTCAAATCAATCACCTTAGTAATTAGGTCATTCTCTCACATACCGATTATGTTGAGACTTAAACTCGGATTTGATTTTGAATTGATGAGACTCCTCAAAACAGAGTTCAATGATCAATTCAATATAATGCCATAAATAAAAAATAATAATTTGACTTAGGTAATATACTTGGAATTTTAACTTGAGAATTAACTTAGCAAAAATTGAAATTTTAGGAGATAAACTTTTAGGATTAGATCATACATAGTACCTTTCCTCATAAAAGGTACCTTTGGGTGATTGATACTTTTCTAAATTCATAACCAATTCCTTATCCTAGAATCTCCGAACCAATGTTATTTTTAGGTTTCTTAGTTCCTTTAATATGAGATGGTGACTCCGAAATGTGGTTTAATTTACATTTCCAATAAACAAAATAAATAAACAATTTCTAATAGAATTTTTTGAAAGTCCCATAAATGTCGGATAGCTCCAAGAACCAACAATATATACATATATACCCATTTAACATAGATATACTATTACCAAAGTACAAGTTGTTACTACAACTACCTCTAAGATACTTGGAGTATCCATTTTACCGCTAACTAGTGTTCTTTACCAAGATTAGAGAGGAACCGACTCACCTTACAAACTATATAAGCTATTATCGATCTTGTGCAAATGACGTGTATCAAGCTACCAACTACGGATGCATAAAAGACCTTCTTCATCTTCTTTTTTTCATCACTTGCAGGACACTATTTAGAACTTAGATTAAAATGGATTACAAGTGGAGAATAAA
Organism: Dovyalis caffra; assembly: GCA_963924115.1. Taxonomy (NCBI): domain Eukaryota; kingdom Viridiplantae; phylum Streptophyta; class Magnoliopsida; order Malpighiales; family Salicaceae; genus Dovyalis; species Dovyalis caffra. The sequence goes on along the minus strand of CAWUPB010000913.1, from coordinate 17,227,372 downwards.
TAGCTTTGAATTTTTCCATATTGAATCTTTGAAGTATCTTTTGAACATATATCTCTTGAGATAGACAAAGTTTTTTCTTTTTCATCACTAGTAATCTTTATGCCGAGAATCAATTTTGTCAATCCAAAGTGTTTCATTGCAAAAGTCTTGCTTAACTTTCCCTTCAAAATTTGAATCTTCTTAACATCATAACCAACAATCAACACATCATTTACATATAGCAAGGGAATAATGAAGTTTCAATAAGTAAATTTCTTTATAAACACATCATGATAAAAAATGGTTCTACTATAACCATGCTCCATCATGAAGGAATCAATTTTTTTGTACTATTACCTTAAACCTTGCTTCAATCCATACAAACTCTTTTTCAACTTGCAAACTAACTACTCTTTGAAGAGCTTGTTGTTGGAAACAACGTTTTAAATTTTTATCTCAATTGGGTTTGAAATTACCATTGATCAAGACAATAAAGATGAGAAGCAACATTTCTCTCTTTGTCTTACTCGTCAAAACTTCTCTTATTTTTTCTTTGCTATTATGACCACCTTGTTTCAATGTCTTAATATGATGCACATTAAAAGATCACGTAAGTGACTTTTATAATGGTTACTTACCTAACTAACATTAGTTTGTTATTCTTTTCTTGTTTTGTATGCTTGGGTTTTTAGACTCCATATAATGAGGAATACAACACAACAATAAATAAATAAAATCAAATAGGTTATCTAATTATCACATATAAATTTATTATAGAAATTAAGGATGAGCTCTTGAGTTTCCTACTCTTTGTTAAGCGGATTTAATCACTTGATTAATTTTTTGTTTGGCACTATTTAAATGTCGTAATCATGAGTTTTCTTACTTCAATTTTTAATAACAATTTATCTCGAGTCTTTATATAAGTTAAGAAAGTATGAGGTTATATTTTCTCTCTCATATAATAATAACAATATTTGGTATTCAAATTCTATGAGTTGTTTGAGGAGCAAAGTTTTATCTTAATAATTGAATGAAAAATGAGGAGGGGATGGTAAATAATTAAAGTACTTCACTACTGTTTAATGGTATATATTACCATTATTATCTATATATGATACATTTCGAGGGACATTTTTTTCCTAGTTTGATGTGACATAGATTATCCACAATTAAAGTGGTATATTTATGAAAAATTATTTCTTAGGATCCAAAGATAGTGCAAGAATAAACCTAACTAATGTATGTTTCCTATTGAGGGTGTAGTTGGATTTTTCAGCTAAAAATCAATATAAATCTTTTTGGTAACTAAAAACTAGATGTACATTCCGAATGAAACCCATCTAAAAAGAATTTTAAAGCTATTTTTTTTTCGATTTTACAAATATCGAGACCTTGTAAAATTCAAATTTTATTTATTGAGACCCTAAGTGTTTTTTTATCCGATTTAAGAGTTCTACTCTTAAATTGTAGTAATTTTAAACCGTAATACATCACATAAGTGCACGTGATAAGTTTTAGCTAATGACGACTTGCCATGTGTCACGATAGGCTCAAATTAAGTGATTGAATTGGTGATGTGGCTAGCTATCATTGGCTAGAGTGCACACGTGGCAAGTTGTCATTGGCTAGGGTTTGAAACAATAACAATATAAGAATAGAACTAGTAAATTGAATAAAAAAATTAGAAGCTCAATTAAAAAAATCTTAATTGTACGAGTTTTTGATATGCGTAAAACCTCCTTTTTTATCCTACGATATTTTTCAATTTAGTTTGTAATATATAGCTCAAGCCATTGGAATGACAATTTCATCTTATTCATTGAGTATTCATTAAAATCCAATCAAGTTGGATCGGATCGTTATCCGATTTGATTAAGACTAGATCAAATACATAATATATAAACGATTCATCAATTTCATTATCCAATGGTAACTTTTTACTATTTTTGTCATTTTTAATATATATAATTATTATAAACCTTATGAAACAAATCTCATAATTCAATCTTTACTTTTTAACTAAAATTTACTCGATAAAAATAACATTTTTTTTTAATTATAGGTTATAGATGATGTTTAATGATATAATTTTATATTTTAAAATCATATCTAGTATTAATATTTCAAACTTGATTTAAAAAAAAAATTATTAGATATGTGAGATATTCTCTGCACTCATTTATTGAAAAATGATTTTGTGAGATATATGCTAAAAAAATATATATATATATATATATATACTATACTTGAAGTGAGAATCTAAAAAAAAAAAAAATCTAAGTCGGATCGAATACCCAACAGATTCAACCTACCATTCACTCAATCTGACCAAATTGAATCCGAATGATAGTGTTGGGTGTATTGAATGAGTAACGGCCGAATAATACCCATTATCATGGGCATCTAGCTTCCACCACAACTGTAGTTGCTATCTAAATAAAGCTATATCCACAACAATAACTGTAGCAACAACCACAGTCCAATTTTTCAACCAAAATACTTTTTACTATGTTCTTTTTTCGAGAAATACAGTTTAACATATTATATGTTATTAATTGATGTTAGACAGTTTAATAAATATATATTTAGACAATTTTTTTTTATAGAATAGACTTTGATTATGAATATTTTAAGAAAATAAACCTCTTAAAATATTAATAAATAAATATTTCGAAATATATATAAAAAATGTTTTTAAGAAAGAGGGGGAATAATAGTTATTAAAATATAAACTTGCGTCGGAGGAAGCTTTAACTTTAGTGGAGCGACCGATTGGTGCTTGGGATTCCAAAGATCTCCAAGAACATGATATGATTTGGGATGGAATTGACGACCCACCTAAAGACTTAAAAAGAACCCTACGTTTGATTCTCTTTGATCAATTTATTTGTTTTCTTAGGCCCCACACGGTTAAACAAAGTTGGCATCCATAATTTTCTTCCAGGTCCCTTCCGACAGGTATTAGCCGTTAAGACCCCACTTTAAAGCACTACCTGATGAGCTCTTTCTCTCTCTCTATATCTAATAATCTAGGTATATTCTAACCTTGATGTAAGCTTTTATTATTAGTAAATCGTGTTCATTCCAAATTGTGTGTATTTATATGCAATCAAATCGATTTGATTTGCGTTTAGTTTTATGGTTAGTATGTTAAATCTTGATTTGCTGTAAGATTTGCAGAATCAGTTCCATCACATGCACACAGCAATACTCAGTATGTAGACTACTAACTGAAATGACCTTAAGAGTGGAGTTATGGACTAATTTAGTGTTTTCTAGCAAAGACAATGCCTTTTGTTTTCGTAAACAATTCGGGGGAAGGGGCTTGTACCTGTATTCTTGATTTTTTATTTATTTATTTTTTTTTTTGAGATTTTGCTCTTTTATAATAAATATAATTAAAGAAATTAAATTAAATGAAAATTATTGGGTAAATATGCATGCCCCCTTGGAAAGAAAAAGCGTAAAGATTAATTAATATTGAAGAAATATTTCACAAATTTAATTAAAACTATTTAGATATTAAAGAAATGATGTAAATTAATGGTTAAAGTATAAGTACTTGTTTTCCTACAATTTTAATTTAATTGCTCTAATATTCAAATTTTATTTTTCACTTTTTCGTTATATTTTTTAAAATTTGCAAGTGAAATTTCTTATGCACGGTACATAGATGTTTCACGTTCAATATAAGAAAAATAAAAATTATAAGGAAACCTACAGTGAAAGGGTCGAATCTTGAAAAATATTTGTATGTGGCAAATTCCATACAAAATCTAATGTACACGGACAAATCGTGCCATTAACAAAAAAAAAAAAAGGTTTATAGGTAAGTTTACCCATTAATAGGAAATATTATGTTTTTTACACTTGTATACATCAAGAGGGATTCCCGATGTTCCACTATATCTATATCGAAATCAAAATTTAATATGCTTCTGGGTGAGATCAGCAAACATAAATGTGTTATTTCTCCAAAAAAACAAAGAATAATATATATATATATATATATGAACTAGCTATTTTAAGGGCTAAGTAAGGGTTCTACAACGGGAAACGAAGGATCATAACATGAGACATGTAAATATTTTGGCACAGCAACACAAAAGTTCACAAGTGGGTTTTGACAAATTTGCAGTGGTATCTATCAAGAGATCACAAGAAGTGGCTCGATTATCCTCTCATATTAATTTATTAATTATGGTGATCAGATTAATTACCTGCCTGGTGGATATCAAGAAATCAGAAGGTGCCAATTTATTACCTGATCTCTCTTAATTTAATGACACAATAAGGACTCCTGTCCATGCATCGACAACTTGTATATATCTTCTCTTTTGTGATGGAAGGCCTAACTCAGTACCGTCGTCTTTGTGTTGTACTGAAAAGTGTATATTCAAAGGAAGAGATCAGTAAATTAGATAGCTTGGTGATTAGCTTTTGAAAGAATTGATTCTCTCAACTGTCCCAAAAGAAATTCGTTTATTTCTTTTCAAGAAAAACTTATAGAGTTCGTTAGAACTTTAATTAGACTCACCTGAGATGCGAATGCCTATAACACCATGAGTATTCTATCTAGATTCTAAATTCTAAACACAAAACCTTTTATCACAATTAACTACTATATGTTAAGGTTCCTCTTTGAATATATATATATATATATATATATATATATTTAGCCATAAAGTTGAATCCTTATATACAACAAACTATTGAGTGACCCAATAAGCTTAATTAGTTATATAATTATGCAAGTGATCATGTGTGTCTAAGTTCTTTCCAATTAATGAAGATCTTATCCATGCCAGGAAAAAAAAACATTTATTGTTAAACCTAATTTTGGCCGACCAAATATTTCAAGAGCACCCTAAATTTCCAACCCTAATGGAGAACCATATTCATTTATATCCTTTTGGTTCATATTGTAGCCAACATATGGTGGCTTATTTTGGATTCGACTGATAATTAGCAGTATTACTCAAGATAGGATTTTGTTGTCCATGTTGCCAACCAGATCATGGTATCTTGGTCTTCGATATAGCTTAGTGAATGCTTAATGTTGGACTGCATTATTTATTAATTAATACCAAAGAGATGATAGGTCCCAAAAATGCCAATACTTCATTATTTATTACTTGTACAAAATGCACTTAAATATATTAATTAAGAATACTGGATGGATATGTTAGATAAAGATGATCCTATAATGATGTATCTTGTCTCCTCTTTTTTGAATGCCAAGGTGACTTTCTTAAAGATTTCTACACTCTACACTCTACAAGGAGCAACTAGATGAGGCTCGTGTTTATGTGTGGAGCGTGGCATGTCTTTATATATATTATTCATTTATTAAGACAATGATTATAATAATTAATTAGTACCGTGACATGTTTATTATCATTATGGCTATCATGATTGTTATTATCTTATATAACATGCTTGAGAGTTGAGCACTAGGCTGCCATAGTGATATATATTCTCTTAGGCTTAAATTCTGACTTTTATGGCACAAACAGGGATTTGGATGCTCGAGGCTTCACTTCTGATTTTTATTGCACAAAACAAGGATTTGGGTGCTATTATGTTTCTAAGGAAAAAAAGCATAATCAATGATGTTCTAAACCTTACCTTCTATTTGAATCTAATCAGTCAGATGTGAGGAAGGAAAAAAAACAAACAAACAAACCAAGCAGCTATATTTTTTTCATTTTTAATATATATTAAAATTAATTAATTCATTTTAATTTGAAATTAATAAATATCATCAACTACGAAAAGATTTTTTGTTTTCTCCACATATCTTTATCTCACGTTAAAGTTATGATTAATCATATTCGAAGTGAAAACGATAAAATTTAACTCGTCTCAACAAATGAGATTTTAGAATTCGAATTCTTGACAAAAAATTCGTCTAAATAATAACAACTTGTTGGTAACAAGAAAAGAATTTAATCCAACGAAGAGGTAACATGAATCATTATTAACAAAATTTCCATTTTGGCTGCTCAAAATAGGAGACGGAATCTCCTTCTCTTGAAATATATAATACATCAACATGTTGGTTTGGTGATTAAAAATATATATATATATATTTTTAGTTTTTTTTAAATTCAAATATTAAGACCAAACCTTAAATTTGCAAACACTACCATAAATGTCGGAGTAAAAACTTAAGCTATCAATAACCTTTCTTGAACTTTAGTTCGTTTAAAAATCAATTTTTAAACATTTAATTTTTGTTTTGACATTCCTAATCTTTATTAGTATTATATATTTTTTTTAGATTTATTTCATCCTATGATTTATGATTTTTAACTGTCACCCCTTTTTTTAAAAAAAAAACTAATTTTTAGTATTTTGATTTGAAGTTTTGCACATATATTGAAAAAAAAAATCCAATTCATTTTCTATAAAAACTCCATAATTTTTCAATATCGGAATTTATATTTATTTATTTTTTTAATATTAAAAATATAGAAAATCGAAAAAATAAAAAATAATTCAGAATGATTTTTTTTTTTTTTGAGAGTTCCAAATAAATCTGATTGAATGATTTCTATGATAAGGTTATTCATGTAATTGTTATTTTTTTGGAATAAATGACAGAAAACTAAATGATATAGTAAATTTAAAAAAAAAATTAGGAAGATCAAAGTACAGATTAAAATTTTAAAAAATGATTTTTAAATAGATTAAAATTCAGAAAATGTTTGGTCCATTTAGCCTTTGAGATGGCAATGGAGATCTATGGACACCTCTAGCCACCTCTGCCTCTTAATCTTAACCTCCATCCTAGTCTTCATTTATATTGGAAGCAGCTTTCATTTCTTTATGCCTGTTTTCATTGGAGGCGGACCTCTAAGAGAGGTACTCATGTTTAATTAATGCAATTCTAATAATATTTTATGATCATAAATTATTTGAAATATATATATATATATAGCAACTAGTGTCTAATTAAGTGCATTTTTAAATAGGCAATTTATAAATTGTATAATTTAAATATATTTATCTTTATTGTCATGGTTTAATATTACCCAATTTTCTTTATCTATTTTTGTTTTTTAATTAATTCTTAAGAGAGATGTTCATGTCAAAAGACCCTCCATATGCGTGGGCTTGATGTGCTTTTTGGCTCGACTTTCTTTCTTTTCTTTTTATATGCTTTTATTTTTCTATTTTTATTACCTGCTCAACATTTAATCCGAGAAAACTACAATTTTAGTACTCCATATTTGATTTTTGTTCTGTTTGAATCTTTAACATTTTATCTTACATATTTGAGTGATTAACCTTTTATTTTATTTTAGTGCATTATGTCACTTGATGCTATTAAAGTATGACATGAATGACGTTATCTATTAATATATGGTAAAAAATGACTCTTGATCAAAACTATTAAGAAAACTATAATTTCAATATCCAATCTTTAATTTTAATTATGTTTGAGTGTCTAATATTTTATTTTACCTAATTACTTGAGTGATTAAACTCTGTTTTTCTAGTATATTCTGTCATCTAAAACTGTTAAATACTTATGTGGTTGGCGTAGTTCTACTGATGTGTAGCTGTTATGTACTACATGTGCCAAAAATTAGGCACTTGAAATTGTTGAGAAAAAAATTATATAAAATATTGTGTCTTAAGTTCTTTCTTGCCTTCTTACACTTTATTTTACTCTCCTGCTCATTTTCATAAATATTCCTAATTTTCTTGGAAATTTTGAAGACTTTCTTGTTAACCAAAAAGGGAGTAGCTTATTATTATTATTATTATTTATAATGAGTGGTTGGCTATTTAAAAGGGTGTTTAGTTGAGTTTTTACATGAACTAGTGAACCCAAACAAAAAACAAAAAAAATTCCTAATCAGATATCATTATAAATCAAGTTATGGTAGTTATTTTTCAAGTAAAGGCTTAAAAGCAATGGTGGTGTTGGAGTAGGGAAAACGAGCGAGAGAAGGAGATTATGAGGATAAAGTAAGAAACTAAATGGGCAGAGGAAGCGTGGCAATAAAAAGTTAGATATCTAAACAAAATAAAATAAAAATGGTATTACCAAAATTTTTTGCCCCCAAAGTACTATAGTTTAACAATTTTGAACTTAATATATGAAATTGCATAATTTGAATTCCAAAGTATAAAGGATTGGATAAATTTGATTCAAATTGTTCGATCGTTGTTATTTCGACCGTTACCTAAATTGTTTTAGATCCTCTTTCTTTTTAACTTTTCTCAATTATGTCCCAATTCCTTCTTTCTTCATTTGTTTTTTTCCTCTTCGGTCTCTTTTTTCTTCTAGCTTTGTTTTGATTTTTTTTTCTATTGTTTTTTTTTTCTTCTTTTTCTTTCTTTTTCAATTTTGTCATGATTCTTTGTAGTTGTTTTTCTTTTTTTTTTTTGACATTGTTTCCCTTTCAATTGCTTTCCCAAAGATTAAGAAAAAAATGCCAACATGTTTTAAAATTATGAAATTTTTTAAAATAACTTAGAATTGCAAATATATATATTGGAATTTTTGAAAAAATAGTTTTTTTTTCAAAATGTTATAAAAAAAATATTTATTCAAAAATTCCAAAAAATAAAAGGTTTTTTTTTTTTTGGCAAATCTAAGTTATTTTAAAAATTTTCATGATTTTAAAACATGTTGCCATTTTTTCTTAATCTTTAGGAAAGCAATTGAAAGGAAAAAAAAAAAGAATGTCGGGAAAAGAAAAATAACTACAAAAAATCATGAAAGTTTTTAAAATAGCTTAGAATTGCTAGAAAAAAAATTTATTTTTTACATTTTTGAAATTTTTGAATAATATTTTTTTTATAAAAAACTATTTATTCAAAAATGCAAAAATAAAAGATTTTTTTTCAAAATTTTATAAAAAAATTATTTAATAAAAAATCCAAATTTTTTTTTTCAAATTCTAAGTTATTTTAAAATTTTTCATGACTTTAAAACATGTTGGCATTTTTTCTTAATCTTTGGGAAAGCAATTGAAAGGGGAAAAAAAAAGAATGTCGGGAAAAGAAAAACAACTACAAAAAATCATGAAAAAATTGAAAAAAAAAACATGAAAAAGAAACAATAGAAAAAAAAATCAAAACAAAGCTAAAAGAAAAGCAAAGGACTGAGAAGGAAAAAAAAGAAAATGATGAAAGAACGAATCGGGACATAATTAAGAAAAGTTAAAAAGAAAGTGGACGTAAAACAGTTTAAGTAAGTTGACCATTAAAAATAACGAAGATTGGACAATTTGGATCAAATTTGCCCAATCTTCCATGTGTTGGTGTCAAATTATGCAATTTCATACAATGTGTCCGAAATTGTCAAACTGCAATACTTTGGAGGGCAAAAATATCGTAATACCAAATAAAAATAAAATGTGAGACACTAAAATTATAGTTCTCTCAATCAAATTCTCCCAATAATTATGGTTATTTTTCAAATTCTCACTAACTCAAAAAAGCTTAATTATTATTTTTCACAATTTTGACTTTTTTATTTGTTTTTTCAAAAATTATTATCAAAGATAATCACTATTGTCAAAGATAATGATTCTCCATACAACCTTGCCACAATAATAATAATAATAATGATTAGTTATCAATTTTTGTTTGACAATGATAGTAAAAAAAAAAAAAAAAGAGTCAAGTTACTTAGAAGGTAAATAAAATGTTATGGCACCCAAACAAAATAGAAATCAAAGATTGAACAATGCTATTGCAGTTTTCTTTTCTTTTTTTTTTCAATAATTTCAAATGAAACCCACTTTTTATCACGTGTCATTGCATAACAATCATAGGTCGAGTAGATATTGATCGTATTAGCATTCAACGAGTCTCACGTAATATGATGCATTTAAATAAAAAAAAATCAAAAATTAATCACCTACATGCATAAAATAAAAGTTAGATACCTAAACATAACAAAAATCAAATGTTAGACTCTGAAATTACAGTTCTCTTAATCAAATTCTCTCAATAATTATGGTTATCTTTCAAATTTTTGCACTACATCTCAAAAACTTAATGATTATTTTTCACAATATGCCTTTTTGATTTGTTTTTCAAAAATTATTATCAAAGATAATCACTATTTTCAAAGATAATGATTCTCCATACAACCTTGCAAAAAATAATGATTAGTTATTAAATTTTTTTGACAATGATAGAGGTTTGATAATTAATAACTAATCAATTTAAGGAGCATAGTTGTCAAAAAAATTATAAAGATGAAACAGAAACGGAGCGATATAGTAGCAATTTTTTTCTTAAAAAAAAATAGCACTACTAATAGATTAACATTTAGAAGAAAAAATGTTCAAAATAACAAAGAGTTGCTGATTAATAATTTATCATTTTTTAGTTTATATTAATTTTTAATTGATTGTCTCGTTTCAAAATTTATCATAATTTTTTGCTGTCTAAAAAAATAAAATTCTTTATTCTTATAAAGTGTCATAGACATAACATATAATTGATTGCTTAATCTTATCACTTCTCTATGTAAAATTGTAATTATGTTTCGATTAATGGAAATTAATATTAAAAAATACTTCAATGTAAAATAAATAAAAAAATATCAAAGAGAAAGTAATAAAGTTTGTTTTAATTAATATTATGGATTCATTCACTAAAATTAAACTCTTTTAATATAGATTATCCGAATACTGTTTCAATATAAATTCCAAAAACACATGCCATTTCATTAAAAAATAAATAAATAAATAGAACCACATAAACACATGCTTGTTGTAGTCATAAACCCTTTGCATTGGGTTCGAGAAAAGTGAGGTGAAGAGAGGTTGGGATGGCAAGTAGCGAGTTGATTTTTAGTTGGTCCGATGCCAACCTCTGTCTTCACCTAGGGCAACTCGCATATGCAGGCTAATTTGTCTATGAAGTTGAGAAAATACATAAATGCCAAAGCATGTAACTAAATCTCAGATGGGACATAAAGGCACGGCGCCCATTTTATTCCCTTTAGAAATTTTGGATTATTAGTTTGGATTTTACATCCCTTTGTCGAAACTTGGGGAAAAAAATGGAAATAGAAAAAGACCTATGACCATTTCATTTTTAATTAATCGCTTATTTTGCAATAGGGCAAGTCTCAACTTAGTCAAACTCAAGCCTCCTCCTTTCCAACAATGAGGACTTTATCGTTCAAAAGGGGTCCATTACCTTTCTTTGGACCATGTATTGGTGGGAAAGTTTGGTTACCAGCTCCCTTTACTGACCAATGAAACAAGATCATATTGACTCTCTTATATGAACGTGAAAGGGATTGGAAAGGGAGGGAGAGGATAGATTTTGGTACAAAAATCATGAATTTCTATCGCATATAAGGTGTGAATTGAATGGTATCATATGGCGAGCATGAAGGGCACATGCTAGGCAGCTCTCAAGTCAAAAACGAGAGCCATGCGATGTTTAATGAATAAATGATTTGTCACTATGTGTGTGTTTGTCAAAAAAGACCATGCCCGATTATTTGCCTCCTAAAACCGGCAAAAAATTATAAGACTTTGAAAAAATTTAATGTGAATTCCTTTGGACGACTTCTCTATGCATTGAAACTATATTCTAGAACACAGGACAGTGCTTCCATCGATCAGTTCAATTCAAGTTCATTGAGGGCTAGATATATGGAATACGCTACAACCCATAGATTAACTATGGTTTAACTTAGAACATTTGAGTATAATGATATGGAGACTTCCTAGCTCTAGTTATTAACACTTAAAATGACCATCATGGATTCTGATGCTTAAATTCTAGTAAAAGATACAGGAATATTACCATTTGAAAGATGATATTAACAAGATAGTTACTATAAAATTATTATTGAAGTTTCGACTAGCAAGTTAATTTTTTGAATTGATATGATTTATGAACAAAATATACATTAAAATTTTAAAAATTATTTATTTACGAGTTTAAATTTCATCAGTTATTTTTATTAAAATGATTCCGTAACAGATATAATTGCTCATACAAAAATTATTTATATAACAATTTATGTCTAACTTTTTTTTTTTTTTTTGTAAATATAAAGACTAACTATGGCAAGACTAGAATCTTATTTGTAAGAATTCTAATATATAAATATTAAGGAAACCAAAACCATAAAAATCAAGCTCCTAAAAATCAAATAATTTGAGCAAACTCGTAATTAATATATATAACAAGGAACTTTTTCCATAATATGCAATTTTACGGACAAGAGGCATTCGATTGTTGGATGGAATGAGAGAACATTTTTACTTGGTACCTGTCAATGGAGATGGACCGAGGAATTATTCCACGGACAACAGGAAGATATGAAACACGAGAAGACCAAGTATTACCAGATATTGAATTATTCAATTTCGTATGCCCATTGAAAACAAAATTTCTCTCTGATTTCCAAGTAAAAGTTAAAGAATCCTACCTAACGGTAAATTTTAAATCATTTTAATGTTTTATCATCGCATTAAAATATTCCTAACAATGAGTTCATTCAGAAAGCAGCCATCTTTAAGATTCTCTGGCCAAGACTGTTCAGACATCCCACTTATTTCTTGATCAATATAAGATTAGGGTTAATCATTTTTTTATAATGGGTATTTTTTTTAATCATTGATTATGTTGCTATAACTTTTTACTTTGCCAAAAAAATTGAAAGATTTTAAAAGAATTCTTCATATGTAAACATAAAAAAAATTATGTTTATGTGGCTTTTTAATTTGCAAAAAAAAAAAAAATCTAAAAATTTAAAAATTTACTATTCAAGTAAACTTATATAAGAACAATGTTATTTTGTATTTCAGGAGGAAAGTTTAATCCGATGCACAATTTAGAGCATGTCAAAAGTGTATTTCAATTTGAATAAATTATAATTTAATATTTATACTTTTAACACTAATAAATTAATTTCACCTTTTTAAAAAAATTTATTCCTTATAAGCCTTTGAATAGAAGTGACTATGTGTGTGTGATTGTGACGATGTGTGTTAGGAAACAAATCAAGTAAAAAAATACGATAGAATGATAAATACAACTACACAACATAAAATTTTTTAATGGTTTTGCAATGGTGCGTACTCCACAACTACGCATTACGATTTTTTATTAGGATTTATCAAATGATAAGATGTTATTTCTATTTAGAATGTCAACAACTAGAGTTATAAAAAAAAATCTAACGAGCTTATACATTTAATTTAATATTCTATAGATTTTTTAGGGATTTAATCCACATCAATCTTCACAACTTATACTATTTTACTATCATGTTAGTTCTATATAGTGTTTTATATTACAGTCTTCACACCTTAATAATAGATATATAACCTTAATAATATATATATATATAATATGTTATATTAAATGTCCAAAATACCTTGGGATTCATAATAAGGTTTATTGTGGAATATATAGGGTATTTTGAAAACAAAATATTAAAATGGTGAAAGCTGAGTAGAATGATGAAAACGCTTTGACAGCAAAAATGCTTTCTAAATAATGAATAAAGGCCGCACAAAACATAGAGGTAGTGTTACAGTTTTAGAGAGAAGAGAATAGACTATTTATAAACAAGAACTGAATTAATAAACATTATTACTCTTTCGATTTTGATACCAGTTTTCCTTAAAAAGAATTTCAGGAAAGAAAAATAAGCTTATCGTGACGAAATCAAACTCCGTTTAAAGAGAAAAATCAAAGGGAAGACGCGGTTTGGAATTTGGAGTTAGAAGCAGCCCACGTGAGACAAAATCTGCCGTTTTGTTTGATGAAAATAATCATTCGCCAAAGAATTTTCACAAGTTTTCAAAAATAGTACTTAAGAAAATTAATCAAAGATTAACTCTTTTTTTAGTCGGGGCTATTCACACTCTTAACTCTAAACCTTAGAGAAAATAATAACAATAATCAAACCTTAGATAATAAGCTGGTAGCTAAGGAGAACAAGTACTGACCACGTACCAATTGGTAGGGGTGAGCATTCGATTAAACTGTTCGGTTTTGTACGATTCGGTTCGATTTTTGATTAACCAAATTAAAAAAATTAAAAACCAAAACCGAACCGAAATAAATTCGATTTGGTTTCGAAATGTTTCGATTTTAACCAAAATATTTTGCTCGTAAAAAAAAAAATCATTACAGAGAGATGTTTTATACTAGCACTTAGTCCACTAACCAATAAAGTAACATCTTGTTATCAATTAATCCTTTTTATAAACAATCACAAAGCCCTTGAAGATTTTAACTAAGCTTTAATGAAAACAAATCCAAGTGTAATAAATTTGCTCATTCAAACACACTCGTATCCTAATTAATTACATTCTCTCACTTTCTTTTCTTACCCCAACGGTCCTCAAAATTTACTTCTCATCTGCGTGTTTTAGTTTCAACAAGAATGAAGATTGAAAAGTTAGGGATTTAGAAATTAGGAAATTTTTTACAATTTATTTTGATTTTCGATCGAAACCGAAATTTTTTTTCTAAAAACCGAACCGAACCAAAATAATTTCGATTTTTTTGATTCGGTTTTATATTGTATAATTTTATATTTAAAACCGAATCAAATTTCATAATTCGGTTTGATTTTATTCGATTTTCGATTAATCGAACCGTTTGCTCATCCCTACCAATTGGCTAAGCTTAATTACAAATTATAATTCTTAATTTTTACACACACGCAATCAAATATCATTATGTTCACAATTAATTTATGTAAACAATTAAATCATTTAACTCCTTCAGTTTACGCGTATTTCACAGTTTTTAATTGAGTCAAATATAATGATCAATGTTCAGAATAATCCATATGAATTAAATCATTTAACATCTTTAGTTAATTTGAATTTTAAAACCAAAAACATATGATTACTTTTAATATAATTATTTTTTACAAAAGTAATTATTTAGCCTCAATACTTTATAATAACTACAGTTTGAATGTTAAAATCATTTAACACCTTGATCATTGATCTTATGCGTATTTCGTAGTTTTTAACAATATTTTTCTAAAACAAAAATTATTCAAAAATATATTTTATGTTCCCAAAGATTTCGTGCTGAGTAGTAAATCATTTGAGTTTGTAATTCATTAAAATGATTGAGTTTTAAAATTATAATCACTCTTGGTTTGTTTTTCTAAAGATAGAGAGCTAGACCATGTATTTTCTCGAATTAAGCTCCAGAAGTTTGGTTTTTTTTTCAATAAAAATTAGAAATTTATTTGTTATTTTAAAATTACTCATTGAGTCAGAAAATATCATTCACGTGACACAGAGAATTTTATTTAAAATGCTTAACTGGAATTTTAGACAAAAAATCACATTGCAGATTTGAGAAAAATAAAAAGAGAAGAACAATAAGTCTTTTGTTGTATTTACATTACTTTTTTTTAAAAAAAGTTTAGAATGGTTTTTTAATTGGAACCAAACATTTTAGTCAAACTTATGCATCATGTGATTAATATTTTTCTCCTAAAAAAGTTTTTACATAGCAAGTGAATTTTTATTAATAATTAAAATTGATTGGATTGAATTGTCTAAATATAATGACTATAAAGTCAAATTTGTAGAATTGTTTACAGAAAGTTGAATTTGCTGATTTGATATAAATATAGGACCTCCAAATGGGTTTTTTCCAAAAATGATAAATAAATAAGTTCAATTTGGTGATGGGTAATAAATACAGTAAAAATTGAATACACAAGAGACATTAAAATATCACTTGTCTTTAATTGTATATGCTAGATAATTCAGTGAAAGATCTTTTCAAAATCTTATATCAACAATTACAAAATATAAACATTATTTAAAGTGACGTTATTCCCACTATTTTTTATTTCCGATTTTGTTATTTTCATTTTAAATTTTTGTGGAATGATCAAAGTTGCTATATTTAGAGTTTTTTTTTTTTTTTTAATGTATACATCTTGCTACAAGATTTGAACAAATGTTTGAAGTAGAAATTCTTTACTATCTAATGCTTTCATACCTTGTGTGTTCTAAAGGCACTAGAATGACCAGTGTCCATAGGAAAAGAAAAGAAAAGAAAAGAAACGAAAAATAACAAATCCCATAGGCGTTTAAAATTTTTAAGAAGCCTTAATTCAATCCCAAACTTATATATACATTCTCATTTATATCCCAAATATTTAAATTTTATCAGTTAGATCCTAAACATTTCTGATATTTCTCAATTTTGTCAATTTTTTTTTATAATTTAAGTATAATTTGCATAGTTTATACACCAAAACGGTGTCTATTCGGAGAAAATTTGATGAAAAAGTCAATCAAAATTAACTTTTCTTGTCTAATATAATACATATTCATGTATTAAAACTTCATTGATTTGAAGAAAATCTGATAAAAATATTGATGAACATTAACAAAGACTTGATTGAGAATTTTTTCTCAAAACATTTGAGACCTAGGTAATAAAATTTATAGGTTTAGGAATCAACTGAGAAATAAGTTTAGGACTAAATTGGGGCTTTTCTGAAAAATTTTAAGGTCCAAAAATCAACCGAATTGGACTGTGTGCCTTCCCAAACAGGTTTGCCACGAATTGACCGGTCCCATAGAGTTTCCCACAGAGTAAGAGACTTTTTGCATAGTTTTAAGGTAACGTCAATAATTCAACATTTTTTTTTTCCAAGTATATGCAAGTGGCTAGAAAAGTACGCTGATCTCCTGCTTCTAAAGTTCTACGGCAGTGATGATAGCTCCAGCAACTAGTCCTTACCCGCTTTTACCGCACTTGATCTCTTCATTCCTTGCTCTGCTCTAGTTTCTGGATTCTTTGCCTCGTAGCAATACAGCTATAGATACGGCTACAAAATACTGACTTATTACTCTGCTACAGAGAAAGAGACAGAGGGAGCATATGATGTTAGAAAATTGGCATCGATAGCCTTTGGCTTTTTGTGCTTTTGTCCAACCGCTGGTGAGAAAAGCTACAGAGAACATACTGTAGAAAACAGTTGACAGTACATAGCAGCAACTTCTTATAAAGAGCTACCTAAACCACTTAAAAACCCCTCCACCTCTCCCCCTCTCTCTTTCCCTTAAAAAAAGAAAATCTTTGCTTCAGTCCTCAAGTCAAGTGAAGAAAAGCATGGACGACCAAAGAAGTACTTCTGTTTTAAGCTGGGCTTACTACTGCCAGGGAAAGGTAACACATTTCTAGAATTTAGTATGTTTTTTTTTCTGGAGTAATTTGCTATCTGTTTTTCGTGTTCTCTGATGTGAGGAGTGTGATGGGGTTTTCTTCTCTTCTGCTTTAGGTGTACGAACGAGGTTTCTTTTCTTTGATTTTAAGAGCTAATTTGTATGGGAATTCTCTATTTTTTTTTACTAATGCAGAATATGGATGAAATAAGGAATTCCCTTTTGTACACGACTCTGGAGCTTGAGCAAACAAGGGTAGCAGTTCAAGAAGAACTAAGAAAGAAAGATGACCATTTGTTTCATCTCCAGGATCTTCTGAGCAAAGCCATCAGGGAAAGAGATGAGGCGCTAAAGAAATGTCAAAGACTGGTCATTGAGAAGGTCCTGTTCCAACAGCAGCAACAACATCACCAAAATGCTCCCGTCTCTGGGATTTCCAGCATTGAAGATGAACCCAGAAGAGGAATTGACTCCAGCAATGGCTTCTCATCATCAGATTGCGAAGAGAGCATAGTTTCATCTCCAGTCATTGACCCAACTCCACAACCATCCCAATTTTCCCAACCAGCAGCACAACAAACTATCCCTCAAGCAGCAATGGATTTAGTTCCTGAAAAGCCATTACCTGAAAAGGGAAAGCTTTTACAGGCAGTGATGAAAGCTGGTCCACTCTTACAGACTCTCCTTCTAGCTGGGCCACTTCCTCAATGGAGACAGCCACCGCCACCACTTGAGTCCTTTGAGATCCCACCTGTCACCATACCTTCACCACCACCCCCACCACCAGCACTTCAGCCCATCCACCAAGACTCATTTACCAACATTAGTGGTTGCAATAGAAAAAGGGTTCTCTGTGATGGCTCTGATTCTCCTACAGAAACCAAATATCGAAGGATAGTCCTCCACTGACAAACTACACAACCCACTAAGTTATGATTCACCATTTTTATATATTTATATCATTTTAATATACCATTAAAAAAATTAGTGAGGAATGGAATTGCAAGATGGGTATGAGACTGATCTAGCATTTTTGTACATAAGTTTGTTTAGAGAAGCTATTTCAAGTTGACTGAAGTTCAGTGAGGAGAAGACAGAATGGGCTTGTTATTGGCTTGTTTTGGCCAAAGTTTTTCTTTTTCTTTTTGGGTGGAGATTTCTGTCTCTCTTTTCTTTCTTTCTTTCTTTTTTCTCTTCTTCACATTTTAGTTTTTTTTCCAGGATGTGAAAGGGGGTTTGATGATTTTACTTGCGGTTGCATGTAACTGTAACTTAGATATGCTAGTTAAGTAAAAGAGTGCAAGTTTGAGAAGAAGAAAAAAAAGTGTGCGAATTTGAGAGCTAGAGATAAGAAATTCACAATCAAAAAAACATTGGTTGATGGGTGTGAAGTTGGTAGGATTGGAAGATGGGTAAGGCCAACAACCATAAGGTTTGAGAGACCTGCTTGTCTGGTTGAGTGGATCCCACAAATCAGAATCAGGATCTACTACTGGTGTGATATATGATTATATTACTCTCTTATTGAGGAAAAAGTATGATTATATAAGTTTAATTGTCTTGTGTTTTTACTCATAATCTCTCATTTTCACCTTTTCTCTCTATTTTGGTGCCACTCTGTTGCTCTTTGCTTGCTCCAGTCCCTACTCGTTTATGCTTATTTTAGCATAAACTTCTACCTTCCTAAGGTAACTCAAATAATGCAAGGATATTTAAGTTTGCTTGCCCATCACATGCAAATTGCAATATTAATACAAGTAAAGAAAGACACTGATTGATTGCCTGCAGAATAATTAAATCACTGCGGGAAACCCTAACCAAAAAAAAAAAAGAAGAAGCAAAGAATAGATCGGTTTTTACATGACTCAAAGTAGCCAACACAAGGAAATCTTATCTGGGACCTGCCATAGTTATAGTTGAAGCACAATTAAAAACAGGATTAGTCAATATTGAATTGTGTAGAGAGTTAATCTGTTCCCATTCCAAGGCAAGATAGCTGGTAAATGATAGAAGATTATGAGCTAATCAAGCCTATGGCAAATGGTTGGCAAAGCTAGGTAAGTTAAACAGAGGGGATGCCTGGGGCAGTTGTCCATGTACACATTAGACAAGAGTAAATTATTCTTTCATCCCTCCATTTTCAACAAGATAGTCACTTGGTTTCTCACTATTAAAAAATGTATAGTTATATCCTCTACTTTGTTTTCGTCCCTCCATTTTAATTGTTACGGAGGCGCTCAGCTGTCATACAAGCAATCTTTATAGTTTCAAAAATACCCTTTGCTTTAATTACACAACTGCCACTTATTGAATACCATGCAGGGTTTTTGTGAAACTAAGATAATTGATTATTACGTAGGGTTTAATAGCAAAAATTACCTCCAAATTATTTAGTTATAACAATTTAAGACTTATATTATCAATTTAAACTATTTAGAATCCAAAATATTATTAACTGAGAAAATGTTATTATTTTTTTGTTATCTCTAACAATCAAAAGTTGACCCTTAATTAGAATACGGTTTGATGATAAAATTTATCCTCAAACTTTTGAGTTTGTGACAAACTAAGACCTACACTATCAATTTGAGTTATTTGAATTTCAAACTTTTAATTTTTTTAGAGAATTTTTTTATTATTATTATTTCTTCTAACAATTAAAGTGATGATCATTAACTAAAATACTTAAAACCACATCATTTTAAGCATTTCAATTTTTTTTAGAATTAAATTTAATTTTGAAAAATATTAGTAATTCGATTTTTTTTTTAAAAAAAAACTAGATGGATCTATTGAACATCATTAATTATCTAATAACAAAAGTAAGATCCAAAAAAAAAACAAAACATCTTAGCTATCTTAAAGCTAATTTTTTAAAATTAATTTTAATTATTAAAAAAAGTTAATAATTCAGTTTTTTTTTTACTAAATGGATGTATTACACATCATTAATTATCTAACAAAAAAAAGTAAATTCATAAACAAAAAAATCATTTAAACCACCTTAAAGCTAACTATCATTAACATAAAATTGCAATTGAAATTTAATTCTCAAAAAAAAAAAAAAAACAAACAAAAGAATAGCCAACATTTTGATCGGTAGAAATAATAGAGAAGAATAAAATTTGCCAAAAGATTAACAATTTAGTATACAAATGATCTAAATTGATAATATAGGCTTTATTTTGCTACAACCCCAATAATTTGAAAGTAAAATTTTTTTATTAAACCATATATCGGTTAACGGTTAATGTTTTGACAACTAACGATAACGTGAAGAATCATAACATTTATTCAAAAAATAATAATTTAAAATTTAAATAATTCAAATTAAATAGTATAAGTTTAAATTGTTATAATTCAATAATTTTGAGGTAATTTTTGTCATTGAATCTATTTGGCAGTTTAGCACTACACTAACAATGCATTATCAAAAGGAGTAAGTTATTAATGAAGCGGAGGAGAGAGCTATAAGTTTTTGAAAATTGAGAGATTAAATTACAATTATGTTGAAAACTCAATATGAAATAATAATTGACTCATTAGACAATCGAGTGTATTTATTATAATAATGGCATTGACAACTCTTACAATCATTTCTTCATTCGAAATTGGTTGAAATTTGGCATTTTTATTGGGATGTTTATATTCAATTTATAGAAGAGACGTGGAATTTAGGCCGCAGACAAGTCTGTCTAGAAACTAACTTCATAATAGAATTTCAATATTTGCATTCTATTGACGATCATCGACGGTTTATAGTTATTTTGTTATCATTATATGCAAAATGCACTAAAAACTTTGGATGGTTCAAGTGTCTCATGTTTATAGAGAAGCGAACCACACAACTGATTGGCTCGCTAATTATGCTACTCTTTTTCCTTGGATATTTCTCATTTTTCTAATGTTCCAGTGAGTTGTATTAGCTTTATTTTAAAAGAAATAAGGAAATTGTAATTCTTAAAATATATAACATGAACTAGTTTATTTAGAGTTTTATCTCTTTTTAGAATAAAAAAAATATGGAAGAGATGGAATAGAGATTTGGATATGAAAACCGAAGAAAAACTACCCTGTTGTATACAGTGCAAAGTCTCTCGAACCTTGCTTCCGAGAACAAATTTTATTAAAAGCATTCAAGAAAGATAACTTAAATCAAAATTTGATAAATGATAGTAATAATAATAATAATAAATAAATAAAACTTTGAAATGAAGTCTGGACAAATGGCGGGCATGTTCGACTTTTTAAGCAACTTTGAACATGGCTAACTTGCCATTTGATATGACCTCTTCGACACAAAAAATTAAAAATGTTAGGCTGCAAAACCAAAAGCCGGCATGGATTGTCTGGTCTACACGGCAAAGGCTTAGAAATAGCAAAAGAAACAAAAACTTGACCAGAAATCCGTATGAAATTGTTCAAAAGATTAGGCAAGGGCTCCTTGCCCGAACTTTCACTTTGCAAGCGAAAGGTCACAATCAGAATTATTTTGTGGCACTAGCCTGAGGCTGACACCCCTTTCAACACCCTTTCGTCTTCGAAGATCATTCCAGGCAATGTCATCATTAGCCCGTTATACAAAACAACCAATAAATTATAGCCAGTGGTCAGTAGGGGAAAAAACCAATGATTAAGGGCTACCCTAACAATCGAGGGAGAGATAAACAGAAGTTTAAAGGACCAAAATAAATAAATAAAGCATGAAGAGACTGATCTATGCAGAGGAAAAAATATTTGAGGCTCATTTTTTATTAGAAAAAAAACCCAAGATTGTATGGAAAATGAGTTTTAATTATAATTTAATCCCTGTATTTTATCAGAAATTAATTGATTTCTGTAGTATCAAAAATTAATTAAGCTCCGGACAACATAGTTGGTTGCTCTCATGATAACCTCAAGTTTTGAAAATAATCATTAAAAAAAAAATCGCATTTACCCATAGTTGTCATCATAACTATCAAATGACAATAATTGCATTTACACAACCTATATAGAAAGAAATTCACTTCCATGATTTTTTTTCCCTCTAGTAGGTTTCATGAATTATCATTTTCCGGGAAAAAAAAGGCAAAATCTAATTAAAATTCAAAAATTCAAACCATGTCTTGCACTCCTCCGTAAGGACATAAATTAGTGAATTACGTTAGCAATTTCAGGAATGTGGTTTGCTCATTTCCAAGAGAAAAAAATATGTGAACTGTTAGCCATATAGAAAGAACTATTTCACCTCCCACTATTTTTTTCTTCTTTCAATAAAACCTTCATTTCAAATCCTAAATTGGGTTGCAGTTGACTGCCTTTTTATTAACTTTCTTTGATAGGAGTGAGATTTTTCTCATCCTTTGTTTATTTTCTATAGCTAGAATATGACCTTTACAAAGCTAAATTGTAGGCATTATTATCTTTCTATTCTAACAATTAATCCGAGACATTTTAGGGTCAAATACATCATGTGCTCATATATTATACCGAAACTATCATTGCAATCCTTCTACTCAAATATAGTTCACAACAAACCTTATATTGTTAGGCACTCGATACAAAATAGCTCTTTAGTTAATTTTTTTCGTTAAATTGATTGATTTTCGTTAATGACTAATGTTTGATCAATCAAGAAAAAATACATGTCAACTTAACGGCAAAAATATATATTTTTTAAATTAGTGTTTTTTTTTAATTTTTGAAAGTTAAAATAATTAATAATTATAATAAAATCATTAAAAATTGAAAAAAAAACCTAAAGAAAATTTTTAAAAGAATAAGATTTTTTAATTTCTAATGAATTTATAATAATTATTATTGAATAATTTTTTAAAAATATAAAGAAATTATTTTTCAAATTTTAATGATTATATAATAATTATTAATAAAGAAAAAATTAAAAAATATAAAGAAAATTTTAATGATCTTATAATAATTACTAATAAAGAAAATTTATAAAAAAATCTAAAGAAAAGTTTTTTTTTAAGTAGTAATAAATATTTTTTATTAAAATAATTAATAATCATTGAAGATTTCTTTAAATTTCTTTATTAATAATTATTATAAATATTAAAAAAATTTAAAAAAATCTTTACATATTTTAAAATTTTTCTTATAATAATAATTATTATACAATCATTAGATAGTGAAAAAATATATTAAAAATGATTTTAAAATAAAATTATATTTTTATCCTTAAATTAACACATGTCATCACTTGATTGATTAAACGTTAGTCAATTAACAGAAATTGGTCAATCTAATGGAAGAAGTTAATGGAGGGACTCGTTTTGCACTATCGTCCAATAGTATGAGAATTGTTATGAACTATATGTAGGTATAAGGATTTCAATAATATTTTTTTATATAAGATTGGAGCACGATATGCATTTAACTTAAACACCTTATAGCATGACTAATATGTTAAGTTATGGAGACTAATGTGGATGGAGGTTCATAGTATAAGGTGCTATACACACGACGAATCTCGCTAAAGGTCTATAGAGTATTGGGCAAGATGTATAGGCATGTTAGGCTTTTTCTTAAAACTCTAGTTGTCCACACTATAAATAGAGACAACATCACTTATATTTATAGCCGCTACTTGATAAAACCTAATAAAAAATCCTCATGCAGTAGTAAAGTAGGTATAATTATCGAACCACGTAAATCTCTATATCATGTGATTGTTTTTATCTTTCTACTCTATTTTTTGCTTGATTTATTTCCTAACAACTAGTATCGAGCCGTATGTTTACGGGATAAGAAGGAACGATGGCAGAAGAAGAAAAAGTCGGGATTGAAAAATTCAATGACAAAGACTTTGGGTTATGGAAGACGCAAATCGAAGATTATTTATATACCAAAAAAAGCTACACGAACTCCTATCAAGGAAGAAGCCAAAGAGGATGAAAGATATTGATTGAGTTATGTTGGATTGTCGTGCTTTAGGTGCTATTCAACTAACATTAATGCAAAACGTTGCTTTTAATAACATAAAAGAAAAGACCACGATAAATCCGATGATGGTGTCGTCAAATATGTATGAAAATTAATCTATCTTAAACAAGATATTTTTTATACATCGATTATTCAATCCGAAGATGGTAGAGGTCGCTTTTGTGACTAATCACATCAATGAAGTCAATGTGTTGATTAGTCAATTAAAGTTAGTAAGCATTGTGTTTAATGATGAAGTTAAAGCACTAGTTTGCTATCTTCTCTACTCGATAGCTGGTCCGAAATGGTAACAACAATAAGTAGTTCATCAAAGAATGAAAAACTAAAATTAGATAATGTTTGAGATTTAATTATCAATGAAAATCTTCATAAGAGTGAGTCAAAAAACCTTCGGTGTTCGCTTTAAGTACTCGATAGCAGAGGAAGGGACTTTTAACGGGGTTAGAATTATGGTCATGACATGTCAAAACCAAAGAGTTGAGAAAAATCTAAAAACCGTAAAGAAATCACATGTTGGAACTATGATAAGAAGGGACATTTTCAAAATCAGCGTAAGGCTACCGGGAAAAAGAAAAATCAAGATGATGACTCGCATATTTAACGACCGATGAAATTTTAGATGTATTAATTTACAATATGGATAGTCCTATTGAGTCTTAGATTCTAGACTAAGGTGTATTGTTTCATTCTACTCCATGTAAGGATTTCTTATAAAAATATGGTGTAGGAAATTTTAGGAAGATTTATCTTGTAAATGATGAATATTTGAATATTATGAGGAAATATAAGGTTAGTATAAGAATTGCCAATAAAATGAATGAAAACTATAAAATATTAGACATATTTTAAGACTTAGGAAGAATATGATTTTTATGAGAAAACTTGATGATATTGGATACACAACAATATTTAAAAATGGATGATGAAAGATAATGAAAAGGAATATGGTAATAGCACGAGACAATATGGTTGGGACTTTGTATAGAACTACTATAACAAGGGATATAACAATAGTGGTCAAATCTGATTATGATGATCATTCGATACAATGACACCAACGAACTTGATCACATTAATGAAAAAGGTTTAAAATAGTTAGCATCAAAGAAAAAATTATTAGAATTGAAACATGTTGATATTGGCTTATGTAAGGCTTGTATCTAGAAAAAAATAAAAGAGAGTCTCGTTTTTTAAAGTCTAACGGATCCTTAAAGAAAGAGAAGTTAGAATTAGTGCATACAGATATATGGAAATCAACCCTCTCGACTTTTCTTAGAAGCTCACGCTACTATATCACTTTCATTGACGATTCCACCGTAAAGTATGGGTTTCTTTTTTGAAGAACAAATCTATATGTTTGCTATATTTAAAAAATGGAAGACTAGAGCTAAAAATCGATCGGTCTAAAGATCAAAGCCTTAAACTTAGATAATGAAGAAGGGTACATTAACATAGAATTTAAAGATTATTGTTTGTATAATGGAATCAAAATGATCAAGATAGTTCCTATGAGACCAAAGTAAAATGGTGTTTCTAAAAGGATGAATAAAATTTGAATGAGTAAGCAAGAAGCATGAAATTGCATTTTGGTTTGTCCAAAGCATTCCGAGCCGATGTAGTGAATATAGTTGCTTACCTCATAAATAGAAGACCTTCAATTTCTTTGAGTTTCAAATTACTTGAGAAGGTATGGTAAAAAAAAAAAAAAAAAAAAAAAAAAAAGAGGTAAACTTCACACACTTAAGAACTTTTGGTTGTATTTCATACGTATATGTAAGATTTGATGATGGTAAAAAAAAAAGAGAGGTAAATTTCACACACTTAAGAACTTTTGATTGTATTTCATACGTATATGTAAAATTTGATGATATAGATAAGTTTGATCGTAAAGCTAGAAAATGTTTCTTCATTAGTTATGATTATGATGATTTTGGTTATTGATTTTAGGATGATCAAAATAGGAAAATCGTAAGGCATAAGGATATAAATTTTAATGAGAATATGTTATATAAGGATAGACTTAAGACATATTCTAACAATATAGGAAACTAGTTAGAAACAAGTGAGAAAAATTATTTAGAGGAGATTTTAGAGAATGATATACCTAAGATTGAGAAATCGGATGAAAAAGATGGAGAAGCTAAACCGTAACCGAACTAGTAACTCTTACTCCTCGCTTAAGGAAATCTAACAGAGTGTCAAAACCGATTTAAAGGTATTCATTTTATTTAAACTATATATTTTTTTTTACCGATGCTAGAGAACTAGAATTCTTTAGTAAAGCAATACATGTAGAAGATTATGTCAAATAGGAGTTAGCCATAGAAGAAGAGACAAGTTTTCTTGAGAATAATCGGACATAAACTTTAACCGTGTTACCGAAGAAAAAAAAAGGCTATGCATAACAAATGGATGTACAAAGCAAAGAAGTGCATGATGATAGTAAAAGATATTAGATAAGACTATTGTTAAAGGGCTTTCAACAAAAAAATTGACTAGACCGAGATTTTCTCTCATGTAGTTAAGATTACTACTATTATGTTGGTGCTTAGTATTGTTATTGTAGAAAATCTCCATTTAGAGCGAGTTAGATGTAAAACTATATATTTTTTGTTTTACATGTTAACCTTAAGAAAGTCATTTGCATGATACAACCGAAGGTTTTGAAGTTCCAAAGAAGGAGAAACTAATATGTAAACTATAAAAAAGTTTGTATGATTTGAAACAAGCTCCTAAATAATGGTACAAGAAGTTTGATAGGTTCATTTGTGATAATAGTTTCAAGAGATGCAAGATGGATCATTGTTGTTATACTAAAAGTTTTGATGATTGTTATTTTATTTTGCTCTTGTATGTTGATGGTATATTTGTTACAAGATCTAACTTGAAATTGATGAATAGGCTCAAGCAACAGTTAGTAGAACAATTTGAGATAAAGGACTTTGAACCATTATAATAAATATTTGGGATAAAAATCAATAAAGATGGATCAAAAGGTATATTGAATTTATCTCGGGAAAAGTGTATTTTAAAAGTACTAAGCGGATTCAACCTTTAGGATGGGAAGATCGAAATGCTCGTTTGGGAAGCTATCTCGGGCGTTCAAAGAAGTAGTCTCCAAAGATAGTTTGAGAGCAAAAGGAAATTTCTACAATCCTTTATACATTGACCATTGGAAGCCCAATGTATGCTATGATTTGCACAAGACCTAATATAGCTTATGTAGTGGAAATTGTTAGTATGTACATGACAAATCCAAGAAAGAAGCATTACGAATGAGTAAAGTGGATTCTTCATTTTCCGAAAGGTACTTCGAGTATGGCTCTTTGTTTTAAGAAGATTAACACTGTTCTATAAAGATTTATTGATACAAATTTAAGTGGTGATTTAGATAATAGAAAGAGTATAATAGGTTATATCTTTACTTTGGGTGGTACTCGTTGTAAGTTGGGTGTCTCGACTTCGAAGTGTATTGCTCTTTTCATCATTGAAGCTAATTATATAGAAGCTAGTAAAGAAATAGTTTGGTTGAAGAACTTTCTGAAGGAAATGGGTAAGGCATATGATGATAATAAGCTTTTTAGTAATAGTTAGAGTGTAATTCATCTTGTCAAGAATCTAGTCTTTCATGCAAGAACCAAACATATTCAGCTAAAGTATCATTATATCCGAGAGTTGTTGGATGGTAGCTTAATATGTTTGAACAAGATTTTGGGATTTGAGAATCCAATTGATATGTTGACCGGGACGAGTTATCATTGATAAGCTAAGGCCTTGCTTTGCTTCAGTCGACCTTCATAATTAATGATGAGAAGATACTACACTAGAAGGACTTAAAGTTGGTTGAGAAAACGGAAAGTTATAAGAGGTTTAGTGCTATTTAGAGATCGGTCTCCAAGTAGGAGATTGTTAAGTTGTAGAGATTGATATGGATAGGGGTTCGTAATATAAGGCACTACGCATACGACGAGTCTCACTAAAGATCTACAAAATATTAAGCTAGGTATATAAGGCCCTTAGGCCTTTTTCCTTATAGCCCTAGTTGTCCACACTATAAATAGAAGCAACATTACTTGTATTTATAGCCGTCACTTGATAAAACCTAATAAAAAATTTGAGTACAACCGTAAAGCGAGCGGAATTGTCGAATCACATAAATCTCTCGTGTTGTGTGATTATTTTTATCTTTCTACTCTATTATTTTGCTTGATTCGTTTCCTAATATGATATTCACCAATTGAAGATTTTCTTCTATCTCCAATTCTCTTTTTATTATGTATCTTGAAACTTAAGGTTGAATGGTATTTTTTTAAAACCAAACCAAATTGAAGTGAATTTATTTTGTTATTTTGTTTGGTTTTTAAAATTTTTGATTTGGTTTTCCCTAAAAACCATTTCTTTTCTTAGAACATGTTTGAACTTTTGATTATGATTTGAATTTTAGTAGTTCGGTTTACAACATGTTTGAAAAATCAATGATTTTTTATCATTATATATATTTAGATGTGGATTAGTAGGTTTGTATTAAATTTTTTATACCTTATTATGAGTTATGATTTTGTGTTTTAGTTTTATTTAAATAAATATTTATTATCTTTCATATGGATCGATTTACACCATTTAAACTAGAAGAAGGACTTCATAGTTTATGACACAATATTTTTTGCATATTTATATTTTAAAAAATATATACTTTTAAAAAATATTAGTTAGAAAAAATTGACTTGTAATTCGAGTTTGTTTGTTTGTTTTTTTTTCTTTTGGTAAGTTTAGTTAATCAAAAATCAAACAAAAACATTAAAAACCTACACTCGAAAACCAAATGCTCTCTTTTACTAACACTACAATAAAATTTCTATTAGATTTTAGAGATAATATGATTTGAGACGATTAACAAAAATGCACATCATATGATTTGTCTCAATCAACAACTACATTTCTTGACTTGACAATTGTATTATTACTCGTGATTTGTCTTCCTATTTTGCTCAAATCCTTCTTGTTCTTCTCTTTTATATATAGACAATTAACAAAAACACACATCATATAATTTGCCTTAATCAACAACTATATTTCTTAGCTTGACAATTTTATTATCACTAGTGATTTGTCTTTCTTTTTTCCTCAAATCCTTCTTGTTCTTCTCTTTTATATTTATGTGTGTGTGTGTGTGTGTTATGTGTGTTGGCCTATAGTAAACAAAACAAGAAAAAACTATTATTTTTCTTTTTCTTAATTCACGACCACTTGCGGTAGCACACACTTACGATTTGGCCTTTAATTTCCTTTCTTTTCCAATTTAGTGTTTTTCAAATTAATTTTTTAATGAATTATAATAACGTTACTTATAGGCTGAATCTTAAGCATACACGAAATAGATCTCCTCATCCTAAGGAGAAATCTCGACTTACTATCTAGAATTTATGTCTGTCCAAACTGGCAAATATAATTTCTTCTCGGGACTTTTTAATTTTATCAACATATTAACAAGATTTTTATCTTGAAGAATCATTCTCATTATCATCAATAATTTTTCTATTACCCCGTAAAGCCAATAATATCGTTAATCACTAAACTTTGATTCTTGACTCTTGTCATAAGTCGAATATTACGAAAGTTATTTAGCTCCTCCTCATCCATAAAAAAATACATTATTAAAAATAGATTTTTTTAGTAAAAAAGTGATATTGATAGATACATCTACTTATCCGAAACTCCACACTATGAAATGGAAGGTCCTACTCCCTTGCTCAACACTTTTCGTATTCATATCATTATCATTATCAATTATTGGATCAGTATTGATTCTATATTCTTTATTCAATACTCCTTCCTATGTGGCAATCTCCTTTGTAAAAGTAATGCAAGACTTCTTTGCTAATTCCTTCTTCATTCACTTGAGCTTTTTGTCTACACCATAATTTTAGAAAAGTTCTATATAGTGTTTGTAACTCATTAGATTAATCAAATCTTGAAAGTCACTTAAGCGTTCATCAATAGACATTCCATCTCCGTATTTTAAATTCACAAGCTCTCTAATCAAACAAAATTTATTTTGTACAATCTTTCATAGTTCTTTGGCATGTGTATCTTTAGATAGGTGATGAAACACTACTATCATCCACTCACTATGATAGTTCTAATAGCTTTTCTATGCTCTTTTTTCTAAGTATTATCGGTATTTTCTTCGGCTTGGCTTTACCTAATTCAATTCGATCAAATAAATTATGGTGATAAAGAAAATCATTCATCCTTAGCTTTTAAATCGAATAATTCGAAACCTTTAGTTTCAACATGGTGCTTGAATTATTTTTCTCCATTTGATTTACATAAATATTCCAACTAAAACTCTAATACAATTATTGAGAATTTAATCCCATTTTGTGTAAATTAGATTCTATAAGAAGACAATAAACCTAAATACACATAATAATTAAAAGCATAAAATAAATCAATCACAAGAGTACAACCATAAGAATACCAAATTTATGTAAAAAAAAAAAAAAACTCTATTTATAGTAGAAGAAAAAAATATGGGAGCAACTTCAAAATAATCCACTATAATAACAATAATAATAATAATAATAACAATATAATCATTCAAGTTTTTTCATGAACTCTGCAATTCTCTAGTTAAATCCTTTCATCATGAAAACTTATGATTTATGAAATCTATGTATTTTTATAAATCTCAATATTATATGATATCATCACTTTGAGTATTGGATAATTTTGTATGATTGTAATATTCAAGATAATGTTAGAAAATACTTTATTTTCTCCGTTTGTTTCACTCTACACACACTGGATCACCCCACAAGAAAAACAGTTTGTGTGCGTGCGTATGTCTCCCTCTCCTGGCCTGGCAGTAGACAAAACAAGAAAAATTTTTTTTTTCCTTTTATTCATCGCCACTTGCACTAGCAAACACTCACTGTTTGAGCTTCAATCTCCTTTCTTTTCCAATTTAGTATATATTCCTATTTAATCATTTTCTAACTTTTTTGTTTTTCATTTAATTTTTTAATAGGTTATACTAATGTTATTCATGGATTGGATCTTAAACTTAGATTAATACACAGTAAACGGGCCGAAACCCATTACCGGGCATTAAGCCCGTGACATAGGTAATGAAAATAGGAAAGAAAGAAGAGAGACAAAGCCAAACCTAACTGTTGTACTGCACGTCACACGAACAATTATTTAAACAACGAGTAAATTTTATATTAGTCCTATTTTTTAAAAAATAAATCAATTAATTTTTTTATTTTAAAATTTAATTATTTAATCTTTTAATAAGAATTGATCATGTTTAATTTAATATTATTTTATTTTAAAAATTGTTATTTTTTTCATTAATTTTTCTGTCTTTTTTACTTTTTTCTATTTCTTAAAATAAAAAATTAAAATAAATTAAAAAATTAAAAAAATTATATATATATTAAAAAATATATTTTTTCAAAACAAGAGAGATTAGTTAATTCATTCTCAGCACTAAAAGAACTAATTTGTAATTTGCTCTTTAACTACGACGTACTCTCCATTAAAAAAAAAATAAAAAAGAGAGATAGAGCAAGGGTTTTATATTTTTTGCCTTCTCCAAATCTCGAGTAACAGTAAGGATTAGTGCAACCCTGTAAAAACTATATTATTACTAGTACTACTCCAATGGCTAGAATTGAGCCACAAAGTTCAACAAGAAGAAAAGAAAGACTGCCTTCCTTCTTCAAGGTCTTAATTGGCGACTTCTCTAGCCAGTTGGTAATCTTTTTTATCTTTTGCGATTAAAATATTCTTTTGTCTTTCTTGGAAGCCAATATCTTGTATTTATTTGGTCCTTGAAACTTGTTTTTGGCGTAGGATAAGAGTTATAATCGGGACGTCGATGTTTTTCTAATTAATAGATAATTAGCGACCTTTAGCTCTCTTAAGTTGTTCTTGTTTTGGAGTTTATTTCAATGAAAATAATAATTGACTAAGCTTGCGATAGGTGAAATTAGACTGTCTTTTATGGGTCGGAGGCTTAGGTTTCGTTGTTGTACATTGCACATTCACCGCTTAGCTACAACTTGACACAACGAGAATCCCTTGTTTAAGATAATAAAGACACCCATCAAGACCAAACGACCTCTTAGATTTCCAGCAAAACCTTGAAGATTGCTTGTACTTTTGGAAAAAATTACACTAATCTTGTAGTATATATACTTGTTGTTCAAAGGATAATGATAACATTGTATGCTTGTTTAGTTGTCTTTTACTTTATTCAATATTTTGGGTGAATTGTCTGTTATATATATATATATAGAAAGAGAGACAGGCAAGAAAATAATTGAGGATCCAACTAAATTATTTGATAAACTTGATGCATTTTCATTTTTTGAAGATTTTTGTAGGGTCGATTTTATTAGCTTATTTCAAACCATTTATAGCCATAAGGTTTGCGATAGTTAAAATAAAATAGTGATAGGATATTGATTTAAGAAGTTTTACGTTATACAGGATTTTATGTAGTTTGTAAATAGATATTTTGAAGAAGAAAAAAGTGATTAGCCTCCATTTAGATAAGAATAATGAAGCATTGGATGACTGGCTTTCATATATGTGAAAACAGAGAACACAGAAAAACGAATTGTTGAATTTATATGATGCAATTTTAGATTATTCGAGCCAAAATTTGGATCATTATTCACCAAAACTGGTAGAAAAAATATTTCTTTTATATTGATAACGTGGATTTCCTTTTGTTATAGAGGATCCCACCGAAGTTTGCAAAGCATCTTGAGAGTAATCTGAATCAAACGTTTCGAGTCCGGAATTCTGCAGGGGACTGCTGGTATGTTCGCATTGAAAGGAATCAGAACATTCTGTGTCTTACAGAAGGTTGGAGGGAATTTGTGCAAGATAATGCTCTAGAGCTTGGAGACTTTCTAATTTTTTCATGCTCTGGGATTTCAGACTTTGATGTCACCGTATATGGAAAAGATTGTTGTGAAAAGAATGCGGTTGCTGCAGATGAAAAGAAAACAAAATCTCCTTCCTCTGAAGGAAATCAAAATGAGGTTGATCAACCAGTCAGGAAGGATAAGAAGTGTGGCACGAATGTTAAACCGATTGGCGTGGACTCTGATAGTGACATTGAACATGAAATTAGCACGAGTAGCTTACAAGATCAGCAGCAGAGTCTGTGTCGAAAGGAAAGTCAAGAAAAATCTCGGGCTTTCGAAGCCATTGAATTTGTCTCTAAGCATCCATCGTTTCAAGTTCGTATGCAAAAATCTTATTTGCAACATGGTTTTTTGGTAAGCTTCGATCCTGAACCTAACCTGATGTTTCCATTGAAATTGTTTGACAAGTTAATTTAAAGTGGAATCTTTAGCTAATAATTTACAAGGCAAGAACTTGGATGTTACGTTCATTACTGCTTTCATCATTTTCACCATTGATTGATTTTCGTTATGATAACATCAAACCATTTATTACATTGTGCAGAATCTACCAAAAAGGTACTTGATGGAGTTCACTAAAGGGGCAAAACAGAATGTAACACTTAGGATTTCAAAAAAAACCTGGTCAGTGAAATTGACACCCTCAGGACACCATCTAAGGTTACGAGAGGGTTGGAGGGCATTTGCGAAAAGCAATTCTCTCAAGATAGGTGATATTTGCATCTTTGAAGTGTTAGAGGGGACTGCTCTTGAGCTACAAGTTACTATATTTAGAGCCTAAGTTGATTAATGCTTGTTTTGTTTTGCTTTCCTACCTTCTTTTTGTTGTAGTAATGGGGAGTACTTTTCCTCGGAATGGTGTATTCTGAAAAAAAGTTGACCATGCTTTGCTGTGAAAACTACTGAATTTGCTATGTTATTTAAATATTGTGAACCTGATAGGTATCATTTTTGTAATACACGATGCTCAAAATATAAACATTTTACACTCCGCTTAATTATAAAAATCAAATGTTCAGATTCCTTCGAGCATTATACATCTCAGCAACCTAAAATATGGGGGAAAGGGAATGAATAGAAGTTCTAACCGCATAAAAAATTTAACCTTTTATAGTTCGAAAATTTTGTGAGAATAATAATAATAATTAGTTTAATTAGATGGAAAAACTCCTCTAAGAGACTAAAATATGTTTTTTAGCCGTTTTTCTGAATTCATTTCGTTAGTAAATGTGGTATGGATCGCATGAATGAACTTCATTTGCATCTGAAATGGGATGAATGAAGAAAGAAAAGGATGCACCTGCTGTTTAGTCTGGGATTTCATAAACCTTTTAGTGAATTTTTTTAAAAGGATCATTTACTTACAAATTCTCCAACTATCATACAAGTTTCACTTAGACCCTTGATCTTCCAAAAATTTTAATTTCACAATTGATTTATCATAACTCTACGATTACTTCAATCTCAGTCTACAGACTCCATAGATATAACATGAATGTTGCGGTTCTGAACTCACCCAAAGATCACAACATCCTCATCTGTTTTTTCTTCAATCTTATTATGTATGCGTTTATTTCTTCTACGGCACGCATTGCTCAGTACTTTTGGAATACAATCCAACTTAGATTTTAATAATAAATTTTATCAAATCACCAATTCACATATCCAGATGAATTAACCTCGTATATAGATTATGAATAGGATCATTCTTGAAAGTAACGGCTCTTAATGTATCTAAACTTCCTTCTCCAATTCTGTTGAATGTCTATAAGACCAGGGGAAAAAAATGGCAAAAGAAAAGCATCACCGCGGCTTATCCTTTTTCGAGCTGTCAAATCAAGCAAAATTCCCCATTTGAAAGTTCTTTATGTTCAGCATCGCAGCTCAAAAAAATCTACAAACTGCGAGTAGTATCATACTGCAGAATTGGAAAAGGAAAACTCATTAAGAATCAAAAATAAGTTTTTAACTCATTTAAGCTACTAGGCATGAAGTTTTTAACTCATTTAAGCTACTAGGCATGCATTAACAATCCAAATGCACAACCTTGCTAATGTTAGCACACAACATTTGTTTTTGTTTGATACCTAATACCAATACCTTTTTCTCTTGTTTTCAAGGTGAGATGGTTATTAAAAAAAAAAAAAAACTGCTTCCATTTCGAGTCAATAGGTTGACAAATTGGCACGTCCTTCGAAGTTTTTCCTTCTACAAATATTTTTCTGTTGGAGCTTTCCTCAGTCCTTTTATTAAGCATAATGCTGCGAATCAGGCTTTATATCACCCTTCAATTCAAATTAGCAAAAGCAATGTCTCCTTGCATGCTATGGATTTCAAACATTCACGATTTGCCAGGCTTGCGGCAGCAAAAGGATCAAACGGAATAATCCAGCAAAAGGTCGATTGTTCAGAGCAGGTTCAATGGACATTATAAAGCAAGGGAAGAAAAAAATAACAACTGGTAGAGACTAATCTACAGATTATCCTTCAAACCAGTAACTAATCACGCTTTGCTAGGGTAATCACAAGAGCAAGAGAATGAAGAAGACCTAAAAGCTTCGAATTTGTCAAACTATTCCAAACCAACGCAGCAGATACAATATAATTCAGCAACCCCTGCAAATGAACAGACAGCCAATACAATCCCAGACAAGCCAGTAAATTTGCTGCTTAATTATCCTTCTAGGCCTATCTTGTTATAGGTAGTTTGAAGGCATTGCTACTGTTGGCTTTAATCATTATCATTTTTTCGGAGAAAGGCAGAACAATGACGATAAAATCACAACCAACCTGTCGAAGATGTTAAGATTTCTCAGGATACGAGAGAGGAAGGAAAAAAATACAACCTTAGAAAAAATAAAATATATATATATATATATACACAAATAGCAGATTTGAGATGAAAGAGCAATTAGATGATCGCTATTCTTCATATTTCTATAGGGAAGACATCTGATCTCACTTCTTGACTAAATTATGATAAAGCTTAACAGAAGACTTGGTCATGCAATTAGATACACTTCACGAACCACAACTTTACAAGCTATGATTTTGTAAGCAAAAGGAGAAAAAGGATTTGAACTAGGATGGCCAGAATAAGTCAAAAGATAGAGCAGAAAGAAGTGGTATAATGTTTCTTATCCATGTTCAAAAAATAGAAAACTATTGACTGAAAACGCTAAAAAAAATAATAATAATCGACTTAATGCTACTAAAAAACTTGAACCAAAAAAAAATCATTACCATGCCCTCTAAAATCCCTCATTAAGGTTTTGAAAGCCTTCCCTTTGGTTGTTACCATCACTATTGTGCTTCTGAGGCTTCTCTTCTTGACATGTGGTGTACGCTGCTGCTGTTTCATCGTGTGGAGGTAATTGTGAAATAGTTTCTGCATTTGATGCTGCTCTGGATCTTGTAACCCTCCCTTGGCCTGTACCATTTGGCCATTTTTGCTTCTGCTGATGATTAAGCTTCTGCCTTTTCTGCTTATGCTGATACTGTGGAGGCCATGTTACAGTGAAAGTTTGAAGTGCAGCTGAAGTTAATCTAGGTGGCCTTCCTGGGCCACGTTTCGTGGGTTGTTGCTCATTGTGGGTCTGATGGTCTGAGGATAGTTTTCTTACTGTGAGCTCTGTACTAGGATTGGCTTTAGGCCTTTGGCCTTCAATCTGAGACAGCAGCTCCTCGTGACTGTCTTCACCATCTACAGGTAAAATTTCCCCAGCAGCATCCACATCAGGCTTTAGCTTAATAGGTCTTCCTTGATGTTGATATGTCAGTAGACTATTCTGTTCATTTTGATTCTGTAAGGGCAGCGATTCTTCCATGGTTTTATCCATTGCCTGTTCAACTTGGGAAGAGCATTGCACTTGAGGCTGTAGTTGCCAATTCTGTGGTTGCTGTTGCTGTTGCAGCTGCTGCTGAGTTTGAATAAAATCCCCTGCTGTTGTTGGTTCGTCCTGTCTTGGATTTTCTATCATTTGGACATCACCAGATGTTATTGGTGCTAGCAGGGATATGAGATACTTTTGGTTGCCACAATGTTTCACTTCTTGCTCCACTGATTGAGATAATTTCTCCACTTCTGTTGGTTTTTGCTTTTGAGGTCTTCTGTTGATGGGGTGATCTAGTTTCTGTTGCCTGTCTAACTTTATGGAAGAAAGGGTCAGATCATGATCATTTGCATTTGTTGAATGTGCTTGATTAGATTCAGATGCCTTTGAGCCACGAGGCCGTTGTTGCCTACGGGGCAGCTCCACTTCTATTTTCCTTAGCTTGCTACAATCACCCTTCTTGTTCTGATTCATCAATCGGGATGATTCATCTACCACAAAAATTTGTTTTAGATCTTGAAGCATTTCAGTGTTACGAATTTGCCGATCATAAGTAACTCCAGCATTAACTGATTCAGATTTGGATGCCCTTTGGTCCTGAGGATGTAATTCTTTCCCTTGCGTATGCTGTTTTGTCTGGATTTGTTCCTCTGCAGTGGTCATTTGAACCTCTATAGGTCTTTCTTCGATCGACAGTTCAAGTTTCTGGTCTTTAACGAGCTGCATAGAGTACATAGCCATACAATCAATTTAGACATATCTATTGAACAGTAGGTTCTATGGTATTCTATATTTAATGCCGTTCAGAATATGTAATCGGTTCTATATTCAGTCTGTTTCATATCATCTCCATTTATAATAAATCACAGCAAAGGAATTGAAGGCCTAAGAAAACACATGAGCAGTAAAAGATAAAATGAGCGTATCACTGTTCCTACCACAGAATCAAGTTTCTTTGCATCACCACAAGGAACAACACACTGCAGCTGTTCATGAGACAATTGCTCCACTGCAAGCTTAAACCCTGGAGGCCTCTTAGGCTCAACCTGGTTTGTATCTATAGTTAAGTCATCCTCCAAAATAGACAAGTTTTTCTCCAATGACATTTTCAGCCCAGGGACATCTGATTGCTGCTCCAGCTCAACATGCTCCATATTGACGGAAGTATGAAGATCCTCTACAGCTGTCCTGTGATGCTCTGATTGCTGCTCCAGATTCAGCTCCTGTGATTCCGTGTGTGCATTTGAAGAACCTGCAACTGGACAAGACTTGGACCACTTTTCTTGGCCAGAAAGTTCTAAATGGCCTTTGAAACTAGGAAAATCTTGATGTTTCTCCACCTGAAGTTGCTGTGGGTCCATGATTTGCAGAGCGGGAGAAATACCAATTGATTCTGGCTGATATTTGAGCGCCCCTTCATAATTGCCAGGCAAAGGCTGCCTTTTCTGTTTTTGAAAAGATTCCTGCAATGCTGTTATTTCAACATCTACAGTTTTTTTAAGTTCAGGCAGCTCAATTTTCTGATTCTGCCCTAGCTGCACTGAACCGATGGGTAGATAATTGGAATTTAGCAATGCTTTAGGCTCTGATTCACATTTGGCTAGTACTTCTCTCGTAATTGGAAGGAAACCATTATTATGTGACCCTTCCATTGAATTCAAACAACTAAAAACTTCCATCAGCTCATGCTCAGTTTCTTTTAACTTCCTCCACACATTTATGCACTTCTCCTATCGATCAAAGTAAATCAAACAAGCAGTTAAAATGTTGTTCATCAGACAGAATAAAGGGAGTTTTACAAATTAATATCTTACAAGTTCAACTTGTGAGTAACTAAGTCCAATTTTCATCATTTACCTTCATAGTATGTAATAACAGTGACGATCCAGGATGGTCCAACTGTTGACTTGTCTGAGAAGAACTTGGCATAGTGATCGTGGCTTCATCTTCAGGTTTCTCAACATAAGATTCCGGTGTATGGCTGTTATTTAATCAGTAAAGGAGCACAGATAAGAATAAATTAACAAGAAAGACAGAAAGAAACAATGTTGAAAACTAAGAACAGAGCAAACCTAATTTCTGTAGCATTGTTCCCCACTTCATTATCTTTTTCTTGCAACGTCTTTCGCTCCCCAATCACTTCAATTTCTTTCCCTCGTGTTTCAATCTTCATATCAATGGTTCTTATATGTGTTTGCTCTAAATGAGGATGTTCCTCAGCATACAAATCTTGTGAACTTTGAGGTCCAGCTTCGCTGTTAATTCCTTCATTTTCCAGATGTTCAACATTATTGAGATCTTCAGTTACTTTACTTTGACGTTCAGCTCCCACTTGAACTTCAGTTACTTGGACTTCTTCTAGTTGTAATTGACTTCGTTCTCCAGCTGCCTTGTTTCCACTCACTTGGATTTGTTCTTTACCATGTCTTCCCTCATCTACTCCTTCGGCGAGCTGCCTATATTTTTCTTCTTCAATCAATCTCGACTGTCCTTGAATGACTTGAGAAATTTTTTCAGCTGTCATCTCGAGCCTCTCTTCCTCAGATGACATGACCCGGTCTTCTTGTAAATGGTCCTGGTTTTCAATGCCTTCACTTTGAAGTGCTCGTGGTTCATTCTTTTTATTACTTTCAGGTTGATCTTCTACTTCCATAATTGCATTCCGATCTCCCTGTACGTCAATTCTTTCATAGACCTTTTGCATCTTATTATTTCTCCTGTCCTGTTTACAATGCGCCAACTGCCTCTTTCCCTGGTTTAACTCAGGAGGGTAACTATCCACAGCTGGAAGCATAAAACGGTTTTCAGGAGTAAAAACTATCTCTTCTTTCTTCACAAGTTTCTCTAATTGCTCAATTAATTTAGCCGCATGAACAACCTGAGAAACATCATACTTTCTCGTGATAAACTGTGATATTGAATTCTTGGTTGATCCCCCTTCTTCATTTAAATCCATAATTGCCTCCTGTATCATCTGTATGAATAAAATCACATAGGAAACTAATCAATGACAATTTCATTCTTTCTTTTGTTCTTCCAGAATAACCGAATATAACAAGAGTAGGACTCAAACCAGACCCTCACACTGCTACACCTCCCCTTGCTTTGTAAGGAAGAGTGCTGCTACACTAAAGACTCATTGGTACTAAAAAAAAAAAAAAAAAAAGAAAAATCCAGAGAAGCAGACATAAAAGGAAAAGAGAGCATACAAAAGGGTAAACTGGGTGATGTGGAGTGTGATCTATGGTGGCCAGCTGCTGTTTGATGTAAAGTATTTTGGTTTGGTCTTGGTTTGCCATTTTCACATTCATGTCATCCACATCGAATTTCAGTCCCTGTGCATTGCAGTACAAATCAAAACAAATTTAGCAATTGGTAAGCAACCACCCGGCATACAAAATGCCATAAATTTCGAAAGCCAGCAATTCACCAACATAAAAATTATCACTGTAATGAAGATTGCGGAAAAATATCAGAAGCACCCATTTTTAAAAAATTTATTTTCGTTTTCTTTTGATTATTCTTTCCTTCACAGCTTAATTTAAAAGAGAACTCCTAGAGTTAAGTCTCGACTCACATTAACCTAACATAATACATCTAAACTTTGCGCATTGCACGAGTATTTATTCAGATTTCCGGAGTAGTTATTGTGATTATGTGAGTGAACAACAATCTATCAGACTACCTTATAATTTAGAGACATGTTAATCACAATTCAAACCCTTTTTTTTTTTTATTGAGAAACAGACATCTATGCAACAAGTTCAATGTGCCCACCACAAAGAAAAAGACATGCAAAGCTGGTGAAATATAAAATATAGCAGTAGAAGAGAGACAAACGCGAATAGAAGCATCATCCTTTATTACCCTCATTGTTTTTGCTCTTTTCCTCCTGCGACAACATTAAACCAATAAAAAGTAGAGCTTGTCAGAACGTGACAAACTGATAAAGACACTGATGCTGATACTAAAAGACCGGAGGAGAGAATCCAAAACCCAATTCAGAAAAAAATTGTGTTTAAATCAATGATGATAATTATGTTGTCTAATTATTATTTAAAATTTTGAATCCATACCAGGTTAATCCAATGCAGTAAGGAGAGAAGAGGTTTTGATGCTTTTACAGTTAAGAGCAAATTTGATTGGTTGTTTCAAAATAATTGCAAGGGTTTTTATCAAGTTTCCTGCTTGCAGAGGAAATGCGAATCGTTTGGAATTAATTGCATTGCATATCTTTGATACGTACGGCCGAAGTTAATGATTCCTTTTCCTTCTATTTCAATGATCCAATTGATGCTTCCTTTTGGGTAAATTATAAATTAATCTCTCTAGTTTTTCAAAATGAATTAAATAGTACCTCTAGTTTTGAAATTTAGTTAATTAGTTTCTTTGTTTTTAAATTTATTTATAATTTAATCTTTTTCGTTTTTTTTATTTATTTTAATTTTATATTTTAAAATTTTGATAAATAATATGAACTGATGTCGCTGTAATGAAGGAATTCATCTATCTAATTGGAAATATGAGGCCAATGGATAGAAATTTATGGTATTTCTTTCGTTGCGTGGGGGAAAAAGAATTTGATGCTACCAATCAATAGATACAGATTTTCTTTGATATACGATTCAGTAACAGAAGGCGTATATACTCTCAAGAAGATTAGAGAGTGGTGCTTCAAGACATGTATGAAATTATTAATTTAAAAAAAACATTTTTTAAAATAATATAATATTAAATTAATTATATCAATACTTGATTAAAGAATTAATTAATTAATTTTTGAAATAAGAGGGATTATTTAATTTATTTTATAAAACTTAAAGGACTAATTTGTTATTTACTTTTTTGATATATAATTAAGTTAACCCTTCCTTAGATGACACTCGGTCAATTGCCCGCGTTACGTTGAAGTCCGATAGAAACAAAATTATTTTCAAATTTAAAATTTTTTAAATTTTTTAATAATTTTTTTACTTTAAAAAAAACATAAATCATTCTTTTTTATGAATTGATTTTAAAATAAAAAAATATAATAATTTTAGCTAAAATATTAATCAAGAATTGAAAAACAAATTTTAAAATATAAGTTTTATAATCTTGTATTTCAAAAAATAAAGATAGAATTAACGGACGGACATTTGCAAAAATTAACAAATGAAAAAAAAATTCTTATTTAATGCTAATAAAAAGATTAGTTTTTGAAATTACATGTGCAACGTTATAGGCACATAGAACAAAATCATTTAAAATTTTTATTATTTTTTTTATTTTTATTTAAGTATTACCATATTTTTGTGTTTTTCATAAAATTTCTGTTTAAAAAAAGATGATTTATGCTTCCTTATTCAGAGATTCTTAAATAAAAACATGTAATAATTTAAACTTTATATTAATTAATAATTAAAAAGAAAATACTTTAAAATTATATATTTTTACAAGAATATATCCAAAAAATAAAGTTACAATTAATGTATAGACTTGCATAAAAATTAACCAATGAAAAAATTAAAATTTATTCTTATTTAATGTTGATGAGAAGATTATTTTTTTTCAAGTATATGCATTAGAACTATATATATATTTATGTATTTATGTACAAAATAATCAACAAAATTAGCATAAAAAACTATATTTGAATAATTGGTTGGTTCCTTTAACAAATTGTTTTCATTATTTTATTTCAAATAAATTGGTTATATAATGTTAAAAAAAATATTCATAGTAAATAATTTGTATTATGTTGGTATACGTATAGTTAATTTTTAATAAAATCAACGATTCAATAGTTTTTTTTATATGTCTTGATCATACTTAGTGAATTAAGATAAATTATTTAAAATACACTTTTAATATTTTAGAATAAAATAATTATATATTTATATATGCGCAACTATCATTTAAAAATTTTAAGAAGTCATGATATATATTATACCAATTTATTTTTTGAAAAAGAAAAAATAATCATGTTTTAAAATTTTATTCTAAAATTCAAACATAGAGAAAAATAATTTGCTGGGTGAAAATGAAAGAAAAAGTATATTTATCGATAAATAAAATTTTATATAAAACATATTAATTTGAGAATTTTCATAAAAAATGATAAATTCAAAGAATAAAATTTAAATGATAAGAGTAATATAAGACGAAGTATATGTTAATTTTAAAATATAAAAAGATAGTGCATATATATATATATATATATGGGTGAAAATGAAAGAAAAATGAAAACTAAAGATTGAAAAAAAAATGTTACAACATAGGGGATGAAAAATAGAAAAAAGCATTAAATTTGTATATTAAGGGCCAAAAATACACAAAAATAACTTAAATTGCCATCAAGTGAATAGTAATTTTATGTATATTAACGAGTAAGTGAATAGAAATTTTAGACATATGAATAGTTTGAATTCTCGTGCTACGTCGCATACCGAACTAAACATATTTATTTCAGTTGGATAACATATATTATGTTATTGATTAAATAAAATATATTAAATTGTCTATGTGTGTGTGTGTTTTGAAGTAAAAAAAATATGATTTCTTCGTTCTTATGAATTTATTCTTAAATAAAACCCATAATAAACAAATTTTAATATAAAATTTTTAAAAACAACATCTTAATATTTTTCTTTCATTACATTGAATAAAAAAAATAAAGCAACAATTAATATAAAAATTTGTATGAAAATTAACAAATGAAACGTTTTTACTGATGAGAATATTATTTTTTAAAATATATACATTTGATTTATATATTTTTTTTACAAAAGAATGAATAATATTAGTATAAAAAATTGTATCTGAATTATTTGGTGATTTTTCTAAAATATTATGTCAATTATTTTATATGAAAAATTATTTTAAATATTAAAAAATAATAACAAATAGTTGGTATTATGTGTAGATGCATAGTTGATTTTTAATCAAATCAATGGCTCCAATGTTATTATTTTTTATACATTATGATCGTACTCAATAGGTGAGAATGTATAAAATAAATTAAAAAATATTTAAAAAAATTAAATGATAAAATATATATTGAAGTTAATAGAGTCTAGTAAAAACTAAAAAAATGATTTCGATAAAATTTGATTATTAAAAAATAAGAAAATACAATACATATACTCAATTTTTAAAATTTGACTATATAACAATTAAGCAAATAAAAAAAGGTATAAAAAAACTTATTTGAATCCATACATAGAGGAAATAAGTCATGTTTATTAATAAATGAAATTATAAAAAAATAAGAATAAAAATTAACTTGATGAGAATTTTTATCGAAAAAATCAATTTTAAATAATAAGAGTAGTTTATATTTATTCTAAAATCTAAAACATATTGATAAATGTTAAAAAAAAAACTATCGTATATATTATATAATCGTCGGTTTGTATAAAAAAAAAGTAATGATTGATTTTTCAAAATTTTAACACCTAACTAAATAAAAAAAGAACATAAATTGATGAAAAAAGCAAAGGAAAAAAAAATAATGATTGATTTTTCAAAATTGTAACACCTAACTAAATAAAAAAAAGAACATAAATTGATGAAAAAAGCAAAGGAAAAAAAAGTCATGAGTAGTGTTATATAATCATCGGTTTGTGTGGAACAAGTAACAATTGGTTTTTAAAATTTTAACACCTAATTAAATAAAAAAAAGAACATAAATTGATGGAAAAAAGCAAAGAAAAAGAGCAAAGGAAAAAAAGGCATGAGTAGTGCATTAGTTAGGGAATTAAAATTTTTATTTTAAAAATTTAGAGACCAAAATGAAACAATCCGAAATTTTAATAAATAAATAAATAACCTAAATTAAAGGAAAAAAGCAAGGAAAAAAAAAGGCATGCATAGTGGAGCAACTTGAAAAAAAAATATCGTAATAAAATCTAAAAACATATCATATACATATAAAAAATATTAAATATATTATTTAATTATCAGTTTGTGTAAAAAAAGTAACGATTGAATTTTAAAAAATTTAACACCTAATCAAATAAAAAAAAGAACATAAATTAACGAGAAAAAAGCAAAGGAAAAAAAAAGGCATGATTAGTGCATTAGTTAGGGGATTAAAATTTTTATTTTA
This sequence comes from Dovyalis caffra, assembly GCA_963924115.1. Classification (NCBI taxonomy): domain Eukaryota; kingdom Viridiplantae; phylum Streptophyta; class Magnoliopsida; order Malpighiales; family Salicaceae; genus Dovyalis; species Dovyalis caffra. The sequence goes on along the minus strand of CAWUPB010000913.1, from coordinate 17,182,416 downwards.
AAATTTTAGAGATCAAAATGAAACAATCTAAAAATAAAAAATTAAATAAAAAGAACCTAAATTGATGGAAAAAGACAAAGGAGGAAGAAAAAGAAAAGGCATGTATTCAAAATAACTTGAAAGAAAAAAAAAGAAAAAAAAAGTGAACCATGGCGAAACAAAAAAAAAAAAAGAAAAAAAAGAGGTGATCGGGGTCGTATATATTATATAATCATCGACTTATGTGGAAAAAAATAATAATTGATTTTTAAAAAATTTAACACCTAATTAAATAAAAAAAGAACATAAATTGATAAAACAAAGCAAAGAAAAAAAAGGCATGAGTACTGCATCGGTTAGAGGATTAAAATTTTTATTTTGAAATTTTAGAAACCAAAATGAAACAATCTAAAAATAAAAAAATACATAAATTGATAGAAAAAAAAAACAAGTGAAAGAAAAAAAGAAAAAGAAAGCGAACGAGTGCTGAAACAAATTGAAAAAAAATATATTAGATAAAGGTGAACAAGATTGGTAACAGATCACAATCCCACCTCTTTTAGATATATAGTAATTTTGGAGTTTTTGTTTTTTCCAAAATAAGTCACTTTAAAAAAAAATCCCATAATAGGATAGTTTTTGGACTTATTTCTTTAAACATGGCATTTTGGGTTTATATTCCTATAGGAGACCTTTTTTTTTTTGGGATCCTCCAAAGTATGTTAAACCAAAAAATTCGGACTAATATCTCATTATTCTATTCAACGCACGAGGTGAGGGCACTACCCAAATTGTTTTTCCAAATTAAGATACTTAAAAAACTTATTTTGTTAATCAAAATAAGATACTTTTTGCCACATAAGCATCAAAATAACCATAATTAAATCTAATATGAAAATAAAAAATACACTTTTTTTTCTAGTAACTAAAAAGACTTTAACACCGAAACTTTTGATATTATTCTCACTAAACCCCAATCTCTCGCAAAAAATAAAAATAAAAAAAATCTATATGTCAATATTTTTTTCGAAGTTGTTACTAATCAATGATGTATTTGGATGGGATCAAACGCAAATTTCATTTAGTTTGCATAACGAGTGCACAATTACAATCTCCTAGTTAACCACTTTCCTTTTGTCGTGCTATTCAATGTCATGCAAGAGAGCAAAACATATATATATATATATATGTCGGTAGGGATGTTCTATACATGGAGTTACAACTCCACAAATATCTTGTAAAAGGAGGCTAAAGCAACCCAAAGAAGTAATTGAAAGATATGAAATTCCTAATGGAATGGAGTAGGCATGAGAAGTCAATCCAATGTATGATTGGCCTCCCTATAGGCATTAAACCCACGGACTATCCATGGTACTTGGAGAAGTTTGTGAATATTGTAAATAAGTTGACCATGAACTCCTCAGCTACCATCATTAGAATACAACAACTAGACTAACCTTACTCGAACTTATCTAAAGCCTAAATTCCATATTAATTTTAAACCACAAGGATCCTTTATAACTTAGCACATAGAATATAACAAACGTCTATGTGATAGGAGAAACCATAAAGCCAAATACCTAAATCATCACAAATAAGGCCCTCTCGTTGTAGAAATGCCAACTAAAATTTACGCAAGGCACCATCTATATTGAGTTTGATCTCACCAAGTTGTGATTTGAGCCAACCTATAAGAGTTTCATGCTTAATGTCTTTTGGCCTTTCCAAACAAGATACTAACTCCATACTAGATGTCATTTGGCTAGTATAAGAGAAAATCACATGTACAGAGTTAGCTAGGATACATAAAACCCTTCTGATTTTTTTTTATGTCATGACCATAATAGTTAACAACAAGTGCCAAATTATGTGCCCTAGAGTACGGCTCCAAAAGTTGGTGTGTTAGTGCATTAATGATTAGACCAAAACCAATCCCGACTATTTAAGACAAAGACATTAGGTTAACCTTTGATGCACCATAAGACCTTTAAATGTTTTAGCCCACAAACAATCTCTAAGAACATGAAGAATAGTTTCGAAGCAATATGACACTCGGGGGCAAGATGCATCCGATGAAAGCCTCATTCAAAATCTTTATTCATTGGTCAACAACCTTTCATGTATTGTCAACCACAAAAATATTTGAATCCATCGAGGACCCTTCCATTGCAAAACTAAGTCCCATTTACCCATTGAACTCGTTATGACTAGAGAGAGGATATACATATTGGCTGATTTGTTAAAGAACATACCATTACTTCTACGATTCGAACATGACATGTCATTAGTATCATTGTCTAAATAAGGAAGCATTCCTATAAGTTTCAAACAAATAGCATTCGATAGGAATAACATTTTTCTATCCCACATACAATTCCCACAAGTAGTGATATAGTCCTTAACATGTCGTTGTAACATGTCATTAAGGATGTTCCGTATTGCATGATCATATAAAGGACTTAAATCGAGCACCAAAGCATCAACCCAAAATCTAGTTCGTTTTCCATTACCAATTGATCATTCGATACTACAACACACCTACTACTATACCCCGTGATAGACTTCTCTATAGGTTAGAAGAACCGTGATGAGAGATGAATGTAGCTATCAATTGAATATAGAACCTATGCCCAAAGAGATGAGTTGCCTAAGATAATTTCCCACCCAATCTTCATAAATAAAGTAGTATTCATGTCCACTAGCGTTCTTAACCCAAGGTCTTCCTCTTTCTTTAACCGATAGACCTTATACCATGAAATATGGTGCATTTTTCATTAAATATTAGAGTTTCCCCACATAAAACTATGACATAATTTCTCAATGGCATTGGCAATAGTCATAATTTCTTAATGGCATTGGTAATAGTAATAGGTAACCTAATGGTCTACATGTTGTAAATAGGTATGGTTGATAATACCGACCGAGTCAAGGTGACTCTACTTGTGAAAGAGAGATATCATGACTACCATTTAGGTAGTTTTCTATTTCCTCTATCAACCATATGTTTATATGTTGACATATTTACCCATTTATCATAAAGAGGAATGCCCAAATAATAACCTAAATTGTCTATTAAAAATGAAACCTAAAAAAATGATCGAGTATCCCGGCTCTGCCATTCAAAATACTTGTACTATAAAACATTTTTGTCTTAGCCACATTGACTTTCTGACCAAAGACGAACATAATTTATGAAGAGCATCCATAATAACCCATAGTTATTTAGTGTCGACTTCAACATATAGGATTAGATTATTAACCAAAAAAACGATGAGAGATAGGTGGTCTATATTTGCTTAGAAAAATTAGCTTCTAATTACCATTAAGCACTTTAGTTTGGATTAATTGATTGATTCGCTCCATACATAAAACAAAAAGGTAGGTCGATATAGGGCCACCCTATTGAATACCTCTAGAATGATTGAAAGGACTTATAGTCACACCATTAAAAGCAATCCGGAGGGAGGTAAAAAATAGGCACTTCATATTAGTCAAACGTAACCGATGAGATATTCCCACATCTATTAAGGTTTAGAGTACAAAATCCCATTGAAGTCTATCACAAGCTTTCTTCAAGTCTATTTTAATAGCCATCCAACCTTTTTTACCTTTTTTTCTTCGCTTGGAGTGAAGAACCTTTTGAGAAATAATGATGTTTTTAGTTTTTTTTTTCTTCCATAAACACAATTAATGTGAGTAAGTGCAATGGTTGAAGGGAGGATGATGCGAGCATCCCTTCTCAACTCGTTAAAATTGTCCTCACTAGTGTGGCCGAAACTTTAACCCCTCTATCCTAGTTTATTTTTTTATTTATTTAGGTTAGATATTAATTATTTGAGTTATTTTTATTTGTGTGGACTTAAGGTAGTTAATTAGCCCTCGTGGTTTTTGGATTTCCTACATATTTTAGGACTTGGCCAAATAGGTGGCCTAAGCGGGTGATTGGATTCTTATGTATTATGGATTCTTATTTTAATATGGAATCCTTATTTATTTATGAGTCCGTGTAACATGTGGATACATATTTAATTAGGGTGAATTAATTAAGTCTTAATTGAATGTGAATTATATAAGTCCAACTTTATTAAGGAAATGGTTAAATCCAGCCTAGAGGAGGAAACTCAACCCAAGTCGCATCTTTTAGGATTTAGGAGGGTGAGTATTTAAGTACACTTTGTGCTTCTTCTTTTTTCAAACTTTGATAAAAATTTTGAATAAAAAAATAAAGAATTTTCTCTATAACTTATTTGCATATTTTCTTTGCTTAGATTGGCTAGGACATCATCAAACACATCTTTAGAGTGATCGACTAAGTTCGGATTCGGATCAATAATTACGCCCTATAGACTCTTGATGAACGTATATCGTAAGTACACTCTAAATCATCTAGGATGGTGGACTCTTCTCAAGGGTGAAACATTGGGGCTTGCACTTTTATTTATTTGATTGTTAAATTAAAGATTAGCTTGAATTTCAAGATCGAACAATTTCAGCTATAAAGCCAATAACCAAGGCTAGGAATTTTTTTTGCTCGAAATTTTGACAATCTGTTATTAAGAGGTTTATTTAACTCCAATAAACTAATAAAAAAAATATTTGATTGTATTTTTAGGTTGTTGAAGTCATTGTAATTTCTAAAACTTATTCTGTCTAAAATTTTGACTTATTGTAATAAGGATCTATAGGGATTAGATTGATCTAAAATTTGATAAACATGCCTCCGAACCTTATCTATATTGTGGTAAACTTTTAGTTTATTCTAAGTTGATTTGCTTAGGTAACATATTAACCCTAGTTGTGGGTTCCATGATTATTGTGTGGTGAGTTTGGGTTTTACTTATGTCTATGGGTTTATTTGATTGTGTTTTGGCTTGTGATTATGAGGTGAATGAGGATTATTTGGAGTGATTTTAAGGTCTGGTTTATTGCTAGAGTGTTTTAGCCTATGACTATTTGTTTGGTGCTTGTATATTTAAGCTTTTACAAGACTTAACATCTCTTGATCCGACATCGGAGGATAGTTTTCAACTCGGTTTACAATAACCTTTATGAGCACCTTATAAGAAACATTACTTAGGCTAATAGCATAGAATCAAAAAATTATTTTCGACACCTCTACTTTTCGAATGAGGACTAGCATAACTCTAATAAGAGTAGGTTCCTAAATTTTTTGTTGGAAAAGAGCCCTTTTGACGTCTTCGTCGAACACGGTTAAGTTAAGAGGTTGTACAAGAGCATAAGACAACCATAGGAAGAGCCCATGAGTACAAAAATCGATGTTTGTAACCTTCTTCTCTATGAACAATATCGACTAATCAAATTTTACAATTCATAATCCTCTCTACATGAATTTTTACCTTCATCCCATAATCTTCCTACCCTTGTTGTTCATTTTTAACCATTGTCATTGCATGGCAATACTTTGTGTTTCTATCACCATAAACTAGCCATTCATAATGATATTTCGAAAGTGATTGAGTTTTCTTTTCATAAAAGAATGTCTCCATAGTCCTTTCTTAACATACCATTAAGTTGAGTAAGAAAAGGATTAGAATTTGTAGATAACACTATCTATACTAGATAACCTAGCCAACAACCTTCTTTTGTTTTTGAATATGTTGTCAAAGCTATTATTGTTCTAATTTTTGAAAGCGATAATAAAGTCTTCATTGGCTATTGTGAAGAGAGCATTAGTTTTCTATGAATTCTTGACTAACTCGGTAAAGTCGAGTCATAATAACTAAACAACTCGAAATCAATTTTTTTTTAAATTAGGAGCTTGTGTTCTATGAATAACAAAGCGTAAAGAAATAGGTCCGTAGTAAGATTTTATTCAAGGAAGATGGTGCAACTTAGTATTCAAAAAAATCCAACTACCACTCTTTATTGCATACTACATATCAATTTTTTTCCTTAACACTACCCCTTTAAAAAGTGTATAAAGGAATTGTGAACCCTAAATCAAGTAAACCACAATCATTTAGATGATAGGAGAAGGCATTACTATTGTAGTTGTTAAAACCTCGTCCTTTTTTTTTCTTTTTCTTTTTTCTGTACAGTATTGGATTGAAATTGTAATAACCTCGTCCCAAAAACATACACTGTTCATGCATGTACGCATACTTAGAAATTACACGCATATAATTATACCTGCATATGACATGTTAGTGGGGTATTGGATAATAAGTATTTGAAATAATAGGAAGAAATAGGGGCTCAATTGTAAGTATTTGGAATAATAGGAAGAATTAGGGACTCAATTGAATGTAATCTAAGTTGGGGGACTAGAATAAAAACAAGCTAAAACTTGAGGGACCAAAAATGAACTTTGCCAAAATATCTTCACAACCTTATCAAGATTACTTACCTGATCATTATCTCTTCTTATCCCATCTGGTTTCCCGTTTTGAGAGAGAGAAAGAGAGAAAAACCCCATTTCTTTGTCAAATTCGGATGATCAAGCTGGAAATCTAGGTAAGTTCATCCCCAGCTCTGTTTTGCACTCTTGATTTCGAGACTTTAGGGTCAGATCTGGAACAAGTTGTAAGAATAAAAATTGTTTTTTTGTGTCTTATCTAGCTCTCTGTGAAAGGGTTTTGTATTTAGTGATTTATATTTCGGGTTATAATGGTTTGAACACATGTTGTTCTGGGTGATCTGATGCTGGCAGATTAGTGTGCAAACTTTAAAAATATGGTATTCTTTGGGTGTTAAGTATTTCGATCTGATTTTTGGATATGTTTTATATTGATATGTCTAGTTCTTTTTAAAAAATAATTAGGTCTTGATCATGTCCCAATCTAGATTTATTGTTGTTTGTTTGGGGACTGCTCGGTAACAAGGGTGCTGGAAGCTAGTTAGAGTTTAAAAATCTAGAATAAATCATGTATATGGAATATTGGGCTGATTTTTGGATATGTTAGACCCCTTTGAGTCTAGTTTCATGTAAAACTAGAATTTTGTCATTTTACCCTGTATTTTAGGATTTATAGTACAAAGAGTGTGAACGGTCAAGAGGTCAAGTACCCATAAACAAATGGCAGCAACTCTGATTTTTAGAAAATCATCATGAGTTGTGTATTTCGTAACTAGACTTGATTTTTGGATATGTTAGAGCCCTATGAGTCTAGTTTCATGTGAAACTAGAATTGCATCATTTGAATCTGTATTTTGGGATTTATGGTAGAAAGAGTGAAAAGGGGTCAAGTACCCATAAAGGAATAAGTTAACCCTAAAGTCATATTTTGTACCTTGAGCATATTTAGAAGTTTGATCATGATAAAATGACTTATAAAAGTATATGTGTATGTGTTTATAGACGCCGAGGAGCGTGAGGCACGAGACGCGACGCATTGATAAACGGCGAAGATGTCCTTTTTGTGAGTTGAATAATAACCGTTGTGCCATGATGTGTTATTGCTATTGAGTGCTAATATCATATTTATTGATATTGAGACTATGATATGAATGATGTGTCATTTGCTAGTTGACGCAAACGTTGTGTTTATTGATGTTATAACAATATTATGTGTATTGATATTGATATCATGATGTGAATGATGTGCCGTTTGCTAGTTGACGCAAACGTTATGTTTATTGATGTTATGATGGATATGTACCATAATGTAAGACATGGATGTTGTAAATGCTATATGTGAAACATTCATGATATATGCAAGGCTAAGAGGTTAAGGTTATGACTGGCTTGTCCAAGTTTCGCAAATATAAGTTTACAAGTTTACAAGGACCCAATGGGTCAACTACAAGTTATAAAAGCTAGCCAACGAATATATGTGTACAAGTTTACAAGTTACAAGTACCCGTGGCGAAACTTGACATGTCCAAGTCATAACCAACAAGAAAAAGGAAAGCATGTAATCTTAGAGTCATATGAACTCCATGTATTATTTATATGTGATGATACTTGGATGATGTGATTGCATGTTATGGTTTCAATGAATTATTGTTCTCTCATTGAGTAGCATCTCATTAAAAATGCAATTACTTTTTAGGTACAAGAAGTTAAGAAGCTTAGAGCTTGTTTTGTTGCTCATTTCATGACATGAGTAACGAGTCAGTCGGCGATCTCCCTCTCCTCTCTCTCATTATGCCAAGCATATGCATCCTAGGAGATTTTTTTGAATTGTATATGTAACTATGTAAATATAATCTCCTGGAGGTGTTTTGAGACGTGTTTATAAACAAATAAAAAGTGGGTTTGATTGAATATCCAAGGGTTATAAGTGAAAAGAATATTATTGATTAGGTTTTGAAGTGTTATGGCTGAAAAACCCTTGTTTTAGGCGGAAATATACACGAAAGGTACACGTCCGTGTGGAAGGCCGTGTAACCTTCTATTTTCAAGGGAAAATGAGTTTTAAGTTACACGGGCAAGTACACGATCGTGTTAGAGGCCGTGTAACCCGCTGCCCTATAAAAAAAAAATTCTAATCTTTCTAATATGAGGTTTTAACGATCCTAAGTGATATTTTGTGATTAATTGAGTTTTTTAGAACTAAAATGGCTAAGTTATACGAAGTTTTTGTAAGGAATTAGGTTAAGGAGGTTACGAAATCCCCTTCTAACACTTACAACTCAATAACATTGTTTATAATTCTTCTTAATTTATTCTCTAGAAGCATTCGGACATGTCTTTTTGAGTGCCCATATACTATTATGAACAAAAATTGTAACCCTCCCAAATTGATTCTTGTATGCATAAGTTGTTTATGGTTGTCTAACACTTTTACTATAAAATTTATATCAAATTACGGTACCCAAATACGTCTAAAAAACTACTAGCCTAAATCTTATGAGAGTTTGTAAAGTCTAGTTATCGAATAGTAAAGGAAGCTAGCACTCGATCGATTTTTAGTTCAAATATGGCTAAGATCTTTGGTTTATGTAGTCTAACATAATCACAACAAACTACTCCACATAGCTTATGTCTAGCACCTTAATAATTCCAAAACATAATCTTCATTGACAACATTAATAAAAGAGAAATAAATAAGAGATTTAAACTTCAAAAGTTTGGTAAGTGGAAACTCTCTCCCTCTAATTCTATACCCATGGGTTCATAACATAGTCCCTCCTCTTCTAAAGTTGTTAACATTACCTATTTAACTTTTGTAGATTTTTTATGACTAGAGCGAGAAACTTTACAATCTGTTTTGCAAATGGGGATTATAGGTTTGTTTGGTTCTTTCTTCTTTTTTTAGTAGCAAAAAGTGTATCAAGCGACTCTTTCACTACAATTGGCATATCACTATCAATCTCAAACCTAGAAAATCCACTCTCTATTAGAGTCAAATCTTCATTAATTGACTCACTCCTCATCGACAGATTATCTATGTCCACCTCTAATTGGTTAGGGTTTTCATTTTCATCATCAAGAATCATCATCGTGTGTTTATTAGTTGCCTTAATCGTTAATTTTTTTATTCTAATTTTATCCCTCCGACTAGTTATTATGGTGTTAGATAGGGCTGTAATTTTGTTGTTAGAGGGTACAATTTCAAAGATACTAGACTAGACTTTAAGTGATGAGTTCGTGACAATATACTCAAGTCTAGACTTAAGTGGCTGGGCTTGGTCGGGATAACTTAGAATTAGCCATGAGGAGCTAGAGAAAGGGTCGGGTATGGTATCCACTTCTATCTCATTACTTATGGACTTAGCTTTAACTAAGTAGTCTATGATAGTTTGCTTAGGTACTGGACTTGGTTTTGATATTAATGTAGGTACCTAAGATCCTATCATGTTTAGATGAACTTGAGTTATTTTATAATTGCATCATTTATTTTGATAACGACAAAAGAAGTCTTTTTATTAATTTTTATACTTTTATATTTATTAATTCAGTAGATTTAGATATAATTCATTATGATATACATTTGCAATAGTGATTGATTGAAAAATGTGAGACAAATACTAAGGCATATAAATGATATCATTAATTATTCCAAGTCGTAGCATTTTCAAGAATAGACATTGACTATGTGCGGATAGACTTATAAGTGTTATACTCATGCTATATGATAGCAGTAGGAGATCTCATACCTATTAGCATGGTATTAGCATGGTGATGCTAAAGTAAGCACTTAGGCGATTAACGTTAGAGAACATATCACTAAACTTAACTCGCCATAAGAACCCATTGGGTTTAATCCATAGGAATCTCATGCAAGATGGATACAACTGGTCTTTAGACTTGAATTTATTATGATGATCTCATTAGAGGATTTATGCACTTTGATACTCGTTTCGATGAAACCAATAAAGGGTTACACGTGGGTGATTTGTTGGGTACATTAGGAATTTAATGGAGATAGGTGTATAACTAAGATAGAACATCATTCCTTGTATGCTAAAGGAGCTATGACATTGCACTTCGATAAATGTTTACTCAAGCAATCTATGGTCATAGTAAGAGTACACCAATAGAGCATAGTTGGCTTATTCTAAGAGCTAGGGCCTTTAGAAATCGAAGAAAACTTATATGATCATAATCGAATAAGACTTATAATCAATTTTGAGATCACATTGTAATAAGTTGACATGAGGACTTAATTGTATGATAACCATGCTTATGAAAGATAATAATGGATTAATTAATCCTTATAGAGAATTGGGTAGTCATGATATCTTGCTAGAGGTCAAACTTAATTTATGTATTAAGAGATAAAAGAGAAGTCTTTTGTTCTTAATACATTACCAACATATCTAGTAGCCTATTGAGTCACGCACATAAGTTTAAGCATTCACATGATTAAAGAGAAGCAAAGATATAGGAAAAAGTTTTCAATTCTGAAAGTTTCCTATTTTGGAAAAGGTTTTCAAAATTATCTAAAATTATTTATGTGGATAGTCCAAATAAATTAATTCGACCCGAATGATTTTGGCCCAATAGGTTTAATTAAAAAGCCTTAAGATATTTTGGTGGGAGGATAAACATCAACCTTATTAGATAAGAATAAATGTTTTAAAGATAAAGATCAAAAAGCCATATGTAAAAGAACTCCTAATCCTTGGAGGATTAGGAAGCAACAACCATAAGTTTAATTAAGACTTAGGAAGATAAAGAAACTCTCCCCTTATAAATAGGAAGAAAGTTACGAGCACAAAGAGAAGTTAGAAAGTGAGAGAAAATTCAGCCAACAAGGTTTTTTTAAAAAGAGAGAAAAATTCGACCAAGATAAAAAAAAATAGTTTTTCCTAAAAACCCTAGCATGCCACCCTCTCTCCATCTTCTTTAGGGTTGTCACAAAAATATACGGATTAGATTTCTATAGAAAAAACTACATAAATCGGAAAAGGTGGAGCTAGCACTCTACCAATTTTGAGTTTTTTTTATGGGTGCTTAGACTGCGTGGATTATTAATAGAAGTTGGACACTTGAAAAAATTTTGTACTAAAGAATTTAGATCTACGCTATAAGAGGTAATTCTCTATTTGTTTCTTTAATTCATGTACATATAGTTAGTTGATTCAACGACATGATCTTAAGCCCTTTAGATGGAGGAAATTTTTTTTGTTTATTTCGCACTTCTATAGAATGCATGATCCTTCATTTAAGTGATTAGACTTAACCGGGAACAATAGGATTAGGCCATGAAGTGGTGGGGTAAGGGTTAGATATGTTATCCAACTCTATTTCCATTACACTCGGTATAAAAAAATGGAACCTTTTTTATTTCTCTTTAATTATCGAATCAAATTTATTTACCGTAGCTAATTTGTATCCTACATGATCATCTTTTCTTGTCTTCCTTTTTAGCTTGGTTTGTATATGAATCAAAGGCCTTAATTTCTCTCCTTCACCATTGATGTTAGGGATATTAGGATCACCATTCTTTAATGAAGCATGCAATGCACTTGTTTTATAGATCTTCAATCGGAGCAGTAACTTATTATTGGACTACATGAAGGATAAAACAAGCTATTATGTCCCATTCTCCATAAGAATAGCATGGTTGGATTCAAAGAAATATCAAAAGAAATCAATATAGTATAAATAATATTATAAAAAAATTTGCTTCGAAACACCACAAGATCCATATGAAAACAAGCAAAGTTAGAGGATCATACCATTACCTCTTATAGCATAGATCTTGTCTCTTATATGAAGGATGCTCGAATCATGAGTACGAGTCAATGAACTATACCTCTATTGGTATCCATACGAGTGTCTCAATTATGAGAATAATTTTAAAATGGAGAGTCACCTCTTGTCAAAGTGATGCTACGAGTTGTGGTGTTTAAATGTCTGGATCACTCTTCTCTCAAACATGCTAGGTTTCCTCTTAAGGATGCTAGGCTTCCTCTCAAGGTTGTTAGGGTTTCTGTCTCACATAATATTATGATAAAAACAAATATTATGTGCTGGTTAGATTTTATAACAACTAGAACGTGTGTGAGCTCTAGCCCCACTAAACTAATTTCCTAACCCTAAGGAGAGAGAAAAATATGGGCTGATTATTTTCATAAATTAATATCTAACAACCTTGGACTTGAACTTCATTAAGCTCATTTTGTATGTCTTAATTGAACTAGCCCATTGGTCTAATTAAATACCATAATCAAGAATGTATCTTAGTCTCACTAGGAATCTAAACTTGACTAGGAATCCTAATCCAACTAAGATTTTCGATCATGCTTCTATTTTAAGTCACTCTTTGCGTGTAACCCTATATATTCTTATTACATTGGTAGTGACCTTAAAATTATAATTTAAAATTACGGATAATGATAGACATCTAGCAATGTATCATTATTACCCAAGTAATAAGAATGTCATGATTCGACATAACCTTGTCTATGACATATGTTACCATGTAGTTTAGTCTTTCCGTCCTAGATGTCTAGATCAAACATAAGGCATCAAATGTGTCATCTTCATATAGTTTAATCTTAGCATGTCTTGATCCTCGAGTAGATCGTTCCAAATAAATGAGATCGATATCTCATATCGACTCATCTAAGCATGGCCATACATTTTACAATCTCACTCGATGAAAAAGCCTATAGACATTACTCATGTTATATAGGAAGGACGGATCTCATATATATTACTAACATCCCTCTGTATGATTCATGGTATATATAATAACTAACTTTATTGTCCATCCTATTACGGATGACATTTAATGGTATTAAAATATACGATTCTTCATGTAGGAAACCATAATGACTTCAAGTTAAAGGATCATGTATACTAGAGTCATAATAAGACCAATTTATGACACTCATATAACAATCCATGCAGTGATCCCTTGATATCTCATATCCATAACACATTGTTATCGATCAATACATATATCGGTCTCAAAGCTTTATTGTTACCCCTTTAACATATCCATAATAAATAAATAAAAACTTAATTGGGGACATATAAGAATAATAATATTCTTAGGACTTTATCATATTCATTTAATAGAATGTAAGAATATATATATATATATATATATATATAACATAATAAATGTGTACTAATACAATCAAACTATGATTGGATCTAAGGCATAGACTAACATAGCAAACTTTTGGTAGCCCCTCATATGTTATCTTTAGTGTTTTTTCATCGATCCAAATTAGACTTTTCACTCGGTGCATCTAGATTGATGTCTATAGCAACTCTTACAAACTTGACCCTCATAATTGTTTGTGTGTTATAGTTAATCTTGATCGTGTTAATAATCATGTTATTAAGTGCTCGCAAGATTTTAGGATGATACCAATCAATGGTAGGTTTGAAAACCTAACCTATACAACTACATGTTTAATTCAACTTTCGGATGCTCTAAAATCTTAATTGCGGGGTTGAATAGTCAAGCAATGACAAAGGATTACACATAGACCCTTGACCAAAGCATGTAAGTAACCAAATTAAGTGGAGAATTACACTAAGGAGTCATAATTTTTCATATCGATGACCCTAAATAGATTGGCAATGTTTTAGATAGTCTTTAATCTTATACATAATACCTTGTATCCCATTGTGCCACCAAGTGCCTTAACCACTAAAGAGAGTTTGCATGATTTTTTGAGAAGATCTTTAAATGGTGCGGACAATTCAATAAATCTAACCTAATCTTTCTCTATAGTGGTTATGTCACCTTCCTTAACTTTAATGTCTTCGAGGGATTACCAATCAATGTTAGGTGTTATCTCTTCTTTTTCTTTTTCTTTTTTCGTTTGTCACTACTTTCTTGAAGTTTAGTCCATTCATAAGTAAAGTTAAATCATTATTAGATTCATGTTTAGTTTTTTGTCTCTTAATTTGACATTTTTAATGTACTAATCGATTCGGATATGTCAAGGTTTTTAGAATCTCTAGTAGGGAGAGAATTTTAGGAGCTAGAGGGAACCATTTTTTTTAGTTTGGCTTAATGTACCAAAAAAATCATAAAATTTTTTATTTTTTAATGATTTTAGCTCATTCGTTCAATTTTGAATAAAAAGGTCATGAACTAAGCTTCTAGTACTAATACTAGCACATATGAAGTTTTTTGTAATTAAATTCTGACCAAATTGACATGGTACATGATGAAACATGACAACTAGGCTAAATGTGACATATAGGATCCATGTAAGCAACGACTTGGATAATTAACTACTAAAATTGAAACATATATCATCCACTTTCTCGATCCTAAATTATAAAAAAAATCCCCAATTCAAAATAAAACAACCCTAAGTCCCTAACCTTTGCCCGTTCATGATTTTCTTTCCATTTCAATTTCCCATAGATCATCATCTTCCTTATTCTTCCTTCTCATACTCGAACGAACCCATAGATGATCATCTCTTATTCTTCTCCTTCTTTTTTTCCATTTTCATCCCCGAACCTAAACTTCACCATTCTTCTTTTTTTTTTCTTTTCTTATCCTCTAAACCCATAAATCCTCTTTTCCTATTCGCTCTCTCTATTGTAAAGAAATTGCTCTAGTTTAACACTTGAAAAACCAAAACCTCTTTTTGTCCCTAATCCCCTAAATTCAAAAAAAAAAAAAAACCTAATCTCTTAAATTTTAGCACCTAAACCACTTTATGTCCTTTTGATTATCCCTTAAAAATTTTAAATCTAAAACCTAGATAGACTTGTAATTGATCGATTTAAACTTAAATTCTTCATATGGCAACTCGAAATGTTTATAGATAGTAGTTTTAACATGGAAGAAGCTTAGGAAATATCTTTACCAACATTCAAGACACCTTTATGCAAGCACAAGATGAAGACAAACATATAAATTTCATGAACAAAATCAAACCCGGAGAATAAGTTCATTTCGTTGCTCATATTGGAAGATATATATATTTTTTTTTAAACTAAAATTTCGTCAATTGATAATTATAAGGATATTTGATGAACAAAAAACAAACCAATCATGTTTGATATTTCAGGTTGATAATTATGGGTATTGAAAGTGGATTGAAAAAGAAAACAACATGTGTGAAGCTCAAAAGTCGGTGGCAATTGGCATTAAAGAGTTGAAGGAAAGAATGGAGTTAGTAAAAATACTCAAAAAAGAAAATTAGAGTTTAATAAGAATTAAAGAAAATAAGAAAAGAACTGATTGAAGAAATGCATAATAAGAGATTTGAAATTATTGAAATGAAAATAAAAATACAAAGAATGAGGCTTGGCATGAAGGAGTTAGAAGGGAAAGTGAAAGGTATTACAAAGTGGAATTTGTTGGCAACGGTGATAGTTTTTCTGTTATTAACATATATGCTACTTTTAAATGATCATAAATGCATGTTAGCACTCGTGAATTTAAATTATGTAGTATGTAGATATGGTTTTCTATTATTAGGCTTTTGCTAAAATGAGTTACTAGTTCAATTAGATTTGGCTTGAATTTATTTTCTTATTATAAATATTTGAACTTCATATGCAATGCATATGATGCCATGGCAAATCTTTCTTGCTTTGAGATCACTCGAAATAGAGGTGATTGGACTTGCTACTATGTATGGGAATGTTTATACCACTTTAGCCACTAGATCCCTTAATTCTACTAAACTTTTCGCTTCCATCATGGGCTATCTTGTTCGGGGATTTTCAATGAATTCTATTGATTAAAAATAAACCAAAGAATGAACATAGATGAAAGAAATAACTAGCTTTTTTTCACTCTGCATCCTCTCGCCAACTAATTAACCTTCTTCCAAGCATGGACTCTTCATACATGTCTTTAATTAGCTTATGTATCTTTCATTAGAAAATAATAAATGTTAAACAAAGAATTAGGATTTGATGGGAAAATAAAAGTGTCTTTAATTAGCTTGTGTGTATATCTTCTTCCAAGCATGGACTTAGGTTGTCAACCAAGAATACGGAACCTTCCTCGTTAATATAAAAAAGATCCACAATCAAAGATTGTACTACTTTAAAACCCTATTTTGGAAGAAGAAAAGGAGTTTTAAATGTCATAGCTAGCTAACCATGACAATCAATACCCTTGCTCAAATGATTCATAAATGTTTATGCAACTAAATCAACTATTTTTATAATGAGGTCCTCTCGTACCTAATCCAATCAAAAATCCAAATTCACCATATCCTCCAACTATCATGCTGAATCAAAGACCTCATATAAACTTAATTGACAAACGAAATATAACAAAAAAAAAAAAAAAAACAATGCCATACACTATGGTCCCAACCAATCTATGAAAACAAAATCAAATTCATATGGTCCTAACAAAAAAGCCAAGCCAAGTCAACATCTATATAAAAAAAATTGATAATCCTCAACAATAAAGAAAACACATACCAATAAATACATTATTTACCATAATATTCCAAAAAATATAAAACATATTCATAATCTGTCATAGTGCTTGAGTGATCCAAAAAAGTCACACTTTTGACTAGTTCAAAATATTCACGAGCTATCATAGTGGTTTAGGACTTTTAATGGTTGAACTTTATCTTCTTTGTATTTATAACAATTTGCCTTGTAGTTGGCCTAGCATTTGGTGTTTGGTTAGCTATTTTCGTTATAATTGGCCTAGCACTCGATGCCATCGATTGACCTCTTTGTGATTGAATTCAATTGCCACTCCATTTTATAATAGTATCAGTTGTGCCTCCAATAATCATTTATAACATCAAAGTAAGATGAGGTAAATTTAATCAATAAATCTATTAAAGTATAAGAAAAACACACCAAACTTGCCTTTGAGTATAATTTTTTTCATTTATGTACACTTCAAAAGATTTAACTATTTTTTTCTCTCCATTTTCATCGACTTTTATAAGCTGAGTCGATTTGAAATCACTTACATCCATCTTCCTTTTCTTAAAGAGGTAAAGGAAGATCTAGATGTGGAGGGTGGTTTGGAGGAGGAGGCGACTCTAGATGTAGAGTGTGGTCCGGAGGTTAATACAACTATGGAATTAGATATATGTCTGAAAATGGAGGGAACTATTGTTTTAGAGGTTTTCCTCTTTTAGCCTATAATTAAAGATAATGCAAAAAAAAAAAAATCAGATTGTGATTAATTAAAACCAAATCAATCAAACCTAAAATATAAAGAAAACATAGTTAAACATGGACTTACAAGATATGAAGTGGGGTTTGAATTCTCTTGGCCTTTATTTTTGTATGTTCTCTTGTTATGGCCATAAGCATAACATATTTGACATTACACTTAGACTCATATCTTAGATGTTTTGTTTGTATTTCTTATTTCTTTACCTTCTATTTTTCTCTTTTTTTATTCAACCTTTCGGCATTTTATTATAAGAAAAGGGCAGCATATCACGACCTTTATTAATAGCCTATAGTTTAAACTCATTCAAAGGTTTAAGGTCATTAGAATATATTCTAATATTTGATTTCTTCTTAAAACAATCATCAACATAATATATAGGCTCACCCCTCGTGAATGTAACGTTTGGTGTCGCACGCTTACATGGAATACTAGTGACATCCAATGCCCTATAGCTGCATGTATGCTCTCTCAAACTAACAACATATGTGTCCTTACTAAATCTAGCTTGAAATCTATTAGTAGTAGCTGGTACTATTCTAGATGCATGTGCTTTAAGTTTAATTTTTTCTAGCTTTTGTCTTATACCTAGGGTAGATTTCATCACTTAAAGACTTCATCAATTAACTTTTTATGTATATCCTCTCCATCAAATAGGTCTTAATATCTTTTAACATATCAATCAATGGCTTTGATCTAGCCTTGCATATATTCCATTAAATGCTTCTTACATGTTATTTATAGAAGCATCACACTTCAAATTGGTCCCAAGAATGCCTTGTAAAACTTTAGAGGCCCAACATTAACAAAATCATCAAACACTCCCTTATCTACCCTTTTAAAATTTTTTAATATGAGATTGTAATCCACTAAGTTCTTAACATTCATGACATTTTAGAATAATTTCTTATACAGACTCACCATTATCCTTTTTTTCTAATTCACATAGATGTATCTTTAATAATTTCTATATTCATAATTTGGCATCAACTCATATACAACATTTGCTAGGTTCTAAAAACATACTCATGATAATAATTTAGATGAATAAAATAGTAACAAATGTCAAACAAAGTTACATGTTCTATCGTCGAAGAATTTCATCAATGATGCCAAGATCCCTTGTAAAAAAATTCATAAACCATCTCCAATTGTATCTATTCTCACTATCAATAATAGCCCAAATGATGGAAAATATCTTATCATTGGCATTCCTCCCTACTACGGTTAGTAAACAACCTTCCAAAAATGTTTTCAATAAAGCATCATCAAGACCAAACACTCTCTTATAATTGTATAGAAACACAATTCCTAAGGTCGAGAATCCAATATAAAATCTTCTAAACTCATAATTACCACACTTTATAAGTTAAAAACATAATGTTCCTTACCTATCTATGCTTTTCAACTCAATAATATAAGATCTTAATTTTGTATAATGCTTATCAAGGAACCTCTCGAACAAGTCTAGAGCCACACTTCTAGCTTTATAACAAATCCGTATATTTATTGTCAATGCATACTTCTTATTCATAACATCCTATGTTTCCTTTACGGACCAATTAGGATTGTTTCAAAACTTGTAAAGATACATTTCGACTCGGCCATTTTTAAGTAGCTTGCCTATTTTTTAATGATCATCCACATTTATGGCCAGGTTGAATGATCTTCACTTGAAATGTTAGCTCCAATCGCTTCTTACTTATATACACTCTTTATCCATAACCTTTAACACATTTAACTTCTATAACATTATTTGCACTCCTCACCCAACTCACATCTCTTTTATTTTCAATACCATATAATTGCACATGCCTTTTAAATTGTTTTGTATTTATGAATTTCATTTCAACCTTAAAAATGAGGTCTTTGTGGTTATATATTGAATCATAAACACTAGTTATTTCCTCTTTTTCTTTCTCCTATAGGAAAATATATCATCTTCATCACTTCTAAAACAGGTTATTTATTCATCCCCATTATTGTTATCATATACACTAACATACCCTCCTTTAGTAGGTTGAAGTATATTACGATCAGATGAAATATAATTTTTCCTAACCGATGGGGCAAGTACCACCAAGTCATCATCGAACTAAAATTCGAACCACACTTCCTCCTCATACTTCTCCTTTGCTTTCTAGCCTCAATTAGTTCTTCATCTATAGAAATTTTAAACTCAGCATCACTTAAACTACTATCACTTTATGGTTCCTCAATTGGTAAGTAGTCTCCATCATCATTATTGGCACCATCACCTAAAGCACCATCACCTAAAATATCAACAACTCGCATTATCACCCAAATTGTCACCACCTATATTATCACCTAAAGCACCATCACTCAAAGCATCACCACCTATATTATCACCCAAAGAACCAACACCCAAAGCATCACCATCCGTTTGAGTTAAAACTCAATTTTTTTCATCTACGCCCCAAGTTAAATGGACTATATTCGCATTACCAAATCATTCAACATTTTCATCTGCCACCACATAAACATCCATAGACTCTTCCTCACATGCAACACCTAATATCTTCATAAATATCATACCTTCATCTATAATTAAACCTCCTTTAAATTGAAATCGGTTGTTTAAACACCATAACCCTAGGTGTTTTATATCCAGATTTAACAACAACGTCATATAGCTCTTTTAAATTCATAAAATCAAGATCTTCTAACCACTCGGATTATACAACCCCGACCTCCCCAACATAAGAAATGGGACTCGGATTGTTGAAAACCCCACCAATATGAAAATTAATCTTAAAACATTGTCATCCTATAAACGAAACACCAACCAAAGGACAAACAAATTTAGGTTTAGATTATGTAATTTTGTTGGAAAAAAATAGAACTGCTAAAGGCACGATAGCAAGTGTTTTGATATAAAGGGTACATTGGGAGATTTGCTTAAAGGTTCATCTCTCGAGATTTGAGATTTTGAATTTAAAGGTTTAGGGATAGAAAAGGGTTTGGGTTTTCAATTCGTTGAACTAGAGCAATTTCTTATGGAGAGAGAGAACGAGAGAGGAGAATTTATGGGTTTGGGGGATGAGAAGATAAAAGGAAAAGAGAAGAATGGTGAAATCTAGGCTTGAGGATGAGAATGAAGAAGAAGAAAGGAGAAGAATGAGAGATGATGGTATGTGGGTTCATTCGAGCACGATAAGGAAAGAGAAGGAAGATCGTGGTCCGTGGGAAATTAAAATGTAAAGAAAATCACAAACAGGTAAGGGTTAGGGACTTAGGATTGTTGTAACTTGAATTGGGTTTTTTTTTTTTTTTGTAATTAGGATAGGAAGAGTGGATGACATGTCTTTCAATTTTAGTAGTTAATTGTCCAACTGGTTGCTTAATTGGATCCTATGTATCACATTAGCATAGCTGTCATGCTTCGTCATGTGTCATGCCGGTTTTGATCGGAATTTAAATCGAAAAACTTCTCATGTGCTAGTATTATTATCGAAAACTTAATTCATTACCTTTTTATTCAAAATTGAAAGAACGAGTTAAAATCATTAACAATATAAAATTCTTGGTTTTCTAGTAGATTAAGCCTTTTAGTTTTTACGATGATTTATCTTTCATGTGAAAATTGATTTTCGATTGAACATATCATAAACAAACTTCGATGTTTTAATATGTTTTCTTATATTTCACTACCGCAACATCTCGGGAAAAGAAAAAAGAAAAAAAGGTAACGGGGATAGGGTTTTTATAGATTTTTTTGGGCTATGCTAATCTCTCTTTGATTTTTACTTAGCGACTAACAATTGGGTCGGAACACTTGGATCCAAGGAGACGTGTACTCGTTGGTTGAACAAAGGTTTACATTTCTTTGAAATTCTTCCAAGTATGAATTCTTAAGGTATGATTTACGGTGGCAATAGAAAAAATATTAATTATTTATTATATGATCGTTTTAATTAGAATTTTCACTAAAAAAAAACCCTTTCTCATGCGATTTGTTATTGTCACTTTTTCCCTTTTCTTTGACCATTAACAATGGAATCAAAATTGAGAAATTGAAGTGGTACTTCAAAAGTTAAGCAAATTAACATTTTTTAATAGAAATCATTGCTTATTCTATGCCTTTTGTCTTTTATTTCTTTAGTTTTTGGAACGGCTTTTTAGCTTGATTTTGCTTCTTCTTCTTTTTTTGGTCATTTGCATGTTCTAGCCATCCATTTACTAGCTTTTTATCTAATAATATATTCGATTCTCATTTAAAAAAAAAAAAAAAAACAACAACAACAACATCGTTATCATATCAAAACATGAAATGACACTTCAAAAATATTCGAACGATTTATATTGGAAATCATTCGATCTTGGGTTTTTTTTTTTTTTTTACCTTTCTCCGAAATGGGCTTAAGAAAATCTGAAAATGTGCCATAATATGTTATTTTATCTCATTTAACAACTTTTTTTATTGGAAGATCCATTTGAAATTTATTCTAAATTAAAAACATTTCTCTAAGAAAATATGAGATGGAATCTTAAATATGATATAGAACAAGCATTTACATTAGTAGGATTTCATAATTTAATTTAATAGCGGTGATCTAGTTTAGATTGATGTGAAAACTCATTAATATATATATATATATATATATATATATATGACCAAGAAATGAAATGAATTTAGTTGTTTACGGATAAATCATATTAAATATTCCAATTTATCTTTAGAAGTAAAGATAGTCAATTTTTTAAGTTATGACTTAAATCTTATTTGGCTTATACGTTGTCAAAAATGTTTATCTCTATCTATATGGGACTTTCTATGGTTACTTTAAGACTCTATAATCATGGTGCCTTTAAGTTACAAACTACCAAATGTTTTGTTTATTGTATTATGACAATTTATTTTATCACTCATTAATTTAACTAATTATCTCGTAATTATGATATTTGCTAATATTATTGTACTATTACAACTTAAAAAGTATATTGTTCCTTTAAAAAAAATACAATTCACTTTCTAACAAGTGATTACAATTATTAAATAGATTCACTAAATAAAACGTAAAAGAATATTTTATCTTCTCTTAATTTAACTAATTAAAAAAAAAGTATTTATTGTGCTAATACACACAATAAGACTAAAATAGTAATTGATTACCATAAGTAAACCATACCAAAGGCTGATTAAGCTAGACGACTCAACGAATTTTTTTATTCGACCCATTAGGAATCCATTCATATCATTTTGTTATAAGGTTGAATAAGACCATACCAAACTTAATTGAAATTTCATTCATTAATGATCATTCTAGATTTATATATATCTCTATGTTTTATTTAATAAGGTTGAAGTGCTTCATGCTTTCAAGAGCTATAAGGCCGAGGTAGAGAAATAAAAGAAAAAAACAATCAAGATTGTAAAGTCAAAAAAGGGTGGATAGTTTTATGGTAGGTACACTAAAAATAGACGGATGTCAAGTCCATTCGTAAAGTTCTTTGAAAACAATGACATTATTGCATAATGCATAATACCCAAGACACTATAACAAAACGATGTAAATAAAAAAGGGAATCGTAATTTTATGAACATAGTGAAGAGCATGAGTAGTAAATTTAATCTATCATTATCATTATGGATTGAAGCATTAAGAACTATTATATATATTTTACATGGAGTTACATATAAAGTTGTCTCTAAAACACTTGTTGAGCTATAAAATTGATCAAAATTTAATTTAAATTATATACATGTATGAGATTGTTCTGTTCGGGTAAGAATTTATAATCCTCAATTAAACAAATTGAACCCAAAAACAACCGAGTGAATATTTATTGGTTACACAATGAACACTAAAAGATATAGGTTTATTATCCTTCTCATAACACAAGAATAGTAGAGGTAATAAATACTAAATTTCTTGAGGATATTAACCTTAATGTTTTCTCTAATGATAGAATTCGAGAAAAACTCAACTGAGTTGAATAAAGATATAGGACAATTGGCTATTATTCAAGAAAATCAATCACATAATATTAAATAACAACTAATTCAAGAGCGACCAAATCAAGAGCAACTAGCTATTAATAAGATAAACCCACATAAAAAAAAATTGAATTATGAAGATCCTTAAGAGTAAAGAGACTTGTAATTTTTAATGACTATGTTGTATACCTTTATGATTCCTTTGATGTTGGACTCAAAGATGATCCAAACTCGTTTTTACAAGTCATAAATTAAGGAAACTTCGCTTTATTGTATACTATCATGAAGAAAGAAATAGAGGCTATGTTTAAGAATCAAGTTTGAGACCTTGTCGAATTACCGAAAAGATCTATAATCATTGGTCGCAAACGAGTTTATAGAACCAAAAGAGATTCTTCTAGTTATGTCAAACAATATAAAGCTAGATTTATAGTTAAGGGTTATACCAAAAAGAAAGCATAGATTACCATGAAATCTTCTCTCTAGTCTCTAAGAAAGATTCATTTAGAATTATAATGTTATTGGTAGCTTATTTTGATTTAAAACTACATGAGATGGATGTAAGAATAGCATTTTTAAATGGAAATTTAGATGAAGAGATATGCATGAATTAGCATGAAGGTTTTTGTGATGACACAAATAGCCACTTAGTTTGTAAACTAAAAAAATCTATATATGGGCTAAGGAAAGTCTTTTGACAATGGTATATTAAATTTTATATTATTATTATCTCATATAATTTTATTGAAAACATTGTTGATCACCTTAAATTTAGTGGGAGCAACTATATTTTTCATGTCCTATATGTAGATGATATTTTATTTGCAAGTAGTGACTTAGATTTGTTTCACGAGACTAAAGAATTTCTTTCTCAAAACTATGATATAAAGGATTTAGCAAAGAGATTTACAGAGTCAAAGAATATCAAAACCATCTTAAAGGCCTACATTGAAAAATTTTGAAAAAATTCAGGATGTCAAATTGTGCATCTTTAATAGCATCCATTGTCAAATGAGACAAATTCAATTAGAATCAATGTCTACAAAATAAATTAAAAAAGAACGGATAAGTAACATTTCACATGCATTTACGGTAGGTAATTTAATTTATGCACAAGTTCGTACAAAACTTGACTTCACATTTGTAGTAGGAATGTTAGGAAGGTTCCAAATCAATCTTAGAATTAAACATTGAAAAGATGCTAAAAAATTCATAAAATATCTACAAAGAACCAAGAATTATAAATTGAGTTACGGACATACTAATCATCTTGAGGTCCTTGGTTATTCGGATTAAAATTTTGTTAGTTGTATAGACTAAAGAAAGTCTCCTGTAGAAATACATTTTTCTTTTTGCTAGAAGAGTTATATCTTAGAGAAGTACTAAACAAAATATTGTTGCTTCGTCTATTATCGAACAAAATTCATTGTGTGCTATGAAGAACCAACACATGCTATTTGGTTAAGAAATTTTATTTTTGATCTAAAAATTATCGATTTCATATCAAGATTAGTGAAAATTTATTGTGATAATTTAACTATAGTTTTCTTCTCTAAGAATAATAAGAAGCCTAAACAAGCATGTTGGTACTTCTCTAAGAATAATAAGAAGCCGAAACAAGCACATTGGTATAAATATATCTATTGTGAGAGAGAAAGTTAAGGAAGAAGAAGTGCTCATTTAGCATCTCAACATTGATCTAATGGTTGCAAATATCATAACTAAAGCATTATCGACAAAATAGTATAGAGATTATATGGATCGTATTTGTCTAGTTAACACTATTGTGAGAGAGAAAGTTAAGGAAAAAGAAGTGCTCATTGAGCATCTCAACATTGATCTAATGGTTGCAAATATCATAACTAAAGCATTATCGAAAAAATAGTATAGAGATTATATGGATCGTATTGGTCTAGTTAACCTATTTGATGTTTGACTTTATATTTTTATATTGATTTTTTAGATATTTTTATGTTATTTTTAGACATTGATGTGATTTTTTATGTACATAAAGTAATATTTTTTATATCCATTAGGATATATAAAATTGGATCGAATAACTTATTAAAAGTTTATTTGCTCATTAAGTGTTTATGTTGAAGATGCAACTTATTATAATATACGAAAAGAAGTACTTAGTTTTAAAGTCCGACCGTTATGATTCATATGTTGAATTCTTAATTTAAGTATGAGTGTTTTCACTTACTAGTTATTTCGAACATATAAAGAAACTATTATTTTTCGGGTAGTGTCATATAAGTTAAGTGAGAGAATGTAAAAAATATTATTTAATGTGGTTCATGTGTCGTGTCATGTTTCAAATTTATAAATGATATTTAAGAGCTTAAAGCCTATTAGACTCTAGTGGTGGGTTAGGTGTATCCATAATGAATGAAACTCGTGAAATTAGATTAAAATAAAATATTCATAGTCTAACTATATAAATATTAAATAAAGTCATTTAAAACCTTAAAGTATTGGCATAAAATTAGAAGAAAAAAAATTTTCATGGACAACACCAGTTTTTCTTCAATAATTGCTTAATCACTTAATTAATTATGACATGAAGCATGTATTCTATTACTTTCTGTTGCAATTATATGCTTGGCTATATTTAATTTATCTTAAACTATTATCCTGTCTATATTTTGTAGCCTCAATGCAAATTTTGAAGCCATCCAATTCAGTTATTAAGAGGTTCACTTTCTTCTAGTTTCTTTCCAATTATGAAGGGCATTTTGGATGCTATTTAAGTAAACTACTTTGCCATGTGGAGCTTGGACATGATTTTATTACCTTGCACGTAGTTTCTTTCAAAGCATTCGACACAAATCAATCAAAAGAGTGAGCTGGATAAATGGATGACTGGATAAGCTTCTTGAAACCTCACGTCAATTGAGGAGACAATCAAGCAGAGAAATGCTTTACATGTTGATTTGCAGAACTATAGTACAAGATTAAACAGTATCTGCCTGAAACTATCCCAAAAGCTGATCAAGCTTCTCGAAAGCACTTTACTGTCCCTTAAGATGCTTTCAAAATTTACTACAGTTTCCACATTTTTAAGGGCAGAAAAACATTAACAAGCTAACTCTCTTGTTCTTAATGCTGACTCAATCCTGCTACAGCCACGGAAGTATGCTACAAAATGGACCACTTCATTACTCTTATTTTACATAGATAAATGAAATATATCATTCCAACAAAACTCTCAGCAACTATGCATATCAAATTCTCAACATCTTTGCATCATATTTCACTTTGCAGATGCATTTTTCGTTTATAATTGGGGGTCTTTAAATAGTTGCTCAAATATACTCAGTTACAAGTACACTAAAAGCCAAAACTTTACTTGCTGACCATCACCCAAGCAATATGGCAAAAGAATTGGAAAAACAAAGAGAAAACAGGTTGCAAGTGAAGAGGGCTAGTTTTTAGGAAAGAGGAATAAGAGGAGGAGAAACGGAAGAAGTCGGGTGAAATAAAAAGGGGCAAACTTTTACGTGTAGAAAGAAGGAGAACATGTACTTCAGCTGCCCTTGGTGTTGTCCTTGCTCAATGCTCTCACTGAGAAATCCATGCTTTCTCCCGCCCTCACTTTGGCTTCTTAGCTTGCTGCTGCCTACGTCCTTCGAAAACAGGGAGGACAACTTCTGTTTTCAAAGCTTTTCTTAGAACAGAACATACGTTGAAAAAAATAATAAGAAAGCTTTGAAAACAGAAGTTGCACTCCCTGAGTGCTGAGCTTGTAAGGCTTAGTTGGTTTTATGTTGTTTGTTGACAATTACTCTCTTTTTCTGTAACATTTTTTTAACAAAAGAACATATTTCATTACCTCCTATTGACTGAATTCAAACTGTACAACATCAAAATTCCAAACAGCATACATTTCTTTATACCAAATACAACTAGAATCGATCACTGTAGCTCATCACAAGTAATCTTTGGCTCCTTTTTTATGAAGCATGCAAGTTAGATATATCTGGTAGTTATGATTGAGCAGTCTTTTTGAGTATGGAGGCTCAAAGACAAGAAGTAGCCGATGGCATATAGAATTGGTAAGGTTTTGCCATAATATATCTGATCTTTACAACAAAATTTGTCTGGAAATCACAAGACATCAGAATTCTGTCCCTCAATCATCATCATTGTCATCTTGATTGTTTGGCTGATTATGCTTTTGAGCATTATACATCTCAGCAACCTGAAATGTGCAAGGCAAGGCATTATCAAAGTTGTAAATTACAAAACCATTTCTTTCCTTTTTTTTTCTTTTTTCCTTTTTTTTTCAATTTGTTCCTTTCTTCCCTTTTTTCCTTCTCCAACAAAACAATCAGCAACTAACTGTTCATTACCTGCTCCGATGTTGAAGCTTGCTCTGGAGACTTATCTTCTCGTACTCGCACTAGACGAGGAAATCTTAGTGAAATACCCTTGAACAAGAAAGACAAGAGATAAGATTAAGCAGAAGCACAAAACATTTATTGTTTGGTTCAACTAAAAGAAACTGAGGATAAAAAAGGGGGTTGGATCAAAGTCACATGCACCTTTTGTATCTTAAAGCTATTTGGAAAACCCAAAACGATGCACAAATTAGTGAGCACAACCCATACAACTACAACAATCTTAGCCTTTTCTGCAGGCAAGGTGATTATCAAGTACCTGAACCCCGTTTTGAAAACCAGGCAATCTAAATAATGGCACACACAATATGGCAATCACATGACCAGCAAGCATCTGAACGCACACGTGCACGGACATATATGTCTGAATGTTCAGGCAATTAATTTGCCAATTTTGTAGTTAATTCATTGTGCGCCCCATATATGTCTGAAGTAGGCAGCTCCTACCAACATAGAGTCCATTTTTTTGTTTAAATAAAGCATTATATGAATAAGATGAATTCAACCTTATCATGATCAACTTCACCAATTGCAGCACGATGAACAGGGCTAATAGTCAAGTCTGCTGCTTTCACCTCCCAGACCTTAATAAATAAAAAAACAGCAAGGAAATGAAACTTCAGCTCAGCAGAGAGTAGAACAACCATTAGCATTTTTCACAAAAGGAAAAATAGACTAAAATACCTCGCTGGGTTCAAACCACACATCTGGATTAAGTGTATCTCCATATCTATAGTATGACTGGAACCAATTATAAAGTTAGAACTGGTGTAGTAAAAACATAGAACTCCATGGTCGCATCAAAAAGCATAAGAAACAGACCTTTGGTTTGGGAATCACTTTTGAACGGAGAGTAGTGGAACGTTCTTCAAGCACTGCTTCAGAAAATCCCGTGCCTGCCCATCACAAGGAAAAAGAAAAGAATGGCGCCGTTGTTAAAATAACTCAATTGACATGAAACAAATCCAGAAAATTATTGAGTTACCTATTTTACATATGCTCTGGAATTCTTCATTGTTGCTATTATAACAAGCAAGGAGAAAAGCACCATAGACACCTAAGGACAAAACAATAGCATCAGGAACTAAAAAAGGCTGGGACCTGAAGTAGGATACCTCCCACCCAAACAACCCCACCCCACAGCCCACCAGAAAAAAAAATATATCAACAGAGTCTGTCATTAAGATTGCATCTGGTCTGCATATGCATATGAAACAGAAGTATATCCTTCGACTGAAATGGCATTTACCTGTACGTTTTCCACGACCATGGAAAGCACCAATAGGTACTAGATCTAGCGAATCTCCAATACTGCAGAGCACAGCACATTTAAAAAATTTAACAAAAACAAAAACTGTGCAATATGGATGAAAACACCCTATTTCATTCATCTTACCTTTCCATGTAATCTTTCTTCAATTTCAGCCAGTTATGTGATCGCCTCGAAGGCTCATATGTAGCATCCTTATTCAATGTTTTGATAATTAAACCCTCGCAACTGCAAACTAAGACGAGTCAATAACCCCAAAATAAATAATAGCTTCGCAACATGTCATTGTAATCATATGTACATGAAAAAAGAAGTAACAGCTTTCAAAATTTTCTAGGGTATTCAATTTATACTTTACAAAATCCAAAAGAAATTTAATCTGGCAAAAAAAAATCAAGTTCCATGTTTCCAGGCATCAACACAATTGGATTCTACACAGCCTCACTTCATTCAAAACAAATGTCACGTTGGTTCCTGTAATACAAGTGAGGCCAGCATTCAAACATTCCTGTGCTGAAGTTTTGCAGTTGAAACCTTGAGTAATAAGCTTCAAGATTTTCTCGGAATACTAAAATGGTTTCAGCATAAATTACATGGGCCTAGCCAAAAAAAAAATGATGTTTTGTCAAGAAAGCTTTAGATTCGAAGGTAGAAAAGAAAATCAGAATTCCAACTACGTTTTACCATGTCCATAAAATGAGTGAATTTTTGCCAATAACATTAAAGAACGATAAAATAACCACACAAACAACTCAGTAATCTCTATCAAGAGTAAAGAATCATTTTCAGTGTAACCTTACAGTTAATAAGATGAGTAATGGCTTCCAACCCAAAGACCTAAGATAGAAGATGGAGAAGCCCTTGCAGCCTTACCAATTTTCATATTTATAACCACAGCTAAGGACACATGCATGCATAAATCAGGTTCAAGGCCTGTTGTCAACTGAAAAGGTCAAAAGCATGAGAGAATGACCTGGCATCAACAGCTGCGTCGAGGAATTTTTGTATTTCTTCAAGATCATTTGATGTTATAGCAGTTGCAAACTGGAAAAATCCAGGTTCTTCTTCAAATGCACTGTAAAGCCGCTGTACAGGACCAAAGTTGTGGGACCATCAGTATTTTCTGACTCAAGCAGTTGAATACATCCAAGCCAAATGAGAAAAGATAAGTGGAAGTTCATTGGCAGCACATTCATCACTTCATAAATGTCTACGGACAAATGGCTGAAGAATATGTATACATAGAGTGCCCTATAATAGAATGTCATGCCTGCATTAATAAATTTAGACAAGGGGCCACCCTTCTCTCAGAACCAATCATTCGATATGATTAATTATACAAGCAAATGATTCCCAGGGAAGCTAATTTACAGATTAATTATATAACCCAAGATCCCAGACTTTTAACAAATGAAAAGGAGCCTTGAAGCATGTTTCATGTTGCGTATCAATTCCTATTTTGAAACAGATATTTATGCAGTATGCCAGAATTAATTTATTTCACATAGAAAGAAACTATTGCACTGTCAGTTTGTGTATCTGTATAGGCCAAGAATTCAAGTCCCTGAAAAAATGGAGTAAAATGAAGTATAGTAGAAAAAAGAAATTTTTTATCAAAATTACAAAAGGTGCAAAGAAAATAGAGAACTCATTCCCCCACAGCCACATAAATTATTTGTAAATTGATTACCAAATTAATTTTGATGGAGTGGGCTTTTAATGATAAAAGTTGCCCCGGTCCATCTATGTTGCATGCCTAATCAAATAGCATTAAAAGAACATGGTTCTTTCCTTGGAGGTAATCAGCATTCTTCGAATAGCCCTAGCACAAATAAAACAACAATATTTATTACAAATTACGAAAACAATTTTATTGTGAAATGGGTCCGCCTACAGGATTTTGCAAGGCTCTTTGTCCATTGATTGCAGTTAGAATATGCATAATAACTTCACTTTGTCACCCTGATGACATTAGTAACCACTACCACTACTTGACAACTAAAACTCGTTATTTGAGAGAGAGAGAGAGAGAGAGCAGGGGATGTTCCAAGTATTGCACCGCCAAAAGCAATATAGAAAAGTTTAGAGGTAATGCTGGCAAGTTAAAAGGATTGACAATTTGACATTATATACCAAACTTAAATGTCAACAAGTACGACAAAATACACACTAAATGGACCTTGCAATCCTACCTTACCACATGTTTCAGATATATTTCAAGGCAGAATATTTGTAGTTTTTATGCAGCAGCAATACTATTAACAAATCTCAATTTAGAAACCCTTGCATCTAACAACTTTTATTACCAAAGAGTAGAAAGACTGCAACAAATAAATGAACTAAGGGAGCAGCAACGAAAAGCTTGTACCTCTCTACGAACATTCAGTTCTTCCTGAATAAGTGGTTGGCCATTAAGATACAACATATCAAAGGCATATATGCAAACATTAACCTTGATATCACTCATCACCACATTTTTGCGGGCCCGGGTACTGAGAATCTGCACAAATACATACCCATGAAAGCTTTTTTTCATCTTACATCAAAAGAGCCTGAATCCCAATACTTGGTGGGCTATCTAGATTTATCTTATACAACATTCAAAAAAATAAAAAAGTACAACCAAACAAACAAGTCAACCACCTGAGGGATTTGACTTTTCACTGAAAGTAGGAGATGGATCTGTGACCTGCTTTGTCCTTCTTTAACATTACACCTATAACTATTGTCATTGTCCAACAGCTATGTCCACATGTACATCGTATTTTTATAAATCCAGTCATATTATTGAAGCAAATAAGTAGATTCATTTTCATTGTTTATTCTTTTTGCTATACAAGATTTACAATATTGGAACAGTCAAAGAATTGAACAAACGATATTTAAGAAATTATGTTTGAATTCATTAAGTGTTTCACAAAACTATGAACAAGAAAACGCTTGAAAGTGATAGTGTTTTATATACAAAAAACAACATCCTTCGATTGATTTTAAATTACCTGAAAGGGGAGAATTTTCTTTTTCTCTCGATCATAAGCAACTAGTTCACAATCCAGAATAAATGAGCTTACAGAGGAACTCTTTAATCTGCACAACGAAAGTAAGCATTAGCAACTAGCAATTACAAACGATAATTAGAAAATCACTAACTATAGCCATCAACGAGCATATTGCCACACAAAGAGAATAAATCTCTTGACGGGATTTAGTTCATAATAAACCAGCTGTAAGCATGAAGTGTCTTATATATTGACATAAAAAAAAATCACAATATAAACAACTAAAGTTGAAGCCTCAAGATACATTATCGAGGTAAGATTACATTTAGAATTCTGAATCAGCACAAGTCAAAACCTGAACCACAATTTGAAGAACATATAACCATTTATGCAAAATTTTAAGCAAGGAAATAGCAGACTGCCTTATAGAAGACATAAAAATGGATTGGGCATTGCAACACACTTAATAGATGTTGCTTTAAAAAAGGGGAAAGTAAGAAGAATACTAAAGGCTTCAAAATTGCAGAACTCAATCTTTAGCCATTGCAGTAAATGAGATCAGAGAAGCTGATTTGAGCACTCATATAGTTGCCACCAGATCTCTTTACCTTGAGTATAAAGCAGCAAAATTTACTCATTTAAATTTATAGAATCTTTTCGATGTCAAAAGTCCCTTGGAGTTTTAAACAAATGACCACCCATATCACACAAGAAAAGGAATCCCTGGTAATAAATGAAGCTCACCGGGAAATTGCAGCAACAACATCAGGAAACTTTCCAGTATTTCGCTCAGCATTTCGACTATATATCTCAACCGAACCATTCTCCAAGTAATGTATCTGCATCAAACAACTGAACTAACATCATAAAACAAAGATGGCTGGAAGCAACAAAAGGAAAGCAGTGTGACTAATTAGTATCACCTGGGCACGCTCTCCATCATACTTGTATTCACAGGTGTATTCCATATCCTGGAAT
Organism: Dovyalis caffra; assembly: GCA_963924115.1. Lineage (NCBI taxonomy): Eukaryota > Viridiplantae > Streptophyta > Magnoliopsida > Malpighiales > Salicaceae > Dovyalis > Dovyalis caffra. The sequence continues at coordinate 17,149,327 of CAWUPB010000913.1, read as the reverse complement.
TTAGTTACTATCTCAGAAACCCCTTTGGTTGGTTTTGCCAGCATAGGTCCAACTGGAACACCCGGTGTGAAGCTGCATGTCTTGGGAAGATTCCACACACCATGACTAAGAAGTGCAGGGACTATTTTATCATAGACGGGAAGCAGAGAGTAAACTTGTTTCACAATCTTCGCAGCCTGTTACATACACAATATAGCAACAATGTAAATGAAAAAAAAATATATTAAAAAAAAGTTTGAAAAATTGTCAAGTTTCAATCATTGGTTACCTATCCTATTAAATAAATTCCAGCAATTACTCCAGGTACCTGCTTAATGTCACACAACTACTTAAGATAAACAATGACTGGAAACTTTGCGTCTCATACACAAGTTCCCAATACAAGTAAACTCACAACAGAATAACAATAAATTTTATTAAGAAAGATCAAAACAAAATTACAAAAGAGAAGAATAAGGCATCCTCTTGAAAAGGAAAAAACATCTTAAAAAACAAGTGTTCACAATCCCTTAATATCAACAAAATAAACTCCTCTAAGAAAACCAAAGGCTACATCACATAATAGGTGTCTGAAAATTATGGTTAAAAGTTCTACTTTTTTTTTTTTTAACAAACACTCTAAATCACAAAATAAATAGTGAAGTTAAGAAGAATCTTCCAGTGTTTTGCGATTCTGAACTCCATGAAAATTATCAATAACCAATACTTCAAGCTCTGAAAAGAAGATCCACTGTTCACCACTAATAACAAACAACCTAATCCACACATCCTAGTAACAGAAGAGCCTAGGAAAAGGTGCCCTAACGTCTCATCATGCAGACCACACACAGCGCACATAAAAGAGACAATACCCTAAATGACCTCCATACTTGTATTAAATTTTAGTGTTTATCCTATGAGGAACCACCAACCAAACCAGAATCTTAGTTTTAAAGGCACCTTGGCCCTCCAGCTACAGTTGGAAAAGGTGCATGAAAAAGAAACATTAAGCAAGATTTGCACGTAAAGGTGCCAGGCCCCTACAAAATCCAAGCACTTCTATCTGGCTTCTTAAAAAACAAAACAAAGAGGATTAGGAGTTTAGAACAAAGAAAGAAAGTCCTCAATACCCTCCCAACAACCTGTCCTCTTTCCCTTTGGCATTGATAATTAGTTGACCACTGTATTGATGAGATATCTCTAGAGTTTGGACTTTCTCAAGCCTTAGGGAGATGCCAGTCAAATTTCAAAGGAGACGATATGTCAATTTATGAACAGAATATGTCTTCCACAACCACATGAGAATGCCAGTTTGTTATTAGATCCCACAGTATATCAGTGCTGCTCTATCAAATAATGATTGCACGTTATTCCAAGCCTATATCAAGTTTTGGAATCTTAAAAGTAGGCTTTCATGGAACTAATGTGATAACTTGTCTCTAATATGCTTAAATAGCATTCAATTTCAGAAAAATGGGAGCCTATTCCTTCATATTACCTAAGCATAGCAATGACACCTTCCATTGCTTTTTTATATTATCGGATAATGTACAAGGAACCAAAGCACATCTAGTCTTTGTTTGCTATTTCAAAACTTGAACCCCATACCTCCAAAGCCTCAGTTTCATGCACAGGCCAAACTGCTCAGGCTACTTTCACACCTAAGACAATGAGCTCAAGTCGAGCACCAAACAGAGTCCAAAGTCTAAACTGCCTCATCTTAATCCAGGTAAAAATTATTAACACACATGTGTAATCAGTATCAATTATATGTAATTCAACAAAAGAGTTATATAACAAAGCTGTTCGGCTGGAAACCAATCTTGTGATGATGGCATTCACAACCTATCAGATAAAGCAACACTTCTATCATCTGCACAGATACCGAGAAGCCATAACTTTTGCAATGTACCAAGACCTCAAAACACAGGCTCACGTCATGAATGAAGAGTCCCATCTATTTGGGAGATATAACCTCACTATGTTTCTGCATCCAGCAGTTGTTTCTTTTACAGAAAATGACATGCGTTAATTTTAAGGCATTTGCTTTCAGATTTGGTTAAAGCACTACAATTTAATTTATCTTTAGTCTTTCTTATCCTAATCTCCTCAAGTTACCTCTTCTAAAGGAGACTGAATGTGTGAAGGAGGTGTAGAATGCTCTTCAGTATATACAGCAGCTTGTCCCAGGGCAGCCAAAAGAGTCTGTTCTGCCAATCCAATTCTCAACTTTGTCTGCAAGATTAATCCAAAGAAAGGTTAAACCAAGAAAAAGGAACAAAAAAATAGGATCTGAGAAAATGCGATGATCATGACCTGAAGCAGACGAATTAGATACTGAGGCTCACAATCAGTGGCTGCAACAAGAAGTGCCTTGATATGGTTCTTTTTCTTGTCTTGACTGTCCTTCCCAGATTCCTATTAATATTTTGCAGAAAATAAGGTAAGTTAGTTAAATTGAGCAATATTGTTTAACTTACTTCCCACTGGAAACTGTCTATACTTCTCCTGCACATTATTCTCCAAGTAATGTTTCTTTGTATCCTTTTTCCTGTTTAAGAAAGGATAAACTGCACTGCCTAATGGCCTACTAGAGGAAAGAGGCATAAAAAAAATAAGGCCAAAAATGAAGGAAAAAAAACCTGCATTCATTTTCCTCTATAAATTGCAATGCACTATTTCAAATGGGGACTTCATAAGCCATGAAATAACTCAGAAACATGATTGGTTCTAAGTTCTAACCAAAACACAGAGCACAATCTACTTTGTTTTCTTTATTTTGGAATAGTAATATAGTATGGTGGTGGAATTGGCAAATACATGAAACTTGCAGCAAAGCATCGTGATTTCTTGCCCAAACACCACCCATATAAAGGCTACAGCTTATTCATACATCAGAATAACAATTCTATAAAAAAAAAAATGTAGCAATAATGCAACCCATGCTCCTGCTTGCAAAAAGAAAAGTAACCACGCCCAAAAGAGCAGAGGTTCCAAGCTCAAAAATATCAAGAAGTGAAATTTAAACGTAGAGAGTACCTTAGCAATCTGTAGAAAAGTGTTGAAAACTTTAGTAATTGTTAATGGATCAGGCTTGCGCATCATAGACTGAGATGACCGGCTTGCTTTTGCAACAAGGCCCAAATCTCCCATGTCCTGCCAGTTGAAATTAAACATACATGAAGTGAAAAATGAGCTTAAATAACAAACCCCAACCAAAATTCAAAAAACCTAGGGGTACAAAATTCAAAAGTGAGCTAATGAAAGCAAAACTGAAAAAATTTAGACGATAATAGCCGGTGCCCTCTATTATATGTGCAACTCATAAGAAGTTTCTTAGATTGGATTTCATGAGTACGGCAGATAAATAATCAAGCTACTTGTTCCATATATTACTATTTTTAACTTGTGCACGTCAAGTCTCCTTGATAAAGACAAATCCAAAATGTTAAATTTAGCATTCAAGAATGCGAAGTGTGCAGCTAATTTCATGCTATGGCATGCTTTTTTGTTTCTGTTTTCAACAAGTTCAATGGAAGCATCAGTATGAAACATTTTTCAGCAAGTCCAATGTAAGTATTAAAATAAAACTGTATCTAAAGCATTCATAGCAACTTTCCAATTTATGATTCCATCCCAATTCCCAGTTCGCTTTTTTGTAATTTGATTAGCTCAAACAAACTTTCTCTGGCATTCCTTATTCTTTTTCAATTAAGTTTACATGCATTTTTCAAGAAGAGTCTTCAAACAGGCACTATAAAATCATCTTCGCCCTATCAAAAATCAAACATTGCATCCTATGCAAGACCAGTAAATAATGCAATCACATAAAAAAATTAACAGAGAAATTCATTCTCAGTTCTTATCTCAGCCTAGCAAAACACAAAACCAACAAAAGTCAAAACCACCCATATAATCACCTTATACTGCTTCCTAACCTCCTTCTCAGTTCTCCCACATGCCTCAGCTAGCGCCTTAATAATTATAGCTTCCCCAATCCCAAGCTCCACTCCCTCATGCGCAGGGGCAACCTTATTAGCCAACAAATAAACCACAGCCACCAAATCCTCTGGCGTAGTATCCATTACAGTCCTCAACATATTACAAACAATATCAGTAATCACAATCCTTCCCGACTCATTCGCTATCAAATCAAAAGCCAAAGAAACAAACATAAACGGAACCCTCTCTCCTTTCTCCCAACTAGCCACCATCTCAGGCTTAAAATCCCCCGCTTTCTTCTTCAACGATACAATCTTGTTCTTCAACTCCGCATTTTTATCCTCAACTCGGGGTTTCTTCGATTCATTGACTTTTAATTGATCATCAGACCTAGAATTGTGTTCTAATTTAGGCTCATTCGAAGTATCTGGAGTGTTAATTAGCTGTTTAGAATCATCAATTTGGGGATTTTGTACGGAATTGAGGGTTTTATCAGGGTTTTGGGGATGGTCTAGGGTTTTGCGTTTTTTGGGGGAGTTGGACTGAGATTGGGGTTGGGTTTTTTCTTAGCGGCGGCGCGCGCGTTGGACATGAGAGCGTCAAAGGCTGAGGGACGAGAGGAGGACATTTTAGAATTAGGGTTTACAGAGAGAGTTGGGGTTTTTAGAAATAATGGAGAATTAGGGAAGGAGAGAAAGGAAATGAGAGGAGAGAGAAACTTGGAGTGGCGCGTGAAGGAAATAAAGCGAATAGAGGCGCATGGACGGAGAGCAAGCATTAATTGGAGGAGCGGTGGGCGGTTGCAGATGTTGGGTTTGTTTGTTTGGGTTTTTTTTGAGAGAGAGAGAGAGGGGTGAATGAGAGCTGGAGCTAGTGTGAGTGAGGGAGAAAATGGCGGGAGTTGGCGGGGTTTTACGTTTTTTTCATAATAATAACTATTTATTATATTAAATGAATATATATAGACACGTATGTGGGTATATATGTACATTATAGATCTTTCTATTAGGAAGGAATTTTTTCCCCCCATATGGACGGCCTAATAAATCTGAGGAAATGGCTCAGAAAAGCACGTTATGAGAACATTTATTTCCTACCTTTACATTGCTTTTAATTTGATTCGATGTGGAAATGCTTATCCTTTTTTTTTTTTTTTTTTTTTTTTTTGCAGTTTGCAAGAACCCCTATTTTCGATTTTTGTCTTTTTATATTTCACTTTTTCTATGCTTTTGTCTGTTCTAGCTGTTTTTGTTGTTGTTTTTTGTTCTTGTACTTAAAATTCACTCTTATAATCCAAATCAAATTTTTATGTGAAGACCCAAATCAATTTTTACATTTAAAGAAATAAAAACTCAATTTTTCAATTAAACTTTCAAGGATGAAAAAATTATCGGCCATCATTGTGGGTTTACTCGCAATTATTGCGAAAGACAAGTAGTTCTTCTCGTATAATGAATTATTTTTCATTGTTTTTTTTTTTTTTTGTGAATCGAATTTGATAGTAATTTTAGATGATTCTGATTGTGATAAAGGTAGTCATTACTTAAATGGACAAGACACACTTTGTGAAGTTTCTTAATTATGAAGTGTAGGTACAAGAAGAAAATAGAAACCTGTCGAGAGGAAAAATACAGACAAATGGAAGATGATAACAATTAAAAATAGGTTATTTTGAAAATTGAATAAAACAGGGAAGGGAGAAGCAAATATCCATCATTAGATTTAGCCAAAAAAAAAATGTAATGACTTAGAATGCGTCTTCGTTGGTGTATGCGAAGGTCAATTCCCTAACCTTTTTCTAAATCTAATCACTTACTAAATCATGTAATGAATCTCATAATTATTTGAGTTAGGATGTGTTGTAGTTGGAACTAGATTTTTGACTCGCGTTATGTTACGGATTAAATAAAATATATAAAATTATTTAAAAAAATTATTTCAGTTTAATAATTTGTTTTATGATGTGAATAATCTATAACAATCTATGAAATTAGAGGTAAAAAAAATAATTATAATTTTTTAATCAAAAATTTTGTATTTAACTATTTCTTATTTATGTTTTTCATGTTTTTTTCTTTACTAAAAGGATTTATCCTTGTTAATCCATGGATTATTAACTAAAAAGAAAATTAAATAATTTTTTAAAAAAAGCTTTAGTATTTTATAAGATTGTGCCAAAAAACAAAAATAACAATTACTAAGAGCTTATATATAATTGAACAAGCATTTTATTTTTTACTTCATGTTGATGAGAATATCGGCTTTTGAAAAAATGTGAATTTAATTTTTATTAATAATATTAAAATAAATCAAAACTATGTGTAAATATAATTTTAAATTAATTGGATGAGAATTTAAAAGAAATGACAAATTAATGAAAATAGTAATAAATGACAAACTATGAGTAATAAAATTCTTTATTATAATATATGTTTTTTTGTTTTTTGAGAAATACATCTTATGTAATTGTTAATTAATAAATTATGTTACGTGATACTATGTACTTATAGACATAATTATTTTTGAAAAAAAAAAAAAACAATTCAATGTCTAGAAAAAGAAAGGAGCGGGGCCAGCCGTTTAATGAAAAATTAAAAAAAAAAAAAAAAAAACGTTGAGTTGAACTATAAATAAATTTAGTAGAAGTTGACTTAAAAGCATCCTTTTTTGCTTGAGAAAAGTAGTATAAATTTGAATTCATAAGTTAAAGGAAAAACTTCTCAATATAACTTTATATAATACACTATTTATCAGTCATATTTTTTATATATAAATAATAATAATAATAATAAAATAAAATCAATGAATTTTAACCTTCATTCTGTTCTTATTTTTTATCTATCATTTTGTCAATATTTATATGTAAGTATGTGTTTTTTATGATTATCAAACCTCAAACAATACAACCAGAGATAACTCTTTTTTATTATATTATTATTATTATCAAGGATACTATGATCAATGAAACTTGAATTTTATTATCAATCAATAGAATCATTAAGTGAAAAATTAAAAATCTTAACTTTTAATTAAAATAAAAATTTGATTCAATTTTATAATAACATCTTGATTAAAGCCAAAAATTATTTCTATCAAAAAAATTTTATAATTCTCTTTAAGTTAAAATTTTTTTAAAAAAAATTAATTTGCCAAAATCAAGTGAGACCAGCACGTAATTAACTTACTCAGTAGCATTAGGGGCCTGGGCCTAGATTTGAAGGCCAATGCACGGACTTCAAAAGTTCAAAACGGCATAGCATGATGTTCCTTAAAACATAAGCCCATCACACTTTTTTTTATTTTCTTTTCAACATCAGTTTCGTTTGGGAGGTGGGTGGGTGGGAGTGGTTGACTGTTTAAATGAACAGTAAACAGAACCAAAAAGCCTGAGGGAGGGGTGCTGGGGAAAAAGAAATTAAATTAAAAAAAAAACTAAAGGACAGCAATGAACAGGAAAAAATCACTATTTATTACTGTTTATTACTACAATAAAAAAGTATTTTACTTTAGTTTATATTAGATTTTTTATCCGTAATACGCTGCGGGTTGGATAAAATATATAAAATCATTTAGAAAGATTATTTTAGTTTGATAGTTTGTTTTATAGTATGAATGTATAAAAATATATAAAATCAAAGATAAAAAAATTTTTTGAAAATTTTTAATGTAATTTGAAATTAAATGGATGAGAATCTTAAAAAATAACAAATTAAAGTAGTAAATTTTAAATAATAAAAATAACCAACAAAAAAATTTCATTGAAAAAGTAAAAAAAATTATTGTATAAATTATAATAATATATTTAAAAAATAAATACTGACGTTCTAAAATTTCATTTCAAAATTCATATATTAAAAAAAATTATTAATAAATAAAATTAAATAAAAAAATTTTTGACCCGCGTTACATTGCGGGTTAGATAAAATATATAAAATCATTTAAAAAAATATTTCAGTTTAATAATATATTTTATGGTAAAAACTAATTATAATTTTTTAATCAAAAATTTTATATTTAACTATTTCTTATTTGTGTTTTAAAATTTTAGAAATAAATAATAAAGAAAATAAATTATCGGTTTCTTTAAAATTTTAACACTCAATTAATTGTTGGTTCCTTTAAAATTTTAACACCCAGTATTATTAAGAAATAAAAATTTAATAAAAAAATCAATTTTTAGGAAAAAAAAAAAAAAAAGGCCCAGCTGTTTACTGTTAAACAGACGGAAATTAAAAAAAAATGTTTAGTATTTAGAGAGAAAAAAAAAAAAAAAGAGGAGGCCAAGTCGTTTACTATTTAAATGAATAGTAAACGAAAATAAAAGAGAAGAAGGCCAGGCTTGGCTAAAAAAAAAAATAAATTTAAAAAAAATAATAAAACACTGTAGCAACAGTGATTACATACTGTATATTGCTATAATGAAAAATAGTTTTCCTTTAATATATAGTAGATAACGAAATAATGTAAAAAAATACATATCCTGTGTATGGTGATATCAAAATCAAGACAAGCTTTCAAAACACCTTAAAAAAATCACAAAAGAAGATAAGCGCCAAAAATTTATTCAAAAGTGTGTATTAATTGTCACCTAATATATTAAAATTATGTGGACGTAACAGTTCATATATTAATATGTTAATTTTCACGTCAATCAACATGTTGATGTGTTGATTATCGTGTCAATCCACTTATCAATATGAACATATTAACATATCTATAGTGTTTTTATTTGATCCGCGGCATGACTCGAGCTAGAGAGCATTGCTATCCTTGCATGTATTTTTTGTTTAGTCAATGAGTCCTCCTCAAAACTCTCGTGGATTCATCTTGTCTTTCTGTTGGAAGTAAGAATTAATTTTCTGTTCAAAAATTAATTTGATTATTAATTCATCCGTTAGAAAAAAACCATATTTCTATTAATTGAGATAATTGCATTGTAAGCACATCAATTTTTAACAATTTTTTAATTAAACGCGTGAATTTTATTTTATTTATTTATTTTAGTATATTGAATTTTTTAAATTTGTTAATCAAGTATTTATATATGAAATGTCCTTTGCTTCATTCTGTTAAATTATAGTTTTACCTTTTCATTGTTGGAGGAAACTTTTCCTCCCATATTATTATGTCATTTTTCTACTTTTTGGATACAAAGACAGTTTGGATTTTTCTGTACAAAAAGAAGAAAAGAGCAAGAAATTTAGAAGAGAAGTTCCCACAAATAATAAAATAACAAAATTATAATTTAATAGTATAGAGCGAAGGACAATTCATTAACGAGATAATTGATAGGCGTTGGATAGAAAATGCATGATTGGCACTTTAAAAGAAAAAAAAATCATGTATTCTATAAAGAAAATGTTAAATGTTGAAAATTAGTGTAATTATACAATTATCCATTTATTGATTCATTAATATGACTTCCATCTTCCTAGGAAAAAAAATTGCTTCATATGGCATAAAGAAAGTAGAATCTATAATGGACAAGATTGTTCAAAATATTTGCGTGTACTAGTCATTAAAATACAAGAAATATAATACCTATGTATAAAGTTGCAGACATGTTAACTTATGCTTTGTCCATTAGCTAAGTGTCTTTCAATTAATCTATTTATCCGGTGTCTTTCAACTAATCTATTCTTCAAACGCAAATTTTATTTAACCAATAATAAGGTATTTTTGTATCGACTATTATAGATTTATAATTAGTTGGTTGCTCACGCTATGTTACGGGTTGAGCAAAATATGTTAAATCATTTGAAAAAATAATTTTAGCTTGATAGCATGTATTGTATTTCAGATCCACTAAAAATATATTAAATTAAAGATAAAAATAAAGAATCATCGAATTTTATAATTTATTCTTCTTTATGTTTTTGATAAAATTTGCAGTTAAAAAAACATGATTTGTTATTTTTTATGCATTGGTTTTTAAATAAAAACTTGCAATAATCTAAATAGAAAATTTAATAAAAAAATTAAAAATGCCTTAACATTTTTTTCATGAGATTGCATCGAAAAAATAAAATAATAATTAATATAAAAATTAACAAATGATTTTTTTTATTCCCATTTAATGCTGGTGAGAATATTATTATTTTTTAAATACATACATTTAATTTATATAAATTTATTCACAAAAAAATCAATAATATTAGAATATTATATATAAATTTATATTTTAATCGTTGGATGATTCTCCTAAAACATTATTTCAATTATTTAAAATAACTGAGTTTAGAATATTAAAAAAAACTAATAGCAAATGGTTGGTGTTGTGTGTATAAATGCATAGTTAATTTTTAATAAAACCAATTATCTCTTTTTTTATATACATCACTAACCATACTCAATGGACTAAGAGTGTGCAACATAAGTAAAAAAATATTTTTAAAAAATAAATAAATTACAAAGAATATATTAAAGCCAATAGGCTGAAATAAATAAATAAATAAATAAGCTACAAAATCAGTTTCAATAAATTTGAATTATATAAATAAAACACATGAATTCTATTTTTTTAATTGATTGTTTTAAAAGGCTTGAGACAAATTATCTTAATTATATTTTTAGCTTTTTAACATTCTCGTTTTAAAATCATAAGAATCCATCATATGCATTATATTTAATAATAATAATAATAATCTAAAATTTAATTAAAAAATTTCATAAATAGAAAAAAATAAATCATATTTATTACTAGATAAAATTATATAAAAAAATAAAAAATTAATTTCATAAGAATTTCTATAAAGAACGAGGAAAAAAACAATTTTAAACAATAAGAGTAATATAATAAGATATATATGTTTATTAAAAAAAACCACACATAAAGAAAAATAAATTATATTTATTAATAAATAAATTTACATAAAAAATAAAAATTAATTTCATGAGAATTTTCATAAAAAAGATAAATAATAAAAATTAATTTTAAGAAATAAAAATAATATAAGCCTATATATATGTTCATTCTAAATTCTAAAAACACATTATATATATTTTATTACCGTCGACTTGTGTGAAAAAAATAATTATTTTTATAAATTTCGCACCCAATTCAATAATAAAAAAAATTTGAAAAAAAAAGCAAAAAAATAATAATAATAATCAATGTGCGCACACACACACACACACACACATGTATACATAATCGAAAATTTTAAAATTTTTTAGGTTCCGATCTAACTCTTTCAACTATTTTATGATTTTCAACACACTCTCCTCGTCGAGATAAACAATATGAATGCAAGATTGGTCATAAAAGATGGCAAAATTAGATTCAATCATGGCTTTCTCTCTCATCTCTTTGTATCTAGAGACTAGATTACAACACGGACAAACTTGGAAACCAAAATATTTTGTTAAAAGTATTAGAGACCAAAGTGTAATATTAGGAAAAAAATACCTTCGTATAAGTGCCTTAGAACAACTTAAAAATCATGAAAAATATTGTTGCATGGTGCACATGAGTCTAAATGAACAGTAAATAAATAGTATCTTATGTGTAGGTAAATAGTGTCATGAATGGTAAATACTCTAAATTTTTTAGTGTTTTTTAATTACAAACTTAAATCATAAATTAATATGGTTTACCAATAGATATCCAGTCCATACTATAATTTTTATTGCGTCATAGGTAATGTATATGTGCCATTTAATTCCAAACATCTTAAAGCTCATAATCCATGGTAAAGTTACTATCCCTTTGATTTATTATCTTTTAAAACTTATCTTTAACATATAGCTATAATTAGTTTGTCACTAGCGCTATACTACGAGTCGGGTAGAATCAAATCATTTCAATTTGATACCCTACGCTTTATTGCGAATCTAGTAAAATATATCTAATCATAAATAATTTAAAAATATTTTTTTTTAATAAAACTTTGTATTTAATTGATTTTTTTTTTATGTTTTCCATAAATTTTCAATTGAAAAAAAAACATAATTTATTATTTTATATGTATTGATTCTTAAATAAGAACTCGCAACAATCTAAATATAAAATTGAATCAATTTTTTTTTAATACCTTGATATCTTTTCCATAAGTTTGTATAAAAAAATAAACCAACACTTAATATAATTTTTTTAAAAAAATTAACAAATTTAAATGTAATTTTTTATTCTTATTTAATGTCGGTAAGAAGATTATTTTTTAAAGCACGTACATTTAATTTGTATATATATTGAATCACAAAATAATCAATAATATATCATTAAAAATTACATTTGAATCATTAGATGATTATTTTAAAATATTATTTTAATTATTTTATTCAAAATAGGCTAAATTTAAAATATTCAAAATAAAAAAAAATCAACGAGTGAAGTTTGAGTTTTATGTTTGTACTAAAATATATCTAATCGAAGGTAATTTTAAAAAAATATTTTTTAATCAAAATTTTTTATTTAATTGATTTTTTTAATATATTTTTCATAAATTTTCAATTAAAAAAAAACATAATTTATTATTTTACATGCATTGATTCTTAAATAAGAACCTGCGACAATCTAAATAGAAAATTGAATCAATTTTGTTTTTTAAATACCTTGATATCTTTTCCATAAGTTTGTATAAAAAAATAAAGCAACAATTAATATAAAATTTTAAACAAATTAACAAATTTAAACGTAAATTTTTATTCTTATTTAATGTCAATAAGAAGATTATTTTTTAAAGCACGTACATTTAATTTGTATATATATCAAATCACAAAATAATCAATGATATATCATTACAAAGTACATTTGAATCACTAGATGGTTATTTTAAAATATTATTTTAATTATTTTATTTGAAACAAGCTAAATTTAAAATATTCAAAATAAAAAAAAAACCAATAGTAAATTATGAGTTTTATGTGTGTAAATGCATAGTTAAGTTATAATAAAATCGATGATCCATTGTCTTTTATTTATACATTACGACTATATCAGTATATTTAGAGTATGCGGTATAAGACAATATATATATATTAAATTAATTTAAAGTTAATAAAATAGAATAAAAACTATTAAAAAATTAACTTTCATAAATTTCCATTACACAAAGAAAAAGCAAATAACACGTGTAAAATTTATTTTTGAATTGATTGTTTTAATTTTTTTAATTCAAGACAATTTTTTTGAAATACATTTCATATATATATATATATATATATTGCTCTCTTTTAAAAATTATAAGGATTTATCATATAAATTATATTAATGTATTTAAAAAAATTAATCACATTCTAATTTTTTTTTGAAAATCCATATGTAAAGAAAAACAAATCATATTTATTTAACAAATAAAATTATATAAAAAATAAATTAAGAAATTAATTGGATGTTTTTATAAGAAATGACAAGTCGAAGAAATTTTCTCAATTTTTGAAAGAAAAAATCAGAAATGATAAATTGAAGCAAATATGTTTTTTAGTCGCCATGTTGCATGAAAAAAAAAGGATTATTTTTTTCATAAATTTAGCTCAAAATTAATTAAAAAAAATTGCATACAGAAGAAAGAAAAAGAAAAAACCAAGCCAGGTCTGATTGGCCTTCTGCAGGCCCAGCTTGCCAGGGCTGGCAAAAAAAAAAAAAGGAAGAGAGAGCAGCCGAGGCGAACTTGAGTTGGATTGGATCACATGGTCATATAATTCTCCCCAATACAAGGGATGGGGTTAGTTTCATGATTGAAGGAATGAACAAACCTAAGTTTCTGCGTGGAAAACTTATTATAAATCAAACTGAGAAGAAATATTTAATTATAAAAGTAGGCCAAAGAACACCCTAATAAAAAGACTACTCTCCTTGAATGGTGCTTACAAAATTATGAATTGTCATTTCAATGCAAATTACTCTCTCTTTTTGTTTCAGCAACTTCTTTTCTCTTACAAGCTGATCATTTTTTAATTCGGAAAAAAAGCCATATCATTTTGTTAAATTCTTCTTTCAATTTTTATGTTCTTTTGTCTCCCACTTGAAAAAACGATATTATTTTGTTAAATTTTCTTTAGGTAAGAGTGATGCTGGTTTATAATCGAGTTTCAAGTCCTACAAGTAATACAAATTTGTTAAGACGTAGGAAAGTGACTAAACTTATTGTATCTTCGGGACAATGTGTAGTATATCTTTGCTCCGTTGCATCGGATAAATTCTATGGATGATGTGTATCTTGTCTAAAAGAAGCAAACTAGTTGTGCCTCGAGACAATCACCTATAAAATTATGATAAAATTGGTTTGGTGTTTTTTCCATTCAAAATTTCTAGGTAATATTCTTTTATTTTTCCATAAAAAACAATACTATAGGTGGGTTAATTTGGCTAAATTTACATAGTATAAGGTTTGTGTCACCAACATGGAAAGTGTAGGAGTTGATTTGACTAAATTTATCCACTAGAGAGACATTCGATGATTTTTAGCCAAAAATAAATAAAAAATAGTAATATATATATAAAATAGATAGCTCACTTTGTTATTATATAATAGTGTGAGTCTTCAATTTATTTTTATGTTTCTAATTAAATCTATCGTGTCCTTGAATAATATTTAGACAATATCATTCTTTTGTTTATACATTATTTATGATAATTGAAAATTTTCTTTAATTTGTATGTATGTTTTGAGTGTTTTCATCTAAAGCATCTAAATAAAGTTCAATATGCCCTTATTGATAATAATTTTAGTTTCCAATCATAGCAAATTTTTCTTTTATACAAACCAGTGAAATGAAGGGAAAAGAAAAATTTACTATAATTTGATACTAAAATTGTATTTTACGATAGTTAAACTTTATTTTAGCATTTTGGGCGGAAGCACTTAATAAACACGTACAAGTTGGATAAAATCTTTTAACTGCCATACAAGGTGAATAAATAGATAGATGGTACAGTCCAGTGTCGATTACACTTGCGCGTTGGAATTGATTAAAAAATCCAAAAGTTTGGGACTCAAATGATAACAGAGTAAAAGGTTAGAGGTTAAATTGAAGTTTCTCCAAACAATAAGGATGACGAGTGAAACTGAAATCTCATGTCATGAGTCTGCACATGTCGACCAACTTTTACTCTTCTTTTAAAGAATCATATTTATGTTATTTTTGGAAGTTATAAGACGTTGGTTTTGAACAACAAATTTACAAGGCTTTAGTTTAGAGTGGCTTGAACAACTAAATCAATATTTATAATGTCCTCTGAGTTTTATGTACTCCACCAAACTTGAGAGTACTCATTAAGAATGATTTTCTCTCCTTTTTATGCAATGACATATACATTTTTTTTTCTTTCAAAAAACTTGGAAAAAACATGGCACCATTAAATTTTAATCAACCAAGGTGCTCGTGCAGGATATATCAGCATTCAGCACTTGCTTAACAGTATTTTCAATGCTATTTTTATATGAAGGTTTTTTTCTTTATAATAAAGAGGTTTGTCTCAAATTTCATTTATAACGATCTCTTTATCACAATCTCTATTTTTAAAAGTGAGATACAAATCGTCTTTATTTCTCAAATACTAAAGAGTCCAAATAACTTTTTATTTTATATTTTATTAATGAAAATTATTATTTTTTATGTTATTCGATATCTTCATCAACGATCTTTCTAGGTTTTTGATAAAAAAAAGGCTGAAAATCTAAAAAACATGGGATGGAGGGAGATTGAAAAACGAGATGGAAGGAGATTAATAGAAAAAATAAGAAAAAATTAAATATTTTAAGATTTTGTTATAATAAAGAGTTAAAAGTAGAGAATAGCATTGAAGATGACATTAATATTCAATCTATATAATTAATGATATTCTTTATTTATATTAAAAATACTAGCTAAAAGTAGATAAAAATGCTCTAATTGATGCAAATTGCAAAGCATTTTGGCTGATACTTTTGAACTTTCCAGCATCGAAACGGCAGTGATCACAAGATTTGGATTTGATTCCTAATAAAAAAAGAAAAGGAAAGAAAGGATTCGGATTTGATTTTTCTAAGAACATGGACAAGTAGTCATGGCATGTTGTGATGCATGAAAGTAACGCGATGCCTTTTCATTATAATTTACAAGGTTGCTCCTACTGTGCCTTGCCGTACTCATTCTTTAACATTTAATACTATACTTCCCACATATTGTGACTCAAGAGTTTTTTTGAACTGTCAAACGTACGCAGTTGTCACAGTGATGACAATTAATGGAGATAGGAGAATGAATCAAAACGATACAGAAGACTTTTTAAGATCGTTTAAAAAGGAATTTAATTTAAATTGATGTTTAAACTAATTTAAAAATATATATTTTTTATAATAGTTTGAAAATATCTCCAATATAAAATAAAAAAAATTATGTTCAAAATAAAGTTGTTAGTATTCTATAAAAGAAAAGCAAAGAAATGAAAAGTTGTTATACATGCAAAGAAGAAAAGGCGTTCTAAAGCAAAAAAGCGTGTTCATTTAAGATCCACAGCAAGAATTACACGCTAATTAAAGAAACACTAAACTTCATTTCTTGTAATAGTACGAACCATTTCTCACCATTTTATTTTACTTAAAATGTAGTAGTAATAGGTGGTAATAAATGTGCTGTGATGTTCTTGAAAAACGCTCTGGCTTAATAGTGCAGTAAAGGAGGTCTTTATAACTGTTTGCTAAATTATATAATTACATGTCTACTGTTGGTCACGTTGGTTTAAGGTGTCGGAGTTTTTTTGGCTTGGTAAAGGATACAAATCAGTCTCTCTAGTTTTACAAAATTAATTAAATGGTCCCTCTTGTTTCAAAAATGAATTAATTGGTCTAGAAAACAATAAAGATCATGATTAATTTCATATTATTTTATCTAAAAAAATATCTTATTTTCTCACCAATATTTTTGTATTTTTACTTTTTTTCTTTTTCTATTTATTAAAAACAAAATAAATTAAAAACTAAAAAGGATTAAATTATAAAAATATTTTTAAAAATATAGAGACTAATTAAATAGTTATCAAAACAAGAGGATTATTTAATGCTTTTTTGTAAACCTAGAGGGATTAATTTGTAATATACTCATGCTATAAATGTGTTCCAGTAGGTCATGCAGCAGTAAGAATAATCTTTTTTCCTTGTCAGGTGAATTAATAAAGATTGATTAGGCAAAGCCATATTTAAGATGGTAGTCAACGTCCTAAGTCCAAATTCCCTCTAGAATACTCAATTACATGGAAGGAAGGTGATCTTAATTTATAAATACAAGATTTCAAATTTTATCATGCTACTTCATTATCGGTATACACTGTACTTGAATTGAGTTAATTATTCTTATTTTTTTAATTCATCAAAATTAATTAATCGCATTAAATATTTAATTCTTGAATTTTAAAATATACTTGTAATTTAATCTTTTTCACATATTTCATGTTACATTTCAATTTATTTATTTTATTTTAAGAAATAGAAAAAGGAAAAAGAAGAAGAAGCAGGCAATATGAAAAGATTAATAAAAAAAGTATATTTAAAAAAAATACTAAATTAAACATGGTAAACACTAGTTAAGGGATTATTGAATTATTTTTAATACTATATGAATTAATTAATATGTATTGAAAAATTACAGTGATTAATTATAATTAACTCCAATTGAATTTGATTCTGCTCCAACGTGGCGGTAAAAAAGAAGGGCAAAGGCATATTAAAAAAGTAAATTATAAATTAGTTATTTTAGTTTCGAAAAATGATTTAATTAATTTTTTTGTTTTAAAAAATAATTATTTAATCTTTTTATGAGAGTTAATCACGTTTAGTTTAATTTAATATTATTTTATTTTTATTATAAATCTTGTCATAATATCTATTTATTTTTTATTATTTAGAACAACAAAAACAAAATAAATTAGAAAATAGTATAAACAGAACAAATGATTAAATAATTAATTTTTAAAATAAAAGAAATTAATTAATTCTTATTACAAAACTAGTGTGACTGATCTATAATTTACTCCAAAAAAAAAAAAAAAAAAAAAGGCAAGCAAAAGCAAAAAAAGAAAAAAAAGACAAGACAAGAAAAGAAAGGCAAATAAAAAACCAAACCAAAACAAAAGCCAGTCTTGTTCTTAGCTCTCAGCTCTTTCAGTCAGTCACACACTTCCTCTCTCTCTCGGCCTCTATCGAATCAGCCAAAAAAAAATATGATCAGAAAATAAGAAGCTAAAAAGGCATTTCCTTTCCTGTCGTTTCTCTTTCTACAGTCACCATCACCGTAAAACCATAAAGATTTTGGATCTCTGTGACTGCAACACAGACACTCTCAGGATTGCTAAGTTTCAGAATTTTTGTTTAGGGTTTTGATGTGATAATGGAGACCACGAGAATGAAGAAGTACAACAGGCAGGTAAGTCCAGAGAGAGCAAAAGTGTGGACAGAGAGGTCACCAAAGTATCAACAGCAGAATCGTAAAGTCCCTGTTGTTTATTATCTCTGTAGAAATCGCCAGCTTGAGCATCCTCATTTCATTGAAGTCCCTCTTGCTTCACCTGATGGTCTCTACCTTCGAGGTATGTTTAGCGAACTTTTTGAACTGGGTTTGTTTTGTTTTTTGGTTTTGAGAGTGAATGTAATGTGAAGTGATGTGATGTTGCAGATGTGATTGAGAGGCTTAATGTATTAAGAGGCAGAGGGATGGCTTCTTTGTATTCTTGGTCTTCTAAGAGGTCAAAGTTACTTCCTTTCTTCTGTTTTTAGTTTTATGGACTGTTTGATTTGAAAATCATGAAAGAATTTGAAAATCGTGAAAGAATTGAAATCTTTAATTTTTATTTTTTTTTGTTGCAAAAAATTGTGGGCTACGTTTAGTATTTTCTGCTCTCCGAATTTATTAGAACAAGCGTTTTGGTTAGTTTCTAGCTGGGTTTTGCTTATTTGTTTGTTTGTTTGTTTTTGTTTCTGTTATTTATCGCAGAAGCTATAAGAATGGATTTGTATGGCATGACCTTTGTGAAGATGATTTAATTCTTCCTGCTCATGGAAATGAATATGTTCTCAAAGGTTCTGAACTCTTTGAAGAATCTAATTCAGGTGGGTTATGTAATTCAATTTAACTCATGGGTTAGTTGTTGTTTTATAACATGAAGGATAGGTTAAAGGGCTGAGAGCTTGAATTAATCTCCACAGATCGTTTTGCTCCTATTGGAACCATAAAAATGCAAAATCTGAAACTATTGCCAGAACCTGCATCTTCTAGAAGTCAAGATGATTCCTCGTCGTCTTCAAGTTTGAATGGAAAGGAAACAAAGCATTCACAGGAAGATGAAATCTCCCCTCCACTGCAACGTCCTGGTTCCTCTGGCGTGTCTCCAGAGTCTACAGTTGGAAAGAATTCTTCGTGGAATGGCTCTCTTAGCTTGACAGAATACAAGATTTACAAGAGTGATGGATTCACAAATGCTTCGACGCAGACTGAGGAAAACATAAGCAGACCTAAATCCCGAGAAACTTGTACAAGGGGTGTCTCGACTGATGATGGTTCTCTGGAACAGGAATGCAATGAAAACTGTCAAAATCGACTGCCACGCTTGAAGGAAAATTCCGAGATAAGTGAGAATTCAGTTTCCCCTCCCCCATCTTCCACTAGTGAGTCATCGTCAGGTGGGAAGACTGAAACTTTGGAGTCTCTTATTAGAGCTGATGTTAATAAAATCAACAGTTTTAGAATTCTCGAAGAGGAAGACATTCGAATGCCAAACAATGCAAGACTCAAGGCCACTAGTATGTTGATGCAATTGATCTCCTGTGGGTCAATTTCAGTGAAAGATCACAGTTTTGGACTAGTTCCAACCTACAGACCGAGGTTTTCTCATTCAAAATTTCCCTCCCCTTTGTTCTCTACTTCAATAACGTTAGGAGAGCTTGATTGCTTGTCAGAGAATCCGAGGATGATGGGCCTCAGATTGGAAGACAAGGAATATTTCAGTGGGAGCTTGATCGAGACAAAAATGCTCAAGGAGGGAGGAGATGGACTTGCTAGTCTGAAGCGATCTTCTTCCTACAATGCAGACAGGTTAACCTTGTTTCAACTCTTGTTTCTCTTTAGTGTCAAGTTCTTTGCATCTTATTTGAATATGCTGGCTTTTTTCCTCTCCCTGAAGAATCAATTGCTGCAAGTTGGTTATTCTAGCACCTAAGAAGCTAATACATGACATTCTTGCTTATTTTGCAATAGGAGTGTGCACAAACTAAGGATTGGCTTGTTGAATGGTGACTTGAATTGGGTTATATTAGTTTCAACAACCAGGCTTGTTAAGCGCTTTGTGGGTAGTTGAAAATTTTTACAAGATCGGTGTTCCTAAAAATTGGTTAACTTCAGAATTTGTTGCATAACTGGAGACAGGCTAAGTTGACTACTTTCATGACTGGTCATTTGAAAGTTTAATTAGGCTAATTAACGTGACTGGTTGTGACTGTCAACTAGCTATTCTTGAGAAACATCTTAGAATGACGCCTGAGTGTTCAGCTTGACCCTTAGGCTTGATCAAGAGAATTGACAATGACAATCATTGGATTTGCTTACTATTAATGTTTTTCAGTTTAATGTGGTTTGGAGGGATCCTAGCATGTTGGACATAACATGATGGTTATTAGTCGTTGGAGCTAAAATCTTTTCTTTGTGAACTTGCGAAATTGTTGCACCACCTTCTTTAACCCAACACTTACCCTGCACTTCAGGTGTTAATAATTAGGTCACATGCAATGTCCCACTGTATTAAAGTCATCCAAGAGTTTTGGTGTTCAAAAGCTCAAAGCTTTTACTGAGCAAAGCACAAAAGAATTTTCTATACTTTAGTTGGTCTGCACAAAAAAGGGTCATTCCACAAATTGAGTCATTATGTTGCTGTCTATTATTTGTATCATGTAAAATTGTAATGCTGTTAGGTTATATCAGAAAATGGTGTTGTCACGGTAGTGGATCATGCCATAAGATGAACTTGTTTCAGTTGCTGTGAAGCATAGAACAACATCCTGATGTGAAATAAATCTCCTTACTAACACAATGTTCATTGTAAATTCAAATACTGGGTAATTACTTATAGTAATATGCGTTATGTTTCTATGGATCTAGTCTTGACAACTCTCAATCTTTACATTTCTTCTTGGCTGCTTGGTCCTTTACCTGTTTCAACTTTGGTTCTTTCCTTTCATAGAGACAGCATGAATGATTGCCGTTGTTTGATTTAAAACAAAAAGAAGGGATTGAAGTGACTCTGTCCTTTCTCCTCACTCCCCGCTGCCAACTTTCCCTAACTGTAATGATGGTACTAATAATGGTGGTTGAGTTGGGGGTCCTGGATTTATGGGTTAGCTTTCATGAATTTTATTTCTTGACCTTTTTTTTAATAAGAATACTAAACATATTAGTACACAGGAAATAGTTCTAAATTTTTCCTTGTTATTTCTTAATTCACCTTAATTACATACATAAATTAAATTGCAGGACTTCTAAACAACCAGATTCGGTTGAAGACAATGATGAGTCAACCTCTGGACGCTCAAAATGCATCCCACGATCAATAAAAGCTTCACTAAGCAAGCAACCCCACAACGAATCTTTGCGATCACCTGTTTCTGATAAACCTAGAAACTCCTCAGATGGGGCTGATGGCTCTCAAGTAATACACAATAGTTCATCAAATGGTGGCAGCAAAAGAATTACAGAGCTGGGTTCAGGTAAAAAACAATCGAAGAAGCTAGATTCTTTCAAAGAGGAGGAGAGGGTGATCAGAATTGAAGAAAGTTAAGTGTTAGACTCCAATCTATTTTAAAAGCAGGTGCTAAATTTTATCCTTGTGTTTTCAGATTTTGACATTATCCTAATTTCATCTCAACAGGCTTGCTTCAGGAGCTCGGGTTATAATCCACTCTAAAGCACCTTGTGATCCCACTGTTTGCAGTCCGTAGGGCACAATTTGGAAGCTGACCAATGGTAATAAACAGTTGGTTCCTTTGAAAAAGCGTGTTGATGCTGTAGTTTTCATATTTGGTTTGAATTTCAAATGATGGTTAATTTATTGGCGAGGCCATGTAATGATTCTGTAAATCTAAAAAGTTCAAAAGCGTAGAGGAAAATGGGAAATAACCCATTTGCAGGGTGCAAGTTCAGGTGTTGTCTAATGCGTGTCAGCTTTTTTAAATGAAACTGTATCCTTTTTCAGTAATGCCTTCGCTTCAGAACTGTCCAGCAACTGCTTGCTGGTCAAATTTAAGGACCAGTAGTATGCAATTGACATCTGCCCGATGAATTATTTATGTTCTTTAGAAATGTTGAAAAGTATCCTAGGCATTATGAGGCAATTGTATAATTCTCATGGGATTCCTATGGTCAATGACAAGATCCGTCTAAGTAGCCTAAAGAGTCATAATTAATTGACTTTTTGGTAGAAAAGGTAGTTGACTTGTTACTAAACCTTCTCTTGAAAGTTTAAAACCAGCTGTAACTTCTAGGGTTACTGGTGGTCGTATAATATTACTGATGCCTTGTTTTTTTTTTTTTAAATCTTTTTTAATTTAAAATTTACCTTCCTTTACGACAAATTGAAGCCAAGCTACTGGAAAGGCCATACCACATTATGGGTTGCCGAGAAAAGTTACATTTTATTTTCACGTGTGAAGAGCTTTTTCCTCTGGAATGGTGAATGAGGTTTCTTTTGTAAGTTGCTTTGCAACCTGGAAAGAAGACTCGGAGACCGAGAAAAATACTATTACTAGTGCTATTTGGTTTCAATGTTTTCTTTTCTTCCTTTATTTGTTTGAAAAGGGCAAATAGTAGCTGACTTGAGTAGGGTTTACAATTTTGAAAATAGGACGTGGTGTAATCTTAAATTTTGAAAATAAATCTTAAGTAGGGCAAAGGATTGATTTCCTAGAAAATAAAGGTGGTTCTTTTTTTTTTTTTTAGTTTCCTAGGGGGTTGGCATGTATTTGTTTGGGTTCTTCTAGATAAGTTGGGATATTGTTTGCTGCCAATGCTTGAATATTTGAAGTAATTTGTTTTTCAAAACTACAAGGGTTAAGTTATAATTTACTCAGCTTATGGGACTACTACGGCATTCGGGTGGTAGATAAAGAAGTATATTATTTCACAGGTGCATGTGAATCCCTGAATTCTATGGTTTTTGCTTTGGCATGAAGGGAATTAGATTAGCCAATTGAAATTATGAGATATAGAGTAAGTTTTCTGGGGGAAAAACGACAAAGTAGAAAGACAGATCTAATTGTATTTTTAAGGTAAATTCCATGTTTATGTAAGAGGGAATACGACACTTTTTCCAACGCAACTCCCTAGTGAAGATAAGCCACATTCATACCCAATTACGGTGTTACTGATAGCATGGATGTTATCTTTGATTTGCAACCCTTAAAATATTTCTTTAATCAGCTTTGTCCATAGGAGCCTTATCTCTTTGAAGTGTAAATAATAATTTTTTTTTCATTTTCATTATCAGAAAAAAATCCAATCTCAAATTGAATATTCTTTATTTTGTGAAAGCATTCAATATGTGCCTTTTCTTTTATTTATGTTGTTTTCTTGATTTGGGATCAGGAGCCAGAATTGAGCTGTGCTGGTTTTAACCTCTTCGGCTCAATGAAGAAAGGTAGAATGGGAGAATTAAATGAATAGCGTTTATCAATCCATTTGTGTACAAGAAACTCCAGATAAGCCTCTATGCCATATCAAAATTTTTCCATTTCCTAGAAGGAATTGTATCTTCAAAGATTTTTCTTTTTTAACTGATACAATGCAGATGGATTAACAATGCTAACCAAGAATCACTCTTTCCTTCCCTGTTGGCGTGTTAGTGACACACTAACCATGCAAAAGAACGGTAAATCATTTAATTTTATTGCCTTCTTCTGATGAAACCGATGGTTAGCTAACCATCTCAGTCATCCCAGATGAGCATGGTGTAGCAGGGCCTCCTCGTGTCTGTCTGGTATTGTATGAGTTGCAGCTCAAGCATTTGTTCGCCACAATGTGGAATTGGACATGGGAATTTGCCCCACAATCATTGCAGAGAATCCAAACCTGGTTGCATGCAAAACTTAATCAGCAATTTGTATGGCAAATGGCTATTAAATAATCAAAGAATTCCCTGTCAACTCCAGATACTCACCATTTTATTCTGGTATGTTTGAGGCATAGGAATTGCTGCAATCTGCGTTGAGGTTTGAAAACAGTCAAGATATATAAACTTGCAACATGGAAAAATAAACAGTATTACTAACATGGAGTGTAATTACCTCTTGATCAATCTTTTTCCAGAATTGTGACATATCGCATATGGACTTGGAGCAAACTGGGCATGAATACCTGCAAAATCAAGTTATAAAAGAATCAACTTATTAGCTGACATTTGCCTGATGAGAGATACAAGGCAACATGAAACAGCACAAGAGAATCAGGAATTTTAAGAATGTGATACGTTTCTAAGAAAAGAAAAGAAAAAAAGGATGTGAAAATTTTTTGAATGTGAAATTAATTAAAGAGGATATAGAAAAATTAAGCTATTAAGAAAATGCTGCAAGCAAACATGAATTTGAGCAAGATGCATAGTGCTTACCGGTAATGTTGTTCCATTTGCCTTGCACATTCCAAATGCATTGTGTGTCCACAAGGTAACACAGTGATATCTCTCATAGTGTCAAATAGAAACTGGACGAAGAAAACACCTCTATGAGTATCTAGAATAATTTTTTAAAATTTTTGATACATTTGTATTAAATTATATTGATGCTTTTGTTTACCTCAAAACAAACAGGGCAATTATGGTGCATAGCCCTTTCCACGCAACGGTGGGCATCCTTCATCAACATTGAATAACAACAACCTGTGGAACAAAAATAAACTTGAAAATCAGTTTAATTGATTCAAAAGAAAAAAAGGCAAATAGATTGTAGTTTTTACTTCCAATCAAGCTTATTGGCTTATTATCTTCCACTCACCGCATTTGTTGCAATGGTAGAAATTTTCCTTTCCTCCAGTTCTGTAAAGGAAATGACAACAAAATCAATGAGTTTGAACAAGTAATTCATATACCATTCAGAAGAAAGCTATCTAGGCCATGAAATTACTACTTGACCTGGAAATAGAGGAACTTGACATGAAAATTCAAGGTGAAAATAGTATAAGCAAGTAGGTTCGGATAGCTTATGAACATCTTACAGTAATGCTCATCTAATGTAGCCGCCATTCAAGACTAAACTAGAAATGAACTGAAAAAAAATAGCAGAATGGGAATTGAGTGTATTACCTGCATATTCCACATTCATCACAGTGGTATTGATTCTTTGAAACCTGAACAAAAAAAAAAAGAAAAAAAAAGAAAAAAAAATCATTTTGCATTATTAGAAAAACTGTCTACATTAGCAAAATAGAACTCAAAAAGATAACCAATGAGAAGTACAGAAAATTACATCATCATCAAAGAATTTGCACTTAGCACAGTAGTATTTCCCCATGCAAACTCCACAGTTTATGCAATTCTGCTGAACCTGATTTAATACAACACAAGAATATTGTAAGAATTCCACACAGTTCTATCTTAATTATCAAATATCTTGACTTCTACTAATCTAATTTTACGTTGCAGACACTTACATCTTGTTCGGTGTCACAAAGGGAACAGATAACCTGAAGGTAAAATAAAACAGGATACAGTTAGAGAAAACTAGGAAAACCAATACAATAAACCATTGATAGAAGCGACATGAAAAGGACATTATGGCCTAAGGGCTTCAACCAAACCTTATCCCAGAAAAAAACACACAATTATCTCATTGGTCATATGTGATGTGGAAATTAAAAGTGATGCCTTTTATCAAAAAATTAATCTTTATCCAAAATCATGGACTTTTCAAGAGGTGTGCGTAGACAGTTTGTTCCTAACAGGACATCTTCCTGTTTTGTCTTCATTATTGGGAGTCTTCAAAAACAGTCCAAACTCTATCCACCACCTTTTGTCCATATGTTTATGTCTTTATCTCAAAAAGATAGGTAAAAATCTTGAGACCACCAATTGCAAAAGACTGCCTACTTTTTGAGAACCAATGAAAGAGGTACAAATTAAACTGAAATATTCAATAACATTGTCATTTTTTTTCACCTTTAAGGCATCACAGAAAGTCTTTTATCTGTTTCTATAATATCAAATTTTGGACATGACTAAATATGCCAGCCGAGCAGCAGAATTGGATGGAGTATGGATGATATGAATCAAGTGCAGCATTCCAACTCAATCAAACTATGATTTTGTCATATTGAGGGGTTTCTTCAATTCAATATCAATTCTGAACCAGAAAATAATTATGAGTGATGATTGGCAGAAGTCTATTATGAAAAAAAGAAAATAATACCTTTGTAACTTCATGGCGTGGAATATCATGTCGATCAAGTGGATTAGTTTCCAAGCTATTCTGTTTATACAAAAACCAGCTTAAAATTACTAACCATCTGCTAAGAATATGAATTATCTATCAAAGAACAAGAGGAGAAGGGAGTAAAGAAGAAAGGTCATTGTTTTTTGTACATATAATATACCTTAGCTTCATTATGACAATGCCTGCAATCAGAGATTTCATTGCAACAAGGTGCTCTGATCTTGCATCTCCTCCTATAATGTGAGCATCTATATATAGTTGAAGCAAAGAGAAAGAACAAAGAAAAATCTCGAATCAGGACTATAACAAATAAATGGCAAGGACCCACGTAAAAAAATCAATTTGACAAGAGAAAATAAGACATACCCATAATTCCCAGAACCAATCTCCATCAAAGATGCTTCTGTATCTCCAAATTCAAGAAAATCTAATTGTGCCACGGATTCACTCTAATTTCTCTTCAATTCTTTCAACACCTGAATCCATAAACACACAGCAAACTCAATCAACAACTGTTTCATTAAAAAAGAAGAAGATAGAAATCTATGGAACAAAGACAAAAGCACAAACCCAGAAATGAAGTTTCAGTAAAACACAATGCTCAACAAGCTTTTTTGAGAGATTAAAAGAAACCCTCTATTTATCTCCCTATATCCCTCTCTTCTCTCTTCTCTGTGTCCACACAAAAATCAAATATAAGTAGGATTAAAAGGGCTGAGTCAGCGACGCGCAAGGCAAAGTAAATTAACCTACAGGTATTAAAACTACCTAAAATAGATAGAAACCACAAAAATTTGTGACTCTAATTTGTTTCCAACAAAACAACGTACGTACCAAATCTTAGTGTGCTGTTTTGGTTAACCTACGGATGTTGGATTTGGAAGGTTTTTATTTGTCAACACTGTCTGATTTTCTACAGCTGCGAGTGAGTGTGATTCCAATGGGCAGCGAGCATGAGTTGTGAGGATGAATTCGATAACTCGTTTGCCTTTTTTATGCTTTGTTAGGTCGGTGGCGGGAAAGAACGGATTGGACGATCAAGGACCCATAGGGAACTTAACTGCTTTCAAACTGTAAAGGGTGTTTTGGAGATGACAAGGTTTTTGGGATTTTTTTGAGGACTACGCGCTTCGCTGTGGGGATATGTTCCCTCGTTAAGATGTTATTTATTGGACCATTTTCTTTAGCATATTACTTTCATTTATAGTAATTTTTTTTTTGGAATTTTACCCCTAGATATTTATATGTTATCTTAATTTAATTTAAAATTTGTGTTTTGATTTAATAAACTTCATAAGTTTCATTTTTTTTGCAACGTGCTAATAAAACCACACATGAGATGGTGAGACGCACATTTTTTTGATTACTTTATTTTGTGTACTTTAATATAAAAAGAGACAATGTTACACTTTTTTGAAATATTAGTTATAGTTTTATGGTAATTGGAATTCATGTTTTAAATTCATACAAAATTAGTATTATTTTTTGAATACTACCTACACAATTATTTTTAATTACAATAAATTGAAAACAGTATTAATAATGAAGATATTTATATCTTACAAACTTAAAACATCCCATAAGTATTATGAGTAATACTAATTGATATAAATTTCGTAATACTACAATATAATTGTTAGATACATGTGTTTTTAAAAAATATTAATAAGATTTTTATGCATAGAAAAGTAAATATTCTATATATAATAAGGGTTAAGATCCAAGTATACGAGTAATATTAAAAGAAATCATTTTACTTTACAATAAATGAATTTGTATATTTTAAAACCTTTCAATCTTCATATTAGGCTAATAATCATTTGACTAGATACATCAAATGTTTTTTGAACTTTAGCTCATTTAAATTTGAGTTTTTGAATTTTAAATTTAGTTTTTAGAATTTTTAAACTTTTAATTATTTAAAATTTAGTTCATTTTTATTTTTTATTATTTATTTCAAAAAATAAAAATCACATAAATAGTTCAACGATAACAAATTATTAAAAAAGATTTATATAAAACTCATCAAAAAATTTGAAATCATTCTAGATTATTTTCTATTTTTATTAATTTTTTTATATTTTATATTTAATAAATAAATAAATATACTTTTTATTTTCTTAAAAAATAGATTGAATTTTTTTATATATGTAAAAAACTTCAACTCAAAATACCAAAAATTGAATATTTTTTTATTGAATCAAGAATTGAATTTTTTAAAAGTGAGAATGATACCTGAATCTCATTGAATTAATTAAATCTTAAAAATTTTAAATTTTAAAGATTAAAAAAAAATTAAAATTTAAAGAATCAATTTTAAATGAATTAAAATTTAAGAGAAGTTTAACTCGTTTAATTTCTCATATTACTAGAATGGGAAGTGATTGTCACACAGATAGAAAACGCGTGGACGATGGTTCGGTCAATTCTTGATCGGATATACTTGACTTAAAGTGCCACTAAGGATCTGGCAGAATGGAAAAACTTGGAATTTCGGACAAAACAGCTGGCGTGAGGGTGGCGCCGGCTTTGCTGTCCACGTTTCTGTGCTTTATGAATAAAAATAGAATCGGATACGTACACCCACATGTCTATCCAAATGGATAGGATCTGACTATTTGCTGATTAGGCATCAGCCCCACTAGTGTTGCCATTACTCAGGCCGGGCCATGCATGACGTTGTCTGTGTTGACCGTCCGGTAAGGCTTTTCAAAGGGGAAGCTAACCATTAATTTTACATGGATTAAGAAATTTACTTTTGATTTAACTTGTAATTTCACAAAACATTTTTTTTTGTTTTAATAATGCATCTTAAATTGATCAATGATCAAATCTCCGTTATTGTAAAAAAAGCTGGCAGTTAACCATTATTTTTTTGTAAGTTTGGATGAAGAATAATTATTTTTTACAATAACAATTATTTTTATACTAATTACGAAAAAAAAAGATTCAAGATCATAGATTGTATGAAAAAAATAACCATTAATTATTTGGAAAAAAATTTATATTGAAAAAATAATAAAACAATATGTAATGAAGAATAATAGACAAGAAAACTAAAAAAAAAAGAAAAAGGTGGACTGGGCTGTCTGGGCAAGCTCTAGGTGGCACCCATGCCTGAGTGTCTGGGCAAGCTCTAGATTGTATGTAAATGGTATTTTAAAAGATTTTTTTCAAAAAAAGAAAAAGAAAAAGAAGCAGAGAGAGAGAGAGAGAGAGAGCTGGAGGGAGGGAGAGAGAGGTGAACGACACCACCACTAGAGGTGCTGCAACTTTGGCACTGCCCTTCACAACTTTCAACAACTATTTTATCATCGAAAAAAATCAAATGAATCGACAAAGGCATTGCAAATTATTTTCAAAAAATCAAGCGAGCCAACAACTGCATAGCAAATTATTTTCATAAAACTGAGCAAACTAATGTCGATATAGCAAACGATAAAATAAAAAATCAAACAAATTGACAACGGCATCGTAAATTATTTTCATAAAATCGAGCAAACTAACTATGAAATTTCAAATCATAAAATCAAAAATCAAGAGAACCAGCAACAAAATCGCAAATCATTTTCATGAAAATCAAATGAATTGATAACAACATCACAAATCATTTTCATAAAATCAAGCAAACCAACAATGACATAACAAATCCTAAAATGAAAAATCAAACGAATTGATAATGGCATTGCAAATCATAAAATAAACAATCGGATTAACCAATTGTCGCCACCCAACATTTAGAGAACTTTCAAAAATTCTATTAAAAATTATTTATTTTTGTTTATTTACTAGGGATGTGAATTAAATTATATTTTGGAGTCACCACCTAATATTAAAAGAATTAAAAAACCTAAAAATAGTATAGATTCATAGATTTTAGGATAAGGAGTTGATTGAGCGTAAGCTTGGCTACATGGAATGAAGAACAAAGTTACACTGGTCATGTGCCTTTGTTAGCAAGTCATGTAACACTTGATTGCTAAGGCTTCAAACCATATGATATCAAACAACAAACCATTGTGACTTTATGTATCAAACCATATGACTATGTCTATAACCTCCTTTAATAGAAATTCTCTTTGTAATAGATTACGAAAAACTAAACTCCGTTCTTGGTTGAATCAAGTCGAAGCTTTTAATTAATCGTTGTGAGATTACCGATTTTATTTCTAAACTTATCTCTATTAGATATTTTATTTTTTTTGCATGATTGGTTTATAGTTGTATGATTAATTCAATCGAGTGTACACTAGTTATTTATTCATATTACTTATTGCTAGCTAAGTATTCAAGTTTGTGTAATTGCTTGGTTTAAACTTACATATGGCAAGAATTAGGGGTTAATGATTATGTGATGTTTTCGTTCAATTCTTTGAAAAACATAGAACTAGGTTACATCTTCTCTAACGCTTAGGAAGGTGGCTTAGTTTCATATGTCTTTCTTATCTTAATGTTGTTATTGGATTAAATCTATCTAGCGTTTAGTAGGTTATTTAATAGATAGGAAATTAATTGAATATCGTATATTCGATTAACATTTAGGTAAGGAAAGACTAGAGTCAACATACTTGTTGTTGGCTAACGATGAATATTCATGTTAGGATGGGTTAATTATTTAATCAATGATCAAACCAAAAGTGGATACTAAAGTTCAACCAAGGCTTTTCTCATATTGTTATTCTTTACTACTTTATATTATTTTCAAGCATCTTATACACATAAAACCCTCTTTTACATATAAGAACGCTCAAATAATTGAAACAATTGACTAATTCTCTTTTTCTTTGGGTTCGACCCTTACTTGCCCTAACTACATAATCGTGATTAAAAGCTCGAAAGGACATATTATAAATAAATAATTTATTAGTAGTACGATATATCATCAAATTTTGGCATCTTGTTGAGGAAGAGTGCTCTAAGTTGATTGTTTCTTGATATCCTGGTTGTTTGTATATATTTTTTTTATTTGTAGTGTAAAATCACATGTCCGTGTCTCTAAGGAAAAGAAAAAAAGCTTAACTACATGGAATGAAGAAGTAAGTTGCACGAGTCATGTGCCTTTGTTAGTAAGCCGTGTAACACTTGATTTCCAAAGCTTTAAATTATGTGATATCAAGCAATAAACCATGTGATTTTATGTATCAAACCATGTGATCATATAATGCCGACACAAACGTGATGTAACCTTAGTTTTTTGTATAAATAACAAGTCTAAGGTATTATTTAAGGATCTCTTCTCTTCTAGCTCTTCCACAACCTCTTTTAGTAGAAATTCTCTTTGTAATACATTATGAAAAACTAAACTCCATTCTTAGTTGAATCAAGTCAAGCTTTTGGTTAATCACCGTGAGATTACCGGTTTTATTTTTAAACTTATCTCTATTAGGTATTTTATATTTTTATGCATGAGTGGTTCATAGTTGTATGATTAATTCAATTAGAGTGCATACTAGTTGTTTATTTACATTACTTATTACTAGCTAAGTATTCAAGTCTCGTGTAATTGCTTGTCTAAACTTTCATGTGGTAGTAACTAGGGGTTGATGATTATGTGATGTTTTCTTTCAATTCCTTGAAAAACATAAAACTAAGTTACATCTTCTACTAGCCCTTTCTTTTCCTTTTTCTTCTCTCTCTCTCTCTCTATTTTTTCTTTCTTTTCTTTATTCTTCCTCCCTCTCCAGTGCCACCTCCATTTAGTTCATCCCTCCATCTCGTTTCTCTCTCTTTCTTCTTTCTTTCCTCTTCCTTCTCTTCTCTTTCTTTTTCCTATTTTCTTCTTCTTCTTCTTCTCTTTTCTCTCTCTTGTCGAAACCGCCATGGACGAAACAATGGTGGTTCGTCAATGGTCGCTTAATTCCTTTCTTTTTTCTTCTTTCCTTCCTTTCTCCCTTCCTTTCTTCATTCCTAAACCTTTTAATTTCCTTCTAGATCGAAAAGTGATAGTGATCGGAATGCATATGTTTAATTGCTTAATTCTCCCGTATTTTAATGTTTGAGACATGCAAATATTAGACTCTAGACTCGCTTTTGCATTTTATATGTCGGGATATAGAATTGGTTGACAATTGTGTTAAAAAGAACCATATATAGAGGAAATTTATGAGCAAGACTAATTCGGACACTCGAAAGCACAAGGAGCGTGGGCACGTAAGAGTAATGGCGTGGGCACACAAATGGAGTAGATAGGCATACACAAGAGTATGAAGGCATGGGAGCGTTGCAACATGATGTGGGCACGTTAAAAATCGCAAAAACGGACAACGTGACCTTAACTAGGAAACAAATTCCGTTACGATTTACCAAGAGGGGAGACTCAAACTTTTTGAAATAGGAGTGAAGATTTTGTACCCTTTTAGAGAAATAGAAAACCCATATAAATAGGAACATAATAGAATAGAGCATATAACTTTTATTCCTTCATTCATTATTTTGATTGTAACCCTAACAACATTATCGACTTTATTTTCTCTCTCCTTTGATGACGGTTGCCATGAATATTGTCATGAGGAGCTAAAACCCCTTCTCCCGGGTAAAGGTAATCTGAAGCTTTTGGAAATCAAAGATTTTGAGGTGTTTAAACATTAATGCAAATCAAATTATTTATTTCAAGTATTAAAATTTCTTTTCTACTTTTTTTCATGATTGTTTAGGCTGATTTCTAATATACGTAGTTAGTTTATTGATCGAAATAATCTATAGCTAGATTAAATATTGAATCCATAATCGTTCAATCCCTTTAATTCTTATAGCAACTAGGAGTGATGGTTTGTTGCGTCGAAGCTAATGACTTTTAGGAGGATTGTTTAACTAGATTAACATGTGTTGTGTTATCTTGCTTTATTGATCTTTTTGATACATAAAGCTATGATTTGATTAAATCTTAGATCGTATCTAGGGTTGTTAAATAATAAGGGTTAATTAGAATACATGTTTCTAGTTGGCTAATCGTAAGAAAAGATTGATTTTAATATCACAATAAATATTTGAATGATAAACTAATATTTATGTGCACCAAGGATAAATCTCGAGTTTCAAAAGTGGATATGACTCGAACCAAGGCTTGTTTACTTGAACATTTGTCTTAAATTTATTTTCTCGCATTTAATTTGTTTAGTTTTGATTATATCTCTATCGAATCCAAAACCTCCATTTTATTTATTTCAGTTTCTTCTTGATTTATAATGACTAACACAACGTAACTCTTTGTGGGATCGATCTTTACTCTCCCTTACTACATTTGTGTTGCAGGAGTTTAAGAGTTTAATTTGGGTGCATGTAACAACACTACCAAAAAGCCCCAAATCGTTTTTTCTTAAAAAATTTCCAATTTGGTCGAACCCTAAGTCTTAATTTTTCTTTAATTTCTTGTGCAACTAGTCTAATTGACTTGATTTATCTTAAAATAAAGTCAATTCAAATCCTTTAAGACTCAAAATTTTGAAAACCTCCAAATCAAATTTTGCTAAAAAATACTCAAGATCCCTAGGTTTTGATTGAAGTCAATTCGGCTTCAATTTGGGGTTCGAACCCCAAATTAAAACCTTACCTAACTTTAATTATCCCTTCTTTCAATTCTCTAACCTCAATTTTAAATCAAAATTAAAAATTCCTAAAATTTTTTAAAAAAATTGAATCATCAGAATTTTATTGAAAAGGATGAAAAAGGTGGACTACCTCAATGGATTCGGGTTGAGGATGATGATGGAGAAGTGATGCTCGCTTCAACAATTAGGCAAAAACAATCTTCTCTCTCTCTTTTTTTTTTTTGCTACTCGTTAGTTTAGGTTTCTTTGGTTTTTTCTTTCAATTTTTGACTCTTAATTTTCGGACTCTCCCCTTTCTTTGTGTGGTGACTTGTATGTGTGTATATATATATATATATATATATATATGCATGAATGCTTGGTTCTCCACCATGATAGTGTGGGACTTTTCTTCTGCAAGATTGTCGAGTGGGAGGGTTGGATGGGATTGAGTTTATGGGTCGTGCGGTGGTGAGACTCGCTGGGGATTGGCTTAGAGAGAGTGGATTGTGGGTTATGCGGGGTGGCCGACGGGAGGGGTTCTAGCAAAGTATGGGGAGAAGTTGTAAGCTATGACAATAGGAGGGTGGCAATAAGTTGCGGGTGGTCGTGAGTTAGTAAGGGAGGTTGTAGATGGCTAGCATTGTTGACTCGAGGGAGACGGAGCAGGGGGAGGCTACCGTCTAATTACAACAGGTCGAGGTTATGGTGATGGAGGCCGGTAGTAGGAAATGGCAGTGGGGGAGGTGAAGGTTGACTTGGGAAAGGTTGTGCGGGGCAACTTGTAGTAGAATGGAGGCTACAAGTTACCTGGAGGATGGGTTATAGGGTTGCTGAAATTGTTGACTTGGGGGAAAGAATAGTGCTGAATTTTGCAAGAATTACAACAAAGAGTCGTTGACTTGGGTAGCAAACTAGATTGGGGAATTAGTCTAAGATAGTTAGGAGATACTGAAAAATTGTAAAGGAAATAGAGAGGAATTTTCCCTCCATCTCTCGCTTTTTTTTTTTTTTTAGCTTTCTATTTTTATTTCTTTTGTAATCTTTTTGTAATTTTGAGTAAATGAAAGAAAGTATTTTTGATAGATTTTTTTTATATGTAAAGCAAGTATGAATTTAGATAATAAAAAGAAAAACTAAAGAAAACTAAAATAAAAGAAAAAAATGGGTAAAATTTTGAGGTATGACACTAGTGAAAAAAACAAAAAACTAGAGACTTCGAAAGTGGAACATGTAGGTCATGTGAATTTAAGTATTTTGTGCCTTTTTGTTTTTGTTTTTTTGCATTTTAATAAAACATTTGAGTTAAAAAAAATTATATGGTCGAAAAATTTGATCAAAAGATAGAATGAACATTTCAATTTTTTTTTTAACAAATGAGATGCTATTGAAACTTTTGGAACATATAGAAGACTTTGAGTATTCTATAAGGACAAATTTATATCTTTATCATAAACATTATAGAAAGTTTATAAGAAAAGAAAATATATTTTGTTATACTATAATGTTAAATTAAGAATAGTCAATACTGATCAATAGACTAAATAAATATCTTCTTTTCTATTTTATTTTGTTTTTAAAATACATTAAAATATAAAAGACAAATAAATATTATAGAAAGATTGATGCGAAAATAAAATATGTTTTGGTATAATATAATATTAAATTAAGCATGGTCAATACTGCTTAATGGATTAAATAATTAATTTTTATTTTAAAAAAACAAATTAATTTTTTTATTGAAAATAGAGAGACTATATCGTTTACTAGCCGATTGCCCGCGCTACGCCATAGGTTCGATAAAATAAAATTATTTTAAATTTTTAAAATTTTTAAATTATAATATTTTATTTAAATAATTTTTTCTAATGTTTTTATAAATTCTCTTTTAAAAAAACATAAATTACTTTTCTTTATGGATTGATCTATATATACTTCATAATCAATAAAATTAGCATAAAAAATAGTATTCGAATAATTAGTTGGTTCGTTTAAAAAATTATTTTAATTATTTTATTATAAATAAATTGGTTCTATAATGTTAAAAAAATATTTATAGTAAATAATTTATATTATGTTGGAAGATGTATAGTTAATTTTTTAATTTTGTAATCAATAAAATTAGCATAAAAAAATATTTGAATAATTGGTTGGTTCCTTTAAAAAATTATTTTAATTATTTTATTCTAAATAAATTAGTTCTATAATATTAAAAAAATATTTATAGTAAATAATTTGTATTATGTTGGAAGATGTATAGTTAATTTTTAATAAAATCAACGATTCAATAATTTTTTTTATATGTCTTGACCATATCTTAGTGAAGTGAGACAAATTATTTAAAATAAAATTTTAACATTTTAAAATAAAATAATTATATACTTATATATATGCAACTATCATGTAAAAATTCTAAGAATTCATGATATATATTATACCAATTTTTTTTTTAAAATCGAGCTTTAAAATTTTATGCTAAAATTCAAACATAGATAAAAATAAATTATATAATATCAGTAAATAAAATTTCACATGAAAAATATTAATTGGATGAGAATATTTATAAAAAAATGATAAATTTAAAAAATAAAATTTTAAATAATAAGAGTAATATAAGTTGAAGTATATGTTAATTTTAAAATATAAAAAGATATCTTATATAATCGTTAGTTTGTATGAAAGAAAGTTACGATTGATTTTTTAAAATTTTAACACCCAATTAAAAAAAAGAACATAAATTGATGAAAAAAAACAAAAGAAAAATTGATTTTTCAAAATTTTAAGACCCAATCAAATAAATAAAAAAAGAACATAAATTGATGAAAAGAATAATAAAAAAAAACCAAAGGAAAGAAAAAAAAGCATGTCTAGTCGGGAGATTAAAATTTTTATTTTAAATTTTTAGGGATCAAAATGAAATAACTTAAAAATTACAAGGAAAAAAATCTAAGCTACAATTTTTTAGGAAACAAAATGAAAAACTTAAAAAAAAAAAAAAACTAAGTCATGCAGTAGAAGAATGATTTACTTGTTCAAATGAAGAGTAAAAGCTATAATTTTTAAGGAAACAAAATGAAAAAACTTAAAAAAAAAAAAAACCTAAGTTGCGAGTGGAAGAATGATTTTCACTCGTTCCTTTTTCTCGCATCTTTTAGTGTTATAGTAAATAAGCTTGTGAAATAACGGAATAATCGTTTCCAACAAAACCACATTTTGGCGCTTCTCTTATCTCTTTCTCAGAAAGTCTCTCAAAGTTTCTCTAAAAGAGAAAAGAATCAAAGAAATCGTCAATGGTCGACGAGAAAGATCAAATTGAAATTGATCTTAAAATCAAGGCTGAACTTATGCGTTTGGATCAATGCCATGAAAAGAGTAAACAAGAGATGGCTAAATTGATTTCCAAAAACAAAAGTGAAAGTGAGGCTATCCTGGATGAAATTGAAGCACCGATGAAACTTCAAGAAGATGCATGTTATGAGAGACCGAAAGAAAGACTCTCAAGGAAATCAACAATGGTCGACAAAGATCTAGGTGCAATTCACGCTCAACTTGTAATCCCGAAAATTGACACTCGAGGATTAGGCTCTATTATGAATCAATTGGTGAAAAAATTGATGACCAAGACAAATTGATCGGGGAAGAAGTCGGTAGGTGGAATGAGTTCATGGAAAGTTTTCTTTTTTCTCGTGAAAGAACCAATGTAAAATCAAGCACACAGATTGATTCCGCCAAGAAATCAGCTCATCTTGATGAATTCAAGAAAGAAGAAAACATTGGGAATAAAGGGTCGAAGACCGGAGTTGGTGGAAAAGATTTAAAGATAGTTGTTGATTGTGACCAACTAGAGTCAAGAAATATGGAAGAATCGGATCAAGAAATGTAAGAGTTGGTTCTTGGAAGTGAAGAACATTATGT
Organism: Dovyalis caffra; assembly: GCA_963924115.1. Lineage (NCBI taxonomy): Eukaryota > Viridiplantae > Streptophyta > Magnoliopsida > Malpighiales > Salicaceae > Dovyalis > Dovyalis caffra. Next base: position 17,111,586 of record CAWUPB010000913.1, on the reverse strand, counting down.
GAATATGATGAACTCAACAATAGCTGCCATCTTTGATTAATCCAAAAACTCTAAGCTTGCTTTTCGTACAAGCATAGAAGATTTCAAGTAAAAGGATGTACACTTTGATTCATGAAATGAAAGCCGATTTTAAGAAAGATCTACATGGTGCGAAGAAGACTAGTGTTCAAGTGGCTAAAACAACATGTTGAATCGAATGTTACAGACCTCGTTACGGCATGTCGTTAGCCTTAAATAAGAGGGTGTCGTTTTCGGTGTTTTGTAATCGGTTATCACCGTTGTCATTTTTCGTTAATTTCAATTGTTTTGAATTTCGACATGTCGATCCGTTACAACGTAATTGCGGATTGTTGGGTAAATAGAATATTTGTACAGAGGATCATCATAGGGGATTATTCGTAAAATATTCTCTCGATTCTCTCACTCATTCTCTCTCTCTTTCTTTCTTCTTCCTTCTTCCCCAATCTTCTCTCGTTCTTCATTTTTCCTTTCTCATTTTCGCACTTCCAGCTCCGTGTACATAACATCCGGTATCGTAGCCGCTATCCGCTAGCCGTCTTTGGTCCGGAGCCATGGTCGAAGGAACCCGCCTTAAAGCTCTCGATGAGCAAGTCAAGAAAATGGAGACCAAGTTGGGTGTCTTGGAGGACTTACCGTCCAGGATGGAGGAAACCCAAAGGGAAACTGCCGAAATTAAACGGATGATGAAATCCATGATGGAGATGATGAGCTCCCTTCAATCCCAAACCACCGAGGGTGGAAGTTCTTCGCGGATCCACCAACCCGATATGGGGAAGGGCATTTTACCAACCCCTATACACATCGATCCCCAAACACCAACCTAAAACACTCAAACCCGGACTAATACTCCTACCGACAAGAACTCGAGAACCTCTCTACAACCCATACTCCAAACCCAAACCCAAATATGGCCACGGCTCGATTTTCCCATATTTGATGGTACCAACCCCGTAACCCGGTTACGGAGATACAACAAAATATTCCGGGTTTACTGTGTCAAGGAGGAAGCTCAGGTGGAGACGGCTACCATGTTTTTGGATACCAAACCCGACATTTGGTTTCAAGAATGGAAGGAAGGGAAGCCAGTATTGAAATGGGACGAATTCGTGACTGCTCTTTGTCGCAGATATGGAGAGCAAGAAGAGATTCGGGTGGTGGAAGACTTCCATCGCATCAAGCAAACCAAGCACGGTAGCGGATTATTTAGGAAGGTTTGAAGATCTCAAATCCCCAGTAAAGAAAATCAACCCCGGTTTTACTCGAATCTTATTTAGTTAAAGCTTTTATTGGTGGACTAAGAGATGACCCGAGTGTGGCAGTGAAGCGTTTCAAACCCAAGGACTCGAATGAAGTTTATGAACAAGCTAGATTGAATGAAACATTACACAAAACTCACTCGTTACCCAAATACTCCAGTACCTCAGCCCACAAAACCCCCACCATCACTCCAACAACCTCAACTAAACCAACACCAAACACTACCTCTTATATCACCATACACCTTTACCAACCACAACAACACCTAAACAACCAAAACAAGGACAACCACAATACCGGAGCTTTAACTAGAGGAGAGATAAGGCGAGAACCGGGAAAGTGTTGGAAGTATGGGGAGAGATACTTTTCGGGGCATCGGTGTAACCTCAAACGGAGGTCGCATATGCCGCTAGCAGAATGGGATGCGGATGAAGGTGATGTGGATGGAGGAGGAGTCGAAGAAGGGATTCGGAAAATGGAGACAAGTAGTGGAGGGGGATAGCGGAGTGTCATTACATGCCCTTAGTGGCGGAACCGGCCCTAGCACTTTCAAGATCAAGGGTTATGTTGGAAAGAAGGCAATTAGCGTGTTGATCGATAGTGGCAGCACTAACGACTTCATTGATGAAATTTTAGTGAATGGGTCGAAGTCGCCAACAGTTAGAATCCCAACAATTACCGTTACGGTAGCCAATGGGGCTAAGATGAGAAGCGAGGCGAAGTGTGAAGGGTTTACGTGGTTAATGCAAGGGAAGGAATTCACGACCGACTTGAGAGTTTTGGCTCTAGGTGGTTATGATGTGGTCTTCGGGTTGGATTGGATGGAAGGATATGATCCTATCCAATTTGGATGAAAAAATAGAGAGATAACAATTCATGATAGTGAGGGAGCATTTGTGTTGAAAGTTGAAAAAGGAGATAAGTTTTTGGGAGTGCTTAAAAGCAAGGGAGTGCGAAAGCTTTTTAAGCAAGGGATACGGGGAGTTACGGGGCACCTATTTATGTTGGTGCAAGAAGTGGAGGAGCGACAGGAATGTCATACGTAAGTTGAAGAACTACCGAAGGGATTTAGTGAGGTTTTTGTCGCACCTAAGGATTTACCTCCTCGGAGATCTTTAGACCATCGGATTCCTTTGAAATCCAATGCCAAACCAAGTAAACATGAGGCCCTATCGATATCCGTATTTCCGAAAAATAGAAATTGAGAAGATGGTGAAGGAAATGCTTCGAGCTTCAATTATCCAAACCTAGCCACAGTTCATTTGCGAGTCCAAGTGTTGCTAGTCAAGAAGAAGGACGGCACGTGGAGGTTCTCGCATTGACTATCGCGGATTAAATGATATTACTATCAAGGATAAATTTTCCATTCCTTTGATAGAGGATTTAATGGATGAGTTAGAAGGGTCTAGGATTTTTTCCAAGATAGACCATGCGGTCCGGATACCACCGCATTCGAATGGCAGAGGAGGACATCCATAAAACTCGCCTTTAGAACCCATCAAGGCCACTACAAATTTCGAGTAATGCCTTTCGACCTTACGAATGCTCCGCTACCTTCCAAGCCTTGATGAATCAAGTGTTCTCAGCCCACTTGAGGAAGTTTATTCGGTATTCTTTGACGACATATTGGTCCATAGTAAGGACTTAAAAGATCACTTGAAGCACCTTAGAGTTGTGTTGGAGATATTGAGAACCAACAAACTCTTTGCTAAAAGGTCGAAATGTTACTTCGGGGTGGGACAAGTGGAGTATTTGAGGCATTTGATCTCGGGACAAGGAGTGGCGACGGACCCAAAGAAGATCGAAGTCGTTTCTAAGTGGCTCGTATCGAAATCTTTAAAGGCGTTGAGGGGGTTTCTCGGACTCACGGGTTATTATCGTAAGTTCATTAAGGGGTATGGAACCATTAGTAAGCCATTAACGAGTTACTCAAAAAGGATAACTTCCATTGGAATACGAGAGGCAAAAGTGGCTTTTGAGAGACTTAAGCAAGCCTTATGTGATGCACGAGTATTGCCGCTCCCTAACTTCGGCGTCCCATTTGAATTAGAAACAAATGCTTGTGATTCGGTGTGGGAGTAGTTTTGATGCAAAATGAAAGACTAATTGTATACTACAGACAAGGCTCTCGGTCAAAGGAACAGTGGGCTATCAACCTACGAGAAAGAGCTATCGGCTATCTTAGCAGACAGTAGACAAGTGGCGACATTACTTAGAAGCGACTCCATTCATAATCAAAATTGACCACTTCAACTTGAAATATTTATTGCAGCAGAGGCTAAGCTCTCAACCGCAAAAGAAGGGGCTAACTAAGTCATTGGGTCCGGATTATAGAATTCGAGTACAAGAAAGGGAAAGAAAACAAAGCTCGTCGATGCGTTGTCAAGGATGCATGAGGAAGATGACGCAAGGGTGGAATTACGGGCTCTTACTCTCATTACTCCGAGTCGGGTTGAAGAGGTAAATGGGAGTTATGAAGGAGACTCGAGATGGCGACGAATAATGGCGAAGGTGGAGGGAAATTTAAACTCCGATTCTCACTACACTTACCGTGGTGGGATATTACGGTACAAGGATGGACTGGTAGTGGGAAAGATGAAAGTGGTCGCGAGCACGGATCCTCAATGATTTACACTCATCTCCGGAAGGAGGACACTCCGGGTACCATGCCACCTACTATAGAGCTAAACAACGCTTCCATCGGCCCAATATGAAGAAGGATGTTAGGAGGATAGTGAGGGAGTGCGAGTGTATGTCGACAATGCAAACATGAAAATATGCAATATCCGAGGCTTCTGAACCGTTACCGGTTCCAAATGAGGCATGGAAGAGCATCGGCTGGATTTTATAGAATGTCTTCCCCCTCGAAAGGCAAGAATACGATCTTGGTGGTGGTGGACGGGTTTACTAAGTACGATCACTTCATGACCCTTACTCATCCTTACTCTGCTCTGACGAGTTGCTCAAAATTTCTTGGCCAACGTTTACAAGTTATATGGGTTACCCGAAAATATAATTTTTGACGGAGATGCTATATTTACTAGTCGGTTGTTGCGGGAGTTGTTCAAGTTACGGGAACGAACCGCACCTCGGCTCTTCCTATCATCCGCAACCGACGGACGGACCGAAAGGGTCGACCAGGTGCATTGAATCCTACTTAAGATGCATGACATTCCAAAATCCAAGGAAGTGGAGTAGATGGATTTACCTAGCTGAATGGTGGTACAACACTTCGTTCCATTCGACACTTGGTATGACCCCTTTCGAAGCCCTCTACGGATTCAAGCCTCCAAGTGCATACAATAGTGGTTGATCGAGAACCACGAAACATTTCGGTTACTTTATACTTACAAGAAAGGGAGAATGCGATACATGAATTGCGACATCAACTTTTGAGGGCTCAAGACCGTATGAAAGCACAGTCGACGAGGGTAGAAGTGAAAGGAGTTTTGAAGTGGGAGATTTGGTATTTCTAAAGTTACAACCGTACCGTCAGAACTTAGTAGAGAAGAGGATAAGCAAGAAGCTTAGTCCTAGGTTCTATGGCCCTTTTCGGATCCAAGAACGAATTGGGAAGGTAGCCTACAAATTGGAGCTACACGAAGGGAGCTTAATACACCCGATTTTCCATGTGTCCCTTTTGAAGAGGACGATAGGAGTTGGGATTGCCTCCAGCTCTAAACTACCAGACAGACTTAGCAAATCCGAGCTTCCATTATAGAGCCTAAGAAGGTTTTGGAACGGAGGGTGTTTAAAAAGAAGAACGAGCTGGAGTAGAATGGCCGATTTGGTGGAAGGGTCCGGGAGTAGAAGAGGCGACGTGGGAAGATGCGGAGGAAGTGTCGGCTCAATTTCCTAACTTTGATCCAGATGCTCGATTCTTGAGACAAGAATCATTTGAAGGAGAATGGAATGTTACATCCCCGTTACGGCATGTCGTTAGCCTTAAATAAGAGGGTGTCGTTTTCGGTGTTTTGTAGTCGGTTATCACTCGTTGTCATTTTTTGTTAATTTCAATTGTTTTGAATTTCGACATGCCGATCCGTTACAACGGAATTGCGGATTGTTGGGTAAATAGAATATTTGTACGGAGGATCATCATAGGGGATTATTCGAAAAATGTTCTTTGATTCTCTCACTCATTCTCTCTCCCTCTTTTCTTTCTTCTTCCTTCTTCCTCAATCTTCTCTATTCTTCATTTTTCCATTCTCGGCTTCGCACTTCCGACTCCGTGTACATAACATCGAAAGAGGATTATGAAGCAATAAAGGTCGAAGTAGGTAAACCGGCAACTAAGCTCTTATCCCTCGCTTTCCACTCTCATGCTTCGATGTTAGAGAGTGAAGAAATGCATGCAAAGTCACAAGTATTTAAATCTTCAATCAAATGGCTAATCGAAGATGCGGATTCTCCGGTGACCCGAATGATAGTTTCGTAATGTAAATTATAGAATACAGAGTAAAAGGGGAGAGAAAAATAATGTTGGAGTCACGTCGGGACGCACCTTTCGGAATGGATATGACAATACACACCCAATTTGAAAGAGTCGTTCTCCAAATTCTTGATGGAATTAAGCATTTGGATTGCATTCTAATGCATCCAGGACAAACCGATTCAAATGAGTTGGTCAATGATTTTCGGTCTTCGCTGGAAGATGAGATGAAATGGTTTGAGGAAAAATTAGATCATATAGAAGAAATGGTAAATGAACGTATGCAATTATATGATTATGGTCTTTGGTCAAATCATCAAACTATAGATTCTTTTTGACCGATGGAACTGCAGATAGATATTGTGTCGGAGGAAGTATGGCTGGGGGAAGCATTTGCGGATGAAATAAGAGAGTTATCGAATTTGCAGATCAAACAAAAGAGTGATCGAAATCTGAATTTGTCTGGAGGAGTAGCCAAAAGTGAGCGGTTTCAATCAGGAAATAGAAAAGGATAACAACATTGGTTAGAATTTGTGTGTTAGTTCCATTGTTTTTCATTCTGATGTTGATCATTCCGCCTTTTCGTCTATCGCATTGTTATATTTCAAGGCTAATCTGGATTTTGCGGACGTAATGACATCTTACATTGGAGGAGAATAAACGTAGTTTCTTCTTAACAATGTTAAATTCTTCGTAATGCTTCTTCTTCTTCTTCTTCTTGTCTTGTGAGCTTTTCTTTATTCCTTTCTCGTTCCTTTTTGAAAATCATATTTTAGACATGCAGGAAATATAGCTCTGCTATAAGTAGAGAAGAACTAGAAGCCTTTTTTAATAAGAATCCTCGCTAAAGAACGAAGGTTTTGGGTAGAGATTAGTCGGGTGATTGTTGCGATTTTGTGCATCAATCTCCGATGTATATTTGTTATTCTTGCTCGTAGCTTTTTAAAATCTTAATTCCTTTTTGTTGACGGAGTTTCGTGTATTCCTCGGGATTTTGCTATGCATTCCTGTTGTAAAGGCATCAACTTCAACTCTATAGAATTAGGATATTATAATTGACCGAGTGTCTGTAATATTTTTATTATCTAGTCTTTCGGCATATTCAAAAAGGAAACTTTCTATTTCTTACTTCATTAGAAGTGGAGAGTTAGGTTTCCAATATTCCCACTATAAGTAGTACGTCTACTTCTCTTTACTGTTTGGTAAGAGATAAGTTGCTTAGTACTTTGCTGATGTTGCCCCTCATAGTTTCTTTTGGTGCCATTGATTTATTTCTTGTGATGTGATGTTTTCTATAGAGAATGGTGATGTTTGCATATTGACATTCCAAGCATAACATTCATGCAAGACTTTAAGATCATGATCATTGCAAACACAAAATGAGAACCAAGAACTAGGTAACAACCTACAATTTATCAATGTATTTGATTACTATCTATTAGTTATAGCCTATCAAGTTTCAAATCTATTGAAACTTAAATAAGTGCTCGATGAGCTATTTGTAATTTTCAAGTTAAACAGTTTGTTCATTTGTATCACGACTACCAAAGTGGGTCACGATCAGCACAAGAATCGAAAAACTCGTGAGACCCATTTCGACTCAAGCAAGCTTCGGATACCTTAATCCTAATTACTAAACCTGTAGTAAATCAAATTTCAATTTCCAAAATAAAATCCTTAATCAATATAATAATACAACTCTCATCCAATTCATAACATCAAATCCTAATTAATTAATATCATATTCAAATCCATAATATTACATCTAGTTTATAATAGTTAAATATATCTAATACAATAATCATCAACCTAACACAACTCCTATAAATGTAGCTGCAGAGCTTCTAAAAGGTACAATAATATCAAAAGACAAGTTCAAAATATTATAAATAAATAAGCCACTTGATCAATTTGTCGACTTCAAAATAAGGAGTTTTGTGAAAGTAAAAAAGATAATTTCACAAACCCCGCAAAAATAAAAAAATAGAATGTGATCGAATCAACAACTCAATGAGTAGTTATTATATAATATATCTAGGGAGGAGAAATCGACCAATGAAAAATAATTTAAAATCTACTCAAGATGCAATACTCATTTCTCAAAGTCAAAATGCATACTTTAAAATCAAATCGTATATCATATCTTATATCATATTTTCAAATAATTCAAATTCAAATCGAAACATGTAAAATCAAAATCATACATTGAATTACTTATAATCAATTCAAATTATATCAAGCATCAAAATCTATACATAGAATATCAAATCAAATCAAGTATCTAAATTTACACCTAGAATGAAATGGAACATAATGTATTGTTGGATGTGAATATCCAAAGGCTATGATTCTCGTAATTAGGTTTTTGTATGTTAGCCGACACATAGGCTAGCACTACACCTCTTCTCGCTAATTAAGCATTACGTATCGGTGAGCTCACAAGCTACGCCTTCCTTAGCTAGGTACTTCAAGATAGTCAATCAAATTAAAAATCAAATAAACTTATACATAATCCAAAAATATCCAAATCCAACGTATCAAAATACAATTCATGATTAAAATCAAATTTGGTAATTCAATTCAATATCAAATGTCATAATCAAAGTCTAAGATCAAATACAAACTCATATTCAAAATTATAAATCAAATACTTATTTAAAGTATATAAATAAAATCATAACCAAGAATCTAAATCAAACTAGTAATTATGTAATACCCCGAACCTATAAATAAATGAAATAATATATTTTAAATGTGTATAAAAATTACGCCGTGAACATAGAAAAATTGCTAAAGGGGTGTTAGAATATTCAATGCACTTAGGATAATTTTTTTTGTACTTGGTGGATATTTTATTGGCTTCTCTATGCGTAAATAGTGTCTTTTATGCAAAATAATTATTTTGAGTATTTTAAATGTGTATGAAAATTATTCTATGAGCATAGAAAAATTTCTGGAGGGGTGCTAGAATATGCAATGGACTTAAGTTAATTTTTTATGCTTGGTAAATATTTTATTGGCTTTTCCGTGTGTGAATAGTGTATTTTTACGCAAAATAATTATTTTGAGTGCGTAAATAAGTGCATAAAAATTAGGTGATTGATGAATAAATTACTATAGAAAGTGTATAAATTTATTTGAAAAGAAATTATTTTTTTAAAGTGTGTGGAATTAATTATATACATAAATTGCATAAAATTAGGGACCTAATTGCATAAAATTAGGAACCTAATTGCATAAAATTAAAAATTTTAGCCCTCAAATAAATTTGTAAATAATTTTTAGGGGCATAAAGATATTGAAAAAGCCTTGGAGAAGGACCAAAAATAGTCATCTAAAAATTTGATGGGTTAAAATGTAGAGATGAAGATAAAATAATGTGATAAATCGAGGGAAAATAAAATAATGTGATAAATTCAAGGATCAAAATAAATAATTTGGCCAAGATTTTTCTTCCAAATCCGCCACTTCACCCTCCCACATTGAATGAGTGTAATTATTAATTTAACAAACGGATGGCTAAGGTTTAGATGATGGATGGCTAGGATTAAAAGTAAAATCAATAGTGGAGATCAAAACCAAATGAAAGGCCAAGATTAAAGTCCAACAAAGGAAAAGTCTACCTCTTTAGCTATAAATTCAGCTTATAGGAGAAGGAAGAAATGGTGGAAAAATAGAAAAATTAGGCCAAATTCTTGCCAACAAAATTCCCAAAATTACAAGCCAATTCAACCAAGACCTTAAACACACCCTTAAATCACTCAACTAAGCTTGGAATCATAATTGGGAGATCAAAAATAGCAAGTGGAAAAATTTAGGGAGGAGGCCAAAACTTAGAGGAAGAAAAGAGGAGAAAATATTACACAAAAATTCAACTTGAAAAGAATTAAATTAGAGCATTTAAGGTAAGTTAGTCACATAACATTACAAGAATTTAAGTTTTGATGATGAATAGAATGATTTTAGTGGAAAGATTATATATGTTATGTGTGATGAGGTAGATTGAACCTTTTGTATATGAATATGTGATTTTGGATTGGATTGAATATTGGTGAAGTGAATTGATGATGTTTTGTATTTAATGATGCATGAATTGTTAGGTTTGCACAATTAATTCAACTTTAATTGAATTAATTGAACTAGTTAGGGTTAGGGTTCTTAAAACATGTGAATTAGGAAAAATGATGTAGGTGTTGAAATCAATGAAATTGATGATGGAATAAGCTAATTGGGCATGTAAACAAGTGACAAAAATGAAAAACTACCTAGCCGAATTCAAGAGGAAACTTTCAACCAAGTTAGGGAATTTTAGAGTTTATGGTGCATTTGATTTATTAATATTTAATTGATAGAATACATATTATTGAAGTGTAATTAGATGATTTAATATGTGAAATAGCATTTAAATTGAAAAATTCCCTTAGCTTCGAGCTAATTGCTCATTCGGTCCAAATAGAAAAAATTAGGGTTAGAAGTTTGATTCATGTGTTATTGTTATTGGATGGTTTAAATGACGAAGTTAGAATAATTAAATGGGTTAGTATGTGTATTTAGTAATTAGAAAGAAAAATTCACCTAGCTTAAATGAAGGGAAGGTTTAAGCCATACATGAGGCTTTAGGAGAAAATTTTAGGTAAACATACTATTGTTTAAGTTAGTGACTCTATGATTAATTATGTGTATTACATGTGTTTAAGGTGTGCGATTATGTATCTATTTCATGATTGTCTATGTTTATAGAAAGCGTGAAATGAGTGAATTAAATGGGTTAATGTTTTATTGATTGAATGATGTTGCCAATGTGACATCGTGTGATATACCGTGTTAAATATTTTATTGATTGGATTACATACCTTGAGTGGAATTTGATGGGTTGAATGTGAAAGGTAATGGATTCCTATGTGTATTTTTATTATGTTGAGGTATGCAATTTCATTACATAAATGCACATTTATTTATGACATGTATTATATTCATTCATGAGGTTATGCATTTACATTTAAATGCATATGCATGTCAAAATCATGAAAAGTTTTATCTTCATGATTTTTCAAAGGAAAAGGAAAAAGGTTATCGGGGTTTATCCTTGATATTTCTTCATTAGAGAAATTGGTAAAGGCCTCAACAAATGAATTTCTTCGTTGAGAGAATTGGTAAAGGCCTTAATGAAGAAAATGGTAAAGGAAAAGAGGGTCGAACATGCATGTACATGTGCATAATATATGTTCGGCAAGGCGCTTTCAAAAATGGAAAAAGATTTCAAAAGGACATGAAAATGATTTTAAAAAATTTCAAAAAGGACATGAAAAGGATTTTAAAATGCATTTACGTGTATATATGCATAGCATGTATGACTAACTTATCGAGCAATAGCTCACCTAGTTCTTATGATGTAGGGGTGAAGAATAAAGAGTAATGGCTATGTTTTACTAAAGCTTGTTACTAAATGAACTCCTTCATCTTTTCCCCGGGTGTATTTTACATGTGGTTGCAAGTTAGACTTACTTCGTGTAATTGTACTCGTTAGTTTTTGATATTCTAGTATATGTACCGTGTATGACTATCTTATTTTATACGATGGTAAAAGGGAATGAATAAGTAAACAAGTTTAAATGGTTAATTGATAAAAGAAAACTAGACTTATAAATATGTTAAAAAACTTTTGGTAAATAAGGTGGTACTAAGCTAGTCATCATATAAGAAAAGAAAAGAAAAGAAAAGTGGGTCGTAGACATGTTAACCAATTTTGGACATGCTAATTATGTAATAAAATAGTAGCTTGTAGTTGTAATTTCGTTAGATTAACACTTGCATACTACTATATGATAATAATATGGTTAAACAAGTGATTTTTTTATAAAGGATGATAATCAATAAAGGAAAAAAGGATAAACTATCAATCAAAAGGTATCAACTAGATAAATTCATTATAGCTTATAGAAAAAGAAGTTGATAAAACTAAGAGACACAAATCAAGATATTTCAGTCTAAACTCGTTAAAATGGAAAAATTTAATAAGTGCATTTTGGACTCGAAATATGTGAGCAAAATTTAGACCTATTAACTACTTAATGGGCTTTTACGATAAAAAGCTAGAATTAATAATATAGTAAGAAAGAAAAAGAGCCTTGTGTCTTACGTTTACTATAAGGAGACATGACAATAATATCCTTAACCTATTTAGGTCGTAGGTCGGAGGCCTTATAGATTGATATTAGAGCATGGTTCGTTGCTTCGCTATCTTTATCTCTCGAAAACAAGGCATGAAAATGGAGCATTTTCTCTATGGGCTAAATGCGAGATATTAGGAATTTAGTTTAAGTGTCTGCAGATACCTATATGAATATGGTGATTAAGGCACTTAGAATTGAGGCAAATTAGAAAGAATGGATGCAAGTATCGAAAAGTAGAAGGATAAATACTCCAAATAAGTTTGAAGGCTAATCCGAGTAAAAGAGGCCTTTTAATCAAAATTGGTGTAAAGTAACAAAAAGGGAAAAGAGCGAGTAAGGCCATAAAGGAAAGGAGATTGAGACATACTAAATTACACTAAATATGGTCGTTCACATGCCGGAGATTATCCGATTGGCACGAATGTATGCTACTTTTGTTGGGAAGTAGGACATTTGGCTACCAACTATTCGAAGAGGAAAATAACTAAAGGATGATGAGTTCCCGATTGAGTGTATACGATGACACAAGAGGAAGTGGGTAAGGAGCATACTAATATGACATGCGAGTAATGTACTAATCTCTAATCGTATTACATATACATTAGTAGATTCAAGTGCCACACATTTATTTGTTACACGATCATTGTTAAGATGATTAGGTTTGACACCTAAAGTGTTAATTATTATTTATGAAATGACACTACCATCCGGAGAGTCGTTAGAATTGAATACCGTAACTAAAGGATGCGAGATGACAATTGAAGATCACATTGTACATGTCGATCTCATTGTCTTGAGTATTCAAGACATTGATGTTATTTTAGGCATGGATTGCCTATCTAAAAATGAGGCGTCAATTGACTCGCTTAGTTAAGAAAGTGATATTTTATTGATCGGGTGAACAACCATTTGAGTTACAAGCTAAAACTAGGATAAAACTCGTAACCATAGTTTTAACAATGACGACTCGAAAGATGATAAAGGTGGATTTATGGGCTACCTAGTAAACATGGTTGATACTAAAAAGGAAAGGAGCCTAAATTTAAAAGAAATTAAAGTAGTTAAAGACTTTTTAGATGTTTTTCTCAAAAGTTTATCGGGATTGCCTCTAAAAAGGGAGATTGATTTTGAAATTGAGTTAGAATCAAGAACAACACCTATATCCAAGGCACCATATCAAATGGTCCCGAGCATAATTAAAGGAGCTTATGATGCAAATATAATAGCTTTTAGATAAAGGTTATATTCAACCTAACTATTCATCATAGGGAGCATCGATATTATATATATATATATATATATATATATATATATATATATATATATATATATATATATATATATATATATATATAGGTCACTATAACTATGTATAGATTATCCGGATTTGAATCTATTGACCATTAAGATGGAGTTTGGTGTTCGGTAGGATGATGTGAAAAAGCCAACCTTTAGGACTTGATAAGGGCATTATGAATTTTTAATAATGCCATTTTAGTTAACTAATGTGCCAGCAGTATTTATGGATTTAATGAATAGGGTGTCTCATGAATATTTGGATAAATTTATGATTATATTTATTGATGATATTCGATATACCGAAGGAGCCATGAAGAGTATATAGAGCAATTGAAGAAAGCACTACAAACTTTATGATAGCATAAATTGTATGTTAAACTCAAAAAGTGTGTATTTTGGCTTGAACATGTGGTATCCGAAGATGAGATTATGGTAGATCCCGGTAAAGTGTGAGCGAGTGTAGGAATGGAAATAACCAAAAAATGTGTTGGAAGTAAGGAGTTCAATTAAGATGATAGGCTATTAACAAAAAGTTGTACATAATTATCTAGAATAACCGCGACTCTCACACAACTAACAAGGAAAAATGCAAAATTTGATTAGGATGACAAATGTGAAAGGAGTTTCTAAGAGCTAAAATCCGGGCTAATTACAACCCTAGTATTGGGTCTTCCAAAGGGTAATAAGGATTTAGTAGTTTATATCGATGCCTCCCTAATTGAGTTAGGGTTAGTCTTGATGTAAGATGAATAGGTAATTGCATATGCATCTCGAAAATTAAAGAACTACGAAAGAAATTACCCCACTCATGACTTAGAATTGGATACTCGTTATCTTTGTCTTAAAAATTTAGAGACATTACTTGTACGATTGTCTAATATAATATCCATATTGATCATAAAAGTCTCAAATATATCTTCATTCGAAGAAATTAAATAAGTAAAGAAGATGGCTCGAAGTATCGATCGATCAAGACATCATTTTCCATCATCATCTTAATAAAGCGAATATCGTGATCGATGCATCAAGCAAAAAGTCAATGACGACCTTATAAGTGCAAATTGTAAGATACATAGAAAAACTCCAATTGAAAATTATGCCTAGAAGAAGTAAGGTGAATTTATTGGATGTTGTGACATTACAACCAAATACCAAGCAAAGGATTAAGGAAGTATAGTTAAACGATACGAGTTGCTTAAGATTCGATAGAAAATGACTAAAGGAAAAATGATGGATTTCACCATTGATAATGAAGGTATTCGGTGCTTCCTTTAAATTTTCCTCACTATAATTTTTGTGTTTTTTTGGGCATTAATATACAAATTTAACACTTTTTTCTCTTTTTCATCCCTCATGTTGTAACATTTTTTTTTTCAATCCTTAGTTTTCATTACACACACACACACACACACACACACACACACACACACACACACACACACACACTATCTTTTAATATTTTAAAATTAACATATAAGTCGGTTTATATTACTCTTATAATTTAAATTTCATTTTTTGAATTTATTTTTTTTATAAAAATTCTCATCCAATTAATATTTTTTATATAAAATTTTATTTACTGATAAATATTTTTTTTATTTTTCTCTATATTTGAATTTTAGAATAAAATTTTAAAACATGATTGCTTTTTCTTTTTTTAAAAAGTAAATTGGTATAATATATATCATGAATTCTTAGAATTTTTAAATGATAGTTAAGCATATATAAATATAGAATTATTTTATTCTAAAAGGTTAAAAATATATTTTAAATAATTTGTCTCATTTCACTAGATATGGTCAAGACATATATATAAAAAAAATTATTAATCGTTGATTATATTAAAAATTAACTATACATCTTCCAACATAATACAAATTATTTAATATGAATATTTTTTTTAACATTATAGAACCAATTTATTTGTAATAAGATAATTAAAATAATTTTTTAAGGGAACCAACCAATTATTCAAATATAGTTTTTTATGCTAATTTTGTTGATTATTTTGTAAATATATATATATGTATTTTAAAAAATCTTCTCATCAACATTAAATAAGAATAATTTTTTTTCATTGGTTAATTTTTATGCAAGTCTATGCATTGATTGTGATTTTATTTTTTGATACATTCTTATAAAAAAAATATAATTTTAAAGTATTTGCTTTTAAATTCTTAATTAATATTCTAGGTTTAAATTATTACAAGTATGTATTTAAGAATCCTTCAATAAAGAAGAATCAATCATTTTTTTAAGTATAAAATTTATGAAAAACACAATAATAATAATAATAATAATTAAATAAAAATTTTTAAAAATTTTAAATGATTTTTTTCTATCTATCCGTAGCATTGCACGGATAATTTTAAAAATTAATCTTCTCATTAGCATTAAATACGATTTTTTTTTCATTTGTTAATTTTTATAAAAGTCTATCAATTAATTAGAACTTTATTTTTTGGAATACAGTATTATGAAAATTATACTTTTAAAGTTTTTTTAATTCTTGATTAATATTTTAGTTAAAATTATTATATTTTTTAATTTTAAAATGAATTCATAAATAAGAATGATTTATGTTTTTTTTAAAAAAAATTATAAAAAACTTTAACAAAATTAATTAAAAAAATTATAATTAATAAATTTAAAAATTTTAAATAATTTTTTAATACTGGACCGTGGTGTAACACGGGCAAGTGGCTAGTCTTGTACTATTTTATGTTCTTCTTCAATCTCTCTCTCTCTCTCTCTATATATATATATACGTTCATTCTATTATTGTTGTATTGCAACATCCCACTATCCCTTAAACTGTTTAGACCGGTGATTGATTTTCTTGTGATATAGGAATGTTTTTTCACTTACCTTTCCCTGATTCAGTCCATTGAGAGTCCATCATGTTCCATATCTCTCTTATCAATCCTCGTTGTTGCAAGTCCTTTCAATTTATGTCAATTGAATCAGGCTTTGGACTGTGAGTGATTAACTAAGGAAAAGGCTTAAGTGAAGCTAATTAAGAAAGATGTTAAAAAGAAGAACCCATTAAAGATTCTTCATTGAAGAAGGCCCATTAGGCTCTTTTCTTCTAATTTATTAGCATAAAGCCCAACTTAAATTTTGGTATAATGCCATGGCAACACTAACAGATGTTCGTATGGCTCGTATTACTTTGCTCATGAACGATGCAAAAACTGATATCAGAAGCACCTCGCTTTTTTTTTTTTTTTTTTTTTTAATGATCAAAGTGTAAGAAAAAATATAAAAAATTAAAAAAAATCACTTACAATTTTTTGGTAGAAAAACGTAATTTTAAGCAAAACAGACTTCAAACATCATCATTTTATTCAATGAAGCAGGCTTAGTTACAATGAAATCATATCTAATTTAAGAAAGTAAATTATAAATTAGTCCCTCTAATTTTGAAAAAATGAATTTATTAGTTCTTCTTATTTTAAAAATTAATTATTTAGTCATTTTTATACAGTTTATGTTTTTATTTCATTTTTTTCTTAAATAGAAAAGGATAAAAGATAAATAAATATTATAGAAATACTGATGAGAAAATAAAATATGTTTGGCATAATATAATATTAAATTAAGTATGGTCAACATTGGTTAATGGACTAAATAATTAATTATTAAAATAAAAAAGACTAATTAATTCATTTATTGAAAATAGAGGAACTAGTTTCTAATTAACTCAGTTTTAGGTTCTTTATAAGCTTGTGAAATAACAGAATAACCGTTTACAACAAAAACCACGTTTTGGCGCTTCTCTTCTCTCTCTCTCAAGAAAGACTCTCAAAGTTTCTCTAAAGTTGAAAAGAATCAAAGAAATCTTCAATGGCTGGCGAGAAAGATCAAACTGAAATTGATCTTAAAATCAAGGCTGCACTTATGCGTTTGGATCAATGCCATGTAAAGAGGAAACAAGAGGTGGCTGAATTGATTTCCAAAAACAAAAGTGAAAGTGAGACTATCCTGGCTGAAATTGAAGCACTGATGAAACTTCAAGAAGATACACATTATGAGAGAGAGAAAGAAAGACTTTCAAGGAAATCAACAATGGCTGACAAAGATCTTGATGCAATTCACGCTGAACTTTCAATCCTGAAAATTGACACTCGAGGATTAGGCTCTATTATGAATCAATTGGTGAAAAAAATTGATGATCGAGACAAGTTGATCAGGGAAGAAGTCGGTAGGTGGAATGAGTTCATGGAAAGTTTTCTTCTTTCTCGTGAAAGAACCAATGTAAAATCAAGCACACAGATTGATTCTGCCAAGAAATCAGCTCATCCTGATGAATTCAAGAAAGAAGAAAACATTGGGAATAAAGGGTCGAAGACTGGAGTTGGTGAAAAAGATTTGAAGATAGCTGCTGATTGTGACCAACTAGAGTCAAGAAATATGGAAGAATCAGATCAAGAAATGCAAGAGTCGGTTCTTGGAAGTGAAGAACATTATGTGAATTTGATGAACTCAACAATAGCTGCCATCTTTGATCAATCCAAAAACTCTGAGGCTGCTTTTCGTACAAGCGTAGAAGATTTCAGTAAAAGGATGTACACTTTGATTCATGGAATGAAAGCTGATTTCAAGAAAGATCTACATGGTGCGAAGAAGACTAGTGTTCTGAAGTGGCTAAAACAACATGCTGAATCGAAAGAGGATTATGAAGCAATAAAGGCTGAAGTAGGTAAACTGGCAACTAAGCTCTTAACCCTGCTTTCCACTCTCATGCTTCTGATGTTAGAGAGTGAAGAAATGCATGCAAAGTTACAAGTATTTAAATCTTCAATCAAATGGCTAATCGAAGATGCGGATTCTCTGGTGACTCGAATGATAGTTTCTGTAATGGAGACGATAGAATACAGAGTAAAAAGGCAGAGAAAAATAATGGTGGAGTCACGTCAGGAAACACCCGTAAGCATGGATATGACAATACACAACCAATTTGAAAGAGTCGTTCTTCAAATTCTTGATGGAATTAAGCATTTGGATTGCATTCTAATGCATCAAGGACAAAATGATTCAAATGAGTCGGTCAATGATTTCCGTAAACGGAAGGCTCTTAGCAATAGCTTTCTAAGAAGCCGCCATCTATCACTTCCCTCCAACCGGTTAGTATCGTCCCAATAAATTTTATAATATTTAAAAAATAATTAATGATGTACGTAGTAATTATTTTATTAATATATATATATATATATATATATATATATATATATAAAAGAGAGAATTATATTCGAAGTTTTCATAAAAAATGATAAAAAAATATTAACATTTGCTAATTAAAATTTTTTTTATGTATTTATTTTTTAAAAAAATATAAAATATAAAATAACTATTAAATATTTCATTAATTACGTTTTGAGTATTATAAAATTTTTTCAATGTCATCCATCTATGCCTTACGTTTCCGCTGTATATCTGATGTAAAATTTTGTCTTGTCGCTCCAATTTATGCGAAGGGTGACCTTAATACTTTCTTTTCCCCCACATTTCACTAAATATCCCAATTATGTTTATTAACCCAAGCCCAGTAGAAAGATAAACTGAAATAGGCCCATTAAATGGAAAAAGTTGGGTTTTCTCCTTCGTTCTTCCTATTCGTTCTCACCAGATTTTTTGGGTTCCTTCCTTTCCTTTTACGAGGTTTCATGTCGTTTCCAATTTTTCTAGGCAGAACTTCCCAGAGACACCATCCAACGAGAATATGACCGATTACCTATTAACAACAACGCCGCTTACAAAGAAGAAAGACATCGACTCCATTATCAGAGACACCATCGACAAGGTCCTCGTCCTCCGCTTTGGCCGCGCCTCCGATCCCGTTTGTCTCCATCTCGACGACATCGTATGATCTCCCCCTCTCTCTTTTGCTCTTAGCATTCCTCTCTCTCAAAATGTTTTCAACTATATATATTTTTTCTTCCCAAATTGCAGTTATCAAAATCAGCACGTGAGGTTTCGAAATTCGCTACAATAGCCTTAGTAGACATCGATTCCGAGGATGTTCAAGTTTACATAAAATATTTCGATATCACTTTGGTTCCTTCTACTGTCTTCTTCTTCAATGCTCATCATATGAAAATGGATTCTGGGTACAATCTGCTTTCCCTTTATATATATGTTTTTTTATAAGGAAAAAAAATGGCAAAAATTAAGTAGTGTATTTGTATCGTGGGTTCAGGACTGCGGATCATACTAAATGGGTTGGTGCTTTTCACAGAAAACAAGATTTTATTGATGTAGTCGAGGTATGCTTGTTTGTCTTTCGTTTTCTTATTTGTTTCTCTAGTTTCTTGTATTGGATCTTTTGATTATAGTAGGTTATGAATGATGAGTTTAGAGACATTGGGGGCAAACTGGCATAGGATATAGCATTAGTCCTTGGTTGTATAATTGTGTTCCCACTTGACTGGAATTCATTTACAAATGCATAATTTCTTAGGCTTAGGCAAAAGTTGTGAATTGCCAATTGTGTGAAAAGGAATTTCTTGATACTTGATTTTCATCAATCATGAGATTCAAGTGTGATTCTTTTCTAGAAGAATTGTTTTTCTTTTGGCACAAACAAGATTTTATTGATGTAGTCGAGGTATTCTTGTTTGTCTTTCATTTTCTTATTTGTTTCTCTAGTTTCTTGTATTGGATCTTCTGATTGTAGTAGATTATGAATGGTTATTTGTCTTTTGTTTTCTTATTTGTTTTCTCTAGTTTCTTGTATTGGATCTTCTGATCATAGTAGATTATGAATGGTTATCTTAGAGATACTAGGCTGGTTTTTATTCGACAATGTTGGGGGCAAACTGGCATGGGTATAGCATTAGTCCTCGGTTGTATATTTGTGTTCCCGCTTGACTGCAATACATTTACGGTTGCCTAATTTTTAGGCTTTGGCCACAGTTGTGAATTGCCTATTGTGTGAAAAGCATTTATTAATACTTGATTTCATCAATCATGGGACTCAAGTGTGATTCTTTTCTATAAGAATTCGTTTTCTTTTGGCACAATTCAATCTTAGGCGATGTAGGAGCTATGCTATACTTAGAGAAACACTCTACTTCGGAAACCACCATAAATAGATCCCAAATGTGTCCTATGTTATTAGGTGTATGATATATTAAGAATAATAGGTTAGTTATTAGTTGCCAAATCAAAACATCAATAAAGTAAATGTAGTAGAACTAACGGGAAAAAAGAGAGACAGGCTGAGGTTTCTTCAGAATTTGTGTTCTCTCCAAATTTGAAGAACCTTGCACATGAAGAATACTGAGAACCATTATATATTTACTCTGTTATTCAATTCTCATGACTTTAATTTGGTGTGAAGTGATGAAACTTTTGGATGTTTTTGCGTGGACGATCTCGTAGCCATTTTGACAAGATGCAGTAAGCTTTAATTAACTATGCTCTACTCACTGCACTTTGTCTGATATAGTAAATAGATGCGATGCGGTTTAAGTGTTGAAACTTTGAGGAATAAATGTTCCGTTGCAGGACAGACCTACATAATGAAATTACAATGGAAGCAACTGACTTGTCCCCAAACTTGTTTAATGTTGAGCTATACTGCAATTGTACTGTGTCCACTACTGTGTGTTATATTCATTTGACTGTCTGCACAAGTTCTCTTACAGTTGGATACACTTGAAACCAGTTTCTTTTTTCAGAAAAGATATTTGGTTTATAACTCTTTTCTTGGATCTGATGGGATCAGTTGCAGATTACACTTGATACTATCTAAATGAAAAAAAAAACTTGCTTACTTTTCTTACAGGCCATATTCAGAGGGGCCATGAAAGGCAAGCTGATTGTGAATTGCCCACTGCCCCCAGAGCGGATACCCAAATATCAGTTGTTGTACAAAGACTTGTGAGAAAGAGTATGCTTTGAAGCTCAAATATAATTGACTTACTTTGTCTTTATGAAAGGCATTCTTAATTAACTTGATGTGATTAGGACTAATGATTTTGGATAACTTGTTAAACATTACAGCCTATTAAGTTAGATAGTTGAAATTGAGTTCCATAAAAAAAAAAAAATTTAAGTCTTGTGGTGAATGGTGCATTCTCAACTTTATATATTACTTATCTATTATTTATTTATTTGATATGAATAGTTTTTCTGGCACAGTCATAAGCTTACCTTTGCTTGCCAATTAGTGGAAATTTTTCTTCAAGGCTGTAAATATTACGAGCTTTTATGAAATAAATAAATGTTACATTCCTAAATATGATTATAAAATAAACTTACTTTTATCTATCCTTTTCTAATTATGAGATACTATGGTATGGTCAAACGAAAAGAAAAATAAAAATCATATGGTTTCAAATCAAACAACTTGGTGTAAGGACATGATGATCATAACTTATGATCTGTATGTCAGATTGGGATTCATAAGATGTCAGAGAAAAGGGGATTTAGAATTCTGGAACTTGATGCTATAGACAAAGTCCGCAAATGCCATTTTTAAAATCAAAATCCTCTTTTAAGACGTTTTAAAGCCATTTGGTCATTTGGCATGCGAATCTCGCCTAGATTCCTCCTACCTATTTGGGATTTCCTGTATTTATCTTATCTACATTCTTTATTGTAGTAGTTATTTATGTTCATCATGGATAGCAAGGGATTCTAATGTTCTTAGTTTTCTTTAATATTCTCGGTTTAGTATTGCTTTACATTTGTAAGACTAAGCATGAAGCGATTCAACCAATATATCGATAATCAAATGATCAAGTTTCCTAGTGCATGACCAAACCCTCTTTCTTTGTAGCAAATTTGTTCATGGCCTTGCACAATTAGAACGATTACAATAACAAATCCATCCTAAAAATCCATGTATGTGAAAGTCTGGATGTTACGTATTTTTTATTGTCTAATTTTCGTATTTGATGTACAAAATAATCATTAATTCTTGATCAAATAAATTAAAAATATGGCCCAATGAATAAACTTAATGATAGTTGTTCAAGATCAGAAAAATCCAATGATACCCGGAAAAATAAATAAATAAATTATGGAAGCAATGCTTATACCACATGTTAATCTGGTGGAAGTATGATGCTTGAGAGGCATATGCAATTTCTTTATTGTATTTCACCAACATGAGAATTCATTTTGTGGATTTGGGAACGTGTTCGCGTTGTTGAATCTAATGGCAAACGTACTTACATTGTGTGATACACGTTCATGGGCTAAATAATTAAGAATATTAATTAATTGTGATTAGAAAAAAATAAGATGTAATAAGATAGACGTTCATGAGCTAAATAATTAAGAATATTAATTAATTGTGATTAGAAAAAAGAAGATATTTGTTAATGACTACGCAAATTACAATATATAGCATATCCAAGTAGCGGTTGACTCTTTTCCTGGCATCATGGTTCCATGGAAGAATATAATGCATTTTTAAGTTTGCCGCCATGAAATGTAGCACCAACGAAATGAGGTTGTGTATATATTTTTGGCAGATGGAGCCATTTTTTATAATCAAAACTAGTTGAACCAACTACGTGGCAAAATACAGCAAGGTTGACTCGTTTTATATATTTTCTTAACCATACTTCATTCATTCTCTTTCCAAGAATCTAAGATGACAAGTTGTAAGATATAAATTCGTGTAAACACGAACAATTTAGTCACTCAAAGCCATAGTTTTTTCAATTTGTTTTTGTGTAAACCCACTAATCAGAGCCATAGTTCTTATTTTATATTAATACTATTGTTTCAGAAACCTCCCAACATAAATTAAAACCCTTCCAACGTCAGAAATTCTCCCACTTGATTCCGTTCACACCATGATGTAAAAGATCATGGCCTCTCAATTCTCATCGATTTTGCCTGAAAAGGACACCTCTCTTATGTTGTTATTTCATGGGTTAATAAATAAATTATTATTTTGGAAACATGTTAAAGAGAGTGACCAGAACATTAATTTGCCAAATTTGAAGCTGTGGGTTACCGGCGATACCTTGAATCAAGGATTTAAACTTTTAACTGATTAGTTTATTTTTGAGTTTACCTCGCATTTGGTTTCGGTATTCTTCAAATTTTTTCGTGTGAGATTTTTTTATTTTTTATTTATTGAAACTCTCTAGTCTTATAAATTTATCGATTCGGATCATAGTTTTAAATAACGATCACGGTTTAAAAAACGGTCTCGATTGTTATCGCGATAGCAAAGTAACAATTGCAGCAATAAATATCGTGAATATATTAACAACTCGTTAATACATTTATTCTAATTTATATATTTTTAACAGTTTTACTAATTAAATATATTAATAAGTAATAACAAATTCTAATTTTCATAAATTTATTCAATGTTGACTATATTTAATATAAGATATTTTATTTCACAAATTTTTTTCATCATTCTTATTAAATTTATTTTTTTTTATTTTTCTAATTTTTAGAAAAAAAGGAAAAAAAATTAGAAAATAACATAAAATTTTAAAAAATTACTAAATAATTGGTTTTTGAAACAAAAAAAGACCAACTATTTTTTTCCCCAAACTAAAAGGATTAATTTATAATTTACTCAATTAAAGCCTACATTTGCAGGCCTTTGAATTTGTTGCTTCTGCGCACAAGATAGAGAACCTAAAGTAAATTATATATGAACCTCTTTAGTTTTGATAATGAATTAATTAGTTCTAAACGTTTTAAAAACTAATCATTTATTTTTTTGATCATGTTTAATATAATATATTATATTTCAAAAAATGATTTTTTTCATCAATATGTTCATGATATAGATTTATTTTTTTCAAAAAAAATAAATAAATTAGAAAATAACATAAAATGAAAAAATATAACTAAATAATTGGTTTTTGAAATAAAAAAGGACTAAATAATTTATTTTGACAAAATAAAAGCACTAATTTAATATTTATTCAATCAAGTCCGTAACTCTAGTAATTGATTCTTATTTTCTAATAAAATAAACTTTGAAACTCTAAATCTAAAATGGTTGAATTTTTTTTTTTATGTATAATGTCATTATTTGTCGTTATACTTATGAAATGACGTCGGGGCACCTATAACGCTAAATAATGATAATAAGGTATTTCGAAATTATTATATAATGACTATTACATTATGTAATGATTTTTTTAAAATTATAATTCAGACCATCTCGTTAACTATTTATTCAACTTAATATTTAATATTAACAATAACAAATCATTAGCGAACGCATGAAAATGTAAGTTCCAAGTGTCAAAGTTTTTCGTCTAGGAAAAAACTAAAATTCAAAAAAAATTTATTAAACTAATTTTTAGTATTTAAAAATGAATAAAAAGATAAAACTGCCTCCACCTCATCGTACCAACCTAACTCATTAATTTTGTCATTATTCAGCCTTATTTCCTCAACAAATCTGTTCCATTTTGAGCCCGCAAATGGGTTCCTTCCAAATTCGCAATAATTGGATTGCTTTTCCTACCTCCGCAATTTCTCGAATAGAAAATCAGAAAATTGACCTGAATGGTGCCTTCATCAACAAAAATTCTCAACACCTCTAGATCGATGGTGTTTATGGAAAGATAAAGAGTATTTTTGGAGTTGCAATGTATTATGAACCTCTCATTCAGGTAGCAACCAACTTCCATTCCAAAAGAGTACGGAATGTCGATGTTTTCGCATTGAGCTTCGCAATTAGGCTTTGCCATAGATTGTGCTGATGCAAGCATTGCATCTAATGGCCCCAGCAAAAGAATGACCAGAAGCTCAAACTGCATAGCCATTCTTTTCTCTTTCCTTTCCTGCAAGTTTTGAATGGAAACGAAGAAAGACCTACCATATTTATATAGTCCTTCTCTGATTGCCTTCTTAATTGTCTGATCATGTTCCACTCTCTGAGGAATGTTGAAATTAGGGATTTGGGATTTTAGAGTTTGTCAAGAGAGAGAGAACGGATTTATGTATGAAAAAAATGGATTTTGCAATAATAGGGGTGGGGTGAGGCAATGTGGTCTTTTTCCATTTATTTTTAAAACTTAAATATTTGTTTAATATTAAAATTCTTTTAAACCTTTTTTTTTTTTTTTTTTATAATTTCATGACACTTGGGGCCATATTATCATGTGTTCATTTATGATTGTTTATTATTAATTTTAAAATGCCACGTAACGTAAATATTTAACAAAGAGTTTCAATCAATAAATTTTTTAAAACGAAGGTTTCAATTAAGAGGAAAAAAAATAAAGTCTCAATTAAAAAATTCAAAGAATACAAAAACCATCTATGAGATAAACCCATTTATATTTATAAGCCAACATACCTTAACCCACTCTCAAGCATAAGAAGCCATGCATTTTGGAACATGCATGCAACAAGTGTTAATTTTTTATGGATGACTCGTAATTGGTTATTATTCATTTGTGATTGGTTACTATTAATTTTAACATGCCATGTAAGGTAAATATTTAATAGAAAGTCTCAATCAATAAATTTTTTAAAATAGAAGGTTTCAATCAAGAGAAAAAAATAGAATCTCAATTAAAAAAATTCAAAGAATACATAAACCAACTATGAAATAAACCCATTTATATTTATAGGCCAACATACCTTAACCCACTCTCAAGCATAAGAAGCCATGCATTTTGGAACATGTATACAACAAGTGTTAATTTGTTATGGATGACCCGTAATTTGCTTATGAATCCAAGAAATAGGAATAAAAACTAATTTTTCGATACCCACCTTCACTTGCACTGAAGGAATAAAAATCTAAAACTTTTCCCATATATATATATGTGTGTGTGTGTGTGTTTGTGTTTCATCCACATAATTAATGAAGAAATTAAAAGATTAACAAAATGAAGGTCAACTTGTTAGTTTATAAATTGGATAAATATACTTATTTGTTCTTATATAATACCTAATGTCATCCATCCGTCTCTAGCTTTCTAATTGCATATCATTTATTACTAAATGTATTTGAAATGTTTAATCTGTCATTCTAGCCTAATTTTTTTTATCAAAAAATTAAATTGATTATTTTTTTTGAACAAATTGCCCTAAATGGAAAAAAAGAAAAATAGTGAAAAAATGTTTAAAAAATAGAAGCAGTAACTTAAAGCACATTTGCGTCGCACGTGTGGAACTAGAAGACCTTACTAAAATGAATTATTTACGGGCAAAACTAGTATTCTTCTTTAACCCTAAATTCTAAAATTCCTAACCCCAACCATCTTTTCCCTTCTCAACTCTTTCATTCCATTATGGAATTTGAATTTTCATCCTACGGATCAAGATGTTGTTACCATTATAGTTACTTGTGTGACTATTTTGCAGGTTCAATCAATAATAGAGGAGTTGGCTATTACGTGGAAGGCTTCTCATGTAAAACTTATGATAAGATGATAATGCTTACGTGGCATTTCTATTGTAGTGCCACTATGATCTATGGAAGTGTTAGGAGGAATCGTTAGAGAGTAGTTACAAGAATTAGTTAGCCTAGGGGAAAATTTGTTATAAAAGGAAGAAGGTTAATTTGTAATGTTTTAGGCAAGAACTATGTTCTCATCTCACTCTCTCTCTCTATGTGGATGTTTCTCTCTATATTTTCTCTTTTTAGAATTCTTTCTACTCTTCTTTCTTCTCATTTTGAATTTTTCTTATAACAATTGCAAAACTCTTATAATTAGTGTTAATCATTGATTCATTTCATTGTTTGATTGTACTTGAAGAACTTGTTTTAACTTAATAAATCTAATAACAATTCATTTTTTGCATCACATTCTTCTTTCTCTTGGTTACTCGGAATTTGGATTGCATTAATTGGTATCAAGCATGATTCTTTTACCTATGGAACACTATCAACATCAATCATGGCAAAAGGAAATATTGATCTCAAAAAGATGAAAGAATCGATTGCTACATTCATTAAGGTAATCATTGATCTTACACATAGATGCGATTTAGTTTTTTCATAACATGATCATGATATTAGTGAACTAAAAGAATTAATTATTGAACTCAATATTACATTACATGAGAAAAGGAATGGTAATACTAAGGAGGAGCTAGGAAATTTAAATGATAGAGGTTATGAAGTTCATAGGTATGGTTATTCAATGAATGAGAATGAATGCTTGGTGTGAGAAATAATAGTAATGTAAGGGGTAGTATGGGATACAATTTTAACACCGGAATGTCTAAGGTGGAATTTCTAAGATTTTCCGAAGAGTACTTTAAGGTATGGACTTTTAGGTGTGATAAGCTTTTTATGGTTGATAAATCTCTTGAGGATGCCAAAGTGAACTTGGCTACCATACACTTAGAAGAAGAAGCTTTAGAATGGCATCAAGTTTTCATGAGAATGAATAGAAGTAATTCACTAATTAAATGAGAGGATTATGTTAAATCCATGAGCATTCATTTCAATGCTATGGTATTTAGTGATCCTATCGTTGAATTAATAGGAATAAAACAAGTTTAGGATGTCCAATGTTTCCTTACAAAATTAATTTCTATTGTTAATAAGCGGGTTTACCTAAGGACTATGTCATTAGCTCGCTTTATTGGAGGTTTAAAGCCTAAGTTACAAGTTCTATTAGGGGTGATGAGGCCAAAAAGTCTTAAAAAGCAATAGCTTTAGCTAAACTATAAGAAACTAATTGAAATATTCACCATAGTTCTAGCAGATTTAATGCCAAAATCCCTCCTTTGTTCAACCTAAAACCAAACACTAACCATTCATTTTTCAAGAATGAACAATACCGCCAATTACAAACCTATAAATTCTTCATACCAAAATGTATCAATGAACTATTCTAATAATCCTACAAATAACCAAAAAGGCTCATTACCTTTTTCAACTCAATTTCAAAATAGTAACTCAATATTCAAAACTAAGAGGTTGCTTAATAACATAGAAGTGGATAAAAGAAGGTTAATGGGACTATGCTACCTTTGTGATGACAAATACACTCTTAGTCATAGGAGTAGAGTAGACAGATGTTAATGCTAGAAGTAGAGGAAGATAAGGTTAATATTGAAGATACCGATCTAATTGAGGAAGAAGTGTTAAGTGGGAGAACATAGGATATAGGAAGATACAATAAGGAACCCTATCAAATATCAAGTACAAGTAGTATTTAATAGGGAGCATTACCAAACCATGAAGGTCATAGGGAATTTTTAAGGAAAAAGAATGAATGTTCCGATTGACATTAGAAGTACACATAATTTTATAAATTTAGGATTTGCAAGGAAATCATTATGATATCATTCAGATTGAACTAGTGACACTAAAGTTAGTTAATGGTGGTGACATTATATAGGATTACATGTGTAAGAATTTTAAATGAAAGTAATGAGAAAATTTTGAAACCGTAGTTTTATTAATGCCTTTAGGGTTGTATGATATGATTTTGGAAGTAGTTTGGCTTTATACATTTAGAGACGAATACATAATGGTACCCCTACTTACCCCACTAATTTTTTTTTAATAAATAAAATATACATATATATACATATACATATTTAATTTAGAACAAGAAGAGATGGTCAAAGCCATTTTGCTCCTATATGTAGAGACAAATGTGCAAGGCCCCACCAAAAATTATATATATATATATATAATTTAGAAGAAGAAAGATGATTCAAACTTTTGCCCATATGCCACACCCACGTGTATGTCTTTTCTTTTCCAGTGGTCCCGACTTCCCGCTTCTTTCTTTTTCACCTTTACCTTTTCATATTTCATTTTTCACTCTCTCTCCTATCTTTTTCTTCTACAGACTTCTATTTTTTTTTCTTTCTTTTTTTTCAAGTCAAGAGCTTATATCTTTGTTATTGAAAAATCAAATGAAGTGGAGATTGGGCTTTTGGATCTCAATAGAAAATTAGGTTAGTTTCTTTTTTTGTTTCTCAATTATTTATTTTTAATTTTTTATCATGTAATATATATATATATATATATATATATGTATGTATTTTTAATACCTAACTTCTATGATATTAACATAGAGAAACATTGAGGAGCACATTACCCATATAATCAAAGTGGAGTGGTTAAATTGATATGTAATTAAAATCCTTGTTAGTTTAAAAGATCAATTTAGAATAATTATCTTTTTGAAAGGTGAAGATGACATGTTTGAGAATAGGGAGGATCATGATTCATGTGAATTTTATGATTAGGTTTGGCTATATTTTCATAAGTGTGTAAGGGTAATTAATTATAGTTCTCATGATAAATAAATAAACTTGGCTCATGATTCATAAATAAATAAAAAGGATAAATTAAGATGTTGCATTAATTGTATATGTTGGCTTGGTTTTCTTTTGCAATCTACAATTAATGAATTAAACCCATCATTTTTAGGCTCTAATTATTTAGAGGAAAAAAATATATAATGAAAGTTAGAAAGTATATGAAATTTTACTGCTATAATTATAAAAGGTGCTTGCCTAATAACCATTCTATTAATTTGTTACTCCTACTCGTCTTATATTGCTATTTCAACTTGTTGCTTTGTGCTATATGAGATTGATGTGGTAGTATTTCAATTCATTTAATTTTGAATTTGGTTCAAATTAATTATTAACTTCCATGGTGCTATTAAGATTGTGCCTATGTATATTATTAAGATGCCTATGTATATTATTCTTTTGTACCCAATATGATATATATTATTCTTTTAAACTCATTATTGAATTATTTTTATATGATGTAGTTATGGAGAAATTTTTTAAAAGAAAACAAATTATCAAGGAACCATCAAACGACAACGATGCTAGTACAAGAGAAGAGCAAAGTTCTTTTAAACAACCGTGTTGAGAAATTGATTTGGATCATTTATGTTTAGATCTTGGATTAAGAAAAAAATTTCAGATTATCATCCAAATGATCAAGATAGAATTCGAAGAGCTTATTTGCAAAAGGGTCCATATTAACCTCATGAACATGATTTCCCATAAAGAAGGATTGAAAGATGTTAAGAAGATTTATTCCTTCTTGATTTAAGGAGTATAAAACCTATTTCAAGTATAATATAGCTAAAGATGCTGCCTTTTGTCTATGTTGCTATCTTTATGGAGTTGATATTAGAGAGAAGGCAAATGGTGATTATTTTACTATTGAAGGCTTTACTAATTAGAAAAAGAAAGAAAGATTTAAAATTCATGTTGGAAGCCACAATAGTGCTCATAGTGAAGCTTGAAGAAAATGTCAAAATCTAATGAATAAAAACAACATATTAATGTCATTTTTTAGGCTCAATCAAATCAAGCTCGAAGAGATTATCGAATTTGTCTAACTACGATAATTGATTGCATTCGATTTCTTTTACATCAAGGATTGGCTTTTCATGGCAATGATGAATCAAAAAATTCTAATAATCAAGGTTATTTTCTAGAACTTTGCATTTTCTTGCTGATCATAATGAAGTGATAAAGAATGTGGTTTTAGAAAATGCTTGTGGTAATGTCAAACTTGTTGCTTCGAGATCCAAAAGGATATCGTGCATGCCGCTTCAATTGAAACCACTAATGCCATCATCAATGATCTTTAAGATGATTTGTTTGCTATATTAATTGATGAGTCTCGGGATATATTAGTGAAAGAAAAATAGCAGTTGTGTTACGATATGTAGATGTTAAAGGATGTGTAATTAAACGTTTACTTGGTATTATACATGTTAATGACACTTCAACTCTCTCACTTAAGTTGACAATTGAAGCATTATTCTCTAAACATTCTTTGAGTTTGTCTCATTTATGCGATCAAGGATATGATTGGGCTAGAAATATCCAAGATGAATTTAATGGCTTAAAGGCATTGATCATGAACGAAAATCCAACTCGCATTTTATGTCCATTGTTTTGCTCATCGATTGCAATTAGCTCTTGTTTCTATGGCAAAAAATCATGTTCAAATTGCTTTGTTATTCAACAATATTTCTAATTTATCAAATGTTGTTAGAGCTTCATGTAAAAGAAAAGATCTTCTTCATGAAAAAAATATAGCAAGGTTGTTAAAGCACTTCAAAGTGGTGAAATTCAAAGTGGCAAGCGTTTAAATCAAGAAACTTCCCTTCAACGAGCAAGTGATACTCGATGGGGTTCACATTATGGATCATTGGTGAATCTTATTGTTATGTTTACATCCGTAGTTGGTGTGCTTGAGATAATTGAGAATGAAGGTAAAAAATCGAGCAAAGAGGTGAAACGTATGCCCTTCTTAATTTAATATAGTCTTTTGAGTTTGTTTTCAACTTGCATTTGATGAAAAAAATATTGAGGATTACAAATGAGTTATCCCAATCATGGCAAAGAAAAGATTAAGACATTGTTAATATAATGGCTTTAGTTAATATGTCAAAGAAGTGGCTTTAAATGATGAGAGATAGTGGATGGACATCTTTACTTTCCGAGGCATCATTTTTTTATGATCTTGGTATTGTTGTTCCAAGAATGGATGATATGTTTGTTATTCTAGGGAGGCCTCGAAGAAATACTCAAAAAGTGGAAAAATTGCATCATTACCAAGTTGAGTTATTTTATACCGTAATTGACATGCAACTTCAAGATTTGAACAATCAATTCATGAAGGTGAACACATAAATTCTTCTTTGTGTGGCTTGTTTAAATTCTATTGATTCTTTTCAAGCTTTCGATAGGAAGAAAATCATTCATCTTGCCATATTTTATCCATCTGATTTTTCCAAGGTGGATGTTGTTAAACTTGAAGATCAACTTGAGAATTATATCATTGATGTGAGATCTAATGAATAATTTTTTGTCCTTAAAGGCATTGGAGATCTTGTTAAAAAGCTAGTTGAAACAAAGAAGAATGAACTATATCCTTTAGTTTATTTGCTTTTGAAACTAGCTTTGATTTTATCGATGGCTATTGCTTCATAGAGAGAGTTTTTTTTGCAATGAAGATAGTGAAGACTCGACTCCACAAACGCTTAGGAGATGCTTTGTTGAATGATTGTTTGGTTATATATATTGAGAGGGAGATATTCAATAGCATCGATAATAAAAATATTATTCAACGATTTTAAAATATGAAATCTCGTCATAAGCAATTGTAATTTTATGATATGTTATAAAAGATTGTAATTGTGTCATTGATTTTTGTCTAAATTTATAATTTATAATTTGCCCCTAGTGAAAAATATTTCTAGATTCGTCCTTGTATACATTAGGGGATATCACTTGAAATTTTCAACTCATATGGATGAGATTTAAAAAGAATGATAATTTGTTTACATTACTAAAAAAAATATGTTAACGGATGTAGGAACAGAGAAGAGAGAAAACTCGGATAGGAGTATTTGTTCTCAATAGTCACTTAATTGGATTCAATTAAGTGCTTTGATTTAACTCTGAAGGGTGGGAAATAGAAAATTTTGGGATAGAAATAGATCAACATGTCCTATTGGAGTTAAGGGTAGTGCAAGAGTCATTATTTAAAGATCCAAAGGGGTTACCCCTACACGAAGGCATGATCACAAAATAAGACTTAAGGAAAGAGCTGAACTTATAAGCATGAAGCCTTACAAATATCATTATATTCAAAAAGATGAAATAGAACAATAAGTTAAAGACATGTTGGAGAATGGTATTATTTAGGCTAGTATCAATATATTTTCTTCTTTTGTGGTATTAGTGAAGAAGAATGATAATACATGAAAGATATATATGGATTACAAGAGGTTGAATCAGCTTACTATTAAGGATTAATTTCTAATTCCAGTAATTAAGGAATTGTTAGAAGAGTTGCAAAGGTCATCTATGTTTTCAAAACTAGATTTATGAGTCTGGTTATGATCAAATTTGAATGAATGTTTTGGATATACCAAAAACAGGTTTCGGAATAGTGTTTGGTTATGCCCTTTGGACTAACTAATGCTTTTAGTACTTTTCAATATCTCATGAATGATGTTTTCAAACCTTTTTTATGAAATTTTATTTTGGTTTTTTATGACATACTAGTTTTTAGTAAAAATATGCATGAACATGTTTTGTATTTGAAAAATACACTATCCATATTGAGAGAAAACATTTTACTTATAAAAAAAAATCTAAATGTATTTTTAAAACTACTAAAATGGAGTATTTGAGACACTACATATCTATAAAAAGAGTCCAAACTGATCTTAAAAAATTGAATCGATAGTGACAATAACTAAGAAACTTAAATAATTAAAGGTTTTTTTGGACCTTACTAGTTATTACAGGAGATTTGTGAAGAATTAAAAAATGATAGCAAAACCATTAACCGATTTACTTTAAAAGATGCATTTATATAGAATTCTTTAGCAGATGTAGCATTTGTGAAGTTAAAGCATGCTCGACAACAACTCATATGATGGCCTTACCACGATTGCATGAAGAGTTTGTTATTGAAACTAATGCATCCGGCATGAGAATAGGAGCTACATTAATAGAGAGAGGTCATTTAATTACCGATATCGGTAAGCAACTCTCTTTTAAGTATCAATCTTTATCAATTTCCGAGAAAGAATTGGTTGTTATTTTGTTTGTAGTTAAAAAGGGCATTCTTATTTGGTTGATAGATATTTCATCATTCGTACTCGATCATCATAGTCTTAAGTACTTGTTAGATTAAAATATACACACCGTTAGCCAATTTAAATGGTTAGTAAGGTTTATAGGGTATGATAATGAAATTATCTATTAGAAAAAAAAAGAAAATATGGTGATAGTATGCCTTGTCTAGAGTACAGCTTGGTTGCTATGACTATTTCTTCGATTGCTATGGTTATTTCTTCAGCTTTTACCGACTTAATGAAGAAGATCAAAGGGTTATGGAGTTTTGATCCTTCACCGGTAACAATCATATCACAATTGTAGGATTCTCAAGTAGTTCATCCTAAGTATAAATGGTAGAATCAACGATTATGAAGAAAATGACGATTGGTTGTAGAGAGAGATTCAACTTTGCATAAGAGACTAATTTCTTATTTTCATGAGTTAGCTTTAGGGGGACATTCCAAAGTTATGGTCACCATTAAAAGGTTGACATCATTGTTTTATTAAAAGGGACTAACTTAAAAAGTGAGAGAATTTGTAAGGAACTATCCAACTTATCAAGCAATATAAGTATGAGAATGTGGCTAATCCAGGTCTACATAATCTGTTGCCATTGCCTCAAGCTCTTTTTTATGAATATCACTATAGATTTTATTAAAGTTTTGCCATTATCTCAAGGAAAATTAGCTATCTTTGTAGTGGTGGATCGTTTGACAAAATATGCACACTTCATGCCCTTGGCTCATACTTATATCGCCAGTGTTATAGCTAACATCTTTATGGAAAACATTTATAAACCGTATAGGTTACCTTATAACATTATTTCAAATCAAGATTCCATTTTTCTTAGTAGATTCTAAAGAGAATTCTTCTCATATCAAAGAGTTTCACTCAAGTTCTTCACTCGCTTACCACCCCTAGACCGATGGGTAGACAGAGGTGGTAAATATATGTTTGCGAGACTTATCTTAAGTGTATGATTTTCTCTCTCACTAGTGCATGGTGTAGGTGGTTGTGTCTAACTAAATACTAATATAATATCTAATTTCATTCATTCATTAAACGATCTCCAATCGAGGCTTTGTATGGTTACTCTTCTCTGCTCCATTTTCCTTACTTACCCAAGTGATCGTAAGGAGACATAATTGAATGAGTTCTTATAAGACAAAGAGACTATAATTACTTTGCTTGAAGACCATTTAACTAAAACATAGGAGTATATGAAGGGGTAGGTTGATAAGGAAAGAGCTTAAAGAATTTTCCGGATAGAGGACTAGGTATATCTTAAGCTACAAGCTTATAAACAGCAAATAGTGGTGTATAGAAAGAACCATAAATTGTCCCCTTGGTATTATGGGCCTTATAAAATCGTTGATAAGATTTGTGAGGTTGTATAAACTCTTCAACTTCCTCCTAGTTCTTTAATTCATCCTACTTTTGATGTTTTGTAACTCAAATATGTTCACATCAATATCATAGTATAGGAGGAGTTACCTAGGTCATTGGGGTTGTTTTCAACTCTAAGTAGCCATTTTGGATAGGAAAATAGTGAAGCAAGACAACCAAGTTATACCAAACTTCTCATACAATGGTTGACTAGCACACCTATGGATGCTACTTAGGAATTTATGTTTGATATGGCTAAACAATTTTCTTATTTTAACCTCGAGGGCAAAGTTATTTAAATGGGGGAGTATTATTACTTTTATAATTGCTTGTGTGACTATTTTGTAGGTTCAATCAATAATAGAGGAGTTGGCTATTATGTGAAAGATTTCCCATGCGGTGATAAGATGATAATGCTTTCACGGCATTTTTATTACAATGTCACTATGAGCTATAAAAGTGTGAGCTAAAATATGTTAGATAGTAGTTACAAAAATTAGTTAGAGAATTGGTTAGCCTAGGAGAAAATTTGTTATAAGAGGAGGGAGGTTCATTTGTAATGATTTAGGTAAGAATTATGTATTCTCTCTCTCAGATGTTTCTCTCTATATTTCCTCTCTCTAGAACTCTCTATGTTCTTCTTTCTTCTCAATCCGAGTTTTTCTTGTAATAATGGCAAAACTCTTACAATTAGTTCTAATCATTAATTCATTTCATTGTTTGATTCTACTTAAAGAACTCATTTTAATTCAATAAATCTAAGATATTGATTCTTTTTATTATTTTATTGTTCATTTTTTGCATCATATTCTTCTTTTTCTTGGTTATTGGAATTTGGATTGCATCAAATACCTAGCTCAATCACCAACAAAATATCACTATTGTCAATATAGAGAATGAGCTCAATCGAAGATGACATAGATGAAAAAGAATTATTAAAGAAGGTTTTTGAGTTGTCCAACATACAAAGAGAAAAGTAAGGCATGTGGATTTTTTGAGTTTGTTGACCCAAAATGGTGCGAACATGCTCGCTCGAGTTATGCCAAGGGTGTTTCTAACAATTGATGAGTTAAAAGAGAAACAATAAAGTGAAGGCCTTGAAATATAAGATTTATGAGTAGGCATCGATTATTTTATGAGGATTGTTTCTTACTAGTTGGGCATGGGTTTTCAGGCAATGCCCGATAATTGAAGTTTGGGTTATTATTTACAATTTCTAGACATGGTTGGTTGTGGGTTGCTATTATTAATAATTTCTAGTTTTGTGATGTTTTGTTGATGGATGGGTTGCTAATGTTATGTAGGTTAAAGGTAGGTTAGTGTCTTTTTCCGGGCTTATAGTGTTGTTTTATGGGATTATAAGAATGGAACCATCAATTGAAGTTTGGGTTATTATTCTCCTTTTATGTTTTTATGCTCGTAAGAAACTTTTAGTTCAAAAAATTTTAAATGGTGCTTGTTTAGAGATCGAGGGACCGATGCTTGTTTTTAAAGTCAATGCTTTGGATTTGATGCATATGGAAAGATATATTCATCCATAGTGTTACGCAAGGTTGCCCAAATTACTTAGCATTGTCTTTTTGTGTTATGCACTTTTGATGAACCAAGAATATTGTTATGCTTCGCCTAAAAGAGGGATTTTTCTAGAGATTCTAGAGAACACTAGATAAGTCCGAAAGCTTCTAGAAGAGTATGGAGCAATGGAGAAGCCTTCGGATAAGTCCGGAAGCTTCTAGAAGAGTATGCAAATGAGAAGCCTTTAAATAAGGCTGTAAGCTTTTAAAAGAGTATGGAGCATTGGAGAAGTTTCTAGGATGATCTAGAAAAATCTAAACATGTTCTAGATAATTCTAAAAAGTCCCTCACCGATCTAACATGTACATATTTAGATAGTTCCTTGTAAATATCTAGATATGATATTTTTAGAGAAACAATTATAGCTATTAGATTAAAGAGATCCTAGTCATCCATCGAAGAGGTGGAAAGCTATAAATAGGTGAGGCCTTCACTTGGCCAAGACACCTAAATATCCATAAATTTAAGAGAGTGTATCTTTAGAGTTGTAAGCTTTAGAAAGCAATACAAAGAATTTTTATATCTTTTGTGTGTGTCTTTCTTGCTTAGCAACTTTGTGTGAGGAAGGTCGACTTGGTTTTTCTTAGAGAAGAAGAGAGCCGAGTGCCGCACGTGAGCTTGGGAAAGGCCAAGTCCGTGACAAGTGGTATCGGAGCCGAGTTTTATCAAAGTGTGAGTAAGCATGTCGCTAGCTAAAGTGTTTAAGGGAGTAAGCATGTCTAGCTCTACCATGAAGGATGTTGTCGGGGATGCTAGGAATGAGACTCTACCTCCTCAATCTAAGAAAGGAAGGGGAAAGTCTCGTGATGTATCGGTTTCCTTGGAGGAGGGACTCATGAGGGTAGAGGAACACCTCGTCGATTTCAAGGAGAGACTCGAGGAGATAGAGGGAGATGATGAGGGGAGACACTAAGCATGACGAGCCTACGTGAGGTGCTCTCCAATCTCCAAGCTCGAGTGGAAACAGTTGAGAGGAGTGCCAAAGAGAACGTTGCTCGAAAAGGATGCCTTCATGGAATGGACAAAGGAGAGGTTTAAGCAACATCAAGTATATGACCAGGTATGAGTAAAATCTTAAACAATTTAGAAAATATTAGATAAATTATCGAGAAGGTATCTCGAATGGTGTGGTCTTAAGGGACACACCAAAAGTTGAAGTGCCAAGACCAAGGCACTATGTCGGCAAATGAGATGCCAAGGAAGTCGATAACTTCTTTTGACAAGTGGAGCAATATTTTGAGGTAATGGGCTCGACCGAGGATAAAAGTCACGTCAAGATCGCTACTCTCTACCTTTCGAAGGACGCCGCTTTATGGTGACGTATGAAGCACCAAGAGCTCGAAAAAGGAGAATCTAAAGTTGTCTAGTTGGGATGGATTCAAAAAAGCTATGTATGCTCAATTCTACCTCAAGGAAGCTCGATTGGGAAGCACGGGATAAGCTACGAATATTGAAGCATATGAGAACTATTCATGATTATGTCCGAGAATATATTTCTCTTAAACTTCGTGTACGTGGCAAACCCGACTATGATCATATATAGGATTTTATTAAGTGGACTTTAATCATGAGCACAACAAAAGGTGCGAGGTCGATGGCCTAAGACCTTTGCTGGAGTCGTGGCCATAGTTGAATCCTTAATTGAATACAAAAGGGAGGCGGAACCTTCTAAGCCCAAGAAAGACTTCAAGTGGCAAAGGTGGGAGAGCCTACAAAAGAAAGGATACAAAGATGGGTAAAATAAAGCACATAAGTCCAAGAGTTTTGTCAAAGAACATGCTAAGAGAGAATTCAAGCCCAAGGGTTGCTACTTTTGCAATAGGCCACATCGGTGGAGAGAGTGCCGAAGTGACAAGCCTTCAATACCTTGATGGAGGAAAAGAAGTGTGCTTTCGAGCATGAGAAGCATATGGGATCATTGTAGATTCTCAATGCCTTTAATATTAAGCCCTCACCTAAGGTGCCACCGAAGGATGGGCTTATGTATATGGATGTGGACATGAATGGCAAGGCCGTGCTTGCCATCCTAGACACGGGTGCCACACATAATTTCATGGTCGATGATGAGGCCAAAAGACTTGGCTTGGTGGTGACTAAGTCGTCAAGTAGCATGAAGGTGGTGAATGCTTTCCCTAAGCCTACTTATGGCATATCGCATGGGGTAAGGCTTGGCATAGGCGTATGGAAAGGGACCCCGGATTTCACCATTGTCATAATAGACGACTTCA
Source organism: Dovyalis caffra (assembly GCA_963924115.1). Lineage (NCBI taxonomy): Eukaryota > Viridiplantae > Streptophyta > Magnoliopsida > Malpighiales > Salicaceae > Dovyalis > Dovyalis caffra. The sequence continues at coordinate 17,072,683 of CAWUPB010000913.1, read as the reverse complement.
AGGTTGTGTTAGGCATGAAGTTCTTTAAATAAGCGAAACCCATGCCTACACCTCACTTTGAGCAAATGGTGATCATGAAATACGAAGTGTCATGCATGGTGTCGACCAAGGTACACGCTAGATCAAACTTAAAGCATCTCTCGACTATGCTAAGTAAAGAAGGGCTTCAAGAAAGGGAAAGACACCTACTTGGCAACATTGAGAGAAGACGAGATAGTGGATGATAAGGGTATAAAAGTACCTAAAGAGATCACTAACATGCTGGCCGAATTTGATGATGTGAGGCTACCGAGTTGCCTAAAAAGCTACGACCTAAAAGAGAAATTGATCACCAAATAGAGTTAGTGTCGGGGTGCTTAGCCGCCAACCATGACACCTTATCGAATGGGCCCTCTCGAGTTGGAGGAATTGAGAAAGCAACCGAAGACTAATGTGATGGCCGATGCATTTAGTAGAAAGGCCGAGTTACATCACATAACGAAGATGGATGGAGAGATCATAGCCGAATTAAGGAAGAAATGGAGCATGAACCCACCGTCAAGAGTTTGTTGGCCCTTGTAAGGGAGGGCAAGACTCAAAAATTTTAAAAGGAGGATGGCATTCTTTACACAAAAGGGAGGAGAATTTATGTGCTTAAGTAGGGAAACCTCCGACGAGATGTAATGAAGGAATGCCATGACTCAATATGGGCTGAACATCTAGGACAATAAGTGTACTAAAGCCTTGTTAGAAGGATCATACTTTTGGCCATAGTTGTGCGATGATGTTGAGTCCTATGTGAGAACATGTTTGGTGTGCCAACAAGGCAAAGTTGAAAATCAAGCGCCCGAGGGTCTATTGCAACCTTTGCCTATCGCGGAGAGACCATGAGAGACAATCACCATGGACTACATAGTAGCTTTATTGAAATCGAAGAACTATGAGAGCATTATCGTAGTGATGGATAAGTTCTTCAACTACGCCACTTTCATACCAGCCACAGCGGATGTGATAGCCGAGAACATCGCTAAGCTACTCTTCAAATATGTGATGAAATATTGAGGTGTGCCATGACATATAATCAATGATCGAGATCCTCGATTCATCGGGAAGCTATGGACGGAGTTATTCGAGTTACTAGGCTCGAAGCTACATTACTCCATAAATTTTTACCCTCGGACAAATGAGCGGATCGAGAAGGTTAATGCCTTGCTGGAGACATACTCGAGGCACTTTGTGAGTGCTAACCAGCGAGTTTGGGCTAAGTTGCTAGATGTTGCCCAATTCTCCTATAACTTACAAAAGAGTGAGTCTACTGGCAAAAGTCCATTTGAAATTATCATGGGCCGGCAGCCTCTCACTCTACATACGATGGTGCTTGGTGGCAAGTACCAAGGAAGCAACCCAAGTTCATATTCGTTGGCCAAAGAATGGCAAGAGCGGACGGACTTGACGCGAATGTATTTGAATAAGGTCGTCAAGAAGATGAAAAAGTGGGCCGACAAGAAACGAAGAGATGTCACCTTCCAACCCGATGATAAAGTGATGGTGAAGTTGCTATCACAGCAACATAAGGCATTTCGAAAGATGCACAAAGGCCTCATACGATGATATGAAGGACCATTTGAGGTAGTGCACAAGGTGGAAGAGGTGTCTTATCGCCTAGAGTTGCCATCGAAGCTGAAGATCCATCCGGTATTCCATGTTAGTATGTTAAAGCCATACCATGCGGACGAGGAGGATCCGTGTTGAGGAGTTTCTCATAGGGCGCCTACGGCAGTGGTTAGCTCGTATGACAAAGAAGTTGATGTCATACTTGATGATCGCATAATCGGACGTCGTAGAGTGCCAGCAAGGAAAGAGTACTATGTGAAATGGAAGGGATTACCCGATAGTGAGGCTAGTTGGGAACCCGCTAAAGCCTTATGGAAATTTGCACGAAAGGTCGAAGAATATAATGAAGACGCGTCGAGGACATAGCCAAATTAGGTGGGGGAAAGTGTTACGCTTTGCCTAAAGGAGGGATTTTTCTAGAGATTCTAGAGAACACTAGATAAGTCCGGAAGCTTCTAGAAGAGTACGGAGCAATAGAGAAGCCTCTAGATAAGTCCGGAAGCTTATAGAAGAGTACGGAGCATTGGAGAAGTCTCTATGATGATCTAGAAAAATCTAGACATGTTCTAGAGAATTCTAGAAAGTCCCTCACTAATCTAACATGTACATATCTAGATAGTTCATTGTAAATATCTAGAAATGATATTTCTAGAGAAACAATTATAGCAATTAGATTAAATAGATTCTAACCATCCATTGAAGAGGTGGAAGACTATAAATAGGTGAGGCCTTCACTTGGCCAAGATACCTAGACATCCATAAATTTAAGAGAGTGTATCTTTAAAGTTGTAAGCTTTAGAAAGCAATACAAAGAGTTTTTATATCTCTTATGTGTCTTTCTTACTTAGCAACTTTGTGTGAGGAAGGTTGACTTGGTTTGTCTTAGAGAAGAAGAGAGTCAAGTGTCCAACGTGAGCTTAGGAAAGACCAAGTCCGTGACAATATGCTCGATATGATGTATTTTTTAAAAATTTTAGTTTAAGATAATATTATTATATTCATTTTTTACTCTATTATATAGTTAATATTTTTTTTAATTAAGGAAGATTGTTGGAGTATTTAAAAAAAAAAATTTGTTTCAAAACAGTACAAGTTGCACTAGCTGTTTCAAAACAGTAACCTGTTACAAACTTTGGCTTTAAAGAAAAAATTAAATCTTGGTGGTTCAAACATGCAAAAAATTTTGATGTCCGATTCTGCACAATTCCTATATATGCCATTCTTTCTTGACAAATCAATTAGTAGAAAAAATTACTACACTTTCATGCTTTGCGTAGTGAGAAAAATAATTCTTTCATCTTTGTCTTTTTATATTCTCATATTCTCACTTAAAAGCCATATATTTTTCTTTCTTTCTTTTTTGTATTATAAATTTGAATAAAAGTGATATATATATATATATATATATAAAAGTCTTACAAATAATATAAATTTATAAAAAAATGACTGAATTTGATATATTGTTGAAACGACATGCAATATATATTTAATTTGTTGTAATAAATTTTTTTGTAGACGTTACTTTTCATCTAAAAAAAGCATTGTGATTATAATCACCTAAAAAATTTAATCAATCTATTTTGATGCTTTTCATTTTTGATTTTCAAATAATATCTTTTGTTTACTTTTTAACATGTGAATATGATCAGTTTGTAGAAAGAACCGAAGCTACAGATGCAATCGCCGTCCGCAGTACTAATGCATAGCCCAACTGGTAAAAATTTGCAGATATGCCTTGTAGAAGTAAGTTGGTGATTAGTAGGATCCACTCTATTGTTTCCTATAAAGAACTAGAATTCTTTTTTTGAAAAACTTGTTTGAACTCTTGAATTTTGATGATATTCTTACGCTATCAGATGAAATCTCTCTGCCAATATCCTGCAGCATTTCTGTCTCTGAAGCATCCAATGGAGACTGGATCATTGAAAATAACATAAAACAAATTACTAATAAAAAAAACATTAATAATTTTTCTGAATTGCTGGTTTCCAAGTTCCTCTGCAAGTATGACCTAAGCAGTGAGATCATTTGAATTGGTTGGTAATATGTTGATAACTTCTCGATTTGAATTATTTCCCGAAAGATCTAAATATAATATAAACAGGCTGGTTGCCTTGAATTGGTCGCAACATATCGATCACCTGTTCTTTCTTTTATCTTTTTCATAGATTTCTGATTCCTCCAAAGCTAATCTTTCCACCAGAAAAGTGAGTGAGACAATAACTGATATGTATATATATATATATATATATATATATAAAACCTATTAGTCACCCAAGCAGTTGACTGTAAAATTATGACGCTTGAGGTGGGAGATATTATAAAGCTGCAATCAAAAGATGAAAACACACACAATTTCCCACCTCAAGTGTCATAATTTTACAGTCAACAGCTTGGGTGACTAATAGGTTATATATATATATATATATATTGCTCATTATTGACCCATGAATACGTAAAATAATAAGATTTGAGGACATTAGTAAACTCTAAAGCCTGGAATAGAGAAAACTTTGTTCAACTGCTTGATTGGAAGCGTAGCAGTTGGTTTTACCTGATTGAATAAATTAAAAGGAATGCTTGTAGGCCTTATGATTACTCGTAATTATGACAGTTGTTAATAAGCTTTACCCTATATTTGGATCCTGTATTTTTTAAAAAAAATTATTGAGACCCTTTATTTTATTTTTTATTGATTTTTTTATACACTTCGGACTCTCTATTATAACACCATCAATCAATAATTGATACGTAAATTTTAAAGTAAAAAATTTTAACCATATGTTGATCACTAATATATGGCGTTATAACACAAGGTCTACGGTAATAAATTTCGAAGAGTAGAGGGTTTCAATTAAGTCAAAAAAAATAGTTTTAATTAAAAAATTTTGAAGACTACAATACCAAAATATGGGGAAAACCCGTTGTTAATAAAAGAAAAAAAAGCCTTAATGCTACCAAAAAAATTAAAATTGAATTAAATATTTTTTCTTATGGTAAGGGTTTTCTTGAGCCAATTTTTGCATTAATCAAAATTATTTTTTTTTTGAAATATGCATTTCTTACATTAGTCTTATTTATTTTAAAAAAATTAGTAAATTTTATTCGATATTAATTCTAAAATTTAAACTCAAAAAGCTAAATAAAAAACAAACACTACAATAAAATCAGAAAATAGCAATGAATTTTTTCGTCGCTATATCATCAATATCCGTTGCTATTTAGCCTTAGCAATGGATTTGCGATGATAACTTTTAGTAGCAAATATGATTGTAACTACTTTCTTAGCAACAAAATTTTTTTTCATCACTAATGCATAAAATTTCCATTGCTAACTATTGATCCATCACTAAGCCTTACTCGTTAAAATTTTTTGTAAATCCGTCATGTTTTAGCGATCGTATATGTATCAATCGCAAAGAGGTTTAATTTTTTGTCGTTAATTCTTCGCTAAACGAAGAAATTTTTTTAATATAAATTAATAGTCGTTTAATGTTAATGGTAATAATAAATAATTAAAAATAACACTTTATTAAAATATGATATATTATTTAATAAAATTAAAATAATATAAATTGAAATCAAATAAATATATAAATGCACTAAGGTATATGAAAACATTAAAAACCTTAAAAAAAAATCCAATCCTCATTATCTCCTGCATCATCTTCGGACTACTAGCTATTGAGAGGAATGACTGAATCTTGGATTGTAAGGGGATCAACGGGAGGTATGCGAGTTTGTCTGCAGGTCCTTAACAACCCTATCACTATTTAAATCGACTCGTAGTGTGTTGAATTAACCGACATATTCGTAAATTGTAACCTCCATCCTCTTAATCCTATCTTCGTACTAGATAGAAGCTTCTTAAATATTACCACTAGAATACCGCGAAATGGGAGAGGAGGAGTTGGCATCAAAATGGGAGTAAAATTGAAAATATATTATAAATTATTTTCATAAAAAATAAGCAAAAATTCAATACATCCAAAATGTATAACATACATCTAAAAAATGCATAATAGACAAAGTAATAATAATAATTTAACCATAGATATATCTAACATACATCCATGCAGGGACCTTACTACTTTGTTTTTGCATTTCCAAGGCAATACCCAATTTTTTAATTAATAATTTTCCTAAATATCTATCAAAAGTTTGGCAAAGTTTCTCCTATAAATTATATATTTTCCAATTAAAAAATACTTCAAATGATCATACAAACATTAAAATCAAACTAACCAACAATCAATTTGTACATATTAGGATTGGTACTTACCTCAAATACTCTATCGAAATTAAATTTCAAACTCATCCTCTCAGCTCGATCGTAGAGCATTGAACCAATTTTATTTCTTTTCAATTTTTGAGGGTCTTGGACCCCTCGGATTCGATACAGCTATGATATATCTTGACACACTTCAATAATTATATACAAAATAATTAAATTAACTCAAATTTAAATCTAATTTAATTTTAAATAACAAGTACTTAACTAATTGAAATATAAATAAAATTAAAAATGAACAAATTAATCACAATTAACCTAATTAATTTAACACTAATTCAAATTAACCTAATTAATCCAATTCAAACCTAATTAAATTTAAAATAAAAAATAATTTATAATTTATAATATAAATAAATTAAAAATCAACCAACTAGTCTAAATTAATTGAATTAATTAAATAAACCTAAATCAAATTAACCTAATTACTTCCAATTCAAACCTAATTAAATTTAAACCTAAATCAAATTAACCATAATTCAAACCAAATTGAATTAAATTAATAATTAATTAACAATTTTCAATATAAATAAAATTAAAAATCAACCAATTAATCAAAATTAATCTAATTAATTAAAACTAAATAAAATGAACCTAATTAATTCTAATTCAAATCAAATTAACCCTAATTCAAACCTAAATAAATTTGACTGATAATTAATTAACAATTTTCAATATAAATAAAATTAAAAATCAACCAATTAATCAAAATTAGCGTAATTAATTAATTAAACCTAAATCAGATTAACCAAATTAATTCTAATTCAAACCCGATTAGATTTAAACCTAAATCAAATTAACCCTAATTCAAACCTAATTATATTTAACTAACAATTTCCAATATAAATAAAATTAAAAATCAACCAATTAATCAAAATTAGTGTAATTAATTAATAAAACCTAAATTAAATTAACCTAATTAATTCTAATTCAAACCTAATTAAATTTAAACCTAAATCAAATTAACCTTATTTCAAACCTAATTAAATTTAACTAATAATTAATTGATAATTTTCAATATAAATAAAATTAAAAATCAACTAATTAATCAAAATTAACCTAATTAATTCTAATTCTAACCTAATTAAATTTAAACCTAAATCAAATTAACCCTAATTCAAATCTAATTAAATTTAACAAACAATTAATTAACAAATTAACCTAACAATTAACAAAAAAAATAACAAATTAATCAACAAATTAACAATTAAAACTATACAAAATTATAAATTGGCCAATTAAATGTAATATTAAGCAAACAATTATGAAAAATAACTAACTTTTAAGAAATTAAAGAGAGAGGAAGAACTTACCTAATTCGAACCGAGAGGAAGGAAGGAAAGCGAGGGTTTAAAGGAAGAAAGAGTTTGGAATGAGTGTGAAGAGTGGGTGTGAACCGATGGAAAGTGAAGGAGTGGAGTTTTATGGTGGTTTTGAGTGAGGGAAAGACTGGCAGTTGGAGGATCGGAGGAAAAGAAAGGGAAGAAGCAAATGGGGGAAGAAGAAAGAGAAAGGGGATTAAATTAAGGATTCGGACTAGCGACGGACGTGATCCCATTGTTTATCCGTCACTAAGTCATCGGGTTAAATGGGTGGCTTTTTCATTCCAAAAGCCTATCTGATTTTTTTAGAATGCGATCTCGTCGTTAATCCGTTGCTATTTAGTGACGAGACATAAGTGTCTTTCATTAAGTCATCGTTAAATAAATGATTTTTTTTATTTCAAAAAGTCATCCATTTTTTTAGAATTAGCAAGGGATTTCGTACTTTAGCAACGGATCTTCGATCGCTAAAGCAAAACATTAAAAATAGTGATGAAAATAATAACTCGTTGCTATTTTTTAGTCATTCCATCGCAAACCCTTTACTAAAACACTCGGAAAGATTTTGGCATCTCAAATAGCGATAGAATTTCATCCGTCGCTAATAAATTTTCGTCAAACCGTCTCTATTCTATCTCTAAATCTCACATATATTATTTGGTAGTTATTTAACTAGGTATTGATGTACGTCATTATTTTTTGATTTTCTTATAGTGAAATATCGTTAGTTACCAAATTAATCCTTTAAAATTCAATAGAAGTGATGCTTTTGCCACATGGCTAAACTCGTGGAAGTATTATGCTCACGTGGCATTCCCAATTTCTTATTTGAACCCAATGAGAATTCATTTTGTGGATATGGGAACGTGTTTATGTTGTTGAATCCACTGGCAAACGTACTTAAATTGCGTGACACACATTCATCTAAATAAGAATATTAATTGTCATTATAAAAAATAAGCTAGGGTTTGGAAATATATATTGATATTTATTAGTTGATGGAGTATTCCATTAGAGTAGCTTTATCCAAGTAGAGGTTGATTCTTTTGCTGGCATCATGGTTCCAATGATAGAGTTTCCTCACACTTTTTTATTTGATAACAATATCTATATCTCGTCTACCTTGAATCATTACATTTTTAAGTTTGCTGACAAGCATAATTACTGTTGCATCTCGTTAATTAATTTTGACATTATCTAATGAAATGATGTTGTATATGTACGTAACATTGGACAGGTGGAGCCATTAATTTTTCATTATCAAACTGGTATCCAAATCTCTGTTAGATGCTCCATGCTTCTATTGCCGTCAACATCAAAAGTTGGACTTACTTTGAGGATGCCCTACAACTACTCTAGAAGTCAAAGAGAAATATGGAACTAAAGAATCATCTTCGATATATTGATATATGTATGTAATAATGGCTTTTTCAGGGGCCATTGATCATTAAGTTTGTTTTAACCATAAATAAGACCCCACAATCTACATTAATTGTTAGATGTTAAAGGATTAATTGTAATGGTTAACAGACAAAAAAAGTCTTATTATAATGAAAGACTGAATATCACTACTACAAAGATAAAATGTTACTCTACCTACCTCTTATAATATTTTTTTTTTAACTCAAAAATTTCAAATAAAAAATTTGAATCCGTAATTTTTTTACAAGTATAAAAACCTAATTACAATAAAACTAAACTAAAACCGTTAGTTACTATTTATTATACTATTTGAAATAGTATTTACATGAACTTGTTTTACTATTCACCTAGATTCATGTGTATTATTCTTTTCATTATACAGTTGTATTTTTGTAGCTTTCAAAAGTTTTTAAGAAATTATTATGAACGTTTTCGTGACATTATATTTTGATCCCTCTTTTTTAAATATTAATTTTTTAGTTAGTAAATATTTTTTATTTGATTTTGGTCTCACTTTATTTGTTTCATTTTGGTCACTATCATCCTTGCTTTTTTTTTTTTTGATTTTTTAATTAAAAATTTTAAGGTAAAAAGATGTTTAGAAAAAAACAATTTACAAAATAGGGTTTTAGCTAAAAATGTGGATAGAGATAAATAAATATTCTTTTAATAAAAAATTTGGTCCCGCTTTTTAAATATTGATTTTTAGTCTTTAAATATTTTTTATATGATTTTGTCCCATTTTTTTGTTTCATTTTGGTCACTTAGGACCTTATTTTTTTTCTTTGATTTTCTTTAATTAAAAATTTTAAGGCAAAAAGATGTTTAGAAAAAAACAATTTACCAAATAAGGTTTGAACTAAAAATTTAGATAGAGATAAATAAATAATTTTTTAATAAAAAATTTATGAAGATATAAAAAATAATTAATCAAATATAAAATTTTTGATTAAAAAAATGATAAAATTGAATAAATTTTTATTTAGTTTTGATTTAATATATTTTGTTAGGTGCATAATATAAAAAAGGACATTAAAATAAAATAATTATTTAAAAATAATTTTATTATTTTGTTCGATCCGTGATGTAACGCGGGTTAAAATTGTTTTCCTTATTACTGTACCAAAAAGTTATAAGTCATTCATTGTTAAGTTCGTTGCCATTTGCACTTTTTTTTTAAATGCAATGGTCAACGAGTTTTGAACTATACAATCCAATAATAGCAACTTCTAAATCCTAATATTTAAACTTAAAACCCTACAATAGTAAAAATCTCAAGCTTCAGTCACTGAGCTATCAGGTGTTATCTTGGGAAGTTAAAATCAATAGAATTCCCACGTCCAAGGAACTAACAAAACCAATAAAAGTAGGAGCAATATAAAAATAAGAGTGACTTACAAGGACATGGATCTAAAACCCATTTTCATTTTCATTACTAAGGGTACTCCAAACATCAGAAACACCAATTTGATACCTTTCACACTGTCTTTGGATAAACTAAGGATGCGTCCTTTTTTTTTTTTTTTTTTTTTTTTTGAAGCATGCGTGTACTTGAGTAAATTATAAATTATAGTCTTAGTTTTTCATAAAGAGTTTTTTTGTCTCAAAAACTAATTAATTAGTTCTTTGATAAGTGTTAATTATGATTAATTTAAAATTACTTTGTTAAAAAATGTTTTTCTTTTCTATTAATCTGTTAATTTTTAAAAATTTTCTATTTCTTAAAACAAAAAATAAAAATAAATTGAAAAAGATGAAAAGGATTGAGTTACGAATAAATAGACTTAAAAATATAAGGACTAATTGATTAGTTTTTGAAATTAAAAAAACTATTTAATTCATTTTTGAAAAAGAGGGACTAATTTATAATTTACTCCGTCTATTTCATATGTTAGTGCCTCAACAGTCAACCCCATACCATGAAGAAGAAGTGATTTGGACAGTAAAACACATGAACTGAGGGGAATAATTTAATTCATTAATCTCATGTGAGGCTGTTTTGAATTAAGGGCTCTTAATTGGTTAATTTGGCTTGGTATTTCTGAAGGAATGAACTGGCCAAATCTCCATTTTCCTCTATTCAGTGTTGCAAGACTACTTGAAACGAAGACAAGATCAGAGAGCCCCTGTCAGGCTGAAAACAGAGCTTCAATATTTTAAGACCGACTCGTTTTTTATTTTCTTAAGCATGCTCCATTCATTCGCTTTCAAAGAAGCTAAGATGACAAGTTTGTAAAATTGAATTCGTGGAAGCACGAACGAGTCACTAAAAGCCATTTATAGTTTATGCTTTAATTTTATTGTATCAGAAACCTCCCAAACATAAACTAAAACACTACCAACGTCAGTGATTAATTCTCTCACTCGATTCCGTTCACACCATTTTTTTTTTTTATGATTACCTTCTATATATGTATATAGGAAGATGATGGCCTCTCAGTTCTCATCAGTTTTACCTGAAAAGGACACCTCTCATATTCGAGCAACTAAAAGGATGGGTGATCCATGTGGAAACCCCCTAGCACAGACTAATTATCAGTTTGAGTTACATGATTTCATTGATGAAGCCAACTTTGATCAATACATTGATCTGATTCGAGGAGAGAATGAAATAACTGGTTTGGATTGTGATCTTATCAATGGCTTGTTGGTAGATAGCCAATTTGGTCAGACCCCAGGAGATATATTTGATTGTGGTCTTATCAATTATGCTGCTACGCACACGTCTAGTACAATGGAACAGGATCCAAATTACGTCCCCATTGCATTGCCAAGTTTTGATGGGGACACGAGAGGAGGAGCTGAAAAAGATACTGATGATGAAGACTCTTCTGGAACCACTACAACGACGACGACGAAGAAAACGAAAACAGATCGATCAAGGACATTGATTTCAGAGCGAAGGAGGAGGGTTAGGATGAAGGAGAAGCTCTATGCTTTGCGGGCCTTGGTTCCTAATATAACTAAGGTATGTGTATTTGAGAATTGCTTGTTAAACTTAATATTCCTATGTGATTCTGACCTTACTTTAACATTGACCTTAGGATGCCAAAAAAACTCAAATGCTCAGCTCATTTCAATTTAAAGATTGTATCAGTTTTCGATTATGAGCAAAGAATGTTTAATTTGTTAAATGTATTTAGGACTGCATTTGCTAGTTAAATTGTTGTACTGAAGCAGTAGCCTTTCATAGGTTTGCAAGTGACTATAACATGACACTAATCCTTGGAGACCTGCAGATGGACAAGGCCTCCATTGTTGGGGACGCTGTACTATATGTGCAAGACCTGCAAATGCAGGCCAAGAAGCTAAAAGCTGATATTGCCAGCCTTGAATCATCCTTAACAGGATCAGAAAGATATCAAGAGTCAAATAGAAATCCAAGGAAGGTTCAAAATGCAAGTAACAACCATCCAATTCGCAAGAAGATCATCAAGGTTTGTTTAATTATGATACTTAATTTTGACTATCTAGCACAGCAAGTAATTATACTATTAAAATGCTACTAACCAGACTTGATTAACTTGTTAAACTTTGCATCTTGGGTTTTAGATGGACGTGTTTCAAATAGAAGAAAGAGGGTTTTACGTGAGATTGGTGTGCAACAGTGGAGAAAGGGTTGCTGCCTCGCTTTTTCGGGCTCTCGAGTCCCTTACAAGCTTCATTGTTCAAAACTCAAACTTGACTACAGCTCCTGAGGGATTTATTTTAACATTTACTTTAAACGTGAGTTTCTTCACCATCTTCTTTTAGCTTTTTTTTTTTTTTTCAATTACTTTATGTTGTTTATTCACGGTTAATAAATAAATTATTATTTTGAAAACAGGTTAAAGAGAGTGAGCAGAACATGAATTTGCCAAATTTGAAGCTATGGGTCACTGCAGCTCTTTTGAACCAAGGATTTGAACTTTTAACTGCTTAATTTATCTGTTTAGACCCGCCTCTACCCTCTTTGAAGCATATGAAGAATTGATGATGAAATTAAGACAATCATCATGTTTATGATTTAGGACCCATGAATTTTGAGACATGTAAGCAAGTATTACGGATGACTTGTAATTTGTTTCTTTGTCCAAGAAACACAACTCAAATATGAAATATACTAATTTCCCATGACCTGCATCGATCGTTTAGCCGGAAATGGAATAAAATTCTAGAACACTTTTACTTTTTTATACTCCTCATATTCACTGAATTTTAATTTTTTTTTCTTTTTAATTTCTATATGGTTTGTCCATAGAATTAAGAGTAAATTATAAATTAATTTTTTTATTTTTGAGAAATGAATTAATTAGTTCTCGTTTAAAAAAACTAATCATTTAATTTTTCACTAATGATAATTATACTTAATTTGATATTATTTTATTTGATAAAATGTTTTTTTTCATCAATTCTGTCCTTTTTAAAAAAAAATCAAAATACATTGAAAAAATAAATTAAGTTGTAAGAAAATTTAAAAATATAAAAACTAAATATTAGTTTTTAAAACAAGATGGACTCATTAATTCCTTTCTAGAAACTAGAGAAATTAATTTATAATTTATTCTATAATTAAAAAAAAACAAATGGAATTAAATATAAATTAAATTGTCAATTATCCAAAAAAAAAAAGTCAACTGGTTTAATATATATATATATATATATATATATATATAATAAATGAGTACTTACCCGGGTAATCTCAGAGTCACTGACTTGTTCAAACTTCTTCCCCAACAACCCACCCCACCCCCCCCCCCCCCCCCAACAAACCAAATTACCTATTTTCTTATCAAATCGTCGTACTTTATCGACTTCTTTTTTCTTTTTCTTATTTAAAAAATCATGAAATTGATGAAAATATCAAGTTATAAGACTATTTAAAAATCAGAGACTAAACTTATATATAGTCTCTAAAACTCTAAAATTATGAGGATTGATTAATTAATTTCATTAAATTAAAAGAGTTAATCATAATTAACCTTCAGTTTGTATGCCATGTGTGTTGTATCGGGTTGAACTTGAGAAGTGTTGGGCCTAACATCTGCCTCATATTTATGGGCTTAGCCGAATTACTTTTTTTTTTCTCTGTGAATGAATGACACTAAAAAAGACTTTAAAATACGTACGGGTGAAACTATCCCTAAACTTTTCACCTCATTACATTGTGGACAAAGACTCATGCATACTGTGCTCAATTTATTGTTTGTTTATAGATAGTCGATCTGTTACTCTTCTAGCTATCATTTTCTTGGGCTATTGGATCTCTAGTTTTTTATTTGTAAATGATTTAAATATTCTGCACGCATGCAGATTTCGTCCTTGATTTTTTTCCTTTAGTCCTCTTATTTTTTTCTTTTAGACTTTTGACCCTCATGAGCCTCTTCTTTCGCCCTTAGATTTTTTTTTTTTTATATATACTTTTTATACCATTAGGTTATTCTGTCATTACAGTTTTGCCCTCCCTTTTCCTTTTATTCTCTTGGCATTTTCATGCCTTCTTTGTAATTTCCCAAATTATTATCATTTTTTCCCACACTTCTTTCTTCAACCCCTATCTCTCTATTCCTCAGCCATAACTGAAGGAAGAATAGTCAGGTCAGTTTAGCCTCTCTCTCTAAAAAATATTCATAGATTTCTTCATATTTGTCTTTCTAATTCTCTCTAATTCGTCTAACATTTTTATTTCTATCTCTCTTTTTTTGTATTTGTCTCTATTTTCATATTAAAAAAGTCACTGAGGATTTGTTGATGTTAGGGAAGCTAGTCAAAGGGTCTATGGATGTAAGCGGCATCATGGCTGGGTTTAAGGAGGTTTGGTATCTATTGGGTTCATCAGAGAAGACACTAAGGAGGGGCATTGGCTCTGATGGATTTGCAAAAGAGGATGGTGAAAGGATAGCTTGCTCGAATGGGTTTGTTAGAGAAGACGGTGGGGGAAAATGTGCTCGATTGGGTTGGTTAGAGACAAAGACGAAGGGGCAGCATGCTCGGTTAGGATGAAATGAGAGAGAAAGGTGTTGAAATTCAGAGGGTTATCTCATCTTAGCCCACTGAAAAGGCAAATTATGTGGTTGCTATCAGGGTTAGAGATGTAAGTAACAAAGCTCGTATCTTTTTTTTAGATTCTTAGGTTATTGATTTTTAAAATGAATAGGGGATTATTTGTTTAGGTTATAGGTTGTTGAAATTTCTCTATTTTTGCTAAATTAGAGTTGTAATTAGATTTTATAAACATATCCAAATCCAAAACCATCAGCTTTCTTCGATGATTTGTTTAATTGTTGAATTCTAATATTAGCCTATTCATTGGGTTTAAATTTGGTAGACAATGGAATTTGTTTATATTAATATTATTGTACAAGGAGAGAATTTGAATAGATCAGATCCAATTCTAGTTAATTCTAGCAAAAATTGTGAAAGGTTTAACTGTGGTTTTGAGGAAATGGGGATGCACAGCTTGTAGGACTATACATATGTCACGATCCATGGCCCTAATCAATCCTTTACAAAGGTGTACTGTGATCGATGGAGGTGAATATGGAAAAAGAGGGCATCAAAAATATGATAAAGGATGCGAGAACATGGGTTGAAAGAAAGAGGGCATCAGGAACAGACAAGTTTTTAACATTTATAAATTCTACCTAAATTAAAATAGAGGTTTATCTTTGATGGCTATGTAACATTTGATTTATATCTATTTTGTAATTTAATTTCACATAATATTTTTTGTAGTGTGGTTTTGATTAGCACATAAATTTTTCATTGCACTCCATTAAAAAAATTTCAAAAAATTAAAAAAAAATGGCATTAATTATGTATTAAATCATTTATAATGCCCAGAATGCCTTTGAAGTGTTTTTTCTTAAAAAAAAAAACGTATTCTTTCACAAGCTAAGTAAAAACATTATTTAGATATATAATAGATATATAACAGATGTAGTTAAAAACATAAATATAAATTAAAAACTCAAAATATTATAATAAAGAAACATCCAACTATTACTAACAAAAACTAAAAGATCGGAAGGTATCACTGTTCATTTATTATAGCATTTTTTTTTAGGGGTTGGGCTGCTATGCAAGCTCAATCGGGCCTGGTAGCAGGCTCAGGCAAGCTTGCACAGGCAGCCCCGTTTGCCTTTTTTTTTTCCTTCTAATAATTTACTTTTTTATCATAAAATTAGATGTGAAAATATATAAAAAAAAATTGCTATTTTTTTAGTTTTATGTATAATTTGACGATAATATAATATATATATGATATATTTTAAGATTTTAATTTGAATATATATATACCTGATTATATACATTCATAGTATAATTTCCATTGCTATCTTTGTGTTATAGCGCAAGGTTTTATTCAGATTTGAAGGATCCCTTGTTGTTTTTATTTCAAGGGTCTAGGCTTTCTTGTCCCTCCATCATGTTGGATTAGGCTAATTTGTCCCTCCTTATATCTTTCCACGTATTCATTTATAAAATTTCGTGGTACCATCCCTGTTTTCATATATATATATGTGTGTGTGTGTGTGATTATATTATTTTTATTATTTAAAATTTTTTTCCTCCTATTGTTTGTTTCTTATTCAAATTCTCATCAAATTAATTTTTTTATTTCTTAATAATTTTTTTTTATGTATTGATTTTGAAATAAAATTTAAGAACATGATTGTTTTATTTTTTAAAATATATTTTTATAATTTATATGATTGATTATTTTTATGATTTTTAAATGAGAGTAGCGTAGTTGTATATATAAATTCGATGAGAGAGAGAGCTAATAGTATGTTTTAGATAACTTGATTTAATTTTTTTAAAAAAATAATAATCAATTAAAAAATTTTTGACTCAATTTTTTTTAAAAAAAATTAATAATTAGTTAAAAAATTCACAAGTTTTATTTGGTTTTCTATACATATAATCGAATTTATCGAAATCTAATTTTATAATAGTTTTTATATAAATCTTTTCGGTTTGATATATTCCATGCGATTTCAATGGGTTTTTTTGTATATTTTTAAAAATCTAAGAAAATTTTTGTGATTTATTACGACATTAACCTTTGGATATTAGAAAAAGGTAACTTTTCATTTATGTTTAAAAATGTTGAGCAATTTAAATTTTAACATTGTTAGAAATATTCTATGGAAAAGTTCATTTGAATGAAATTTCAAAATTCATTACGAGTCAATAAATTTAATGCTTGTCTTTTTTTTTTTTACCTTAATGCTAGAAGCAAATTTTTTTATTTAAAAATTTATCAAGTCATGAGAATTTTGTATTTTAAAAATTACCTTTCCATCTTAAATTTTGAAATGAAATGCTCGATAGGCTAATTTTGAAGTCACAATTATCCTTTCTTTAATATGTACAAGCATCAATTTTAAGGTTAAGATTTCGATGAATTTAGAAAAATAAACTTCTCTCTTTAAATTTAGGAAATAAATGCTCGAAAATTTAAAATTTTAGTTATAAACATTTTTTTATATTATATGCATAATATAAACTTTATAAGTGAAATTTTTGTTAGAGAAAAACTTCATCAAATTTAGTAAATTAAATAGATTAATTTAATTTTCTTGTACAATATTATTACAAGAAAATATTGATAGAAATTAATAGTAGTAAATCTCTAATTTAACAAGAATTAACTAAAAAAATAAACTATTTTTTATAAGTGGATCTATAGCAATGCATGGACTCGCTTACTTATTAGATACGATACATATATAGTAGTTTTATTACAAATTAATTATAACTATACACATAATACAAATTATTTGTTATTTATTTTTTTCATATTCTAAAATCTGTATTTTTAAATAAAATAATTTAATTAATGTTTTGAAAGAACCTATTAATTATTCAAATACAATTTTTTATATTAATATTATAAATTATTTTGTTAATAAATATATATAAACCAAACAGATTTGCTTAATATATATATATATATATATATATTCGATTTACATTAATATTTAGAAACAAAATTTCTACTTGCATCAATCATACGAATCTTTAACTCTGTGTATATAATGGTTATCTGACGACGAACGTAAAACGGATATCTAACTAGTAAATTATCTAGATGACAATACGTGACATATATGTTTGAACTTGTTTGTATTGGGGATTACAATTTTATTTGAATCACCAAGGTTAGGTAAGATAAGATTTTTTTTAACAAAAAAAACAAGTAATGGATAGTGCGGGGGTTAATGGTTTAACCTATTTTTATATAATAAAGTAATTTTTAAAATGTTTTATTTTTAATTGATTTAATTTTATAATTAAATATATTAAGCTATTAGAATTATTTACATAATATATATATGAGATTAAGTTTTAAATATATTAAGCTATCAAAATTATTTTACATAATATATACATGATTAATTTTTATTCATAAAAATATTTTTATAAAATAGTCAAATAAAACACTTTTATGTTCAAATCGTAAGACTAATTATGATATTATAGTTTGAAAATTTAAGGAATAAATTAGATACCGAATGTACATTCAAAAATTAAATTTATTTAATTAGAAATATAATAATAGTGTTAACACCCAATTTTGGGTAAAAAAAAAAAAGAGAAGAAAAAGAAGAAAAAAGAAAAATGAAGTAAAAAATATATATATGTGGGTGCAATTGAAGAAGAGAAGAGAAAAGAAGCAAAATAAAGTTGGTTTTTAAAATAAGGGACCAAAACAAATTTTTGCCAAAAAAAACCTTAGAAAGCTAGTATAAAAACCCCCTTTTCTCCTCCAAAAACAGATCAACTACTATTCATCCTACCTCCAAAGAACCCTAGCCGCCGACCCTTTTTCATCAACACCAGCGACCACCTCTCGCCCATAGCCATCTCCCCACACCACGAACCACCCCTTCCACAACGGCCTCTCCTTCCATGCCACCGGCCCCATCAACCTCTCCCACCAGGCACTCATACGAGCTTGCCGCACCCCCACACGCCGGTAGCCCCTACGCCGGATGTGCACCGCTAGCCCACGCACTAGCCTACTCGCCGGTGCCTCGCCCCGATAGTAGTAGCGGCGTGCCGGCGCAGCGAGCGGCCACCACCCGCAGCGAGGCCTTTTCATGCTCGTCGGCGACCATCTTTCCTCCCCGATTGACTAAGTATTAGTCTCCATCGGGAGTCGAAAAGGTCGGATTCGACTTCAAGATCATCAAGCAAATCGGCTCGCCTCGTTTTCTTCTTTACGGTAATTTTTTTCTACTTTTTGCTTTATTTTATTTTTATTTTTAACATGTATTAAATTTGCTTCATGTTGATATGTGTCATGTAATTAATTGAGTGAATGTGATGTAATTAATTTGATTTGTTTGTTTATGTGTAATTTGTTAGAATTGCAATAATAGGCATTGCTAATTTTGCGGTACGATGCGTTGGTTTGAGCGTTTGAATATTTGTTGTTCGGAATATATATTTTAAAGGTGTGCCTCGTATGGTGATTTTATAAAAAACACGCACGTCGAACCGAACAAGTTTGAAATGTTATCATGTAACTCCGTTTTTGTTAAGCATGCTAAAGTAATTAATTTCATCAATTTGTGTGTCTTCTCCAATTCCGGTCCTATTGTCATGTCTCATTAATTTTTGCTTATGTGTGCTCGTTTTGTTTGCCTATTTTAGCATATTTTAGCCAAAGTTGTCACTTTTCGTTTTTCGTTGTCGATTTTGTCTAAAGTCGTAGCTTTGTTTTTTGTTGTCGATTTTGGCCATAGTCATGACTTTCGTTTTTCATTGCCGATTTTAGCCAAAGTCGTGGCTTTTGTTTTTCGTTGTCGATTTTAGCCAAAGTCGTAGCTTTCATTTTGTGTTATCGATTTTAGTCAAAGTTGTGGCTTTTGTTTTGTGTTGCCAATTTTAGCCAAAGTCTGTGGCTTTCAATTTTCGTTGTCGATTTTAACCAAAGTCGTTGCTTTCGTTTTTCGTTGTCGATTTTAGCCTACTTTTGCCTAAAGTCGCCGATTTTTGATTTCATTGTCGACTTTAGCCTATTTTTGCCAAAGTTATTGATTTTCGTCTGTTTTTGCCCAAGTTGTCGATTTTTGCTTGTTTTTGCCTAAATTGCCGATTTTGCCTCTTTTGCGTAGGTTTTCGATTTTCGCATATTTTTGCCTATGTTATCGATTCTCGCTTGTTTTTGCCTACGTTGCCAATTTTAGCCTATTTTTTTCCTAGGTTGTCGATTTTAGCCTAGGTTGTCGATTTTAGCCTATTTTTGCCTAGGTTGTCGATTTTTGCCTAAGTTGTCAATTTTCGCTAGTTTTTGCCTAGGTTGCCGATTTTTATCTATTTTTGCCTAAGTTGTTGATTTTGCCTATTTTTGCTTAAGTTATCGATTTTTGCTTGTTTTTACCTAACTTGTCAACTTTTATTGTTTTTTTATTTTATCTCGTTTCACCATCATTTCTAGCCATCCATTATAGAGTAAAGACGAGGTCTCCGACCGACCGAATCCCGAATCACTCGACTATGGGGCATTTTCATAAAAAATCAAAAATTGAATCGGTGTTACATGCGATACGACTTGCCTTAGGCAAGACGAGGTAGGGTGACTTTTGATCTTCCATACATGTAATAAACCCTTCACCCGAAACTACGAATAGACCAATCATGAGGTTTTCTAGTAACCATAATACTAGGTAGCGACTCCAATCATTTTTCCTATATTTCACATAACCGCTCGACGTCGTCCCGCAACAAACAAAATAGAGAATGACCTTATTATATAAAAATAGATTAAATCATTGATTCTATATATAAATATGGCGTAAAGGCTAAAAAAATCCGAATACAAAAATTACCCAAAATAATTATTTTTATTCTTATTATTTATTTTTTACAATTAATGAAATTGTAACTTGGTACATTAATTATATATGTTTAATTTTATTCTCGTGCTAAACATTTGTCTTTCTTGAATCCATATGTCAAGTTTTGCTATAACTTAAGACAAGCAAAAAGGTACAGTGGCACAATTATGTTTAATTTTAAAGGAGCATTTCCTTCATATTTTACCTCACAATTAATCACGTTTATACGAAAAGGAAACTTTTTGTTGTTTAAAATTTCAAATGTTTTGTTGTTTAACAGACGACAATAACTTTGTTCAACTACTTTCAATATCAAACATTCTCCCACTAACCCAATCCCACTACTTTCTTTGATTACTAAATATAGTAAAGGACAATTAATACTGAAAACTGAGAGGGAAAATAGATGATGTTACATCAAATTAATTACTTTTTTAATTTGATATGCCTAAAAATGGGACGACGTACGTACAAGGACGATATTAAAAAAATATATGAATAGAAGGGCACTAATATGTTTTAGTCTGGAGACATTTCGAATGATTTTTTTGAAATTTTAGGGTGCAAGAAAGCAAATCTTACAGTTTGGCCCCACAATAGATCTCTGTTTTCAGTCTTACCCTCCATTGTGAAAAAGCTAAGGAGTTCATTGTCGTCCATTATTGTCTAATCCTCCAAAAGTAAAGCACAAAGTGCTGAAAGATGAGTTTTCAACTTTTCCATCCTATAAAAAGTGGCCATGGAGGGCAAAAATTGGTGTAGGGTTTCGTTCAATTGGTAGGACAAAGGGCAAAAAACATAGCTTGTTATATAACATGCAATGAGGATGTGTAATAGATACCGTCCGTTTACAATTTCAGCTTTATGAAGAACTGAATATGACAGATTTGAAGCTGTAACGTGTCCTATCAAACACGTGATATGCTCTTAATTTGTTTTATTCATGACGAATTAAACAAATATGAAATTCAAACCAAAAACTTCAGACTTTGGAAATTAATTTGTAATACTACCATCAAAGTATAAATCAATTAGTACAATACCAGTTTAATGAATGAAAGCACAAATGAAACGAAATAATAGAATTTTCTCTGCACTTGGAAGAAGAATATGCATGCTTTCTATGCATATATATGAAATTCGCCATATAAAATTAGTTCAGAAATCTCAAAAATTACTTGTTCTTGAAACAGGATTCTGTAGGTGCTATTTTGTATCATTTCTTTTTTCTATTTTAAAAATCAAATTTGAAAATAAAAACAGAAAACTTCTTTGTTTTTCTCTTTTGTTTTCGAAAACGTTAAAAATACTCAACAACCAATTGTTTAAATTTTTCAAAATCAAACAATGGAGGTTTTTCCATGGTCGTTGGTTTGCAAGATTTCAATGTTTATGAAAAATTTTAAAATACTCAAAATATAATTAGAATAAGTTACTTCATTGAGAGATATACATAATCAGGAGAGATAAAATTAAAAAAAAAAATTAAGTTAATGTAGAAATTTTTTTATTTTTTTAGGTAGATCTGGATTGTAATTTTTTTTATGTATCTATCTCTCCTAAAAAGTAGATTCATAAAATAACTATTGTATATATCTATTAGTTAATCTTTTATATATATATATATATATATATAAAGCAGAGAAACTTAGGTATACGATCACGAACATAACAAATTAATGGAAGAAATTGCAGGAGGGATGACCCTAGTCTGCAAGTACTGATGAAATTCAACACAATTATTGATCACAATTTGGTATCAACTACCATTCTACCCAAGCTT
Source organism: Dovyalis caffra (assembly GCA_963924115.1). NCBI lineage: Eukaryota > Viridiplantae > Streptophyta > Magnoliopsida > Malpighiales > Salicaceae > Dovyalis > Dovyalis caffra. Next base: position 17,050,444 of record CAWUPB010000913.1, on the reverse strand, counting down.
TGACTGATAAGATATTTTCTCTACCAAAAGCAGCAACGCAAAACGATTAAAAAAAAAAAAAAAAGGTAGTTAAACCTTTAACATGAGACCATAGAAACACATGACCTTAAAAATAAATAAATCATACCATAATAGTTAGGAGATAATCAACCTCACAATACCTCCTACACGCTTGCCCAACAACCAAAATGACCAACTTACAAGGCAAATTGAAGTGCTCACGACAGTAACAACAATCAATTCAACATAGTCTCAAACAAATTAAACAGAACTACAAAAAAAGAAGGAAAATAAAAAAAGTCGGATTTTGATTAACTAATTAAATATAGATAATCAATAGCCGAGGCTGCTGGATCCAATGATTCATTTACGTCCCTCTAATATTCTCCACCGGGAAGTGGCTCATGAGTGTGGCTGATGAAGATGAGCTCGTACACAACCCCGGCAATCCCGCCTCCGACCAAAGGTCCAGCCCAGTAAACCCAGTGGTTGTACCAGTTCCAGCTCGCCAAAGCTGGTCCAAAAGCCACGGCGGGGTTCGCGGCTGCTCCTTCAAATGCTCCACCAGCCAAAATGTTAGCTCCAAGTACAAGGCCAATGGCTAGAGGTGCAAGGATTCCCACATCACCTTTCTTTGGATCAATGGCGGTTGCATAGACGGTGTAAACTAGGGCAAAAGTCATTACAATCTCGAACACAAATGCGTTCCATACATTCACCCCAGGGGACAGAGCGAATACTGCGACATTCTGCACAAATTTTTGTTTCCCATATCATGATAATTAGCAAAATATATAATATCAAATTTGCCAGACACAAAGGTTCAGAAAATCATGAAACATGGGATATATATTTACATATATAAGAAATGTGTGACCCAAATAATTGCTATCATCATCTCAAATAATGCACTTTTCTTCTTCCCTTTTTTTTTTCAATTAAAAGAAAATTAGTTAATTTGGTACGTAAAGCATCCACGTTATTCAAAATTGTAACAAGTAATTAATGATATTAAATTTCATAAAGATAACAGTTTTTAACAATATTATGAAATTGCTGGTTATAGAATGTAAAAATATTACATTGCAAATGTTAATTTCATATGATTTGAAAGAGAGAAAATTTTCAAAAAAAGTGAAAATAATCAATCTGTTAAATAATAAATTAATAATAACGCAGATAGCAGAAACAAGAAACGTAGATAGCTTGTTTGAACTTTGAATGATACTTTGATATATATATATATATATATATATAGGTAGTTACCATGCCATGAGTGGTAAACTTAAGAAGCAAGCAAGCCACAGTGGAACCAAGGAGTTGAGCAATCCAATAGAGAATCCCACGGAGGAGAGAAAGGTTGCCACCAATGAAAGCACCGAAGGTAACGGCCGGGTTGCAATGGCCTCCAGAGATGGTTGCACTGGTAGCAACTCCGACAAATAGGCCAAATCCGTGTGCCAAAGCCACTGCAACCAGCCCCGCCGGGGATATTGGGGCATTGGATGTAAGTTTGTTGTAGGCCATAGTAGACCCTTGTCCAGCAAACACAAAAATTAAAGTACTGACGAACTCAGCTAATGCAGCCTTGAATGCACCAGGATGAAAGTCATCTTGTACATTTCCGATCACTATCCGGTCGATGATAATACGATTGGGCATGGTGGTCAATTTTAAAGATCAAAATGGATATTGTTAAGAAGAAGTGGTGCCACTATCAGAATGTTTGCTAGATGTGAAATGTATGTTCCGCTATGGTGCTTATGACCCACTTATATATTGAACTTTCAAAGCAATGGGAAACCTGCTATATGCTGGATCCTGTGAACTCTAGAATGTTGGGGTCATCTATCTATCTGCAATTGTGTAAGTACGATAAATTTTATAATATATCAGGAGTAATTAATGACATATATAGTAATTATTCAATAAATCTATTTTGAGGAGGGAGATAGACAAAAAAAAAAAAAAACAAGAGAGAAAAAATAAAAAAAATTAAACGAACATGAAAATCTTCTTATCACTTTTGATAGATATATATATATATATATATATATATATATGTCTCTTCAAAGTGAACATAGAGAATAATTACTATACATACCACTAATTACTCCCGATGCTAAATAAGAGTTACGTGTATTTTTTGATTGAGTTTTTTAACTGCCTTTGATTGTGATCGTACTAAACATCTCGATGGTTCTAATCACCAATGTTCCTGAGCATGCTGTGCTATGCTATACGTTAATTGTTTTTAATTATTTTATATATTATACAGAAAAATTATTATAATAGTAAATCAAATTAGTATTTAAAAACTCATATAATGAATCATATATAAATAGATTCATGCTATTCATTTTTTTATAATTATAAATAAACTCTGAAGGTCTAAAATTTTATTTATCTTTAAAAAAATTATAGTAATAAGTATGACAAGATTAATCACAGTTTTTTTTCCTTTCAAATTTTATTAGTGCTACTCATCTTTCTTTAATTTGTTATTTATGAAAAAATAAATAATTTTTAATCTAAAAAATAATGTCATATCTTATTACAAAATTTTAAAGAAAAAAATTACGATGCTCACATTTTTATTTCAAATAAATCTTATATAAAAATATCATCATATAATCAATAATTATTGTTTTAAAAAATTATAAATTAGAAATAAAAAAAATATATTGAAGTAATAAGGTTATGTTTAGTTAAATGTTTTTTTTTCCTAATTCATGTTACTTAAATCATATTTGGGTCTGTTTTTCCAAGGAAAAAAAATACAAATTCAACATCAAAAGGACATGTACGCTCACAACATCAAAATTGAATTTATTATTATTTTACCGTAGCTAATACGAATCCGATTTGCAGATGTTCGATATGTGTTCTAAGATCTGATGGTATCTAACGCACACTAAGCAAGTTTGTTCCAGTCTATGGGCTAAATTTTTCCAATAACAGGCCAAAAAATTGAGAAATTTTAAAATACTCGAAGATTAAATAGTGATATGTACAATCGTTATTTTATATACTCGTTTTAAGAAGATAGATAGACACATTAAAAAAAAAAAACAAAAACAAAAAAAAGAGACAAATACAAAAAACCGAAGACACGTAAAAAATTTTTTTATTACTTTTGTGGGTCCAAACGTAATTCTTTCTTTTTATATATGTTTATCTTTCTTCTCAAAATGGATACATAGAATAATTACCATACATGTCATTAATTACTTCTTGAATATTATCAAAATTTTTTAATTTTTTATGAAAACATGATTTGAGTCGGTTTGGCTTATATATATATATATATATATAGAATAGTATTGTTGAACGGCGGATCTAGGTTTCAACCCTATCTTGAGGATAAGGTCCACAAGTCTTGATCCATTGGACTGGTGGGTTTTGAATCCCTACTTTTCAACTACCAGTCTTATACTCTCACCAGCCATTCTACTTGGAAAGCCCATGTGCAGACAGATCACTTTTCGACTGTTGTCTCAAGAGAATATTATTCAATTCATTTGTTTATTATTGTACTACTTTCTCATCTTCCATTCATTTGGATTTTTTTTTTTTTTTTTTTTACAGTAACAGATCATTACACTATTTGAGTTTCAATGTGAGATAAAAAAAATTGCGAACAAGTTTAAAAACATATTTTTCGCATTGGTATTATACATTTAGAAAAATAAATTATTTTAGACACTAATTCTAAGATTCAAAATTAAAAGAACAATAAAGAATAAAACAAATTTTTTTGACCACCAAAATCTACTCCTTTTAATTATTCATTTGAAAATTTGTATAATCATCTAACAAGTGAATCTCACATAAACACAAGAGGAGAGTAATACAGAAATTTTATAATATACAAAGAGTAATTAGTAGTATATATAATAGTTACTTCGTAGATCTACTCGAAGAGAGAGATAGACACATTGAATTACATCCGAATCCACCAAAAATGATAAGAAGATTTATTACATCCGGACCCATCAAAAGTGATAAGAAGATTTTCATGTTCGCTCAATTTTTTTTTTAATTTTCTCTCTTCTTTTTTTGTGTCTATCTTTCTCCTCAAAATGGATCTATGGAATAACTATTGTATATATCACTAAATAATTTCTTTTTACTTATCTACCATAATTTTAAAAACACTAGCTAATAAATGGGAAAAAGTTAACCACGTCTCTTTTCATTTATAGTGTTTTTATTTGTGAAACGGTTTCATTATTTTTAGGATAATTGCATTATAATTATATCAAATTTTAACTTTTTTTAGTTATAATTTTTTTTCATTTGAATACATCCGTAAAATATCTATCAATTGTTTTATTATTTGATAATGTTTCATCTATTCTAAAATGCTAACTTAAGATTTTGTCTTTGCATTTTTTTTTTTTTGAGTAACTAAAATGCTAAATTAAGATTTTGTCTTTTCTTTTTTATAAGTAACTTTCCCTCCTAAATTATTTTGCTATTTATTAAAAAATAACACTGAAAGAAAGGAATAAGTTTAAATTTTTTTCATTGTATTTTATTTTTTTATAAGAAAGAAAGAGCAAAATTATAATTTAGTATTTTATAGCAACTTACACGTCATCTAGATAATGAAACAATTGAGAAAAGTATAACAAATGTATTCGATTAACAGTTTTAAAAAATTTGATATACTCTATATAAGTGACAAAAATAAAAAATTAATGTAAATATTGTGCAAATATTCCTATTGTTCTATATTCCAGGATCCAATGGGATTTACAGTGTTATCAAAAAAAAAAAAAAAAAAAGGGCTTTGGTTTAATTAGGTAAAGTCCTACTGTTGGATTATTGAGAAAGGAAATACTACAAGACCGGAAGTAATTTCCCTTGGCTGATAATCTGAAATATTTGCGTTAAAGCAAATGAAAGGAAGGGATCAAGATAAGGTTATTTATAAAAATTCTCCACGCACTGACTTTGCTGTATTGTTGATGTTAGGATTTTGGCCTTTAAAGCGAAAAAAAAAAAAAACCTTCATTCAATTACTATGATAGCATAAACATAACCCTTTTGTTTTTTTTGTTAACAAACATGTAAAATTAGGGCATATTTAATATGATGTAATGTAACGAAAACGATGTTAAGCATAACGAAAACGAGTGTGCAAAGAGGGAAGATGGACAAACTCACTGAATTGATTGTTGATTTCACGGTTGATAATTATTATCTTTTTTTAGTAGGAAGACTCTGTGGCATAGAATACCCCTCAAACAGCAGGTCAATTTACAAGGAGTGAATTTCCAGTGGAGACCTTAGTGCGTGCTATGATTTCACTATCAGAGCTTCTCAAGTATCAGTGGCTAAAAAACAAAAACAAAAGAACATGCTAATTTTGTTAGGTAAGTCGAAGTAATTAATTAGTCACAGTTCTAACTTGTTGATTGCCTTTCCTTCGGATGAAATGGTTGTTGGTCATTTAGGGACGACAGTATTTTAGCAATTGTCCGTCCGTTTGTGCATGCACGTCCGACACGTCTTGGTTAGGTGCCATTGTGTCAATGCATCATGCCATCACTTGTCCGTCCTTGGTAAGCCAACAGAGTTGAAATAGACGGCTTGTTTCAGAAATTTGTGCTGCAGATTTTCATTTCATGGTTCCTGGTTGTGATCGGTGAGGGATTGATCAAATATGAAGCCGATGACGATAATTTCAACACTGCTAAGAATCTCGGTTGCTGTTAACAGCATGTGGTTTTGAAAAAGAAATACAGAGTCAATTCTCTGTCCTTTCAAGCAATAATAATTAGTTTAAAATTCCAAGACAATGCAGTCACTTTTCGTTAACATATCAGTTTACACCACTGCAGAAAAAAGAATTAAGAAAGGAAGTACGAGCTTTAATACAGCAGGCTCCAGTCTTCAGCCAGTACTCCTCCCTAGGTTCACATCGTGTCCGAACATGCTGCTAATTATCCACAACTTTGTTTTATGTTGCAGTCCAAATAGTGTAGTTTCCCAGAATCTGGGAACAGGACCTCAGGATTTCCATTTGCATCCCCTTTCTGCACAAGGGCACTACGAGTGAGGACATAAAATGACAAAACGAAAACAAGAACAGGATAACTACTAGCTAGACCATTTTACTCAACTAGCTCGAGAAATTTTTCTAAATAAATATTATCAGCCCATCAACCTGATATTTTCATCTTTGGCACGGCAAAACCACCAGCTGTTGTCTACCATCTCCACATATTTGTTTCTCCTCTCAATTTTGTCAACTTAACCTTCGCATCCAACTCCCACAGATGGAATTTTATTTGTGCTAAAGTCCGCTACAGGTCATAACACAGACCTGTGTTTGGGCGTCCACACGAGCAGGAACCTTGCCTCCATGTTGCAACGATAGATACTGACAGACAGTTCACAACTGAAAAGGCAAAGGAGAAATGAAGAATTACAAAAAAAAAAAAAATAAACTACAAAAATAACCTAAAATTAATGCACACACGTGAAGGAAAAGGCAACTTCCTAATTGATTGGTTAAAGCAAACTAAATATTTTCCAAGGACACTTGAGAACCCAATTCAGCCCAAAACAGGAAAGGCTTTCATGAGGCACGTACAGAAAATTAAAGGCTTTCATAAGACACATGCAGAAAATTACTGATTGCACCAACAATAACTTGCATTATCAGGATTTGTTAATTTCCTGAGTACTATTCAATAGTTACCAGGGCATGAAAAAGGCAGAAATTGCAGTGAAGATTAAAAACACAATTTAAGTCGCACCAAAGAGCATCACTCTAAGTGAGTTTATCTAATCGTGTGACAACATGCGGTATGATAAACTGGCACACACAAAAAAACAGAGGCATACCACCGCAACATGAATGACTGCTTGACAGCACCAGCCAGCTTCATTTCTAAATTCTGCATAAATAAAAAGTACCCCAGTGAATAACAAAAAGCAAATGAGAAAGAATGTTGTAGAGTGAGGATAAAGCAAAATACATGGCAATGGTTAAATGCTGTCAACTCCTCAGCTTTCAGGTTGTAGCTCACCAATCACCATATACAGCTACAAAAGCCACTGAATTCCTTGCACTGCAAACGCATAATCCCAAGTTAAGTTTCTAGTTTAACTTGACATAGAGCTTCAACTTCAATGAAGAAAGCCATAGTCCTAGACATATGGGTGCAGCTATAGAAAATTCTTCTGTTGCTTGTCTGCAATAATGGCCATATCCTCTATAACTCTAAACTCTCTGCTTGCATTCATATATTTCCCCTACTAAATCCCAAGCTGGGGGCATTTTTCCCAGTTAACTAGGGGCTAGGACCACATTTTATTGGTAAGAATCTTGGTCTTCCATCACAGGGTGCAGGTTCATGCAATGAGATAATAAATTTCAAGCAACCAAAGCTGAAACATAGGACTATCTATAAATTCTAACTCCCAGGATGACAGAACCCAAATCTGTGAGAACATAACTGGGTAATGCCCTTTGATATTTCTCAAGGTCATTGTGCTTAAATTAACAACAGATAAGGTCAAATTGAGGAGTTCAGGCAAAAATCTACTAATTAGATAAGGAAAGAAGTTCGAGAAAGGAAAAGAAAAAAATTCTGGATAATTAAACAAAAGGTAAAACCAAGTCCTGAATATAGAAAAAATTTAAACATAAACCCAAAATCTGAGAATTATTTAAATTGCTAAACACGCACCTTAGTGTGGATAAAGCAGGTCTATCAAATCTGCTTCAATGAACTAAAAAAGCCATAGGTCAATGTGAGGTCTAAATTACAAGGTTCAGAAATTCTGACTACATCTGGTGTCCCTCACTGAGTTTACTTGCCTTGGAAACAACTTGCAGAGTTGTGCCCTTCATAATCCAGGCTGTCGTTTCTGGTTGACTTTCAAAAGCATTAAAAGGAACTGGATTTCCATCCGCTAGTTGCACACCATACACAAATGGGAGTCTAAGAGTAAGGAAACTCTCTGGTGGTAGGACCACTTGACATCCGAGGCTGAACTGCAACTTTTGCTCACGGTCCGAAACTGATGTGGGAAGGCACGATGCCTGCAAACAACACATTGCTAAAACATGAATAATACTAAACTGAAAAGAATATATAAGCTCATCAACATCATCAACTGCTAAAATGAGCAATACTATTAATAAATGCTTAATATTTGCAATAAAAGAAAAGGAGTTGTCAAGGAAAGAAACAATGAAAACCACAATTGTCAAATTGGGATTCAACTCGTGAATTGAAAGCCCTTTTTTGGGATCGTGAATCATAAGATTCAGTAACAAATGAAAATGGCACTATAAAAGATAAATGACATACTAAATATTTTTTTAAATAAAGGAAATAATCATTTCCTAAACAAAATGTGCATCGATTCATTTAATTTATTAGTTCTTAGTCATTAAATGACCAAAAGTGTCAAAATTCAACATATTGATCATTGCTACTTGATCATTCTAACAATTCAATAACTTATAATATATCTAAAGCTTCCGTCTAACTAGTTAAACTACTAGATTTCCTACTTTTAATAAAAAGTAATAATCATTCTCAATGTTGATATAACCTTTGTCATTCTTCTTGCTTTGGAACTCTTGATTTCTTTCACCCTTTTCTTTCTTTGTCAAAAATTAATATATATAATTCATTTCAGTTTTAAGTGAAATTTTATCAAAGAAAATTGCTTGTACGTTGTTATCATAGATAAATTCTAGACTAAACCTTTCTATTTTTACCATCTATTTTAAAATTATTCATTTAATTTCATCTTCTATTAGAGTCGACTCGTATATTCACTGAATCGTAGTGAATCGAATCAAATCGTGACTGAATCACAAGATTCACATACATCTGAGATTCACTGTGTATCATTTTGTATGTGAAATAAATATTTGAATCATGAATCGTAAGATTCTAACAACCATGATGAAAACCACAATAATATTCCAAAACCGCTCTGTTGAAATCCAATTCATAAAGGTAAAGAACTCCCCGATCACAGCAGATGCACTTCTACAGGTGCATCAATACAATGTTGATGTACATACTCTAAAGAGAAGGGCTGGTTTACCTCAAATTGGATAACTGGACATGTGGCCAGCACAATGGGAAATGGAGGCGTTACCTGCAAGCAGATTCTAGACATTAGGTATTTGATAACTGAAGACAAAACATTATATATTTCACAAAAAAAAAAAAAAAAAAAAAAAAAAGAAAAAAGAAAGTCGGTGGATATGGTATATTTCTGTTTTTTGCCATTTAAACCACCAAAATTGTCCTTTAAAAAAAACAGTGGCCTGCTTTGACGTTATTGATTATTCGCTACTACTTCAGTTTCTCATCTAACAAGCATACTTGAGGTCCGCAAACATTAACATTGTCCATGTGATCAAACAAGCTAAAATAATGGACTATAAACTAGGAGGCATCCAAATCATATTCTCGGTCAAACTATAGTAAATTTTTCCTTTTATTGCAACTGAGTGAAACAAAAAAGCTATAGAAAATCAAAATATGTGTTTTCAACAAAAAATCCTTTCTGACCATGTATTGGTTATCTGAGAACAAAAGGTCCCACTGGTGTGGCTGAAGAATGATAATTTAATAATCTCGGAAGACATTCAGATCACTTATGCATTAAATTTTCCATTACTAAAAATTGTGGTATTATTTGAATCATTCCAGTAGATTCTTAAAGCAGGAAGATACGTTAATTGGCAACCATATTTTCTTGCATAACAGTGGACTTTTTAAACTCAAATAATCAAAGATATAAATCTTTAGGATCACACCACATGAGAAATGTGTCGTCATCTAATATTCTAAAAATCTAGCACTCATAATTTGATGAAATATGAATCACATTTGTTAAGGTACATTTAAGCAACAGAATTATGTTCTCAACTCCCAATGTCTTTTTGTCAGTGATGATCCCAGAAAGCATGCTTTCCAAATTATCATGAGCCCAAATGGGTTTCAAAAACGGACCACCACTGTCTATGGTATAGGGGCAATCTTTCATTAGCAATATCAATGAACATGTGGATTACAACAAATTTCAGCACAAAATGCCATAAAATTAGTAAACTAACAGCATAATTCTGCGGGTTCATAGAAATCAGGAAAATGGATGAAAAGGCTAGTGACACTATTTACCATAAAAATCCTCTGCAACTGTGATACTGTGCCAGCAAACTTGACCTTTGGTGGATCCTTCTTGTTCTTGGATAGCTGGCAGTATGGGCAATTCATATATATTGGTAAATTTCGATTCAGCATGGAGAAAGCACTTCCACCATCATCAAGGCTAATAGAAAGGAAGTTCGCATCAAGACATTGCATAAAATTGGGGTGTGTTGGATCATTGAAAGATGTCTGTTTCTGCTCCTTCCCTGACCCAGAGAACTTTATCAGCCCATTAATAGATAGATTGCTATTTACCCCCATCGCCTTTGACTTGTCTGTATTTCTCAGCTTATTTGCATTAGCAGCAGCCATATCCCTTGAACTTCGATGACCTTTACCAGTGACACCATTTCTACCCAAGTTTGAAGGATCAGCCGGACTATAGTCTGAAGTTTCCACAGAAGGTTCATAGGTCTCTTCAGTCATAGAATATGAAGACCCTAGTTCATTGAGATGATCTAAACTTAATAAGAAACGGTGTCCATGGGGACATTCATGCTCAAAGCCAACATAAACTATTGCATGCTTAGAAGATTTCACCACTTCACCGCTATTAACATTCATAGGGACTACATTACTTCCTATTCGTAGAAAAGGATCACCATCTAGGCCAACATTAGAAGCCATTCCATTTAAAGTTTCTTGAACCGATGAAACATCTTCAGATTTGTGAGATCCTTGATCAACTTTAGAATGAACCTGTTCTACAATCCTATCTCTCGCCCAGTTTTTCTTGGAACCTTTCTCAGAAATTGATGAGTGCTGCTTCTTCTGCTGTAGGGGAGGGAATCCTGAATCCACAGCTGATGATCCAGCTACTACCTCAGAAAAAGGCTTTCTCATTGTAAAATTCGGAATATTTCTACCAAAACTGATCTTTTTGTCATCTAATTTGTCATTTACTGACAGTTTTCTTTGATTTCCCACCACCGTCTCCATATCTCCGGAGTAAAACACATTTTTCTTTCTATCTACATCACCATTAAATTCAACCTGGGGATGTGTACTTGACCTAATTACAGAACCTTGCTGCACATTTGTAGCTGGTAGACCATTTAAGTTTGTCGGTTTCTCCAGAAATATTGTCCATTTTGAAAGAAATCTATGTGTAGAAGAGAACCCGCTCTGCAGCAGGCCCTTAGAAGGTTCATAGTACCTGGCACCCGCAACACGAATCAAACTCCATGAAGATGATTGAATCGGTCCTGTATTGTTGCCCTCAGGTAATTGGATGGCAGGAAGGAGTTTGTCACAGTCTGTGAAACAATTAGAAGATACATTTGCTGATTCAAAATCAAAAGGGTCAGATAGGAGTTGACGTGAACGACCACAGGCACAGGCATGAAGGAAAAAATGTCCACTTGAATGTGGCTTGACTGCAGCTCCAGTAAGTGGCTCACCATTATCAACATTGTGTCTCTGGTGCATGCATGGTTTCCCTGTCAAACTAACAGCATCACATAGTTGCCTCCCAGATTTCCAGATGGACGTGCATTCATCCTCCAGCTTTTTAGCAAACAGCTGAACTGCAGGTCCCCTGACCATTGACAGGAAAGCACGTAAAGCTTTTTCTAAATGGTCCTTATGCTGTGCGGTGGGATAACAAGCAGGCAAACCCTTCAAATACTCATCCCTGGCAGTTGGAAGAGCCTTTTCACACCATGAAGTTGAAAATTTTGTGTTAAGTCCTCTGCTATTTTCCAGCAAAGATACTGCAATGTCCAGAGGATCCATAACTTTTGAAGCACATTCAACTTGAGCTGAAACAGTGTTTCGTTGACGAGGTTTCCTTTTGCCAACTTCAGTTTCGTCAATACATCCGCATTTTGCGGAAAGAACTCCATTTAGAATTTGTTGACTGGATGATAACCATATTTCCAAACTTGGAAGTTCAGGAGTAGTCAATGTCTTTCCAGACCCAGCTGAAGCTGAAGCTGCAGCTGCAGCTGCAGCAACGGCGACCATGCCAACACCAGCTGCAGAGCCACTGTTTGTGCCACTAACCAATCCCCCTTTTCCTCTCAGAATATCAGACTGCCTGTAAATGAATTCCTTTATGGATAAAATGTCCTCTTTGTTTGCATTCTGACTATTACTTTCAAGCAAAAGAGAATCTGAGGTTGCTTTTCCATTCAAAACATCTTCCACAAGGTCAGTAGCAAAATCCAAAGATTCACCTCTCAGATTAGCAGACCTGTCAAGCAGCACAACAGATCTTGATGCATCAAGTGAAAACAAAGGTGCAGAACTTGAAACAGCACCACTTCTTGAACCAGTATGACCACTTTCAGAGCCTGATAGCGTACGGCATTTCTTTATCAGAAAACGAATCTGTGCTTCGAGAGATGACTGCAGTTTCTTCCTGAAACCACCTTCTGATTTACTTACAGGGCGTGATAGCACAACAACTGAACCAGAACCTTTTGCAGGCACATTTGACTTACCCACACTACTCAAACCAGAAGACTGATTAAGTGAGGAACTATCAGTTGACTCCTCCACATTAGAACCAGAATTCGGTACATCCAAGAAATCATCAACAAATACAAAGAGCATCACTGGAGTACAATATCCAGGAAACAATGATGCATAGGAACCTAAACCAGACATAATAGAAACAGCCGAAGAATTGCGATTCATGAAGCTACCACCTCTGCCCGGAGACGAACCAGTCGAAGCAGCCAGTCTAGATGAAGACAACGAAGAATGAGGCCTCGATGACAGTGGCGGGATATTTCTTGATCTCATGTATGGAGTTAGTGCATGTTTAGATGCTTGTAACACCCTAAACTTTTGCAAAACATGAGTGTCAAAACGTGAACCCTCCTGTATATACAGGATCACATGGCAAACCTGCATTGCTAATTGATTATTTACTAGATAACTCACGCAACCATTCAAGCACACTACCAAGAAGCACTTACTTACTTTATATTTTCTTTATTTTCACAATGCCATAAAACCCATCTAAATATAATGCAAAGTTAACTAAAAAAAAAAACTTAGCTTTAACAGAATAAACTCCAAAAAAAAAAAAAAAAAAAAGCATTAAAAGGAATAGTATAAAATTAACAAAAATTATGAAAGAAAATTAAGCTTGAAAATTCAAATGAAATTCGAAGTTTATTAAAAGGACTTACAGAGAACATGAAGAGTAAACCCTGAAGTTCCTCAAACTCCAGCTCTTCCAAACCCGAACCCGAATTCGAAAACCCACCAATAATGGGGCAACGCGTCGAGCTAAACTGCAAGAACAAGAACCCTTTTTCTTCTTCGTGGTAATAACTGATTTTCCTCTTCTTAAACCAATCCTTAACTTCCTCTTTATCAACAAACAATGTTTTATCGAGATGACCCGAGCCGAATACGTTGGAGTCAAGGACCCGATTGATGAGGTGGGGGGAGGGGTCGGGGCTCCGAGAAAGGAACCCAACCACTACTACGCCTTCTAGGGAGCGAGGATGCGACTGGGATGATGGTTGGGGATCTGGAGAGGAAGTGGGTATGGGTCCGGGTACGGGTGTAGGTGTTGGGGGACGGGTTAGGACCCGCATGGAAGATGGGTTCGGATTGCGCGAGTCCATGGACAAAGAGAAGGGAAAGGGAGGAGCTCAAGAAAGAGAATGCCATGGAGCTTGGGTGTTCATGGTGGTGCCTTGGCCTCCTTGGAATTGGATTTTTTTATTTATAAATTTTTGTAGAATCTATTTATCTATGTTTTTCCATTCAAAGTTCTTTATTAAGAATTTCGAGACAAGGTTGAGTGGAACATACTTCGAAACAGGAGGAAACCTCAAAAATTGATCTACAGTCTCCACTAGGTCTCTACTGCATTTCCAGATAGTGTTAGAGATACTTTATTATTATTATAATCTTTAAGGAGGTGATCCAAAAGTAAATTATAAGAAATAAATTAATTAGTTTTTTATTTAAAAAATTAATAATTTAATCTCCAGATTTTTAAAATTTATTTACAACTTAACCTTTTTTACTCTTTTTCAATTTTTTTAAAAAATTAAAAAAATAAAATATTGATGAGAAAAGAAGACATTTTATAAAATAAAAATAATATTAAATTATACATAATCAATACTGATCAAAGATTGTATAATAATTTTTGAAATAAAAAAGATTAATAATTTATTTCTTAAAATTAAAAAAATTAATTTATAATTTACTAGTTGTCGAATGATTAAAAAGCATTTTTTTTACTTTTTTTAGGTTTGAATTTTGTGGCTAGAATCTTTCGATGCACTAATTTATTAAGAGATGTGGTTTCAAAATAGTGAAAAAAAATTAATTTTAATTGACGTGCATGTTAATAAAAAATATGTTTTTTATTATCGATTAAAAAAATATGAAATAAGCACGTCTTTTCCTAATTCTCTTATAACTAGTTAAAAACAAACTTGACTTATAAGCAAAGCATGGAAAAACACTTTATTCATCTAAATTGGTATAGTTAAAAGAAATTATTTGTCGTGGTCTTCTTAAGATTCAAAACTTGCAGACCTAATAGAGGTAGCTTACGTATTTTAACTAAAAACTAAAAAATTTTATATATCTCACGAGGATCAATCAATACAAGGAAAACCCCCCGCCCCCTGGAACCATTTCTCATTTTGATTTACACTCCATGGAGATTTCTTTATCATTATTTCAATAATTAAACTATTTTTTATTCATATCTTCTTCTTCTTTCTTTTTTTTCTTTTTTTGTTAAGGTTCACTAATAAATTTGTTAAAAACAAGTGAAAATCACTTGCCCATTTCAAAAAAAATCAAAATAATTGATAAATTAAATTTCTAATTTCTAATTAGTATCTCTCTCTCTTTCTCTCTCTCACACGCACATACATACATACATACATACATACATACATACATACATACATATATATATATATATATATATATGAGAAAATGACATTATTGGTGCCTATCCTATAACTTTTTTATTTTACTACCCAATCTTTGATTTTGTTTTCTATTTTGATGCCCACAATCACCTAAAATTATTAATTGTTGATGTATTTGAAATTATATATTACGTGACGGTAAAAAAAAGTATCACGTGACAATCAACTCCAAACATATTAGCATTTCATAGTTTCGGATGACTATAGACACTCAAATAGAAAAAAAAATAATCAAAACTTGAGTATTGAAATAGAAAAAAAAATAAAAAATCAAAGGTTAGGCATTGAGATAGATAAAAAAAATTAAAGGTTAGGTGTCGAAAATATAGTTTTCTCAAGAAATTTATTTTAATTTTCTCACACCAAATGTCTCTCTTCTTATTTTACTCTAATCTATCCATTCTTTGTTATGAATAAATTTCATGTATATTTGTACTTTCATAATCTTTATATATGTGATCTCTCAAGATTTCTTTTCAAATATTAAAAGTCATACAATTTTAAATCATAAGAACATCAATATATGTGTTCACATCTATTTGTTATTATGTTAATTGCACAAGCAATGTTAGCAAGACATTCACTTTTTATCTTAATTCATACTTTACTTATTATCTTTATTTTTATCCTCGATCTTGTCAAAAGTATTGCACATTTAAATTTCAAACCAAAAAAGATTGATTACTAAACTTATTCATGGTAATTCTATCACAACTCGGTATACTATAAAAAGTTTAATAAGCTATTGACTATATAAAGCTTATGTCACTTGTGATATGTTGATTGATCTTCTCACTAAAAGAATCAAGCAATTTTTGTTTTGTATAAATTTTTCAATTGGCCAACCATTTGTTTCACAAATGGCAATCATAATTGCATCTTATATATCTTTTATTTTTCTAGATTCAATCTTAATTGGATCTTACATATATTTTGACAAAATGATATAATGTTAAATTTTTCTAGACGAGTTAAAAGAGTTTAGATTTTTAAAAAGTAACTTTTTACTAATATAGAGTACTAAAAATTTTCTTTTAATTAGTAGAAAAAGCCATGAGTATGATAAAAAAAAATATTTATCGGTAATGCCACTAAGTGAAAATTATTCGACTAATTCCGCGGTCTCAAGGTAATAATTTTTTTGAGAAAATTGTATTTTTTTCCCCAACTTTTAATTTTTTTTTTCAATTTCAATGTCTAACTTCTTAGTATAATTTTTTCTACTTAATTGATAACAATTACTTGAAAGTATGAGTCGTTGTCGCGTCTAGAGTTGATCGTCACACGTGACGGTTAATCCCATATGCATTAATAATTGATAATCTTAAGTTACTATAAGCACCAGAAAAAAAAAATCAAAGGTCAAGTAGCAATACACACACACACACACACCGAGTTGGATACCAAAACTAAAAAAAAAAAAAATCAAACATTAGGCACCAAAAATGTCATTTTCTCGTGAGCATCGTTTTCTCGTGTGCGTGTGAGTGTGAAAACCATCCATTGTTCATTCTTCTCTAAACCATTTTAGAAGAAATTTTTTATCTATAAATTATTGAAGTTGTGGCACATTAAGGCTTGTAATATCAATTTGGTTTATTTTATCCTTGAACTATTATGTTTTGGACAAATATTGTCTCTTCGTTTGATTTGATTATTATTATTGGCCAAAAAAATCCTTTGAAAAATTCAATTTTTGGTATTTTATGCTAAAAAATTTAACGCATACTAATATTTTACATTATAAATATTTTTAGATTTTTTTAAAACATTTAATATTTAGAAAAAAATAAAAAATAAAAAATAATTTAGAATAATTTTTTTAAAAAGGCCTTAAAAAAATCATATACATGTATGTGCTTAGTGTTTAAAAATGATTCTCGACATATTTTTAATTGTCGAATGCATAACATCTAACCAAAGTTTAAACAAAGTTAATTTTAGGAAGCACATATGAAAATATTTTGAGAATCACACTAAATTATATATGTAAATTCGAATGACCTCTTTAGAGCTTTTAAAAAACAAATTGAGAAAATTTTACCTTATTTTTTTTTCATAATTTATTGAATTTTTCATTGTTAAGAAAATAATAACAATTATCTTCGATTTTAAATAAAAAAATTAAAAGCAATACAATCACTCAAGTTTCTTCGCGAATTTGAGAAGTAAAAATATCGATAATAGTACCAGTTATCTCTCTAACTAAATTCGTTTTACCATAAAAATCAAACAATATGTTCAATTTACGTGTTTCTATAAAACCCAATATAGTTGTAAAATCACTATTTTAAACAACACAATTCTCTATGACTACGGTATCCAAGAATCAATTGTAAAGGAAACTTTGATATTTTTGTGTCACAAAAATTCATGCTTCCTTGATATAGCAATCCATAAAGTCAATCAAAGAAAAAACCATTTTTTTTATTTGATCTTATTGCTCTATGTCTTGACCAAAATCTTTCTTATATAAGTTTGTTAGCTAAAAAAAAATCCTTTATTTCAAGCCACACATGTGCATGCATGGCTTTTCACTCTCTTGTTTTGTTTGCACTTTCATCCTAGTCTTTTTCTTAATCAATTTCTTAATGGGTTATGCTAAAATCACTCATAAGCTAGACTTTTAGTGTGTACTCAATCTAATAATTGTATCTCTATACTCAAGATTTGTCATGAGTCATGATCATCTCTTTATGGTATTAAATTATCTACACCTCTCTTATCATCATTATGGTGAGCCACTCAACATAAATTTAAGTAACTTCGTCTCAAACATGAAAGAAAAATACATACTGATAAATTAAGTCATTCATTTACTAAAACTTGCCATGGTCTAAAAATGAGAACATTTTAACTTCAATTGAAAACATAATAATTGAAATGAAAGCGAAGACAAAATTTTGTATTTCCATTCTTTTGTGCCTAATCATTTGGAAGTGCTTATTAAGGTAGTTGATAATTTGGTTATTCTATAGTAAAGATTAGGTGAAAATTATATAAATACATTTGTTTAGTAGCAAAAACACATTAATATTATAAATTGTGTTGGTTCAAAGTATTAAATCTAATGATGAAAGACACATTCATATTACTATCCTTACATGGATGATAACTGATATGAAGCTTAGTTTAATTGTTGAGTATTATGTATACAATAAAAGTAATGCCAAAAGGTTACTTAGCGCTTCAACACAACAAACAATGATTGGAGCTACGTACCTCAATTATTGCATCTCCATACTCATGATCAATGACGAGTCATGTCTATCTTTATATATTTTTTTAATTATCTATTGCTATTCAATCATTGTCATTCAACTTAAATTTAATACAAGTCTAACTCATATATATATATATATACCAATCATCTATTTGCAAAACCTTGCCATGGTCTAAAATGAGAATCAATTGATTTTACAACAAAGAAAAGATTTGGAGACAAAATTTTGTATTTTAATTCTCTTGTGACTAAGCTTTTTTGATTTCTTACTAAGAAAATTAATGATTTGGTTGTTCTATGGGTCAAAAATATATCAAATATATTTGATTACTTATAAATACGAACTAACATTATACATTGTTATAGTGATGAGTATTACATATAATATTGTATGGCACATTCATATTAGTGTATCCTAATTTTTTTATGCATATCTTTGCATGCATGCTAAACAATAGGAAGTTTGGTTTAATTATCTCTACACACACACGCAAAAAAATAAAGAACAATACAATATGTGTACTTAGCACCTCGAAGGAAAATCAATAAGCAATGATTGGAGCTATGTAATCCAATCACTATATCTTCTTACTCATAATCAATCATGAGTCATAACCATCTCCATATATTATTAAATTAAATGTAGTTCTTCAATCACCATCGTGGTGGGTGATTCAATGTAATTTCAAGGTAGGTATGTCTTAAATATGAAAGAAAGAAAACCATATTCATAACGTCAATCATCAATTTGCTAAAACTTTTCATGTCCAAAAAGTGAACCATTTGACTTCAATCGGAAAAAAAAATTACAGCAACAAATAGTGTGAAGATAATTTTTTTTTTATTCTATTTCAATTGATCTTTTGAGAGTTCTTATCAAAATAGTTAATGATTTGATTATTCTATAGAAAGGACTAAGTCAAAACTATATCAAAACATTTTTTTCGTTACAAATACAAGTTAACATTATTAATTATTTTGATAATTATTTATAATTATATATATAATAAAACCAATACAAATGGACTACATAGCATTTCAAAAGAAAAATAGTAAGTAATGATTGGAGCTATATACATCAATCATTGCATCTCTATACTTATGATCAGTAATGACTTATTAATAGGAAACAAATTAAGCAAAAATGATAAAGTAGAAAGATAGGAACAATCACATAACATAAAGATTCATGTAGTTCAACAATTATATCTACTCCATGATTGCATTAGGATCTCATCAAGTTGCGACTTACAAATAAAAGACATATTGTCTCTATTTATAGTGTAAAAACTATGATTATAACAAAAAAGGCCTTACGAAGCCTATACATCTAGCTCGATATTACGTAAATCTTTTAGGAGCTCCAATGTTGAGCCCCTACAAAGGGCATTGTCGTATGAGTAACACCCTAAATTATAGGCTAATCAATATTAAAGTTTATAATTTAACAATCTTCCACTTAAAGTGACCTCCAAATAGCATAAAATATCTTATAACTATCCATTTCCTCAACCAATTTCAAGTCCTCTCGGTGTAGAGCCTTCTCATCACTAACCGTGAAGGTAAGCGAGGTAATGTAAAGTCTCAATTTATTAATAGTAACTATCTTAATCAATATATCAATTGGGTTCTTCAATCTTAGATTCATGTTCAAACATATTATCCTATCATCCAACAATTTATAGATATAGTGATACTTTAACCGAATATGTTTAGTTCTTGCATGAAAGATTAAATTTTTGGCAAGATGAATTACGTTATGACCGTCATCTGAAAAGCTCACTATCATCTTATGCTTTACCCATTTCTTTTAAAAAGTTCTTCAACTAAACCATTTCTTTACTTGCTTCGAAATAGTCATATATTTAGATTCAATGATGAAAAAAGCAACACACTTCGAAGTAGAGACACTCGACTCATAATAGTACCACCTATGGTGAAAATATAACATGTTCTACTCTTTATGTTATCCAGTTCACCACCTAAATCTATATTAAAAAATCCTTATGGAAAAATATTATTCTTCTTAACGTAAAAAGCCATATCCGAAGTATCTTTCATATAACAAAGAATCCATTTTACTCCTTAATGTTTCTTTCTTAGATTTTTCATGTACTTACCGACAACTCCCATTGCATGAACTATATTAGATCTTGTTCAAACCATAAGATACTAATGCATAAGGGATTGTAGATATTTTCTTTCACTCTTTAGTTGTCTTTGATGACGGCTCATTTGAAAACCTAAGATGGCTTTTCGAAAAGCTGCTTTTGATCTTTCTATTTTAAAGGTTGAATCTGCTTAGCACTTTTTGTATGTATTTTTCTTGAGACAGTGTTAAAGTACCTTTTGATCTATCTTTATTGATTCTCATCCGACGTATCTACTTTATAGGTCTCAAGTCCTTCATCTTAAATTATTCTATTAACTCGTTGTTCGAACTTATTGATCTCTTTTAAGTTATATCCTATAACAAGCATATCATCTATATGCAAGAGTAAAATAAGATAATAGTCATCAAATCTCTTGAGATAACATCAACAATCCATCTTGTATCTATTAAAACTATTATCACATATGAACCTATTAAACTTTTTATACCATTGTCTAGGAGCTTACTTAAACCATACAAACTTTCTATAATTTACACATTAGTTTTTCCTTTTTTAAAATTTTAAAGCCTTCTAGTTGTACCATATATGTGTCTTCCTTAAGTTCACCATGTAAGCAAATAGTTTTTACATCTACCTATTCTAGATAAAAAATTTCTACAGCAACAATACTAAGCACCAACCTAATAGTAGTCATCTTGACTACATGAGAGAAAACCTCAATGTAGTCAATTCTCACTTTTATTGAAAGCTTTTTACCAATAGCCTTGCCTTGCATCTTTTACGCATCATATACATATATATATATATATATATATTTTTTGATCATATACATCTACTTATTGTGCATAACATTTTTTTCCTTTATGGTAACATAGTTAAAATCCATGTCCGAGTTTTTAGAGTATCTCTACTTCTATAGCTAACTCTCACTTGATAGAATCTTTCACCTGTATTGTTTCACTAATTAATTATGGTTTCCTAGCATCAATGAGAAGCAAATATTTAGTTAAAGAGTAGGAGTTACTAATTTTGGTTTAGCTTCATCTTCTCGGTCTCGTCATCGAATTCTCAATCCTAGATGAATTATTCTATAAGATCTCCTCCAATTCAACTTTATCACTTGTTTTTAACTTACTCCCTATTATAATATATCCTAATTCTATTCTTATACAATATATTCTCATTAAAAGTCACATCCATATGCCTTTTGATCTTCTTATTTTAATCATCTAAAAAACAATAAATAAAATCATCGAAGTCATAATAAATGAAGTAATATTTTTTAGCCTTAGGATCAAATTTATGTCTATCATTAGATCCTACACACACACACACATATAACACAATATAAAGTTCTTAAGTGTGAGAAATTTATCTCTTTTCCTAACCATACTTTTTCAAGTAATTTGAAGTCTAATGGAACTAATATTCTCTATTTATGAGGTAGTTATCATATTTACTATATCGATCTATAATGTTTTTGGTAAACTAGAATGCATTCTCATGTTTCTTGCTCGCTCATTCAAAGTTTTCTTCATCCTTTTAGCAATATCATTTTAGTATGGTATCGTAGAAACTATCTTTATCATTTTGATCTCATAGTCCGAACAATAATTTTTGAATTTTATGCTAACATACTCTCCTCTAACATTTGACTTCAAAGTTTTAATTTTCGGACCATTCGATTTTTAACTTCGACCTTCTACTTTTTAAATATAGCAAACACATCAAATTTATTTTTTAAAATAAATTCATAACTTTCCGGTAAAGTCATTAATGAAAGTGATATAAGTAGTGTAAGCCTCCAAGAAAAATCATAGGAGCTGATCGCAATACATTTATTTGCATCAATTTTTTTCAACTTCTCTTCCTTTAAAGATTTGGCGGACTTAAAAATGAATACTCTTCCATTTTTCATAGATACAAGCCTCACATAAGCCAACATCAACATGTTTTAGTTTTGGTAATTTTTCATTTGATGTTAACTACTTCAAACTCTTTTCACTCATATGCTCAAGTTTTTAGTGCCATTATATTGAATCACAATCGCTTTCGAAATTAGTCGGATCCCTTATTATCGTAGTCATATATAAAGATCCAACCTTACAGCCTCATGCTACAACCATATTCCTCTTTTTTATCTTTCATGATCCACTCTTAAATACTATTGTGTATCCAACATCATCGAGTTTACTCATAAAAACGAGATTCTTTCTAAGATCAAGGATATGTCTAATATTTTATAGTATAATATTTTATTGATAATTCTAATACTAATCTCATCTTTCTCCACAATGTCTAGAGGTTCATCATTTGCAAGATAAACCTTTTTAAAATTTGTAAGAAATCTTTACATAAATCGGAATGAAACGATGCATCCGGGTCCAGATATCTAAGATTGAATAGGACTGACCACACTATAAATTAAAGCATCTGGAATTTCATTAGTTGTTACATATGTAGAGTCATCATCTTGATTCTTCTTTTTCTTTAGAGCCTTACATTGGTTTTTAAAGTGCTTTTTTTTTTATCATAATTCTAATAGGTTATCTCCTTATAGTTTTTGGATTGCCTCTACCTTTTGATTTTGACCTACCATGATTATGATTTTGAACTTATTAAAAATCTTTTCCTCTACTATTAGTACTCAAAGTAGAACTTGAAGGTTTTTCTCGACTCACTCATGCTAGGATTTTTATTGACCATTAAATCTTAAACTTCATCCAATTTTAGGTCCTCATTTTTTAATGAATTATCTATCGTTATTATTGTTCCGGACCAGCTTTTATGTAGAGAAAATAGCAAACTCAATGCTTTAACTTCATCGTCAAACATGATGTTTACTAACTATAATTGATTGATAACTTTATTGATGTGATTAGTCATATATGCATTCTCTACCATCTTCGATTGAGTAATTGATGCATCAAAAATATCTTATTTGAGGTAGATGGCTTCTCATATATATTTGACATTCGTTGTTATTAGATCTATTGTGGTTTATGTTGAAAGTAATGTTTTGTATCAATTTTAGCTAAATAACACCCAAAGCCTAGCAATCCAAGCATAACTTAATCAAAATCTTTCATCTCCTTTGGCTTCTTCCCTAATAAGGATTTGCATAGCTTTTTTAATACAAATAATATTTAGTCTACATCTTCTATAATCTAAAGTTTTTGCTATCAAACTTATCAATCTTGACTTTTTCTTCTATTGTTATTATTATTTTTTACCTCATAAACCTAAGGTTCTAATACCACTAGTTAGGAAATGATCGAAGAAAGAAAAATAGAGTAGAAAGACAACAACAATCACAAAACATAAAAATTTATATGGTTTGACAATTGTACTTACTCCACAACTATACTAAGATTTCTTATAAGGGTTTTATTAAGTGACGACTTACAAATAAAAAAAATATTATCTATATTTATAGTACGAAACTAGGATTATAATAAAAAAGAAGCCTTATGAGTCTATACATATTGCCTAATATTTTATAGATCTTTCGGAGGCTCTACCCCCGAACTTCGGTAAGGAGGGTTGTCGTGTGTATAACGTTCTAAAATGCGAGGTCATCTTCACATTATTTTTTACAATTTAACCCTTATGATCATCTCTATATTTTTTTAATTATCTACAACTCTTCAATCATTATAATAATATGCCATTCAAGGTAAATTCAAGATAGGTACGTCTCAAACATGAAAGGAAAAGATAATTTGATAATATAAGTCATCCATTTGCTAAAAATTTTCATGGTCTAAAATGATAAGGATTTGACTTCAATTGAAAAAAAAATTACAACAACAAATGATGTGAAGATAAAATTTTATATTTTCATCCATTGTGATTGATCCTTTGAGAGTTCATATCAATCTAGTTAGTGATTTGGTTATTCTATCATAAAGACTAGACCAACATTACGTCAAATACATATGTGTAGTTACAAATACATGTTAACATTATAAATTATTTTGTTTAAGGGTATTATTTAATGATGGAAGCCATATTTATTTTAGCGTCCCATTTTTTAAGCATGTCCTTGCTTGCATGACGAGTTGGTACAAAATTTAATTTAATTATTAAGCACTATATATATAATAAATGCAACATGGAATGGGTGTTTACAATTTAAAGGAAGCATAATAAGCAATAATTAGAGCTACATTCATTAATAATTGCATCTCTATAATCATGATCAATTATAAGTCATGACTATCTTTGTATTTTTTTATTTATTGCTAACGACATTAATAATTATAATTATCCTATTAGATGTAGTCTTTTAAGTATCATTTGAGATTATAAGTCTTAAATCATACTTATTTTATAATTTAGGAAAATATTGGAGGCCAAAGAACAAACGTGAGCTAACTAAGGGAAAATTCTATTGTTGGCAAATTGACCTTTCGAGAAAGATATGGAAATTTTACATCTTTAGAGCTTCAGAATATAAAATCGGCCTTTTAAAGTTTGAAGTAGAAATCTTAAGCTTTACATATTAGGTTTAAATGTACAAATCTACTCTCTTTTGGGTTGTCAAAGTCAATTGCAAAGTCAAGTCAAGAATTTAGATCCTTGACAATTCGGAACATTGCTTAGTGTTTAGACCATATCCGGAGGTTTACGAGTTTGGATTAAGATGACTCAAAATTTTACATAGAGAAGACATATAGCTCTACAACTTTTATGAAATAGCCCAAATTCAAAATCTACCTACATTTAATTCAAAACTATTTTAGAAATTATAACATAAAACCTAAAGTCATATTCAACTACTAATCCTAGTTAATTTCAAAACAATCCTAAATAGGACTCGTAGGTTGTCATATTTGTCTATGCACATATATAAATAGCCTATAGGAATACATATTTAGAATACATGAAGTTAACAAAAGAAGTTTTTTATTTTTTATGTTTTACTTTGAAAGATACAAGGCTAATTTCTTCTTCTTTTTTCGGTTCAAAAGAAACATGAACTTGAAGAACGAGGTGCAAGATTCTTGATTTGATTTTATGATCTACTAATATTTACTATCTTTTATTCTTTTAAAGTAATTGAATAATTTTCTTATTCTTAATTGCTCAATAGATCTATAAGATAATTGTGATCAATGAATAATTAATAGATAAAGATTTATAATACATGAAGGTTATAAAATATATTCATAAGTTGTAACAGAGTTTAGTTCTTTCCACCATTGATATCATTATAAGTCTAGAAGAAAAAAGAACAAATTTAAACCAACCGACCTTGTGCCTTGATTATCTAGCTTTTATTATTTTTTAATTTGTTAATGCTATTATTGAATTACATGTAAAGAGGTTATTCTATATGGTTCAATAATAAGAAATCAAATTATAAGCTATCATGTTTGATGATTAAGTAAGAAGAATATAGTTAATCTATGTTTTAAGGTTAATATCTATCAAATGATAAAATTATAACTAGAGTCTTTAAGCGTCGTCAATGGTTGACTCGTAAATCAAAGGTAAGGTTTACTTTTGGATCACATTCTTTTCTATTTGATTATTTCCTTATATTTTGGTTTTCATACATTGAATTCTTAGTTTACTTGAACAACTACAAAGCCCCCTCTTTTTCTTGATTTAATTATCTATATTTAGCATATAAATACAATTTAGAAAAGTAATTAGATTAGTCTATGTGGAATTAATCTAAACTTATCACTAGCTATAATAGTCAAGTTTAGTTAATTAATTTAGAAGTGTTACAACATGGTAGCAAAGTTTACGACTCTTTAATCATCATTATGTTTGGTCATTTAACATAAATACAGAGTACACCTATCTCAAACATGAAATAAAAAGATATATTGGTAATATAAGTCATTCATTACTAAAACTTACCATGGTTTGAAATGAAAATTGTGATACTTTATTTGAAGAAAAAAATTACAGCAAAAATGACATGAATACAAAATTTTATATTTCATTCTCATGTGAATGATCCTTTGAAAATTCTTATTAAGAAGTGGATAATTTGGTTGTTTCATAGGAAAGACTTGGTCAAAACTATGTCAAATACATTTATTTAGTTGCAAATACACATTAAATTATATAGTATTTTGGTTATAAGTATTAAATCTAATGATGGAAGGTACATTCATAATAATTTCCTAATTTTTTAATGTCATTGTACGCATGCATGATAGCTAGTATAAGACTTACTTTATTTATTAAGTACTATGTATATAATAAAAGCAATACGAAAAAGGTATTTAGCACTTTAGAGGAAAAACGAGTAAGCACTAGTTGGAGTACATGCACTCATCATCATATCTTTATACTCATGATTAATTATTGGTCATCAATATCTCCATAAGTTTTTAACCATCTATAACACTTTAATCATTACCATGATAGGTCATTCAACATAAATTCAAGATTTGTTTGTCTCAAACATGAAAAAGTGAAGACATATTGATAATATAAGTAATCTATTTGATAAAACTTTCCATGGTCCAAAATGAAAAACTTTTGACTTTAATTAAAAAAAATAATTACAAAAAGAAATGATGTGAAGATAAAATTTTGTATTTTCATTCTCTTGTGATTGATCCACTGAGAGGTCTTATTAAGATAGTTAAGGATTTGGTTGTTCAATTAAAAATTGGGTCAAAACTATATCAAATACATTTGTTCGATTATAAATACTCGTTAACGTTATCATATTTTGGTTATGAGTATTAAATCTAATGATAGAAGGGACATTCATATTAGTGTCCTAATTTGTTTTATGCATATCCTTGATGCATGATAACCGATATGAAGCTTAGTTTAATTATTGATAGATAGGTTAATCTGTCTTTTTATATTAACTCGAGTTTCTAATCTATTTTTATATTTCATGATATATTTATTATGTTTTTGAATAATATTTAAGTCTTCAATCTATTTTTTAATTAATTTTTCCAACCATGAATACTTTTTTGATCGAACTACTACTAACTAAAATGTAAAAAAAATTACAAAGAAAAAAACCACGTAAAGTCACATGATCTCGCATGTTTTATTTTTTAACTCTTTATAATTTTTTTTATTTCAATCAAGGATATTTTGATCAAAAAACTATTCATGGTCGTAAAAATTGATTAGAAAGACATATTAGAAACTTAAACATTATTAAGATATAATGATGTAATTAAAAATATAGAGAAAGATTCAAGACTCAAGATATTAAATAAGGATAGATAAAACTATTTATTCTTTAAATAGTAAGTTCTATATATAATAAAAGGAATACAAAAGGGATCATTAACACATTTAAAGGGAAAAATTAGTAATATTTAGAGCTAAATACACTAATCACTACATCTCTGTACTCATGATTAGTCATGAGACATGACCATGCATGTCCATATATTTTTTTAATTATCTACGACTATTCAATAATTATCACATTTAGCCATTCAACATAAATTTAGGGTGGATCCATCTAAAACATGAAAGAAAAAGGCATGTTGATAATATAAGTCACCAATTTTCTAAAACTTGTCATGGTTCAAAACGAGAACCCTTTAACTTTAATTAGAAAAAAATAATTACAACAAGAAATGATGTATATCAAAAGCACGGCCCAAAATGGTTAAAATGGCCTTTGTCTCAATTGTCTATAGTTCATCATGAGCAAGCTTGTAACAAATTTATTGGGGCGGACATTTTATAGACCAAATTCGAGTAAGATCTTTATCATGTTATCATATACTAATTCGATGCATCATCATATTTCATGAATGACATTAATTACAAGATCATGCGTGAGACCAAAAAAAGAGTTTTTCTTTTTAAATACTGATCATACTTACAAAAATAAGGGTTCTTTGAAAGATGAAAGATCATGATTCACATCACGTTAGGCAAGTCAATAATGAAAAAAGTAGAGTCAAATAATCATGCTTATGAATATTTGGTCATAACTTAGATTATCCCCTTGTTGCTCCGGATATCGGGGAGCTGAAATGTTTAGTCTTTTAGTGTCGACACGAATTTTCTACTAATCTTACCATAACATGTTTTTGAAGTATTAGTAGTGTTTATCCATTTTTCATCCACCTTTCATTGTTATTGCTCATGTTGTTCATCTTCTTTTGATGTTTGTGCTTGATTATGTGAACTTGTCTTTGAGAGATTGTTTTTGAATTTTCCAAAAATCATTTTCATTTATTATGATTTTTATGAATTAGGCTATCTATTTGAAAATTTTCCATTAAGACAAGTTGAATTATTCAAGAGAAATTATTGAGATATTCATAAGAAAGCAATCCCATTCAAAAAGATATTTGACTTGTTTAATCAAAAGCCAAAACGTATCATGCAATGTCGAGATGTAATTCTCATAGTGATCCATTTTGAGGTTAAAGATGAGCAAACTATGTTTGGATTACAAAAGTTTTGAAAAACATTCATTTTTTTCGACAAATGATTGATAAAAGTTTAGTCTTAAAGTGTGGCGTGCTCGAATGAATTTTAAGAGCAAGAAAAGTTTTTGAAGAAAGCTTGGCTTAAATGAGAGGTTTTGCTTAGAAAGACTTAGTTTATTTTTTTCTTACCTCCGAGTTACTTGATGAAAATTCATGATTTAACATCATAAATAATGGTTTGTAATGTACAAACAAGTCAAGTTTTATTCAAAAATATTTTTATCCTTTTTATTTGAAGTTAGAATTCATCAAGACAAATAAGCCTTTTTTGATCGAAAAGGGTTTTCACGAGCACATAATAAAGGTTAAGGCTTTGACTAATGAATAAAAGAATATAAAAAGTTTAAAAGGTTAAGGTATTTGACAATATAAAGACTCACTTAGTTGTTTATTGAGATCATTTTAGGCATGCTGCCTTGATTTTGTCATCTCACCAATTGATCTCATTTTCTAATCTCATCTCTCCTTTCATGTTCACTATTATCATTCATTTTTTTTATTTAGGGATTTCTAACTCTTTCTAACTTCAAATCATGAGAGAGATCATGTTAGATAATACCTTTTTTTGTCTTAATACTTCCACTTTTGTCTTTCATTTTCCCTTTTTTTTCAAAGTCATTCAAAGGTTTCTCGATAAGTTTTTGTTTTATGAATAATTATCATCCTTTCTCATCTCATTTTTCTAAAAAAAACCCTTGATTACTAATGAACTTCAAAATTACCTCTAATATGAAGGTTTATCCTAATCTAGGTCATTATCGAAAGAAATCTTTATGGCTCAAAGTGAGATAATAAGGGTTAAATTTTTGTTTGCGGAGAAGTATATCAAAAATGACTTTTCATCATTTCAAATATAGTCTTGTTCAGATTGATAAGTTCTGATTTTATTTGAAAATTATGATTGACTTATAGAGAAAAAGTGATGGATAAGGTAGGATCATGACCCAAATGTATACCACTCATCATCGTTTAAGACATCAAATAATTTTTTTTCCACATCAATGTATTATCTTAGAAGGATTTGTTAGGAATAGAAGAGGAATGTTTTTGGTTTCAAAAAGAGGGATTGCGCCCTAACATTTGTGCGAAATGTTTTGAAAATTGATTAATGTTTAAAGATTTTGAATGAATTTTCCATTTTGTTCATTTTGATCTAGATGATATAAAATGATAATGGTGCTTTCAAATAAACATATCTTGATTTTAAATTGATAATAAAATCAAGCCAAGATAATAGGAATTTCTTTTTTTTTTTTTAAAAAAAAAATGACTAACTCCATGAAAAGCACAACACTTTTGTAAATCAAATCTGAAAATTCTATATATAAGGTAAGATTTCATTCATAAAATCAAGATACATTTATACTTCTCCGATGAGCTTTGGATGTTCTCCTCCATTCATTTTAGTGCATATTATAATTAGAGTTAGACCGACCTTTTTTTTTAGCATAATCATTGGGTGTTTTTGTTCTCAAGATATGATCATATTGAATATCTCAAAGGCAGGGTGAAAATGAGAATAAAATATAACGAAGAAAGAAATCAAATATGGCGATTTGAGAAGAACATTTACACGATCTCATAAATTAATATCATATGAAAGCATGATAGATAAATATGATAAAAAAAAATTACTTGACCTTGAAAAAAAAAAGGCATTTATTCATCGGACTAGTCATTCAATTCCTTCCCTCGGATGGTGTCACATTCATAAACAAATCGACATTAAATACATCCTTAAGTGTCGATGAAAGACACTATCATTTTTGGACTATCAAGTACCGACCTAAGCTATATAACTTCATTTTTAGCATTGGGTTTCTCAACCCCTAAAATATTCACCATCATAGCATGAGATGATTGGATCAAACTCAAGTCTTTACTATATAAATCGGTAATGTATCAAGACTTCTTTGATTTCTTTTCCTCTCTTTCTACCCTCGAGTTGTTAGAGCTAGCATGGTCCGTACCTCTTGATGAAATTCATGACAAATATCAATATTCTATCCACTCTCTTTATGGAACTTATAGAAGGACTCAACATGAAAAGGAGCTTGAGACTTGGCTAGTATCTTGTTAATGTTGATGATAGATAACATATCAAATAAACAAAGCATGAAAATTATAGAAGGACTCGACATGGTTGGAAAGGTGATTAGCATTCATATTTGGGGCATATGAAGTATCATCGAGTGAAATCAAGCCTAGGTCAATCAATAAGCAAACATGCTTATTTAAAACTAGACAATCTTCAATATTATGATGAATTTTGCCATCTTAATAAAGGATCATGCATCTTATTAAGGTGTAGAATAAAACAAAAAAAAATCATCTAAGGCTCTCAAGATCGAACCGTTGAATCAACTAATCATACATACATGAATAAATAATTAAAGTAAATGTTTACCTCTTGTAGCATAGAAACTATCTATACAAAAAGATGTTGTTCAAGTGTTCGACCTATTGATAATCCACGTAATTTAAACATCTATAAAAGAAGCTATAAAAATCCCAAAGTGCTAGCTCCAATCATTTTGTATAGTTAATTTATTCTCTTAAGGAATTAGTCAAGGTTTTTTTTATGACAACCACTGAGAGAGGTATATGCGGTAACTCAAGCTTTTTAGGAGAAAATGTTTTTCTGTTTTTCTTTTCTTGTTGTCGTATGTTTGTTTGCATTAACCTATTCTTGCCACCTCTCTCTCTTTATTTATATAATAAGGGCATCTTTGTCTTTCAAGGATAAAGATTTACAACATATGTGTGCTAGTTTGATCTTATCCTTGTAAACCCCGAGCCTTATCTAATACTACACAAGTTTATTCTTTTACTAAAATATCTTACGGGCGTTTAAATTAAGCTTATTAGCCCATACTCTTTTGGCCTACTTAAATACCGATTAATTTGGAATATTCAAATAAATTTAGTCGGATATTTTCAAGGAAATCCATATTAGGAAATAATTTTCAAATTATCCTTAAACCTAAATTGGAAAACTAATTTTTCTTTTAGCTAATCGACTTTCAAATTTAGAACTCACTTTTAAATTAGAAAATTGATTTCTAAAATAGAAAATTTTTCATTTTAGGAACCATTTTTTCAAAACAGAAAACTTTTCATTTTAAAAAAAAAAAAATTCAAAATAAGAAACTTTCAAAACTAGAAAGCTTTTCCAAAATCTTTGCTTTTTTTTTTTTTAATCATGTGAATGATTAAACTTAAATGAGTGGCTCAATAGGCTTTTAGATATTTTGGCCATGTATCAAGAATAAAACACACATCTTTTAACTCTTGATGTATAAATCAAGATTGATGTCTAACAAGACATCATGACTACCTAATTCTCTAGGAGGATTAATAATCTATAATTACCTTTCACGAGCATGGTTACCATACAATTCAATCCTCATATTAATTGATCACGATGTGATCTTGAGCTTAGTTTAAAGTTTGTTCGATTTTGATCACATAAGTTTTCTTTAATTCCTAAATGTCTTAGCTACTAGAGTAAACTAAGCGTGCTCTATTGGTATACTCCTACTATGGTAATAGATTTCTTAAGTAGTCATTCATCGAAATACAATATAATAACTCTTTTAGCATAAAGGAATGACATGTCCTATCTTAGTCATCTACCTATCTTCATTAGATTTCTAATACACTTAACGAATTATCCACATGCGACTCTTGACTAAACCTATCGAAATAAGTATCAAAGTACATAAATCTTATAATGAGATAATCGTCATGAATTCAAGTCAAATGACCAGTTATACCTATATTGTATGAGATTTTTATAGACTAGACCAAATGAATTCTCATGATGAGTCATGTCCAATGATATGTTCTCTAATATTTATCACTTAAGTGCTTGCTTTGGCATCACCATACCAATAGGTGTGAGATCTCCTATCGCTATCTTATAGTATGAGCATAGCACTCGTAAGTCTCATCACATATAATCAATGTCTATTCTTGACAATGCTTATGACTTGAGATATTTAATGATATCATTTAAGTACATCAATATTTTTTCACATAAATTGATCAATCATTAATGCAATGTATATCATATAAACTTCTATTTAATTTTATCAAATTATAAACAACAAGATTTAATAGAAAGACTTCTTTTATTAATAAATAAAAATTTAATATTATAATAAATCAAATCATTCAAACAAGGTTGAATATTGAGCACCTACTACTAACACTTGATACTTATAAGATTCATTGAAATTATACCACTTAGAAAATAGAGATTGTCATAGAGTGGTTGACATAGGAGTTACTAGGCTAGTAGAAGAAATGATGGTATTTTTTCTTTTTTTTTGTGATGCTGTAGTTCTTCGGTTGTCTTGATTGAATTGTCTTTACTTGATGGTTGAGTTGCGAAGGATGTTTTGCATGAACATTTTGAGAAAAAGTTTGTGATAGATGAGAGTGATTTAAATGACTATTTGGATTGAAAGTAGATTTTCCAATCTGGTGAACATTGGCATGGAAAGATGTGAATCGAAACTTTTCATCGTGGACTTGGGTCACTTATTTGGTTAAATCCTAAGATGAGTTTTTGTATTTTGACTCTTAGTGTATTTAAATAATTTTGGCACTTTGAACTTTTTAGGAATCATGATATTCAAGATCAAGCATCTATCTATTATTAAAAGCTAGTCATACATATCTACGCCCTCAATGGCTATGAAATGTTCCTCGATAGTATTGGACTTCTCGGTTTTAGTTTCGAACTCATTTTTTCTTTTAGTTTTTTTTTCAATAGTTAAATCAACCATAAGAGTTGTCTAGGTTTGTTAAGTATGCGGTTACCATAACTATGAATTCTTATGAAAATAAAATAGCTAATATAAAGAAATTAAATAAATAAAACTCTAATTTGGACCCGACTAAAGGCTAACACATCTGGCCCAAATTGATCTTGAAATATTCTATCTAGTTGAATGGACCTAACTGGAAGGGGCCACCCTCTAGTGTCATTCGATGGGCGAAAACCATTCAGAGCATTATTGGGTCAATTGCACTCTATTGGCATAGATAAAAAGCCGAAAGCCCAAATCTCCACGTACCATCTACACACCCAGATGGCCAGATTGGCCTTATATTTTTCTACAGACTTCCCCCACCAGCAGAAGCTCACTGAACATTATCATTTTATCCAGAAAGAAGAGTAATGCAAGCAGCTGCAATAGCAGCCATGGCAGCCCACGCAATCCTCACAGCCACTCCACCAACTCTTCACCCTCTTCTTTCCCCACTTCCCCCTAATTATTCCTCATTCCATGGCGTTTTCCTCAAGCTCCCACGCCAACCTTTTTCCTTGTCTCTTGCTACCAAGAAGCCACAACCTCTTTTTGTTGCTGCTGCTACCAAGAAAGCTGTTGCTGTCCTTAAAGGCACTTCTAATGTTGAAGGCGTCGTCACTTTGTCCCAGGAAGACGATGGTCTGTCACTCTTGTCCATCTCTCTTTTTCTTAAATTTTTTGTTGTGAATGTTGTTGATGGTTGAGGTTGACTTTATGATTCTTTTCTGGGTGATGAGAAATTAGAGAAAAGAGTAAACGGGTGTGCTTGGTTTTTGCTTTTGGAAAATGGGTTTTCTTTTTTGACTGTAAGAATTTTTTTTTTATCAATTAAAGTTGTTCTTGATGTGTTTGCTAACCGCATTGTAATTTTATCCTTGTTGAGTTTATGTTTGATGTTGTCTTTTTTTTTTTTATTTGGTTAATTCAGATTAGAATTGAAGTTGTTAAATTTGAAATTGGTTATTAAGTAATGAAGTTGGAACTAGATAATCAATGCTAGAGAGTACTTGTTTTATTGATATTTGATTTCTGCATTTTAGAATATAAATTTTGAAAATTATTTCAGACAATTTATATGGCAATCTGATTTCAAGTATTTTGTTTTTTCCACAAACTGTCTGGTTGATGGTTTAAGTTTGTTTAACCTGTAATAGTTCTTTTTAGGTTTAGTTTTGTATTCTTTGATGTTTAATTTCGAAAAGTAGTTAAAATGTTGTTTCCAAAAGGAAAACTGTCTTGTGGAAAATTTTGAATTGCAAGTCTTGAATTAGGAGATCCATGCATTCCTGAGACTTGAATTAACTAATTGATAGGGTTTTTGTTCTTTCCATCACTGAAAAGCTTGAATTTCCAATCATCCCAAGTCAGATAACCATAGTCGTTTCAGTTGAGTGAAGGTTATTGCCAAAACTCAGAGACATTGGATCCCTGATGGTGATTTACATATTATTTGCATTTTGCTTTGGATAGGTCCTACAACTGTGAATGTTCGTATTACTGGGCTTTCTCCAGGGCTTCATGGTTTCCATCTAGTGAGTGTTCTTGGCTTCAGCTTTTATCATCTTTGGACCTGAATATAGTTTACTTTCCATAGTTTAATGTTTTTATTGTTATTTTTTTTATGGCATTTTGTAGCATGAATATGGGGACACAACAAATGGATGCATGTCAACAGGTAGGACTTGAAAGCACTGCATTGTCAGCAAACTGTTTCAGTTTTGGTTCCTATATTGTTTCAATTAATTCATAGATAATCCTGATGCTTGATTGGTATATTTATAATTTTCTTTGTCAAATTCAAATACCAGGAGCACATTTTAATCCTAACAACTTGACACATGGTGCTCCTGAGGACAAAATCCGTCATGCGGGCGACCTGGGAAACGTAGTTGCTAATGCTGATGGTAATGTCTTTCTGATATTCATTTGGTTTCTATGGGCTTCTCTGATCCAATTAACTTATCCTTGTAATTTTGGTAGTACAGGGGTGGCAGAGGCAACAATAGTGGATAATCAGGTAATGTTTGTGAACTAAAGCGTGATGTTTTATTTTTTAGCAGCTATAATGTACTTTATTTCTTTGGTTTATGTTCTTGTTTAATACTTTTCTCCTTTATTGATATGCATTTACTCAATTTTGGAGTTTTGACAAAAAATAAATAAAAATAAATAAATAAATAAATAAATAAAATTGTGCAGATACCACTGGATGGTCCTAACACAGTGATTGGAAGGGCACTCGTGGTCCATGAGCTCGAGGATGACCTTGGAAAGGGTAAGTTCTTATTCAGATTATTTTTCCATCCATTGCAGTACATTTGTGTTTGACAGCCATTGAACCATGGAGGCATCCTGGGTACAGACCTTTGCAACATCAGCTTTGTTACCTGTCAAACTTAGCTTCCAATTATAAATTATTTCTTTTGCTAGTTTAGAAACTTTCTCTTTTATGCCTCTATGTTCATTGTAACCATGAGAAACAATCTCTGTTGTGTGAGGATGGAGGGGACATAGGAGACAGGAGTTGAAACTAACTTCTAAATGCTTGCGAAACATCTGTGGCTGACAGCCATTGAACCATGGAGGCATCCTGGGTACAGACCTTTGCAACATCAACTTTGTTACCTGTCAAACTTAGCTTCCCATTATAAATGATTACTTTTGCTAGTTTAGAAACATTCTTTTTTATACCTTTATGTTCATTGTAACCATGAGAAACAATCTCTGTTGTGTGAGGATGGAGGGGACATGGGAGACGGGAGTTGAAACTAACTTTTAAATGCTTGCGAAACATCTGTGACTGACAGCCATTGAACCATGGAGGCATCCTGGGTACAGACCTTTGCAACATCAACTTTGTTACCTGTCAAACTTAGCTTCCAATTACAAATTATTACTTTTGCTAGTTTAGAAACTTTCTTTTTTATACCTTTATCTTCATTGTAACCATGAGAAACAATCTCTGTTTTGCGATGATGGAGGGGACATGGGAGACGGGAGTTGAAACTAACTTTTAAATGCTTGCGAACTTGCGTTTTCCTATTTTGTTAGTGTTACGAGACTATGTATATAAAGTAGGAATTTCTTAAGGAATGAAGGCACAAAATGGTGTTCCAATCTCACATATTATGGTTGCAATTTCGCATGAATCACTTATTTTGATGATCTTTGCTTTTTTGTTGTTCTTAACATTTCTTCTCCATCCTGTTTGGTTTTTGCATCTATAGGTGGGCATGAACTCAGCTTAACCACTGGGAATGCAGGTGGAAGATTGGCATGTGGTATGTACAAATATTTTTTTTAAGAGCAGCTGTTGCATTTTTCTAGTAGCTAGATGGTTATGACTTGGCTGATCCATTTTTTGATTAAATTGTGAAAGCAATAAGTATTTGATAACTTCCTAGTTAAAATTTTGAAAATTATTTCTATAGATGAAGATCTAAAAAAACTTCTGAAGGTATTCTTAGCTCTATGCATGTGCATGCAATGTTCGTAGCTGTTTGTATGCCTCTGCACACATGCATAATGTGTAACTCCTTATTGTTTGCTTCTGTTGTATATGATTATGTGATAAGGTTGTTGACAATGTGCAATTTGATACCTCGGTGCTTTGGGCAATGATTTAAATGTAGAATTCATATTGTAGAGTAGCAGTTGATACATTAGATGCATAAAGCAAGGCATTTATCCCACCATGAAACAGCTTCTAAGCTTTGCAGTCTTTGTGAGGGTTGGATTTATTATTAATTTCAGAACTTAGATTTTACTGAATGCAGGAGCTAGGTTCTTTTTGACTGACTCTGTAGAAGAAAATTCTTTTTTGACTAAATATCTTGATGGAATTCCTTTATTAAGTGGAACATTCATGTCACCGACATGATTGCTCACAAGTTCACAATTACTATGCCGTGCATATGTTCTTGGTTTCCTGCATTTTTCTTTCATTGCTGCAAAAAGTTTTAACATCAGTGTATTGTGGTAAATATTTATGATACATTTTCATGGATTCCCGTTAGGATGAGTATATAATTGCAAAAATCGTTAGACCATGCATTCCTGGCTTTACTAGCATTTTTATGTAACTGAAGTCTCGTGAGCACACTCTAGTGGAATACTTCGAAGAAGTTTCATTCTGTAACCATAAAAACGTTAGGTAGTCTCATGTGCAACAAGCACCTATTATTTGACTGATGACTAGATCATTGCATTGAGCAGAATACACTTATGTGTGATTACTGAACATTTTCAGTAATTTCTCCCATATAATTTGGGTCTTATCCTCCAATTTCTTATCTGACTATTAACATTACAGCATGCAGTTCATCTCTGAAAAATCTTCATTATATTCTTGAATTATTATTCTCCTCCCTTTGTGCCATGTGTGTGCAGGAGTTGTTGGTTTGACTCCAATTTAATGGTAGCTGATGTTCGAAATCTGTCTGGTGTCACCATTTGCTGCTTGCCTTCACCGCTTTCTCATACAGAGCCCGACGTTAATTTTCCAGTGTGTAATGTAAAATTGTCAGGACAGCAGGTATCAAGGCATGATCTTAGATAGGTTTCCTACCTGAATAAAAATTGCTGCCATGCATACCTTGTCAATGCCAGAATTTGATATATCAGCTGTTGATTTGATCAAATCTGGATTGGTAACTTCTTTATATTCAACTGGAACTACTTAATGTTTCTATAATGCCTATTGTAGATTATTCCTGGAAAACTTAATGTTCCATGTTTAAATCTAGATGCCATGTCGTCATCTGCATCATGGTTTTAGTCTAGTGGGGTTTGCATATGAGCTTCTCTGGTGGATTTGAGGTCTTATTTTGTTACTTACACTAGAGGGGTTAACCACTCTTTTGACGATCCATATCGATGCAAAAAATTAGTTGACTGATTTAGTTAACTAATATGAATGTTTAACGCCGTCTAATTTGAAACTTGTATTATTCATTTTGACAATCCTAATCACGTTGAAAACTGGCAGAAAATCATGACAAGAACCGAACATGTATGCTTCCAAAATATACAAGGAACGGAAATCTTGTAGTAGGATTCGACGGATGGGCCAATTCTCGTTGAATTCTTGTTGTATTTCCTATTTCTTCTTTTGTAATGATATGAAATTTCTTGTTATGTAGTTAAATTCGTAAGATTTTATTTGCATGAGAGGCATAACCGTGCCTTTGTCATGTATATTTTAAAACCTCACAACACTTGGCAATGCCTGCCCACTTTCATTAACCAACCAATCTACGCCTGCAATCTATGGATGGCCACCGGTTGAAATCTCTAGTAGATTAAGAAATAGGTTAAAATTATGGATGTACTTTAGGTTTGGCGACCTAATCAAGTAAACCCCAAGATAAAAAAGAACAAATTGGCAAGAAAGAAGTAAGTAGAAATGGTTGACTGATGAAAGTGTACGAGATTCAGTCGGTTACAAAGACAAAACAAATTGAAAAACAAAAAAAAACACTAGGATTTAGTCTCGATTTATGAAAAATTGACTTGAGAATACGATAAATTTATTATTAAGATCCAAAATTAATTGCACTCTATCCATTGCCCTTGAGATGAGAAAATTTTCAATTTTTGGTGCCTGATCAAATTAACGTGGTCCTAAGCACATGTGATCGGTGGGTTCATGGATGCCATCATTCTAATTAGAATAGCCAACAAACTGATCTGCTTTTGCTAAATGCCAGTCAAAATTTCAATTTTTGGTGCCTAATCAACTTGTTGCTGAGCAATCTAATTACGCAAACGATCTGTCCTTATGCCTGAATTACCCAAAAAAAAAAAAAAAAAGCTCAATAATTCCTTCTGTTTACAAATCGCTAGGTGCATGGACAAAAGAAAGCAAAGTAATCATGAAGTAGGCTAAACAATAGGGAATTCCATTCCACCAGTAAATCTTGCTACGCATATATGCTATAAGCAGCCAAACATATTTCCACATTAGAAATAACCCAAGTTAACATGGGAGTCTTTTAACACCCAAACACATTTGGAGTATCGATTCTGCATCTAATTCGAACTGAAGTTTATGCAAGTAATTTCATGAATGAGGTTAATTAGATTTAAATATATTATTTTATTAAGAGATTAAATAAATGAGTTTTCTTTTTACGAGCTGAACCGACCCATTATACGTGCAACAATAAAAGGAAAAAAAATTACAAAAATCATAGATTGTGTTTAAGATACGTGTTGGATTCTAATTAGATCACAGTAAGTGAAGATATTTTATGAAGAAATTAATTAAATGATTTTTTATTTTTTTAATTGCCTGAACTAACCCTCTGTATACGTATAATTATGGTTTGTGTTTAAAATGCTTGTTGGGTCGTAATTGAATGAGAGAGATACACGAGAATGAAACCAAGTTGGCAAGTACGGTATGAGTTGGGCATGTTATGTATCTTTACATGTTGGTTTAAGAGTTGATTCACAAGTTAAGTGTGAGAGAGTATCGAGATCGGTACAAAGCCTAATTTGGGGTTGGATTTGGCATAAAGTCATTGTCAACATTGACAGGTGGGAGTTGGATGTCCACCTTAATTTGTCTTCCTGTTTGAATTAGTTACAACCTTCCAAGTGGCTCTCCAACACTACGAAATTGAAACCACTGCTCTTAGAGTATCCAACTACCCTTACAACTCGTATACTATTGGCCCTCGAGTTTCAAAATGTAACAAGCTGCATGCCACGCATACATCAAAAGAATTGACAAATTTTATAATAATTAAAAAATAACTAATATAGTATGTACAATAATTATTTTATAAAAAAAAATCAACATAATAAAAAAAGAGAGAAATAAGAAAGAAAAAATTAAAAAAAAAAATCGAGCGAAGGTGAAAAATTTCTTTTCACTTTTGATGGATGTAGATATATATATATATTTTTTATGTGTTTAGCTCTCTCTTCAAAAATGGATCAATGTAGCAATTATTATCCATATCATTAGTTACTTCTTTAAGTATTATAAAATTTATCGGGATTAGGGACTACAATGTGGCGGGGTGGGATAAGGATCGCCATTCTCATCCCCACCTCGCCCCTAAAAAATTTTCCCATCCCCATCCCCATCCCCATCCCCATCCCTGCCCCATGCTCCGAACGGGGCTGAATTTTCCATTCCATCCCCGCCCCAAACGGAGACGGGGATCCTCACGGGCAAACGGAACATAAACGAGGCAAAAATTATCCTTTTTTTTTTTTTTACAAACCATATCACCTAATAAATTAATTACTTTGCTTGGAGAACTATAAACTTCTTACCTAAAATATAGTCAATAAATCTAAACAGAAGTTGTCAAGACATAGCTTGAATGGAAAAAAAGAAAAAAAAACGATATCAAAGGAAAAAAGCAAGAAATCACATGGGACAAAAGTGACTAAGTCACTATACATGGAGCAAAACGGGACAGGACGGCCAAATTCCATCCCCGTCCCAAATAAAAAGCAGGACGGGGTTGGATTGGATTGGGTTCAATTGGCATCTCTAATTATATATCTATGTTATGGATTATTGTAGATGGTTTAGCTTTTATTTTTAAAATTTTTTTAGATGTAATTTTTGAGACCAGCATTTAATATAAAAAATCGATATAAAAGATAGTTCTAAAAAAATTAATTTCGATTGACAAGTAAAAAAATAAAACTTATAATGGGGTTAAACTATTTTGAGTGTCCACAAGATGTCAATACTAATTGTTGCGTTACCCTGCCATTTTTAAAATATCATTGAATAGCATGACCTGAGGCGAAGGTAACTAAAGTGGAAGAGCCGTGTTATGGGTGACCTTATTGCACGGTTCAGAAAAGCTTAAATGGTTTCCCTTTCTCGTTAAGGTGCTTTTAGTAGTCACAAGTCAATATTAATCCATATCTTCAGTTAGGAAGAGGATGAGTTAATTTTAGAGAGAGAATCGAGCATTGACTTCAAGCTGCTTTCGCCATCAAGAGTATATATATATATATATATAGTTTACATAATCTTGCTTGAAGTTTCGGTCAAGAGTTAACAATTGTAATGATGAGATTTATTTTTGCAGGCAAGGTAGGGTTAAGATTTGGCCTCACAAATACAAATATTGATAGGATGTTAATAAGGTTGTTGGATTTCTTTTTTAATATTATGTGCATATACATATTAGATTGCCCTAGCTGGACACATTAAGTTGAAACAAATTTTAACTTCATGATTTAGTATGAATTATAACTTTTGCAATCGTAAAGGATTGGCCTGATAGTTAAGGACGTTCGGTGTTTTTTTATTCTTTAATTTTGAACTTTAGAGGTAGTATTAATCATTTGAAAATTTTATTCTCCTAAATATATTAGATCCATATGGAGTATGTGGCGGCTTTTAAAATTTTCAGAAAAAATTTCTAAAAGGATATCTCCTAATTATTGAAAAAAAAAATTGTTTATTAACTTATCTTGGAAGAAAAATATTATTATAGTTACGAAACTAGTTTTTTTTTTTTACTTATACTAACGTTGCATATCTCCGAATAAAATACATAAAATTATTTTTTAAAAATAATTTTAGTTTGATTTTTTATGTTATATTATGTATATATAAAAATATATCAAATCAAAGTTGAATAAAAATTTGTTCAATTTTATAATTTTTTAATCAAAATTTTATATTTGATTGATTATTCTTTATATTTTTTCATAAATATTTTATTAAAAAAATATTATTTATTTATCTTTATCCATAGACTAAAAAATTTATAATAGTATAAAAATGTTAAAATCAATGAATTCTTAACTAAAAACTTATTTTGTAAATTTATTTCTAAATATCTACCTTAAAATTTTTAATTAAAAAAAAGGATCAAAGTGATCAAAATAAAACAAAAAAAGATTAAAATGAAACAAAAAATATTTACGGACTAAGAAAATAATATATATATTTTTAAATAAAGTGTAATGTTATGAAAAATTTTCATAATAAATATCTTTAAAATATTTAAAAATTACAAAAATATCAACGTATAGTGAAAGGAATAGAATGAATAATACATATAAAGTCTTGATAAATAATGTTAATGAACTTGGATGAAATTTTAAATAGTGCAATAAATAGTAACTAATTTTTTTTTTAATCTTTTTCTTTTTGTTAATTGAGTGATTAATGGAACACAAACGACAAAATGTCACATCATTTAGTAAACAAAATTAATAAAAAAAATTAAGTATCCCCAAGCTTGAACGTCTAAGAGTCTGTTTAGTATTTTTGTATTGTATTGTGCCTTGACTACCATACTGTGCTGTGTTGCGCTGTTCTATAAAACAAATGAACATAAAAACATAAGTAAAAGTAATTTTTATAATTGTAAATTTTCTTAAAAAAAATATATATATTATTTAATAAAATAGTGCATCTTACAATAAATCGTTTTGCTTTATGTTAAAAGTAGGGAGTACGTTATTGTGTTTAAAAAGTGAAGCATTTTTCTTTCAAAGTGTCAGGTCAGGTACTTGGTTATCAAAATAAAAGGGGCATTAACTAATTAAACACAAATTTTTAGACTAAAAGAAAATAAAAACAATTGCATTTTAAAAGCACAACCATATCAAACATGCACTTTGTTTTTGGAAAGATATCACCAACAGGGACAGTGTATCCTATTTTATTCATATTTTCTAAAAATAATACATTTTTTCCTTAATTAAATTGGATTCTTGAGGTAAAAAAATTCTTCTTCTTTAACCAAGCTGCCACATTTCAAAGAACAATAAATTGGTTAGGTAAGAAATCACAAAAAAAAATAATGATATATTTCCTAGAATTTGAGATAAAAATAATGGAAAACCCTTGTTTTGAGATTTGTGTTTCCCAAAATGGATTGGGCTTTGCATTATGTTAGAATTTCAGTGGCCCATTATTTCATGGTATACCAAGTGGGGCTATTCTTTTCCTCTTTTGGAAGGCAAAATCTTTCCCTCCATTGGTCGAAACCTCAGTGTGGAGATCTTCATCAGCATGTTACGAGGCTCCATTCTTCGACGGGGCATAATTACTTGTTACCGGATGATGAGAATAACAAAATAGAAATTTGGAAATGAAATGAAATGTCAATAAATAGATTGTTTCGTTATTCGTTATTTTGGGGTTGTTTCATTGCTTTCACTTATAACGAGAAACAATCACCACCCGTATTTTGGTGTATTCTTTTTTTTTTTTCTTTTTTAATTTTGAGATATAAGATTTAAAAACTCAAACTAATCGCTTATTTTTTTATCGGACATACAAAGAGGAGACAACTACCCGAGATAATGTTTTGCATATATAATGACTCGAACTCGAGATTACTTACTTAAGTTACTAGAGCTTTTTCTATTCAAGTCAATTCTTTTATGTTTTTTTCTTTTTTGCTTTCTTTTTTTATATTTCTATCGTCATATTCCTAATAACTTATCCAATTACAAATTATTAACAACTAATGCAACCTTTATTGGTATTTTTTTTTAAAGCTTTATGATATCTATAAATCTCTTTTATACCATCATAATTAGTCCTCGGGTAATTAGAATTGACATTTAAAGATGGTAAAGAGACATCCCCGACCTATGCTAGCTAATAGGTTGTTTAATGATAAATTTTACTCCAATTCTATTACAATTTGACAATTTTAGACCTATTGTACCAAATCGCGTAATTTCAATCCTAAAATATTGTTTTTTGGGTAAAATTAATCCAATTTCCTAATTGTCATAACGGTTAACTGCGATGATCCTTACTTGAGATGCCAAAACGATATC
Organism: Dovyalis caffra; assembly: GCA_963924115.1. Taxonomy (NCBI): domain Eukaryota; kingdom Viridiplantae; phylum Streptophyta; class Magnoliopsida; order Malpighiales; family Salicaceae; genus Dovyalis; species Dovyalis caffra. The sequence goes on along the minus strand of CAWUPB010000913.1, from coordinate 17,005,937 downwards.
GTTTTGGGATTTTGCTATTAATTATTTTTTTAAAAAAAATTAAAAAGTATTTGTAACCCCCTAATCTTGAACTTTTTAAAAAGTTTTTTCTTATAAAATATTATAAACATTTTATAAATTATATAAAAAAATTTTATAAATATTTTTAACCTTCTTAATCTTGAACTTTTTTTAACTTTTTTTTCTTATAAATATTATAAAAATTTTATAAATTATATAAAAAAAATTTATAAATATTTTGAACCCCCTAATTTTGAATTTTTTTTAATTTTTTTTATAATTTATAAAATTAGGGAGGTCATCCCTTAATTATGCTCATTTTAATTTATAAAATATTTTTTTTAAAGGTCTGAAATTATATATTGTTAATTATGGTTTTTTACAACATTTTTTTATAATATTTTATAATATTTTTATTTTTTTTAAATTAGAGGGTTAAAAATATTTATAAAATGTTTTTTTATATAAGTTATAAATTTTTATAAATTTTTTTAAAAAAAAGTTCAAAATTAGTAGGGTTAAAAATATATTTTTTATTTTTAAAAAAACATAATTAAAAGCATAATTTCAAAACGACGTTGTTTTAATAGCAATTATAAAAATTTGATCAATTTTGCTCAAAAACCAATAATTTGATGTTGAAATTACACGATTTAGTATAATGAGTTTGAAATTGTCAAATTAGGAAAAAATTGTTATTAAACCGTTAATAGGTTGTAAGGCAAGGGAACATTTATTTTATCTTCTTCATTTTTTTTATAAAATGTTTATAATTTGTTATAATTTTTTTTAAAGTTCAAAATTATAGGGTTAAAAATATTTATAAAATGTTTTTTATATAAGTTATAAAATTTTTATATAAATTTTTTTTAAAAAAGTTCAAAATTAGGAGGGTTAAAAATATTTTTTAATTTTTTTAAAAAACATAATTAAAAGTAGAATTTCAAAACGAAGTTTTTTAATAGCAATTAAAAAAATTTGATCAATTTTGCTCAAAAATCAATAATTTAATATTGAAATTATGAGATTTAGTATAATGGACTTGAAATTGCCAAATTACATTAGATTAGAGGCAAAATTTGTTATTAAACCATTAATAGATTGTAAGGCAAGGTAACATTTATTTTATCTTCATCAAGTTTGGAATAGGTTTGAGAATTTCCTATATATATATATATATACAAAAATAAATATGAAGTACATGTAATTAAATATGTAATTTATTATAAAACTCTAATACATAGTGAAATACAATAATCAAAAGGTAAAATCTATAAATGAAAGAAAAATTATTTTAAAGGATGAATTGTCATTGAAATCGGAAATTTGCAAGCTATCGATGATTTGAATCCAAAATGGTTATATTTAAAGTTTACATGGGCGTTTTTGAGTTTTGACGCTATAAGAAGTTGACTTCATCGATCCCTACTAATTTGTGCCACTTAAAGCATTCATTGAAGTCATTGTTATGTCATGATTTATGGACCCAAGATGTTTAGCAAGACCAACTAGTTACTTGATCCCTAGGATTTTCTTACATCACAGGTACCAATCAATTTATTTCAGAACCCATTTTGTATGTTGCAACTGTTTGCTTGCTATACGAATCGATTATGTAATTGTATTGTGAGAGCTTATCCACGATATGCATCTCGTCTTTTCATCAAAAATCGAAAAAAGAAGAGTAAAGTTCCCTTTATAGAAAGTGAATATTCTTTTGCAAGTAAAAATTGATTGCATAGACACATTTTTATGGTTATGGACAGTGTCAAAAAGCATGAATCCTTCCTAAAAAAGACCTAATTTTTAATAATAATTCCGCTAGGAAAGTGGCATTGCGTACCAAAAGTTCATTAACTTGTAGTTATCATGGACTGCATATATGCAAAAGATTTTTGGTTTTTTTTTTTTTTTAAATGAGAAAAATAAGAGGTATCTCACTTGGTTCCGTACATAAAAACTATAAGAAAAAACTTGCATGTATTTGTAAATACTACTTCAATAAGATCAAAATATTAAAATATTGGGCTATAAATCCACTTCAGATATAAACATCAAGTTTTTCATTCTTAATAGAACAGCACTACAAATTGTTACGAAGATTAGGCTCTTCCTTAGACAAAGGGAAGAAAAAAGTTATAGATACAAAATATTACATTTGTCCTCCCTTCATCTCTACCACAAATTAATATTATCAGTTTTTTTTTTTTTTTTTTGGGTAGTGGGCAGTGACAACAAATCGGATAATATCCAAATTTGGCTTCAAAGCCAACCAGTTCACTGACAGCCAAGAAAATAAATGAGAGACTACAGCAGTGCTAGTTTTATGTTAGTTCGCTGCCAACCAAGAAAATTATATACATATATGAAAAATAAAAAGGAGTGGTTTGTTTGTTTGTTTGCTAGTTGTGTCCTTGTATGAGCTGCTTAGTTGCAACTAACATGCTCTCACGACTTTTTGTGGCCCATGAAGTCCCCATGACTCCTTTTGTTTTTAGTGACTGTTTGGAGTGGAGTGAGTTCCAAGTTCACTACTACTTCAGTGTAATGCAGTAGTGTAGTAGCAATAGCAATTAGCAACAGCAATATTAATCTGCTGGATGCTGATCACTGATGACATGGGCTTTTAGAGATTTAGCGTTTGGATTAAACTTTCTATCACAAGTTGGTGAACCAACAATTTGTATCAAAATCATTCGTGTAGTGAAATTTCAAGGGTTAGTTCTACTAAACATAATATAATAAGATCCGAATTTGTAAATTTTTGAATATTATATTAAAAAATTATTTTGATTCAAAAATTTAAATTGTGGAATGAAATCTTAAAAATAATTATATGTTATTCTCTAACAGTTACGAATGCCATATATAAATCACCTACAGGTTTTATATGGGATTTCACAGTACTTTACAAAGGCAACCAATAGGTACACGTCACGTGTCTAATTCACCCATTTCTTTCCCTCTTATCTTGTATTAGAAGAGACAGTACCGCTATTGCTCCTATTATCAAACCAAAATAATATATATTTTATGACAAGTGTTTTGTTTTTTCCACATTTACCCTTTCTTCCACATGATGGCAAGTGTTCTTTATTTTTTTGGATTGATCAATAGAGAATTATGAGAGAGATGAAAGAGGGAGGTAAATGATTTACTTTTGTAACCAATCAATTAGTACCTTAGCTTGAAACAAAAGCAGCACAACATTGAGCGTATAGCGGCAGCCCACCTGCATATCCTTACGTGCCTCTCACAACTGACAAATCAATTTTCTACGCTAAGAATCTTCCCTTCTTAACACTCCCACTCCTCTTGATCGATCATTAACTACTCCATTTTTCTTTTTCTTTTTTTGTGCCCATTCATTCAATTCAAACTATATAGCTAGCTTCTAATTGACACCATTTAATTTGTGGTCTTGGTGCCATTGATTAATTTGCATGCATCTACAAGAATTATTACTCAAAAAGAAGACAACTTCATAAAAAAATTGGGTAATGCTGACCCATCTCACATTATTTGATAACAACTACTTGTCTGCGAATTTAAACATGCAAGCATGACTGCCCTCCCATCATCCCTACTCCTCTACCCCTTTGTCTCCCCTAAAATAATACAAAAAAAAAAAAGAGAGAGTAATTTGTTATTTACGTGCGCACACTCTGTCGGAATTAGCTAGCAAACTGTTCTTCGTGTTGATCTTTAGATAATATTTTCATCAATAATTCGTGAGTTGTACTAACAATTTAAGTGATGAAGATGTGAGTTGATCATCAATTGTTTTAATTAATTATAATTAATTAAGGAAGAGTTGGGTTTGGTTTGTCTCTGATTATATCATGGGTAATCGATCACTTAGCGGATCCACTTAATCCATCATCCATTATTGCTAAGAGGAATATGTGAGAGCCACTTTAATTAATACGTGAAAAGATTCTTATAGCCCATAGTCATAGGCCAACATGATGAAGAGTAAGTTGAATAATTTTGTTGACTTACATGCATATATGGTTTCACTACTTAAATGACCTCCTCTCATCCATAATAATTAGGTACCTCTCAATATTTTTGCTTCCCTGTAATGCCGCCTCTAATTACTGACTGAACAATCACAATATATGTATTAATTTGTGTGACATCTAAAGTGTAATTTCTCATACTTTCACCTAACAGTTAAATTGGTGGATTGATATTAGGTTTTCTTTAATATATATTATTACTAGCACTCCTATATATATCTTTTTTTTTTTTTTAGAAATACATACAAAATAAACTACTATTTTTTACATGCATTCACCCTAAATAATAATGATAAAAAAAAATGAAAATTGAAATTTGCTTTAATAAAAATATAGATTTGATCTTAAAATTGTTTAGGAAGACTCGATTCATATACAAATTGATTTAAAAAATATCTTTATCGTCAAATAAAAATAAAACAGTATGGTTTGGAAAGTCAATGGTGAACTAAAAAGAAGCTTTCGCAATCAATTAGACTTTTACTAGCTACACTATACTAAAAATGATTCCTTTTTTTCTTTATAAATGTGATGAAAATTATATTGAAAGACAAGCTGGAGGAAAAATTAAGGAATTACGTAAAAATAAAAGTACAACTACCAGCCCCCTGAGCTAGAATTCTATGAATCTGAAACACCACAAGTATATGCTGTAATACTGCGTCCATTGTATCTATCCTCGAAATTGTGTTTTATCTATTTCCATTAGAGATCAAATTGACGAGGTCAACGTTAATGATACATGAACCATTGGGTTGTTAAATACTTTTCAATTGCCCAAACCAATACTTCTCTGTATATGATTTTACCGTAGATTAAACGATCGAGCATGAAGACTACGTTAAATGAATTTGTTTCCTATTAAATATTCATAAACCATTAATTAATCGGTTCCTTAACAAATTAACTTGAATGAAATTGAGCAGCTCGAAGACTCCAACAAAAACGTATACCTGTCAGATACTTGTAAGGTAAACATGCCCTTCCTTTAACAGAAAGCCAAGTTGAGACATAGTCGGTACAAATAATATTAATGTCCCTTTCTTTTCTTGCTGGCTTAGGCACTTGGTGCCCCTTACTCTATGCCCTATTCCCACAAACTTCACATGAGAGACAGAATAACACAAGTTGATGAAGAAAGAAGGAAAAAAAAAAAAAGAGTAATGGGTTTGCTTAAAAGGTAACCGAATCTCTCAAATATACTCAAAATAGTGGTGGTGATGGTACCTTACTTTAACAAGACATGGAGTGAATGAAGCTAGCTAGCATGCTTTTGACGTGCAATCCTGCTCTTTGCTTTTAATGGGTTTGAGTTTATTCGTGACCTGGTTAGCATACTGTGAGAGAAAGTGAGTTTGCATGAAACTGACTATATCTTAATGTTAAGACCAACCAACCCTTCTTCATGAACTCTCCTAATTAACTCCGTAATATTTTTGCCCTTTTGTTCAGTTTCTCTCTAATCTCTTACCAAACTCTTACTTGAAATTTCTTTTTACCTTAAAAAAACAGTAATTAAAATTGTTTACTAATCATGTACGTAGATCTGTATCTTTCTTAACTTATAACTTAATTTGTTTAATTAAAACCAAATTTCTCATAGCTTGTACATGTGTTCGTCTGATTTTTTTCACCTGAAATCATATTTCAAGCCTTTCTGTGAGAAAAGAACAAAAGTCAAAATTTCACTAGATGCCAAAAAGATAACATCAAATTAATTAATTACAAAATCATCACTTGATCGATCATGGAAGCTTCATTTAATTTTTAGTCTTGCATTGTGAAATCAATTTATAAATATGTACAGTTTTTTTTCTTTTTCAATGAGTTAAATAAAAAAGCCATATAATTTTAATTGAAGCATTTAAAGAATTAAATTTAAAGCGCATGAAAAGTAAAATTAACTTTCCTTGTTAGTAACCCTTCGAAGGTTGGAAACGCAAGAAAAGATTTTGGTTCCTTCTGTGGTGTTTCTGTAGGCTAAAATTTATGGTAAGTATTCACAGGTTCGTCTTTTCACTCGCACACAACAAAGACTGCAACTTTGTACATGTATTTTCTTTCACTATAGTCATAGTCTTTATACATATATAACAATAACAAGCAACGAACACCATGTTACCCTTCACTAGTGCGTGTATATATATAGCAAACCCCACCTTAGCTTCCCTCCATTAGTACTCCTTTCTTTTTCTTGATTTTTCACTCTCGACACAAGCCCTTCAGTGTTAGGTCACTTGTGCATATCACATCTTTCATACTATATTTCACATAAGGTGTTTGGGGATGGACATGGAAACTCAAGATGATTTCATGGGATCTAATGATCTTACTCAGATCGTTAAAGGCAAACGCACCAAGCGTCAAAGGTCACCGCCGCCATATAAGGTGGTGACCTCTAGCTCATCGAGTGGTTATGGTGGTGGTGGAGGAGGAGGAGAAAGAGGAGTTCGTATAGAGGAGTATGGTTCAATTTACTCCCCTACAACTTCTAGTGAGGTTTGTGAGAGCACAGAAGAAGAGGAAGATATGGCTAATTGCTTGATTCTACTAGCACAAGGTGACGTCCGTCCAAAGCAAATTCATGGAAACAAAGGTAGTAAAGTGGAGAAATTTAGTACCGGAAAATTCTCTGATATGTCCTCCCCAACTATTAACAAGGCCGGTTTCTTTGTATACGAGTGCAAAACTTGCAACCGTAGTTTCCCATCATTCCAAGCATTAGGTGGGCATAGAGCCAGTCACAAAAAGTCTAAGGCCACAGTACTGGAAGAGAACAAGGGTCTTGTGGTGGCATCAATGGAGGATCTTAACGGTTGTCAATTGAATAAAAGCCCTGATCCTTCTCTTTCTCTCCAAACAGCTCACGACAACAATAACGTCAACAAGGGTTTTCAGGCGAACAAGGCTAAGATTCACGAGTGCTCAATTTGTGGCTCGGAGTTCATGTCTGGCCAAGCCCTTGGTGGTCACATGAGAAGGCACAGGGCTAACACAGGCGGCAACCAAGCGGGCACGATCAGTACTGATTCATCAAGTGCTACCATCGAGTCTAATATTCATGGTGATCATCATCATCATCAGATCAAGCCAAGAAATATTTTGGCTTTGGATCTTAATCTGCCAGCTCCGGAGGATGATCATCACCTTCGCGAATCCAAGTTTCAATTCACGTCAGCACAACAAGCTCTTGTGTTCTCCGCCCCAGCCTTGGTGGATTGCCATTACTAGAAAAATACTTTAAAGATCCATAGTGATCAATGTGAATTATTTTCATTTTAATGACCATTGCTTCTATAATTTACTATAATTCATTACCATATATCCAAATTCTTTCAATTCTTTCCTGTTTAGTTTTTGTTGTGTTACCATTAACTAATTAAGTTTAATTTTGTTGACATATTGTTTCTCAATTTGATCATCTACTTGTTGAAGTTTGAATACTTTGAGTAAGTAAGTGGTTAGTGTTCATGGTTGCCTTTCATTCACGAAAAGTGAGTGATGGAGGCATCTTTAATTATCTTTTTCTCTTTATTTTTAACAATCTTTTAAAATAATTTTTTTGGGTTCTTTCTAAGTGGGAGAGCCATATGTAACCCTCTAGAGAGAGAAAAAAAAAAAAAGAAAGGGAAAGACACGAAAGAGCATGACTAGGGTTTGGCACACCACCAGTACCACAACCAAAAGTCGTGGATTAGGTTCTCCCAATACGTGCATTTTTTTTTCTTTTGTTGCAATAAAGTCTCAAGGAAAAAAAAAAAAAAACCTCGAGGTTTAGTTTGATTTCATACATGGAAATACTCTTCATATTATCATCTACAATTTGAATTTGAAAAATTGTAAAAAAGTAAAATAAATAAACATAAAATATATATGGTTAATCCATCTATGTAAACGTAGATAGTCTGTTAAAAATCCTATTGGAAAAAGACTTATTCTCCAAATGTATATCCTTACCAATTAAGTAAAAATAAAAAAGTACGAATTGTTAAATAATTGACAGAATAAATGGATTGCAAATGAGTTGGTAACAGTCCTTGCCACATGAATCCACCTGTATTTCCTATTTGTTTATTTTGTCTATATATAAATTGTCCACCTCATACTTTTAGTTCTTTCGCCTGCTCGTTACACCTAATTAACCAACTGCATCGATCATACCTTACTTTGTAAGTCACTTAGTTGGGATAATCCTATGGGCCATGCTGTCCATGCCAACGTCTTTGATGTTTCCAAGAAAGATACACTAAACTCATGTATGCCACAGCTTGTGGATATACTCTTACCGTCGTTACATGAGGTCCATAGGCCATAGCTAGCATATTTATTGCCACCCACAATTCTTCATTCTTGTCCATATGTGCCAAGCTTGGTCGATATACCATATGTTAAAAACAATATTGTCATATTCTAACATACATAACATGTTAGTGTATATATCCTTGACGATTTAATTGAAGATTACCTTTTAACAGCAACAACATTTTGGATTTAAAATGATATTGTGATATTTTTTCTCTCTTTTTTTTTTAATGTAAAAAAGGTTTCAAATTAATTTTTTAATATGCTTTTTTCTTTTTCTTGATATATATTCTAGAAGAGTTAATGTAATTAAACTCTTAAATTATTAATGCTATTGTTTTGTTTGCAACCAGTTTGATAGTAAACCCTATGAATTTTCCAAAGACATATTTAATGAAATTGAAATTGAGGAATGCTTCTATATTTAAATCTAAAACACGCGCACGCGCATGCGCACGCGCGCATACATATATATATATATATATATTCTTAATTTTATATATTTTTAATTAGAGATCTTTCTTTTGTATGTTAAGAAGTAATATATTCTTGCTATGATTTCAAACGAGTTTGAGAATGGATTTGGAATTTCAGGTCCCTCAACCTCGTTCAGGTTTTACGATGGACATTCGTAAGTCCGATTCACCATTTATATCTATTTTTTAATTGAGGTAAATTACCTCATTAACCTTTACAATCAGTATTGTATAAAAAACATTATAGGAATTAATTATTTCAAAACTTTGGCACAGTTTAACAAAACTTCCTTTAGATTTAATAATATGTTTCAAAAAATTTTATTCTTTTGCGCATATATTAGTTAATTTAATTATTTTGAGTCTTTGCTATTTCTAGTAGTTGCTAAAAAATATTTTTTTGAAAAAAAAATTCAATAATCAATTAGGAAACTATCAGATAATTTTTTTAAAAAAACTAAATTATTCGTCAATATATACATATATGTATACATATATGAACATTCTGAAACAACAGAACAAATTATGGAAAATTTAATGAATTATTAATAGATATAATAGCACTATAACATGGGACATAATTCATTGAATTTGAAATCTGGATCATTTATTATTATCTTGTTTATTAAGTGACTCGTTATTAAGAGAATTTTGTGGTACGCACCTTTGAGATATATATATATATATTTCCAAATTATGAAATTATCTAGAAGATTAGAGAAAATAGATATTAGCCTAGTAACAAAAGTAAGCATATTGTACTGAGGGATGCATTAGTAGACTCACTTCACACTCACATATACAGAATTAGTAGACTCACTCCACACTAACCAGTACAGAATTTGTTGCGTGCACGTTTTAGTGAATGTTGAGTAAGCCAAGCATGTGGATACATGCATTGCGTGAGATTTCTAAATACATAGGAATCAATTTAAACATTGGCACAATGTGTCATCCTCTCATATATAATACTTTCTCAATATAAATATAAATGATAAATGGTTTCGTATCTTTGCTTAACTTTAAATTATTAAAAAAAATTAGTTCCTCCAATTTTTAATTTCAAATTAGATCTCTCTTCGATCATTTTTTATTTGAAATTAAATCTTTATGCTACATTTTCATCAATTCTAAGATATAATGCTAATATTTTATAAGCTATTAAAGAATATCTTTAATAAAAAAAAAAGCAAGTTTTGGAAAAAAAAAACCAAAAATAAAATATCCATAAGTTCCGGCACATTTTAGTCGTTAGAGAAGCTAAAAAATAAATCACATGCAAGTCACGTATTCTTTTATTATTAAAATTGACATAAATTTAATAGAAGGTTCCAAAAAATAGTTAGAAGAAGGTCTTATTTGAAATTAAAAATTGAAGAATTGATACTCTAATAACTTAAAGTTTAGAGAAGGTTTAGGCTATTTAACCAAATATAAATAACCTCTTAGAGTTCATCTCGAGGTTAGAAAGTTTTGTTTCTTTATTTGATTTTATGAGTTCAAATCTTCAGATCACATCTAAAAATATTTATGAGCACACTATGATAACATGAGGGATGCACTTTTAAAATCTGCTCGAATTTTTTTTTTAAAAATTTTAGTTGATATATAAATTAATTAAAAAAATCCTTATTGTTGAATGAAAAATATAAATATAAATAAAATATTCCTGTACGTATGTGTTATGTTCTCAAAACAAAAGGTTAGGCTAAGTAGCTTCTTCCAATTATAAAGGATTGCTTTCATCAAAACAACTTGAAGAGTTATTAGTATTCTTAATTATTGTTACGAGGCTTGCATAATTTTTTTTATTTACTTTTTACCCAAATATCTTGGTGAGGAGTTAGAGTATTCTTAATAACCAATGCAACACATTGTTTCAAAATTTAAATGAAGTTGCAAGAAATAAAGTGAAAAATTTTTCTTCTATAAAAATATTGTTGAGAGAAATATATTAATATATAGCTTTTGTTTGTAGCTCTGCACTTATTTTATCATAAATAATAAATTATTTATAATAACTTGAAGTAGTCCCAAACATGCATACACCACCAGTCCGAGTCCGAGTCCACTACCATTTGCTCTCGGCCATAGAGACATAACATAAATAGATAAGGTGCTAGACACTAAGGTGTTGTTTGATAAAACTAAAAATTAAGTGCTCGAATCTATTAAGTACTCGAATTTTAAGTGATGAATCTATTAAGTATTGAATATGTTCCCGACAAGTCTGTTTGGTATTTATTGAAAATTAAGTACTAAATATAATAAGCATGTTTGAAGATGATAAAATATATATGATATTTTTTAAGATTTTAGTTTGAACATATGTATCCGATTATATTACTCTTATTGTTTAAAATTTATTTTTTTCAATTATTTTTTTCTTACTAAAATTCTCATCAAATTAATTTTTGATATATAATTTTATTTGTTAATAAATTTGATTTTTTAATATATGAATTTTGGAATAAAATTTTATAACGTCGATGTTTTATTTTTTAAAAATATATTATTATAATTTATATAATGAATTATTTTTATGCTTTTCAAATGAGTATTTTATTTTCAAAATATATTATTATAATTATAAATTCGATATTATATATATATATATATATATATATATATACAGAGAGAGAGAGAGAGATGAGAGTATGTTTTAGATAGTTTGACTTAATCGGATAAGTTAAAAATTTTAACTTATCCGATTAAGTAGATTTTAATTAAACTTAAAATTTTAAAATGAGATCATTTAAGTTATCAAACAATATTTTTATATTAAGTAGTACAACTTAATTTTTTAAGCTACTTAATTAGGTTATCAAACATCCCCTAAATGTTTGTACTTTTATCAATTGAATGCTTTTAATTTTATATGCCAACAAATGTTGATTTGACATCCTAACGTTAGGGGCCCTATCTAATAAAGTCAAATAAAATTACAAATTAATTAAACCAACAAAATCATAAATAAGAATCTATTCAAGTCAAAAGAAATTAATTAAGAATCAAAGGAAATGTCTAAGAAATAAACTCTTAACCCCCAAATTGGTGTATATTTAATGGAATCCAATAGAAGCATTTTTTTACACTAAGACGAAAGTGAAAATAGATATTATCAAGGAAGGAGTAAATTATAAATTAGTCTATTTAATTTTTCAAAACAAAAAACTAATTATTTAATATTATTTTATTTTTAAAAAATCATCTTGTCTTGTTATCCTTCCATATTGTTCACTTATTATTAAAAAAAAAAACAGAAAAAAAGATTAAGTTATAATAAAAAATTAAAATATAATTTTTTCTTAAACAAGAGAATGAAGAAGGCGAGACCTTAGTATTGTACCTAAATTTATTTTGGACCTAGACTCAATAAATAAAACAGGAAAGATGGATAATTTTTTTAATTAAGCCTAACCAATCAATTCAAGTAAAGTCTGCTAGAGTTGTTTTCGAAACCAATGAAAGATGGACTCTCAACAAATAAAAACGGGATAAAATGGGGGAAAATAACCATAAACAAATAATGTACATTTAGTTAAAGAATAAAAACAGTCCATTAGAAATAAAAGCACCATCCAAGCTGTTAATAGATAAAACCTATCAAGTTTTTTTAATGAATTCTTCTTATTCTTTCTTGATTTAACTTATTTAAAAGTCCACTAAATTTGTTCAATTAAAGAAAAGCCATTTTCATCACATTAAGCCCAACCAATCAATTCAAGTAAAGCTACCGGAATTCTCTCCGAAACCAACAAAGGATAGACTCTCAACAAACAAGAAGGGAATAAAAACATGAGAAAAATCCTATTTTAAAGGGGAAAATAACAATCAACAAATAATGTACATGTAGTTGAAGAATAATAGAATTCTAGTAACAATAAAAGCAAGATCTAGACATTTAATGGATAAAACCTATCAAGTTTTTTAATGGATTCTTCTTATTCTTTCTTGATTTAATTTATTTAAAAGTCCACTAAATTTTTTCTATTAGAGAAAAGCCATTTTCAGAACATTAAGCCCAACCAATCAATTCAAGTAAAGCTGCTAGAGTTCTCTCCGAAACCAACAAAAGATGGACGTTTGACAAACAAAAACTAGATAAAAATATGAGAAAAATCCTATTCTAAAGGGGAAAAATAACTATCATCAAATAATGTACATGTAGTTAAAGAATATCGAATTCTAGTAACAATAAAAGCACGATCCAAACGAGTTAATGAATAAAACCTATCAAGTTTTTTAATGAATTCTTCTTATTCTTTCTTGAGTTAATTTATTATTTAAAATTTTAATGAAATTGGTCTATTAAAAAAAAGCCATTTTAAGCACATTAAGCCCAACCAATCAATTCAAATAAAGTTGCTAGAGTTCTCTCCGAAACCAACAAAATATGGGCTCTCAACAAACAAAAACTAAATAAAAATGTGAGAAAAATCCTATTCTAAAGGGGAAAAATAACCATCAACAAATAGTGTACATGTAGTTAAAGAATAACAAAATTCTAATAGTAATAAAAAGCACGATCCAAATAGTTAATTGATAAACCCTATCAAGTTTTTTAATAGATTCTTCTTATTCTTTCTTGATTTAATTTATTTAAAAGTCCATTGAATTCATTCTATTAAAGAAAAGTCATTTTCAGCACATTCAACCTGACCAATCAATTCAAGTAAAGTTGCTTGGAGTTCTCTCCGAAACCAACGAAAGATTGACTCTCAACAAATAAACACTAGATAAAAATGTGAGAAAAATCCAATTCTAAAGGGAAAATTAACAATCAACAAATAATGTACATGTAATTAAAGAATAACCGAATTTTAGTAGCAATAAAAGCACGATCTAGACAATTAGAAAAAATATGAGACGTTGGATTACAAGAACAACAGAGCATGACACTACAATGTAAGAAAAAAAAGAGAAGGAACTAATGCATTACAATGCAAGAAAAGAAGAACATGTAGCATTACAACATGCATAAAAAAGAGTGGCCCATACTGGAGGTCATGTATGGAGGAGCAAAAAACTTATAAATAATGGTTGCAATCGACGAGAAATGCACAACAATATAACACACAAACATAGTCTTGCAAATTCTAAAAAGCTTAATAAGCACTTTTACAAGTTTTACACTTGAAACTTGTTAGCTAGTAGGCAATAATTTGTAGGTCGATAGTTAGTTTTTGATCTTCTATTCATATTCGCAATCATCATCATATATAATTCCTTCAATATTTATAGGTCTTTTTTTTACTATAAATTCATTCAATTGAATATTATAAAGGTTTTAGCATTGCATTATAAAGATTTCTAGTTCATAATTGTTAGGTTTTCATTCATATCGCAACCTCGCTATTCTCGGTGTTTTGATTGTTTAACTTCTTAGTTTTTTATTTATTTAATCCTATTGTTTTGATTACATATTAGATTAGGGAGTTTGACTTTTACCTTAAATTATTTTTACAATATATTGTCTCTATAATCCTATAATCCAATCAGTTTGAAAGATTGTAATTTTGTCGTAATAGGTTTCTAAACCTATTGTAGTTTGTTTAATTCATTTCAATTTAGTTTGGGTTCCTTGTTTGTCCTTATATAATAGGACAATTTTTCAATCTATTCTTAAAAAAACTATCTCCGATCCGTCCTTATAATATGTCCTGGTTTCTAATCTATCTTCCGACCAAAATTTCGATAATTGATCATAAATTAAACATGTGCTTTGCATATGATACTTGATTTGTCAAAATTACCCTCATTTGGAATTATATGATATTTGTCAAGTTGTTTTGAATTCTTTATTTAACTTTCATCTCACACACTTGTAATACATATCTTTTGATGAAACAAAACTAGTCTCTACATCTTCACCCTATTATTTTCGAATTTAAACTCTTGAAAATGTTAACCTAAAAAAATCAAATGTCTTTCCATAAAAAAAAAAAAACCAAACCCTTCACATTCCACTTGTCTTTTTGTCATCATCTTCTTTGCAATACAAGACTAAAAGTTCTTAGTTTAATTTGTTTCGATCTGGATGAAGAAGTATTGAACTAAGTAAGGTACAACTTTAATTCTTAACTTAATATTTAAATTAGCTTAAGTAACCTCCTCTATATTATGAAAATTTCTTTTAGTTAAAATTTTTAGGTTCATAAATTGAAATTGTTACTTGGGTTTTGTCAATTCTGTCTCTGCAAAATATGACACTCTACTAAGTCCTGCTATTTTCACTTGATTGTATTAATTTTAGATGTTTGGGAGTTTTGATAGTATTTATGACTCGATTATTGATTTTTAAATTTTATTAATTTTAGGACAATTTTTTTAGGTTTGCTCACACAAAGATTCTATTTTGTTTGTAAAAATAAAAAGCCTAATGAGTTGTAGTATAAGGGTCGTTATTTGTTTTTGACAATATTATGTTATGTGTTTGTTTTGATTGAATTGTTGCTTGGTTTTGTTAAATCTAACTCGAAATATGTTAGGTTTTTTTATTATTTTTTTAATTTGATGTTTATATTTATTGATATTTTTGCATATCATTTTAAAGAATTTTGTTTTATGTATTGGTGATAGGTTGTGTTGTGTGATTATAATTTTTTTTATTGTAATATTGTTGTTAATTATTGGGATATAGTTTGGTTCTTTTTACGGTATGAAAAATGCATGGAGACCAATATATGAAATTCATTTTGAGGGTCGGATTATTAAACGAATGGGATTAGGTATTATGTTAGTGGAGATGTAAGTACTATTAATATAATAAATATTGATTTATTTAGCTTATTTGATACCGAATCTAAATGTAAATGGTTTGCTTGGTGTGTACGATATAGATATGCTATTTATTATGTTATGCCTGGAATTCTTGGTTTGGTTTTGCTTAAAAATAATAATCGAGTCATTAAATTGGTTGAAATATGCAAAAGTTATGAGCCAAGTAATATGAATTTTTATGTTAAGTACAATTCTAAAAGACGTAGCTATGAAGCGTTGGATGCGTTGGTTAGAGAAAACAATAATGCCCTCTTACCGAGTAATAAATAATGGTTGTGGTAATATTAGAGATAATGTTAGCTTTGTTGGCAATGGTGTACCTACTGCTAGTTATGGCCATAATGTTGCTAAAAATGTGATTGCTTATGAAGTTTGAGTTGTTTATGATATTAAATTAGATAACTATACTCGATTGTTACGTAGATGATGATTTTGATGGATTTGAGGTTGAAGGACCTTTAATGAATGAAGATGCTGATGTAGAGGATAATGATTGTAATGAAGAAAATGATGTTGTTGATGTTAATTATCGGAATAAAAGAAATATGGATTGTTGTTCTCTAGAAAAAGGAGATTAAGGTTGAAAGATCTGCTGATGAGTCCGATGAGGAGGATTTGTTTGATATTTAAGTAGTACATAGGGATTTTGAACAAAGAATAATAGAATTATTAGGTAGAATATTAGGGAGGCTATAAATGAAGTAAATGGAGATAAAATTGAGTTTGATGTTGGAAGGAGTGATAAATTGGAGTCCTAAAAAGATTTTAAAGATGAAGTCAATGGTGTTAGAAGGGAAAGATTTGAAGAATTTGACATTGAAATTGATATGGTTAATCTTTATTTTAAGATAGGATTAAAATTTGCTAATAGAGATGTATTTAAGAATTCCTTAAAAATATTTCCTATTAAATCGAGTAGGAGTTTTAGGTATCTTAAGGATGATTTGGTGAGAGTCGTTGTTGAATGTAAATTAAAGTATGGATGGAGAATTCATGCTCGCTAAAGTATCTAGTGAAGAGACATTTTAAGTTAAGACTTATAAGAGAAAATATAATTATGGCTTACAATTCAAAAAATAGAAATGCTAGACAAAAATGGTTAAACGAGACTTATAGAGAGCATTTCGAAGATGATCTAAACTGGAAATTAAGTGCATTCATGTCCGATGTGAGCATGGATTTTAAAATTATAATATCTAAAGCTACCGCTTTTAAAGTAAGAAAACTAACAATGTAAAAAATGTGTGGAGATCATAAAAATATTATTTTAAGCTATGAGACTATGCATAAATAGTTCAAGATACTAATAATGAAAGTTACTTTAAAATTGAGGAAATTTCACCAACATTAGGGTTAAACCTTGTGTTTAAGAGGTTCTTTGTTTGCTTAATTAGGCGGATGAAGGGAGTAGCTACTTATCGACCTTTAATTGGTATTGACGAGCTTTCCTCAAAGGTCGCTATGGTGGATAGATTTTATGTGCAATAGGCTATGATGCAAATGATAATTTCTATCCCATTGTAATGACTCGTTGTCTAACGGAAGAACAAAATAAACTAGATCCGGTTTATGTAGCATTTATTCACTATTATTGGCTTTACAAAACAAGCATCATTAGGTAATCATGTTAGATAGAAAAAAGGTAATCGTTGACATTATTATTTATTCATATACAAATATAAATAATTTATTTTTTGAATATCAATTAGATTGAATGTTAATTGCATATATTAATAGAGATATTAAAAGATCATTTTTCTTATCTTGTCACATTGATATTGTGTGAGGTATCTTTATGTCAATTTTAAAAACAAGGGACACAAAGGAAAATATCTCAAAGATTTTTTATGGAAGGTAGCCATAACTTATATTGAAAGAGAATACAAAAAATAATGGATGATATGAAGAAGTACAAAATTGCTTATGCATATCCGCAAAATGTTGATCCTAACACATGATACGGATATAAATTTGATCCTAGAAGTAAGACTAATTTGATTATGAATTATCCGTGTGAAATTTTTAATGCTTACATTGTTGACTCTAAGAAGCAACCAATTACGAATATGTTAGATGAAATCGGGACTAAACTTATGGATAGATGCCAATGGAAGAGAGAAGGTATTCAAGGTTATACAAAAAATCTATCCAAAGATTCTTAAGAAGCTTGAGAATTTAAAGATGTGGATACCAAACTATAGGTCAATTTGTGCTGGAAATCGAGTATAACAAGTAAATTCAGAATAAGATTTGAATAAAAGAACATGTGTTTAGATGAAATAGGACTAACAAGAATCTCATATGAGCATGCAATCTTAATATGATTCGGTGACGACCTAAAGACTTTATTGATGATTGTTGTTCAAAAGAAAGGTGGTTTGAGGCATATGAACCAATTATCTATCATATGGGAAGTGAGGAGCAATGGTTTGAAATTGAGTAAAAGAAAATAAATGCTCAAAATGTAGGCGGAATGGTCATAACATAAAAAAATGCCCTATACCTATCATTCCAAAGTCCGCAAGAACTAAACCAAGAGGTGTTACCAAAGTTAGATCTTTAAGTTTGAGAGTCTGGATAACTTTGATCTTCAACATAAAGAGATAAAATAGTTGCTACACAAGCTAGACCTTCATAAACTCTAGTAAAATCTGTACCAAACCTCTAAAGTCTTTAGATTTTTTTTTACTATTGTGTTTTTTTTAGTAAAGCTGATTTGTTTGTGAATGATATACCTTTGTATATATCATAATCATGTTGCATATCAGGCTATGGATACACCTCAACCTATTATAATGCCAAGATTTGTTAATGATGATGTGAGTGTTGGAATTGTATATGAAGAAGTTAGTATTCATAGTAATGTTTATGAATGTTTTATATAAGTATAAGCATATGGGTGTTAAAAATTTGTATTTGATTTACAGAATAATGGTCTATTTGAAGGAGGTAAAGGCAAGGGTAGGGGCAAAGGTAGAGGCAAATTAAGATAGAAGCATACGAGAAATTAGGGTTGAGAAATCAAGCTTTTATGTTATATTTTGACCTAATGTTTTGTATGAAAATAAATAAATTTTTATAGTTAGATGTATTTGTAATTACATAGATAGAAAACTTTTACTATGCTTATGTTATTTTAAAACTATATGTATGTTGTTGTGGACCATATTATTTAGAAACTATATGGACCACTTGGTCTAGATAATTTATACGAAGTTGTTTTGTCGAATTGTCCGTACTTGTTACTTGTACATTAAGTGGAAAATGCATTATTTTGAAGAATTAAAAGTTGTGCGGGTTCATGTCTTGAGATGGGTCATTAATTCAAAAGACATGAAATTATTGAGATGGTTTATGAAATAGAAAATGTATGGATAGGTAGATGGGTCATTAATTGTTATTTATCTTTGTTTAAATTCTTCAATTAATTCCTTCTCATTTATACATGTATCTTAATATGAGATGAGTCATAGCTTTTCCTTCTCATTTATGTGATTATTTCACCATGTTCATATAGCTAATATATTAGTTAAATTAGTTAAAGACTTTACCCAAGTTCCATATTGTAGAAATTGCATGCAAACAAGGGAAATAAAGTAGACATGCCAATACACCAACGGTCATACTTTTTCATCATCTACAAAGACAAAGTTTATACAAAAATTTCCACAAAAAATCATCATCCACAAAGACAAAAAAAAGGATGAACATAGACAAATTTCAACAATATAAAACATAAATTTCTTTCAGCTTGATATTTAAATTTTTTTCATTACATTTACCATTCATTCTTTAAAGACTAAATAGAGACAAATTCCGCTACTACTTAACCCGATTAAGACTAACCAAAGAGTTATCGTAAATCTTCTACAATTTATCTACAAAATCCAGTTAAGACTAAACAAAGACTTGTTGTAAATCTACTAAACTTTACCCAAACAACACAAAAAAAAAAAAAAAATACCTAACATTTGAAATCCATTATAATTCATTTGAAACCTTTCAACAACATCCATATACCAACCAACCAAGTAACAACAAACAAACACCATGTCATAATCAGACCTTTTTTCACACATTCTACATTTGAAACCCTTAATTTCATTCTTTTTCTCAAGCATATCTATTATTCTAAAAAGCTTGGGTAGTGCACGTTGAGCATGAACTCACAATTTCAAATCAAAAAATTGAAAATACCAACAAAAAGCCTTTGAAGTTCTATAATTTGGATAGCTCGAAGAACCTCCTCTTACAATTTTTTTTCCTTATCGTCTTCAAAGGGGTTCAATGTCTATATCATAATAATAAGTTTGCATGTTACGTGTCCTTCGATTAGAAGTTGTCAAACTGTCGCTCGACAAGTATCATTGTATTTTTCCTTCAAAATTGATTTTTTACTTCAAAGAAATAAAAGAGAAAAAGATTATAGTTAGGGTTTTAATGTTAAATTTGAACAAACAAAGACATGATTTGAATAGAACAATAGAGGATGCAAAATATTAGAGAAGGAATAGATACATATTTGTAATTAGGGTTCCAAATTTAGGGAAGAAGAAGGAATATAAGCTGGGGTTGGAAAGATGAAGACATTGGAACAAAAATGAATCCAATGTTTGCAAAAAATGGTTGATTATCTCGTTTTCTCAAAAGATTGTGGAATGCGATGGAATACAAAGAAATACGAAGGGTTTTGTTTTTTACAGAGAGACGTTTGATTTCTTTGGTTAACATTTTCAACAGTTTTAATTCTAAAAATAAGAGAGAGAATAAATAGATATTATTTTTATTTTATCAAAAGATGTATTACAAGTGTGTGAGATGAGAGTTAAAAAAAGAATCCAAAGTCGGTTGGCAAATATCATATAATTGTATATGAGGGTCTTTTTGACAAATCGGGTATCATATGCAAAGCACATGTTTAATTTCTGATCAATTGCAAAAAATTTTAGTTAGATGGATAGATTAAAAATTAGGAAATTATAAGATTAAATCGAAGATGTCTTTTTTAGAGATAGATTGGAAAATTACCCCATTACATAAAAACAAATGAGGGTATTAATCCATTTAGTTTCTTCATAACATAAAACTCTAAAAATATCATTAGGATTAGTCGTAGTTTACATTTATAAGTTAATTTGATTCATCTACCTATAAGATTAAGAGATTGATTGTCTTGTAGAATACATCTCAACCAACGTTCCTTTTTTTGTTATAAAGTTTTTTTTAGTCGAGGTCCATGCAAAAAACCTACAACACTTAATACATCAAAAAGACAAAAACATGGAGAGTAGCTTAGAAACCATAAACAAAATAGAAGCCTCATGGAACTATAGAATTCTAGTAGTAGGATATTTAACCTAGCATCTATAACACAATCATAGGCACATAAAACATGGAACTCTTGGAACCCCTAAATTTGTTTGATAGTTAGGTAAATTAGGTTTCTTTCTTATGGGGATTGGATACTGTTACTAGTCACCAACATAAGCAAATGAACAAAATACAACACATTAATCTAGAAAACTAACAACAAAAAAAACCAAAATTAGAGCTAAACAACTAAATAAATGGTTCTCATAACTATCAATTTACCTACAACATGAACAAAGTTATTTATTTCTTCAATATAAGCAAAAATGATTTTTTGTGAGGATAACATACATAACGAGCTTGAATTTCTAAGGATAAGAGATAAGATTATTTAACTAACAAATTATATTTGAAGATTCAATTTCAAATATAATGCAAGAGTTCTCTAGATTAGCTTTGGATGTGCTTACTTAAAAAAACCTTTAAAATGACACATAATTCTACTTCATTTGACTCCATAAAACTTACATATTGGATTTTTGCCAAGAGCCAAACGAAGCCTTAATAAGGCTTTAATTGCAATGTTGAAAAGGAATGATGATAGAGTAACGCTTGATGGATTCCTCTTGACATACAATTTAGCTGAGAGGAGAAATTAATAAAAACTAAGAGTTTGGTCGTAGATAATCCTTGATCAATCCGGGAGAGTCATTTCACCCCAAAACCCATAATGCTTATGACACTCCTAAGAAACAGAATCAAAAGATCTTTATTAGAAACACTAAGATTAAAAGATTTTGAAAATTTATACATTCAAATAAAAAAGAATAATAAAAAAGATAATAAATACATTTAAATAGAAAAAATTCATATAGTAATTATGTAATAATCTCATTGAGGTAAGATATTTCAAACTTTGTTCATCAAAGACATCTTGTAGTGATATATTTAATTAGTTTATTTACTATAGTTTGATTATCATGTGATGCTTGAGTAGCATTCTCTTATGGCTATGAGTTGAAAGTAGTACAAATAAAAACGATATTAATAAATCTTTTCTATTCTATTGTATTTGAAAAAAAAAATAACTTCTTAAAAAACACCGACCTTACAATTAACTATTTTTTTATTCAAAAAAATAATTTATACTTAAAAGCTTAGTCCGATTGATTGGAAAGTTCGCTTCTTATTTTAGAAGAATGAAGAAGAAAATATGGAAGATTGAAATAAGTATAAAGAGGATGAGAAGAGAAGGAGAATATGAAAACCGATCTTTCTTCTTTAACTAAAAAAAAATGAATAACTAACTAACTAAGTCGGCTAACATACTCGACTAACTTTTCTTAACAAACAAACTAACTTCTAACTAATTTTCCTCTTTACATTCCCCCTCGAGATGAACAACGACAAATATGTTGATCATGTTCATCTTGATCAAGAGAAACCGAAACTCCATTAGATGTAAACTTTTAGTAAGGATGTCCGCAATTTATGCTTATGTCGAAATGAACTCTAGCTTGATGACCGATGCCAAGATCTTCTCCCTCACAAAATGACAATCAATCTCTATATTTTTCGTTCTTTCATGAAACTTTGGTTCTTGTAAATATGTAGAGTCGGCATATTATTACAATGTAAAACTATTAGTTGAACATTTGAATGTCTAAAATTTGATAGTAGTGATAGTAACCAAATAATTTCACAAGTTATAGAAGCCATTGATTTATACTCTACATCCGTTGATGATCCGGTCACCAATGATTGTTTCTTTAATTTCCACCTAATAAGTGAATCTCCTAAGAAAATGCGGTTTCTAGTGATCGATTTCCTTATGTTCGGCTAGCTCGCCTAATCACTATTCGAGTAAGCTTTAAGATGTATCTCTAAATCCGATGGAAATAACAAACCCTAACCCGGAGCATTCTTCAAATATCTCAACACTCTATGAGCTACTTGCATGTGTTGTCCTATAGAGCTTATCAAAAAATTGAGATAACACATGTGTTGCATAAGCTATATCAGGTCTAGTAAATGTGAGATACAACGAGCTTTCTAACTAGTTTTTAATATTCGAGTAGAGTCTACCAATTCATTATTCCCTACATTGGATAGCTTACAATTCTGATCCATAGGTGTGGAAATTGGCTTAGAACCATCAAAATACTCCTTTAACTAATCCATAGCGTATTTTTTTTTACGGATTGATATTCCCTTTATTGATCTTGCTACCTTTATGCCAAAGAAATATTTCGGATTGCCTAAGTCTCAACTTAAACTTAGATGTTAGAAACTATTTCAATCTATCAACTTCATAATAAACGAATCTAGCTTATGCTTGGAATCTTGAATTGATATAACTAAAATTACATGTGTTAAGCGTTTGAATAACTGGCTTTATCCTTGGTATTCCTTTCTTATTTTCCTTATTTTATTTTTTTCTCTTATGGTACTCGCTACTACTTTGAAGGCCAACAACATATAAAATTGCTAGCTATAACTATGTCATCTATATAGATAAGCAAAGCAATAAAATAGTCCCTCTTACTTTGTACAAATAAAGAGTGCATTAATGAACTTATAATTCCACTGTTTAAAGGCTTGCTTCAATCCATCTAATGATTTATGTAACCTATAAACCATCTTTGAGTTGGATGAACATCCTTCCTATAAATGATAACCCAAAGGTAGATCCATATAGACAATCTTCAATAAATCACCATTAAGAAAAGCATTACCGATATCTAGTTGCAGTAGATACCGATCAAGAACAATTGCTACTCGCTAATGACTCGACAATTTTGTGCCTTTTAATATGTCCATCGGACTTACAAACCCATTTACGACCAATTGAATGTTGTCCAGTTGGTAAAGGCACTACCTTTCATGTATGAGTTTCCTTTAAAGCATCAATTTGATATTACATAGCCTTTATCCAATGAGTAAATTTCACAGTTTGATGATAAGTTTATGGTTCATGGATGGAAGCTAAAGAATTGTTAAATGTCTTATGAGATGTGGACAAATGAATAGAAGATATATAATGACGGACATGATATGTAGTTCGACATACGGAAGACATTAAATGACCAAGGTTATGTTCATAATCTTTGAAATAGGTAGGTAATGTTGAAGTTCTAGAATTTTTCTCAATGGTGGTACAAATTGATCGAGTAGTTGTGACAATAGGAGTAGATATATGTGAAACTGCAGGTTTACTTTCAGTAGAAGAAGATGATGCAATATTGGATTGATCATCAATTTGATCATGAATATTATCAACATTATCATTATCAGATTGAATAAGAAAAGAATTATGATTTGGAATAGATGATGAATGGGAGATATTGTTATTAGAATAATTGAAGACATTGTCCATAGATGTTATTTTAGAGAAATCAAAGAATGAAACTAATTCTAGTAAAGGGTCAATAGTAGAATTTTGTTTTAAAGATTGTATAGAATAGGGAAAAAAATGTTCATGAAATACAACATCTTTAGAAAAAAATGTAGAATGATTTTAAAGATCATAAATTTTGTATCCTTTTATTCCAATAGAATATCTAATGAAAATACACTCGCCTAGACCATGAATCAAGTTTTTTCTTGTTATGAGAAAGAGTGTAAGCAAAACACAATGATCCAAACACCCCGAAATGATCATAAGTTAGAGATTTACGGAATAGAAACTCATACGGAGACATATTTTGCATGATAGAACTAGAAAGTCTATTAATTATATATGTGGTCGTTAGAATTACATTTCCCCAAAATTTGATATGGAGAGATGCTTGAAATTAAGAGATCCGGCCATAACAAGTAGATGTTGATGTTTCCTTTCCACTACTCGCATTTTGTTATGGCGTTTCAACATAAGATTTTTGATGGATAATACCCTTAGATTGATAAAATTTAGTAAGATTGATTCTAAACACTTATCAAATCTAATTTGAAGAATATTGGAATTAAAATAGATTTTTATTAGATTGTAAAAAATAGGTACAAGATGAGAAACATCGACTTTAGTTCTCATTAAAAATACCCAAGTATTTCTTATGAAATCATCTATAATTATAAGGACATAACGAAACCACCTATAAACCGAAATTGAATATGGACCCTAAATATCTTTATGAACAAGTTCAACGAGCTTAACGAGTGTATCTAACATGAATGAAAAATGGTAATCTTTTCTATTTAGCTTGGGGACAAACAATATAAAGAAAAAATTATTTATAATAAATTTGAGAATGGCATCGCTGTAAAGTTTGAACTTTATCAGTCGAAGTATTTCCTAATCTAAAATGCCACAAATCAAAGGATTTGTCAACAAGATTATTGTTAGAGAATTGTGTTGTGGATGAACAAACAATGGAATTTAAAGATTGAGTATGTACTTTAGATGATAGCAAGAACAAGCTCGAATTGAGTTTAACAAGTCTAGTCATTGTCCGGGAATGAGGTTCCCGAATGAGATAATTATTTCCAATAAAGATCAGTCCAAAGTGTTTAGATATAGTGAGTTTGTTTATTGATATAAGATTATATTTAAAATCAAGAACAAATAGGACATTTGATGAAATCAACTTTAGAAATACTATATAATTACCAATATGTGTAACAACAACTATATTACCATTTGATAATTGCACAAACATGTCATTAACACTATAACAAGAGTCAAACAAATCCAATGAAAAAGCAATGTGATCTGTGGCGCCGGTGTCCACAATCCGGATATGAGTTTTTGAAAAGCTGATTGGATTATGAATGTTACTTGCAACATTGGAAACTAAGTGAGGATTGATAGGTATGGTAGTTGAGGCCGAGGATTAACACCGATGAACTTTACTCATTCGGAAGAACCATGAGTTTTTGATATTGATCTTTAGTCATGGAAATCTATGAATCACCAATGTCTTTCTCCGACTCCATTATTCCGATCACATTGTTAATGATATGCCTAGGTGTAGGATTAGTTGAGTTTGTGAATTTGTTTCTACTAAATTTGAAATTTGCTAAAAAACCAATCAACTTGTAATATCTATACTTAGTATGCCCAATTTTCCCACGGTACTCACATATCATGTCGGTTCTTAATTTCTTCTTCATATTAATCACAGACTACCATATGTTTTTCTATGACATGTTGACATACATTGTGTATAGACCTTTGATTCTCCTCTCTTAAAACTAAGCTATACACTTCATCCATTTACGAACTTGAATACGTGATCTTTCCGCTACATATCAATGAACTTCGAAAACATTCATCTCTACATCCTCCATAAATAAAATGAGATAATGGTCTATAGTTCCTTAATTCCTCTAAAATACCATTCAACTCTATAAAATATTCATCCACGGACTTGTTTCCTTGATAAATATTACATAAGACATTTACGGATTGCAAATTCTTGCATCATCGGACTAAAACCTTTTCTTCAAAGCAATCCATATCTTAGTCGTTGAATCAATACGGAAGACTGTAGACTCAATGGTTGGTGAAATTGATCTCAATAGCCAAGCAACTATGACATTATTGCATCTTACCTAGGCATTGCATAGAGAATCGGTGACTTATGGTTGCTTAATCGAACCATCAACAAAACTAGTTTTGTTTTTGATAAAAAGAGCAAGTAGAAATGATCTGCTCCAAGTTGCATAATTGCTTGATGTGAGTTTGAGTGAAATGATAACTGATCCATGGTGATCGAATGATGCAAGAAAAATGGCAAAGCATGATCTTCCATTGGAGAAATCACAAACTCAATTATTCCTGCTGCCATTAATGATAATGTTAAGATTCAACAAAGAAGAAATGAAAATCTTGAAACAATTGATTGACAAAATCAATTGATTAATGAATCAAATCGATTCGATTGAAAAAGAATGAACTTCAATAGTTCATAAAAACCCTAGAAGATCAAAGGCTCGATACTATTTTAGAAGAATGAAGAAGAAAATATGGAAGACTGCAAGAAGAATAGAGAAGCCGAGAAGAGAAAGAGAATATGGAAACCGATCTTTCTTCCTTAACCCAAAAAAAAATGAATACATTGTTTCTTTTTATACTTAACACAATAACTAACTAAACTCGACTAATTAAACTTATTTAACTAACTAACTAAGTCAGCTAACATACCGATTGACTTTTCTTAACAAACTAACTAACCTCTAATTGATTTTCCTCTTTACATCTTAAGTTATTATTATTTAGGGCTCAAATTTTAAAAAAGATCATAAGAAATATAATGTCTTGTAAATGCATTAGATTGGATATAAATGACTCGCTTAAAACTTGAATTATTCTATGAATAAAGATGAAGCATAATAAAATTTAAATGAGTTGAATGGTGATGAAACTTAATAATTTAAATGGAATGAGATTATCCTTAATTTATATATGAACTTGTCATGCATCAAGATGATATTAAATTTTACTAAAATTAATCAAATGAAGCACGATCACGTACAATATTAGTCGGGCTCGGTTTTTTTCAACAATCTCATATTCCACCCAAAGTGTGACACGTGGACAGTTCCTATGTTGATTCTTGATCTTTAAGGTGTGCTCTCCAACATTCCCATCCGCTGGCTATGAATTAAACTTTAGGCTTTCCAAATTTTTCTTAGGAAATTAAATTCAACGCCAAAGCAAATCTCTACTCCTCCATAGATCAATAATCCTATTACTTAACTACACACAGCATTTTGTTAATAATCTTTTAATAGAAGACAAATTCCTTATGGAGTTGTCATATATATTTGGCATTAGCAGACTTACATTGCCTAGCAAGTCTTCTTCGTAGGAGTACTAATTAATGTTTAAAATTATTTTTAAAAAAAAATCATTAAATTTTTGTGAATGTATTAATCATGGAGTACTAATTAAACTTTAGGCCTTTCCTTCTTGGTGAAACATAGGACTTATATTACGTATGGTTAACAGATTGGGATAGGTCTAATATTATACAATGATCATGGTGGTTATGCAACGCAAATCCTGTGTGCGCAAAGGCGTATGACATATATATATGTGTGTGTGTGTGGGGGGTTCCTTTTGTTATATGCGAAACATATAAATGACTAATGATTTGAAATGTAGAATATTTTACTACTAGTATTTCTACTTGCTCAAGCAACTTGTAGTATTACTTATAAGGAAAAAAAAAAAAAAAAAAAGCAAATTGTAGCGGTCTAAATAAGGGGAGAAACAACACGTTTTTGTACACTAGTTCAATTTTTCAATTTATTTTTTAAAAAAATATCTCTAATCTATTTTTATTATTTGAGCTGATTTTTAATCTATCATTCTCATTAAAAAATTTTGTTAATTTTTAGAAATTAATTTTCATGTTAATCGATATACATCACTTGTACTAAATAATAAAGATGATTTTGTCAATTCACATATTATGTGCAAATTACATACTTAATTTGATCAAAAAAATTTAAAAATTTTAACTAAAATAATAAATTAGAAACCAACGCAAGTAATAAGGACATGTTTGAAGTATTATTTTTTAAGAATATATTGAAAAATTAACTTATTTTATAAGGATATGTGAGGGTATTTAAACTGAAAAAAAAAAAAAAAAAAGCTTTTGCCTACCCTACCTCTCCCCTAATGTTGCAAGGATATATAAATATATTAGCTCTTTTTTTTTATCCTTCGGTATCTTTGTTTTTTTATCTTTCAAGATATTTCAAGTTAGAGGTCCAAATTAATCATTTGATATTCTATCGGATGCATAAAACGAGGATAACTGCCTAAAACCTTTTTTACATGTATAAGAATTCGAATTCGAAATCATTTATTTAATCAACTAGAGTTTTTTTTCACTCAAACTAACTCTCTGAAATATATACATAGCAACTTTGTCCGCATAACATAACTAAGATGCTGGATTTGTGGTTGTGTTTAACCTATGCATAAAAAAAATGTAACTTTCTTTCGATATTGGACATAATCAGAAAGGAACTTTCGTTTTGTTTTTGGAACGGAAGCTCCGTTCTAGCTTTATATGGACAGAGATATATAACTTATGAGTGAGTGGTGTTGCTAAAAAGACACTTAGTCTTTAAATCTGGAAAGGGATAGACTGGGATTTCATATCAATAATAAAATAAACAAATAAAGTTATCCTTTAGTTTGGGTTTGTTGTACATCCTCCATTTAAGTCTATTCATAAAAATATTTTATGTTCTGAAGCCATATAATTAACAAAAAAATTCCTCTATACATCTATTATATATCTATAAGTATGAAAAGCGTAATATTCTTTATTAGTGTTTATCCAATCTATTTTTTACACGAATTATATATGGTATGTTTGACCCAGCTGCAGTTATACACAGGGTAGAAATGTTCGGTAAAAACGTTACTTTTAAAGTAAGTAAAAAACTACTTGTGAAAGAAGTAATATCTTCCTTTATTAATTTATCTTATAATTAACGAAAAGAGATGCTTTATTTGAAATTACACTAGAGCTACACGTAATAAAATCACTTAATAATATAATATAAATTGACTTTGATTTAAATTTTGATCATAGTTGAAGTTAGAAATTGGATATATTTAGGGGAAAAAATCCATTTTCTATTGGGTGCCTCAAAATCTGACGAATCTGTTAATTAAAGCAAAAATCGATACAGTTGAGTAATTAATTGTTAAGGTTTTGTTCTTTAGAAAAAAAGAATGGAATAATGCATGAATAAGTTTTCTTCTACTACATTAATCAAAAGATCTATCAAACTTTGAAAAATCAACTCAAATGACATTAATATAAAGCCTATCAACTGGGTTAATTTAGAAGAAAAAATAAAGGTATATGAGTGAATTTGATTGAATAGTATTCACAAGATTGAGAAGGGCAACAATGATTTATTATTATTTTTTTTTAAGTACAAAGGGGAGAATGAAAAAAAAAAACTATAAACTTTCAAAACAAAGATACGAAAAACATCTCCAAAAAGACAAAATTATGATTGAAGTTTTGTGTCATATATATGTGCTTGCACCAAATTTATCACGACATTTAATGGTTTGTAAATTTGAATTTTAATCTATTATTTTTATTTTTATCAATGGAAAGTAATTAAGTCCATAATTATATAAGAAAGTTTGGATTTATAAAAAATTTTAGATGACGTTTTTCATTCCCCAAATATAACTTCTTCTTTTTTTCAGGATTCACTCTTTGAGAAAAGTGGTTTTCGAGAAAGAGAATCGGGAATTTAGAATTTTTGTGTTTGCTCTTAACAGTACAGGACTCTTAGGAAAATATCGGTTTTATGTTTGCTGCTTCCTTAAGAATTCTAAAAATATTTGAAGTGAATTACCGTATTATCTTTTGTTATTATTATGATAAAAAATAATAAAAATAATTTTCCTGATGATTTACTCTTTTGTAGGATTTTGATTATTTTCTTTTTATGTCTAGTCATGTAAAATTATAATAAATTAACTTTAGGATATTTATGGAATATTTTGTAAATTAATACTGATGATATATATGTTACAATGAATTTTATTTTTCTATCACTTGAAAAAAGATAAGATTTCTTAAGTTAAATTAAGGAAAGCGAGGGGGAAAAAAAGGATTTCTATGTAAAAATAAACACAGGAATGTCTAAAAATTCACTTTTCCAGCTCTCTTTTATATCCAATTATATGAATCAAACGCCACTTTCATAGATTATAAGTATAAACTATATATTTTATAACTTATTACCTCTAAAAATTAAATACTTTTCGTGACTATTCAATCATATTCTAATCCTTGTGACTTAAATGTTTTCTTAATACAATCCAAATTCTCCTCTAAAAAATTCAATCATAATCAAACACACTTAAAATCTATTATCTTACTATCCTCATACCTCATAGACTCGTGAGTTGTCGGCGTAATATTGCTACTTCGTAGGCAAATCTTTCTTCTTCTTCTTTTTCATCAAAGGCCATAATATGTGTTATTTATTAGGTTATTTACTACTTATTTATAATTTGCATATCTTAAATTGCAAAAACAAATGTTAGATATTTTCATTTTTTTTAAAAAAAACTTTTATAAAATTTTTGATAGTTTTATATCAATATTCTTATACTTGCGAGTTAGATTTATGTGAATATTCCGTAATTCATGACTAACTATTGAGTTAAATTTAATTCAGTTCAATTCTAAAATAAATAAATAATAATAATAATTCAGTTTATAGGAAGCCCAGTGGACTTCTATTTCTTGTGCAGGACAACCCCCAACAAGAGCCCATGGTGCTAAACCTACTACCTTCCTCAAAGAGGGGGAACACTGGCACCCCACCGTACTACGATTCCTCATCCGTTCCATTCAATCTAATTTCCAAGAAAAAAAAATAATGCATTTAATTTCCATTAAAAAAAAATAATTCTATAGGCTAATTATCCCTGTATTTAGCATTTTGTTATATTTAACATTTCGAGGCTGGAGTTCCACAAGTTGCTGTGGTGTAGTGGTTATCACGTTAGTCTTACACACTAAAGGTCCCCAGTTCGATCCTGGGCAGCAACATAGACATTAATAAGTTTTTTATATTTGGTGATTCCTTTTATATGTTTAAGTTTCAGGATTTATTTGTAAGCACAAAAATTCCATCATTTTGGTTTTCTTTCTTTTATTACTTCCATTTTCTTCATCACTTTATTTTTTTAAAAAAAATAAATCACTGATCCATCTACATTTATATGTTAAGTACATTCTCCTATATGTCGTTTTAAGAAATATTTATATCTTTCTTTCATATACCATTTTGTCATTTTTGGAACAAAACTACCTCCTCATACTATGAATAGAAAATTTTATTTTTTCGATATAAGAAATTAAAAATAATTTTAACAACTTAATAAAATTTGAAAAACCAAGATAGTATAAAAAACTAAAAAGAAATAAAAGGATCTAGTAACATAAAAACTTGAAACATTAAAAAAAAATGGCCCATCTATTCATATCTTTTTCTCACATACCATTTTGTCACTTTTTAGATAAAAATACCCACTCATACTATCAATAGAAAATTTTATTTTTAAGACATTAAAAATTAAAAATTATTTTAAGAACTTAATAAAATTTGAAGAACCAAGATAGTATAAAAATTTTAAAAATCATAAAAAATCTAGAAACATTAAAACTTGAAACATTAAAAAAAAAAATTGAAATGATACATGTATTCATATCTTTCTCTCATGTACCATTTTGTCACTCACCGGATAAAAATGCCCCTTCATACTATTAATATAAAATTTTACTTTTAAGATATAAAAAATTAATTTTAAGAACTTACTAAATTTGAAAAATCAAGATAACATAAAAATATTAAAAATCAGAAGGAAAAAATCTTGAAATATAAAAACTTGAAACATCAAGGAAAAAAAATGAAATGACACACACACACACACACACACATATATATATATATATATATATATGGGAAACTAATAAAAAAATTTAAAAATAAATTGTCTTGCGAAGCTTATTTTATTGGCATAGACATATATCTACTATAAGGCTCTATGGATATGGTTTTACAGTTTTTAGATATTAGAAGTTAGTTTTATTTTTTAAGGTTTTTTTAATATTTTATTTTTTATAGGGATTTCAGGCTTCTCTAAATTTTTGAAAATAATTTTCATTTTATAGTTTTTTTAAAATTTATTTTTTTCTCTTTTTTAGGCTTTTTGAAAATTAATTTTTCTTATGATGGTTTGAGGGACATTTTCGTTTAAAAAGTGACAAATAGACGTAAAAAAATATATTTATATATAAAGAAATATAAGAATGATTTTTTTTTTTTTAATGATCGATGAGAGAATACCCTCAATGCATAACGGTAGATGGATTAATTCACCAAAAAAAAAAAAAAAAAGATTAATTGATCTATCTATCTTTATATATTGAGAGTGCTCTCACATGTATCCTTCCGCCAAATTTTTGGATCAAAATGCACCTGCAACCATCAAAAGGAAAATTTATTTTTCAAAAAGCTAAAAAAAATAAAAATAACGATTTTCGAATATTTTAGAACTTGAAAAGTACAGTATATCTGATAGGTTTATAGCATTTGCCATAGGTTCATAGATAACTGCTTACATTGTATCTTGAAATCGAGGGCTTGCCAATATCAAACTAGCAAAGGGTGGTGATGATGTCGCTCCATGAGTTCATAGTGATACTTTACCCTAGCTCTCACCTGCTCCTTTACAAGAGCCATGGGGCTCGACTACAGCCTTCCTCCAAAAGGGCGACACGGACACCGCTGCGCTAGGATTCCTCATCTCTTCCAGAAAAAAGAATTGCATTTCAATCCTGATCCATAAATCACAACACAAAAATTATTCATTGCTCACGTTATATTTTAGTTTTGTACCAACAATATGAGAAACTGGCCAAGTATGTTGCTGTGGTGTAGTGGTTATCACGTTAGTCTTACACACTAAAGGTCCCCAGTTCGATCCTGGGCAGCAACATAATTATTGCTATCATATGAGGTTTTTCCACTTAAATCTCTCTCTTTTTCGATCATTCATAGGCATTCGGTGAATTTAGTTAGATTTCAAGATACTCTTCGCTTTTGTTTTTTTTAATGTGACTTTTTATTTTATTCTTTTATTCTTTAATTATTTTTCATGTGATTTCTCTAATAACTTTTCCATCAAAATTGACATTTGACAAAAAAAAAAAAAATGTCACCTAACATGATCTATCATAAAAATTCATTGCATGAAAAAAAATTAAATAAAAAAAAATTTCACTCGAATGAAAATGAAAAGCATTATGAAAAACAAAAAGCTAGGTATAAAAACATAAATCTTTTGTAGATAGATAAAAGGTAAAAAGTCACTCTCTCTACACCCTAGAAAGTTAGCCTATGTCATAAAAGCTTGGTTTTAGGGACTACCGTCAATGAGCTCTTGACTTACGAGTAGCCCCCTTTGTCTTCTTTTCTCCTTTTTTTCTTTTTTATTTCTCTTTCTATAATCCTAGATCTCTTAGATCTTTTCCTAGATCCGGTGTTTTTTTAAGTTTTGTGGTTGCCTTGGTAGGTTCTCCAGGTGACCTCTCCACTACCACCTCCCTCATACCCACCATATCTACCTCGGTCTCTCGTTGTGGTCATCGTTTTCCCTCTCCGATAGCCACCACCACTAGCACTTTTGTTAGCTCCAAGTCCGCAGGCCTTCCACATTCGCACTGTCTCTAGCCGCTCCAAACGACGTCGACCCCTACCTCCTCCAACGAATTGCTCGCCTTTGTAGAGTTGGGTTTTAGGCTATTTGGTTTTTATCTCTTATGTTTTTCATTTTAGATTGTTGTTTTGTTTGGTTGTGTTGTACTATCTCTTATTTTTTGATAGTTTTGTTTGTTTTTCACTTGTCGAAAATTTGTTATTTTACCATGGCTCGATTAGTTCGGTTGGTTTTGTCTTGCACTCGTTAAGTTTCAAAAGACCTTTAAGAGCGTGGTTAGTTACACGACTCCATCAATACAACTACAGTCTCTCGTCTCCTCTACAACCTTTAAGTCAAAGGTTCTTCGATGGTCAATGGAACATTTGAGGTCTGCGAATCAAGTCACTCTAATTAGGGTAATTGATTCTATGTCGGATCTTGGTTAGTATAATTTGTATGTTGGGATGTATTTGGCTATTTCATTTTAATTAAATTTCCCTAAATTTCAAAAAAAATAAAAAAACACAAACCTTTTCTCTCTCTTGATCCTCACTTTCTTTTTTCTCCATCATCTCTCTCTCTACCTTGTCTTCTGTCTCAACAGGAACTAATGCTTTGCCTTCAACTATATTTTTATTAGTGGTGATTTCTCCTTCTCCATCACTTTGTTCATCTTCGAATTTTAGGTGGTGTTGAAATTGATATAGATGAAAATCTCTTTTATGGAAAAGAGACGTAAGAGAACGCCCTCGAGCTGAAACTAAATCCATTTTATTTTTTTATCTTGAAATCAAACTTAATTAAATTAGTGGGAACATACAAAAATTGGCCCAAAAAAATTGAGAGATAATAGCAAAGAGATTCTTGACTTGTCAATTTCCTTCTTTTATTGCCTTTTTTTTTTTAGATGTTCCGTAAATAGATTAAATCCAACACCAATCTTCACTAAATGATGAAAAAAGATAGAACCAAATGTCAATTATTTTTTTAAAATCATTCAAGTGAGCCTCGCCATACAAGTGCTTCAATGTAAAGATTTTACAAATAGGTTCCAACAAGCATAAGATTAACACCCATATATACAATAGTAAACCAATTGCATCTAATTGCTAAGCGAGATGAATATCATAAAAAAAAAATTAACATATTAAATAAACTTGTTAATTCATATAAGATCATAAACATCCAAGCACAAAGAATCTTGTTGAAATCAAGAAACAATAAGAAGAATTATTGCCCCTAGTATTTTCTCCAAGCATGGGTTCATCCACAACCAAGGGTGAGGCAATGCTGAATGTGTTTGATATCTCATAATTGCTTTCATTCAATTGATTTGCATGTGTTTTTCTATAGGAATTTATATTCTGTTTGATGATTTGCTTCATTAAAATAGAAGAAATAAGAGATAGAGAGAGATTTTGGGTTTTTGATTGATATTTTTATTAAATATTATTGATTTTAAGTGGTTTTTGATTTTGGATTTTTGAGAGAGATTTTGTGTAATTTTGCAATTTTATTATTACCGTTTTTTTCACATAGCAAATTTATCTAAGATGTCATGTTGAAATTTTTTTGCTAAATGTCAATTTTGATTAGAAAATTGACTAAAACACTATCGAAGGATTAGATTAAGAAAAATTCAAGTTTGAGGGATACAAAGAATTAAAAGAAAAAAAGAGCAAAAGTGGCTACAAAAGTGATTTTTTTTACAATTAATCCTTATATTTTAGCTTTTACGTCAACATAATAAATTCCATCAAATTACTTTTATTCTTTCTTTATAGGTTGTATCCATAATTTATTAATGAAAATTTTACATTGTGTTCTGTGTTTCTTTCTTTTCAAGTTCAACACTCCATTTTTTTCTTTCTTTTTCGTGTCTAACACTCCATTTTTTCTTAGTCGGGATGTGGAGTCTCTTAAGATAATTTAAGGGATTATCGAGTGAGATCCAATGTTCCTTGTATCTCTTTATAAGTTTAAAGTTCTCGGACTTTGAATTCGGATCTTAGTTACTTTACCAAGTGCATCTTTCAAAATCTTATGTTATGCATGTAATAGGATGGCTCATTCATTAAACCTTCTCTCAGTGGAAGAAGTCTCCTTTTAGATGGAATGATCGAACAAAGCCTTTTTATTTTCTTGTTAGAAAGAGTTGGTCGTTGTATGGTGCCTTTATACCTAGGTGAGTTAATTACCGATTCCTAAAGGGACAACGTCATAGGTTCCGAAAGGACATAATTCTTGAAGGAATATGATTCTTGATGGGCATGAATCTTGAAGAAATAGAGTTTTCAAAGGAACATGATTTTCAAAGGAATATGATTTTCAAAAGAATAAGGTTCTAAAAGTAATATAATTCTTAAAGAAAGAAAATTTCTAAAGGAATAAGGTTATAAAAGGAAAATAATTCTTAGAGAAATAGGATTTTTAGAGGAATAGGGTTCTTGGATAAACATAATTTAAAAAAAAAAAACAAAATCCTTAGAGGAATAAAGCTCTTAGAAGAATAAGATTTGTAGATAAATAAGTATAAATTTATACCTAAGTAAGGTAAAACCACGTAGTAGACATTTGATTTGGGGAGTGTTGTGCCTTTATACATTGGTGATGCGTGTTTTATATCTCGTGGACAAGGTAAAACCACACCCCTTAAGGTGGTGATAATGAAGAGTGTAATATGAAGAGAGATTTTATTGACAATGTTTTTATTACAAGCTTGCCAAAGAAGTCCCATTGATGGTATATCTTGATCGATCTGTCGGGTGTTTGTGAATTATTCCTTTATATCATATTTTTTACTCTCTAGTGATCTCTATTAGTATCTCATTTTCTTTTGGAATTGGCATTTTGTTTCATCCTTTACTACTATGGCTCTCTTTCTCTTCATGCATGACAAAATGCATTTTTGAAAGATTAGCCGATCGTTTGTAACTATAACTATTCCTCGTTTTATGAAGAATTTCAAGACCAAGCATCTCGCATTAATGGCATTATTTATCTTCTGAATTAGGGATCTTTTAATGATAGCAAATGATATGCCAAGTTCATTTTGATATCCAAAAAGGTTTGGTGAAGAGTCATGTTTTGAGGAAAAATATCTATGGTGATCAAAATTTTCATCACTCATTCTATCGATATTCCTTTACTTTCTACTCTTATTATCGAGTTTTAATCAACCAAAAGTTTATAGAGGTTGATTTTTACCAAGTCAAAAACTTTTCGAAACAAGATGTTGATTATAGAGAATTATAATGATGATAAGAGCATTAGTAGTGAGGGCTAAAGCTTACAAGGTGGCAAAAAATATTTCCTATATGCCTTCCCTTTTTTTATTGGATTTGCTTTTGATTGATAACTCTTCGAGGATAATAGTGACCTTTTAGATGTGTTCCCGGTGATTGCTCTATCCTGCTCTCGCTTTGGTCTAGATTTAACTCTCGATTCAAGAATTGTTTGAGGTAACTCTTAGCAATAAACTTTTATATTGCCCTTTTAAAGCAAAGCAACTCTTTGTGTCATCACCATTCTTTTTGTAGAAGTTTCAATATTTTTTCTAGTTATAAAATTATAAAGGGCCTTTTATCGAGTAGTATTCAAAAGAATAGACTAGAGTTCGAAGAAGACTATGTGATTATGGATTAGTCCTATAGAATTTTTTTCTTGGATTTAAGCAATTTTGTAAAGATCTCTCTCTCTCTCTTTTCTCTTTCTTTGATTTTTGAAATTGAGGATGAGCTTATTGAGCAATCATGGCTTTTTTAGCTCCCTTTTTTTTTTTTTACCGACCAAGGACGAGTATGACCAATTTTATTAAATAGAAAAAAGTATAAGAGGGAGACAATCTAACGATATCTCAATAGGAGGAGGGGACATAGAAGTCTAACTTTTAATAACATCCAAACCATGACAATATTATTTTCTATAAGTGTGTGTGTGTGTGTGTGTGTGTGTGTGTATAACAAGGCATTACAAATTTCTCTAGATAGTTCATCATAACCAATGAAAATGCATACAAATTTGTGTTGATGGGCTAATTTGCTAACTTATCGGTTACTATATTTTGCTCTCTAAAAATATGTGTGAATGTGTAAGAATATGATTTTCTACCACTCTTGGAAGAGGTTACTATCGAGAAGAGCATATAGTTTACTCTATAAAATAGTATAAAAAACACCTATTATAGAAGCTTCTATAACCATATTTTCTAACACTCTATCCATTTTCAACATTTTCTCATGAAAACAAGAAAGATAAGCCTAGGTTCTTTCTCTTTTCTCCTTCTTTCTATATAATGAAGAATAAGTCAATAAAGTTTTTTTCATTGAAGATGTTGGTAAAAAAATGAGTGATAAGCATAGAGTATAGGTTCTTGGAGCTAAACATAGATTCGAGATCTTAGTTACTATACTATATTCTAGCCATTTGTTTGAAAATGTATGGATGAATTTGCGGACGAGGTTAGTATCTTCAAGTACCAATTTGAGAATGCGTTTAATTTTTGTATGTATTCTTGTGAGTCCGTCATGCCATCGTGGGAGTCCATATTTTTTCTTTGTTGAGATGAACTCTCTCGAAAGCTTAGCATTCAAGATATGAGGAGCAAATGAGGAGGCTTGATCTTATGATTGTAGTAGTTTAAATTTAACTAGAAGAGGATGGTTGGTTTTTTGCCATTCGTGAGTTTTAGGTTTAGGGTTTACTAAAGTTGTTTAAGGGTGTGAGCTGTCATGCTAAAGTCCCTTTGGTAATGTCTTATGCTTTTGGGATACTCTAATCTTTTCTCATTCCCCTCTTTCCCTCTCCCGAAGCCTAAACTAATCGATCATTTTTCGAAATCGTGGGAGAAACTTCTTTGAGGGTCGAGGAGTCGTAACGTTTTTTTTCTTTTATCCCTGGTCGTATCTCACCTCCTTACTTCATCCTCAAATTTTTTTTCCCATGGACATTTTAATAAGGAGGCATTAGAGGCTTGTCTTCACATGGTGAAACTAATGGACGTGCTTGTGGCACTCGTAGCACCGATGATGAAATGGTGAAGGTTCCGATCTACTTGTATGTGGCTAGTAATGTCGTTACCAACCTTTAAACTTGTTGTAGTTAGAGAAAGCTTGTGGGTTGAGAACTTGAATTAGCAAAGTTCATCATGGTATCATAGTTTAGTGTTTCTTGGTTTTTAACCGTGAAAAAGCTTAGAGATGGAACGATGAGTTAGGAACTGGTTTTTAGCTCAAATTTTCATAGACAACACTATTGATGAGGTCATGAACCTTAAATGATGAAGTTTGATGATGTGATTTTTTTTTAGCTAGTGTAGTAGTAAAGTTTGATGGTGGATAAAGACCAACTTAGTTGGAAATTCTATAAAACAAGATCCAATATCGTGTTGGAGGACCCTCAAATGACTAAGTCAACATATGAAGGGAGATAGTTGCTTGAAAAGGTCAATGCATAAAGGGAGATGGTTACTTGAAAAGGTAGTGATGCAAGTATAAAGGAATGATAAACAATGGTTGCCAGTTAAAGAGATTTCGAACCTAGAACTTTAAGTCATTTGGTTGTTTATATAGCTAAAGTCCTTGTCAAATTATATAGAAGGAGTAAGATAGTCTATTTTCTTATTGCTATTCAATATTGATTCCGATGAGAGAATAAGCATATTTGATGTTGATGGATTACTATTGAATAAACATAATGATGTCACAATTGTTGTTAATTAGACAAAAATGACCATGGGAATGTGTCTTTATCTAATGAATGTACTTTCCGGTTTTTTGGTTGGTAGAAATAGGTGCAAATCATCAATGGTTGGCATATTGCCTAAGATGGCTCTAACCATTCATCTAAGGATTGTCCGTATGGTATTGGTACTTTTGAAATAGTCCTAGGACTTCAAACTTGTTCTAAGATGAAGTGTTCGTGATGCGAGTCTTGGTATCTTTACGTATCACTTTTAATTAGATCCACATTTTTTTTTTAATATATCAATAACTACTAAAAATTGATATCTATTTTAAGTAAATGATAGATTGAACTATTTTATTAATTTATTTTTCACTAACTACTTTACACAAATATGCAATCGCAATGATCTACCGGTTGAGGTTTTTAGAACTAACCATCCAAATCCCACATCAAAACAAGTTTTATTAAATTAAATTTTCAGAACAAAATTTCATATAAATCGGGCATCAATTGATCTTGCAATCATCTAACTTAAAAAGCCTATAATTTCTTTTCTTTTTGTCTCACTCACTCATGGCAATCCTCCGTGACAAAGTCAAAAGTAGTTTTTTTATGCACCACCAAAACCTTCGTCCTTATTTTTTTCTTTTTACCTTCCCAGTATAGATATTCTTTTTCTTTTCCTTTCTTTCTTGTTGGGGCCGGTCCCCATTTGAATCCCTTGTTAATGAGACTATAGGAAAGAGTTGTACATGAATTATTAATTTAATGAAAATGCATGTTTGTAGAACCAACAACCATGCAAAAAGTAAAATAGCCCCAAAAGTGGGTTCAAGTAGTAAAGAGATAATTAGTGATTTTTGAGCAACTAGTTGCTTGTTTGTCGATATAAAATGTATAGGTTCAGAAACCCCCAACATCCACATTATATGGAGCATTATTCTATGCAAACCCTGATCCATCTATTTTACTGAAATTTCTAATTAACATGGCTTGTTTGGTTAGTAGAAGAAACCGAGCAAGCACCTAGTTGCTCCAAACAAGCCATTGTGACATTCTTCAGAAATTGTGATATGCCATAAAAGTCAAGGCCCCAGATAAATTTGATTTTAGACGATGGTTTTGCATAGTATTGCCTTATAGAGCAGTGTATATAGCAGGCATCATTCCATTTTTTACAATATTCTAGCTTACATTGTATCTTAGACGAGTTTCAATAGATGGATTGAGTTTTTGCTAACGATCATGCATAAAAATTAAATAGATTTTCGTTTTGAGAAGTTAATTTTATACCTAGTGATGACTGTAGTTTTATGTGTCATGTGAGCAGAAAACTTCCATAAATGGGAGCCATTGAATTAGCAAGCCCTTTGAGTGATCTAATTACCCCTAGTGATTAAATAAATTAACATGACCATCAGCAACCTGACCCGATCCTCCTGAGGACATTGACTTTGATGATTAATTAATTAAAGAGGTGTTCCTTTCTTAATTATCATAGTTCAAACTTGGTGTAAGATTGAGATAGATAATTTTTTCACAAACATCTTCTCTACTCTTGATACTATTTCTTCGTAATATATATATATATATATATAGACCCAGCTATTACAACTCTGATGTTGCTTGCTGCTTTTTTTTGTTTTGCTGCTTAATTTGGAATAATCACACCATGCTTGAGGTTGTACATACAAACAACCTGATAAATTCGATTTTAGAAAATTGTTACGCTGTTTTGCTGTATAAATCAATGTGACGGAACTTGATGTTTTCTCTATGGGGAAGGAGGGTGGAGGTTTACGTACAAGTAAAAAAAACAAAACAAAAAAATCACGATTCATTTAAATGATGGATATGTTATCTCTTTTACATTTTTATTATTATTCTTAAATATTATGCTATTGTTCATGAAAAAAAATAATTTTACTGTATATTTTAAAAAATGAGTTCTGTAAGTTAAATTTTAAGTTTAGAAGATTCTTTAATATGATATCAAAGCTTCAATAAATTTAAATTTTTGTATTGAGATATTATTTTTAACAAATACACAGGTTAGTATTAATTAGTAGTTAATGGGAAAAAGAAACCCTAACACTTACATTACCATGATAGCTAGGAACTAAGCTGATCACCAATGCAAAATTGAATAATTAATTAGTATTAATAAATGTAAATAATAAAAAGTATGAGAGGACGAACAAGCACCTTTAGAAAGATACAAGTTGAGTGACTAACAAGTAGGTGATTAAAGTCTAAACAAGTAGAGCTTTTGGTAATGCTTTATATGTGAGTTAAAAACATTTAAGAGAAGAGAAAGAGATCAACAGTTCAAAGATTTTGCTAAAGATTAAAAAGTTAAAATCTACTCACAATTCATAAACATTCAACACTCCCTTCACAAAGTTTATGTTGTGACCAAACACTTGTCTTTGCTGACCTCGAACATCAATCCTGCCTTGCGAAGCATTACTGGCTGCAGCCTCCTTTTGCACTCAAACATGAGATAGTATGATTAAGATATTTATTACAACTATATGTTTACGAACTTCATGGTATCTGAAAGAATTATGGTACTCATATTTCTAATGTTATTACTC
The DNA here is from genome assembly GCA_963924115.1 of Dovyalis caffra. Classification (NCBI taxonomy): domain Eukaryota; kingdom Viridiplantae; phylum Streptophyta; class Magnoliopsida; order Malpighiales; family Salicaceae; genus Dovyalis; species Dovyalis caffra. The sequence goes on along the minus strand of CAWUPB010000913.1, from coordinate 16,963,558 downwards.
TAAATAACTATTCACAAATTGCAGGCATATGCTTTACCAATGCCATAACTACCAAAACCAAATTACCAAACACAATTCGATCTGTGCACGTCTCACCTAAATACCAACCTAGAAAGCTTAGGGGCTTGATAAACAGCACAAGAGGATGTGATTTCGAGCATCAACTGGGTTGGAAAGCAAAAGGTCTAGTATGATTGTCCATGTACATTGATTCATGCACTGCACACTTAGGGCTTGTGTATTATCCACGATATAAGCAGACATATCATAGAGGGATGGTTGAGCATTTCTCAAAATCAAAACTAGTATCAAATCAAGTAGTTTACAACTGCATGTGCAGGCTTCCTCCATGCAATGGCATGTACAGAGGGAGAAACTAAACCCTTGAAGTAAAAGAAAAGCATTACAATCTAATAGGATTGCAGGTAGCTGCTTACTTGTTACTTGAGAACTTGCCAGTATCAAAGTGGTACATTCATCAGTTAACCAAAAAAAAAAAAAAAAAAAAAGAAGAAGAAGACTTCAAATTCCCTGAATGGTGATGTTAAAGTAAAAATATTGCATTAGAGAACTTCCCAAGAGAAAGTTACATGTGAAGGAGATAAAAGAATGAACAACCAACAACAAAAGCATAGCTACAAAGGAAAATGAGATTTATACACCTTTACATACCAGACAAACAACTAAGTTGTCACTTTCCAACAAATCTATCTGCATTTGATCTTGCATTTTCCAATGCTGCTGCAATAATGAAAATTTTAGCTAAATGATTAATTTTGTAGACAGATGGAAAGTGTATATAAATTGTTGAGAGCCTAACAAATGAGACCCAATCTTTTTTTTTTTTTTCAAAGAGCCAGTGGTATTATGGAATAAGTCTTTTAAGTAGATCGGAATCTTGTTCTGCTATCTTATAAGGTTCTGTGTCAGTAGTTAGGCCACGGTCATTTGGTTCGAGAAAAATATGTCAGGTTATCCTCAGATATGTGTTATATGATTATTTTATGAAGCACTTCCGTGTCCTGATCACTGAATCTGAATGGCATAGAATTTTTACCCAAGAACTTTAGAGCAGTCTTGATTAGGCTAAACAACTTCCAAACTCTATAGGCCAAATAAAAGCCCCCCGCATTACATTATGTGAGGATCCAGTTGCTAACTGCGCCCCCCCCCCCCCCCCCCCATCTTTATGTTACATTTTGGTAATACCTATCTTTTTTCTTCCTTGGCTGCTGAACGATAGAATTGTTATTTATCCAACGACTTGTTTTTCAAAATTAGATCTATATTGCAAAAAGTAAAATGAAATATAGAGCAACTGAATTGCTCATCTAAGGTAGAAATTTGAAAGCCTAAATTTTGGAATTTAGACAGCAAAAATATTGTTAGGTATTCAGATTGTAGAGATCCATTGTATGGAAGGTTAAAGATATGGTTAAGAAACTATTTCCTCTCTTCCAGTGATTTTAACAAGGAGATGAGGCTCACATACCTTACTGATGCGAGTTGCTCACGTGTACAGTCCATTCAAAGAGTGGCTTCAAAAAGTTGCTTGCCCTTAGTTGGCATAGACGTTCAACCTCACCTGAGCAACAACTTCTGGGTGAAGTTTAAGTTCAGCAATATATTCTCCTGTTTCCCTGATTTCTGGAAGAGAAACAATCCGCTTGTCCACATCCCTATGGATCGATGAAGAAAACAGTAAGCAAAAAACAGGGGCATGGAAGATGTGTATATGTGTGCATGCAATCACACAGATGCACACACCTATGTGGGAACACATTCCTGGTGTGAACTGAACTGTCATTGGGTTAAGAACACACTATTTGTATCCTGATGCCTAAACTATTGCCCAAATAGTACCAGAGGATTAAAAAAGAAACAGACTTAATGAGTAACGTGAAAAAAATCCATCCCATATCGTATACCTCAATACTATTATAAGCTCAGATGGTATATATTTGGAAGTTCCAATGGAATGGCTAGCAAATTGAAAGTGACCAATAAAGGTATACAAGGACTGTCTTTCTAGATTCCATTTGACAGGCTATTTTCTCTAACTTTTGGTTTCAGGACATCATAAATTATCAACAAATCTTTTCTCGTAATGGAATAAAACTAACCGTAACATGGACTTGTTCACATGTTTACCTTTCCTAAAAGGCAGACAAACATTTAAAAATCAACACTTTAACATGGAAGAAGTTGCTTCTTTTTGGCGGAATGGTGGTGGCTATGGTGTCCTCAATTACAAAATAGTTATTCTAATCATAATTCTAAGGTTCATGAATAATTTCATAATTACGGAACCTGTCTTAATATTTTGATATAAGAAATGCATTTGTTTCCTGAGTTACTGATATATTGCCAGGGTCAATTTACAATACTCATGAAGAGGTAATTGTCTGCATGCTGGTGAGTCTGCATAGAGTGGAAAACAGTACCTCTGAATCTGAGCCTTGATTATGTCAACAAGATCTTGAGAAGTTACACTGCCAAAATACATTCATTTAGACAAGATATGCAAACAACAAATTATGAATAACATAAGAAATGAAATGTTGCACTGGATTCAACTCACGTCCCAAATATCTGTTTTCCCTTCCCCCTTTGCGCTTCACCTTGAATGCTCCAACAGTTTCAAATATGAGTGCAAGTTGCTGTGCCTCTTCTTTCACCTGCAGAAAGATAAGAATGATTGCAATTAAAAGAAGAGGCACCGAATACAGACAATTAATAGTGACATACATGTGCAACATTTCATTACCCGTTTTTTCTCAGCTTCAATTCTTTCCTCTTCCATCCGCATTTCCCTGGAAATTAATAGAATGCGATAAAAGTAGCATTGGATCAGGAAAAAAATAATTTTCAAACATAAAAAAATTTAACATATATACTTGTCATCTGGAAATTTTCATTAGCCATAAACCTCATGCAAAACTTGTATGCTTATGACGTGCAAGCTGAATTCTAAAGCTCTTGCATATAGGCTCAATCTGTAGATTCATCACTATGTGAAATACTTTTGAACCCCTCAACTACAAACGTTTCCACAAGGCTCCAATCCAACTTCCAAGGTAATTTACTGGCCAATGTAATTGAAAAAGAAAAAAGATCCAAGTGTGATATTGATGCTCATCCACAGTGCCTGCTGAATATCCATTGATGCTTACAGTGAAATAAATCACACATTGAAGTGAAAATAATAGGGTACACTGCAAGAAACAGAGAACGACGTAACCAAAGAGTTCTATGGATCTTTCATGCCAACAGTGTTAAGGCTCTTGATACTAGAGCAAACCAGATGACACGAGTGCATAAAAATAAACCCTTTTTCACTGATGTGCAAATTACCAAAGCACATGGAACATTTTTGCATTGTACCCAAAATAATATGATTCTCCTTGTTATGACAAATAATTAAAGGTAAAGGCACAACATCTTACTTCAAGTAAATTGTGTGGGAACATTTGGTGGGCAGATTTTTCAACCAGTTTTGCAACAAGTTATTGGAGATAGTTTTCTTAAGAAATGGATAATTGAGAAGTATCATATCTTAAAGAGTTTAATAAAACAGGTAAGGACCATCACACATCTGGTACAATAAGCCACATCTCCCAAAAGTAAATGTCCTCGAAGCCCAAACAGTACCCTTTGTCTTATGGTGTTTTCTTATTACTTTCTAATCAAATCTCCACTGTCAGAAATGAGAAGCTATAAAAGTTCTCTGGACACGTGATACAATATGAGGAGGTCAACTAACATTTTATAAACTTAAGTTAAATTTTTTTTATTTTTTGTTTGGTGGCAGGTTTTTTATGAAATTCACAATTTCTTACATACACCAAAAAGAATAAGGCAAATTAATAAGGAAATCCAGCAGTAAAAGCATACCAAAACCCAGTTGTTGGATGACGTTGGCACTAATCAAACAAGCTTCTAGGTAGACCACATTTGTATATCAATTCACAGAGTTAAAAAAGGAGTGAACGAAACTGATACATGATGGCAAAGCTTTCCTATATATGTTATATTTTGACTCCATCATTCAAGTTTTACCAGCTTCTTTATTCTTTATCCGTCTTTCTTCCTTTCATCAAGGTTATATTCACTATTCCTCTAAGAAGTGTCATGGGAAGGGTTAAAAGAACTAAGTGCTATTGAATTGTGGGAATGGTCATGGTTTCTTTTTTCTTTTTTCTTCCTATTTTTCTCCAAACAGGAATGTGGAAAACAGGAAAAGATAAAGGGAACCACAAAGCAGCTCAACTTAACTATACTTCAGTCCCCATTAATTGAGTCAGCGACATTGATCTTCCTCCACCACTCAATTGCAAAAATCACAGATTCTAAAGATTTCTCAAAAGTCCACTCTGGTTATAGTTTCCATAGATGAGTTTTCTTCATGTTTATGTTCTACCCTCCACAATTGCCAAGAAAAGGAATGCCAGTTAGACAAAGTTTTTCATGCAAGCTATAATGGATGTAAGGAGTAAAAGAGATGCTTGTTAAGTTACTGGAGGCTTCTTGCTATCAGATCATCGATATGGTGAACCACGCTTTAGCCGAAAACCATGTCTCCCTGTCAAATCTAGATGGGTGAGGTGCATTACAATGTATTATCTATTCCATACCAGGAGTAGCACCATCACATTTTCAGAGGGATATTCAAGCTTAAACATTTCTTACAATTTCCACTGACATCTGCATGGGCCACCTGATGCATCACATGTTCCCGGGATGTACACTTTTAATCAATATATTTAATCCATTGATATCTCATTCAAATTGAAAAATGGGTAAGTTTATTTTCTCCAACAAATGCATGATAAGTTTCTCTCAAGGTACTACTTATATGGAAAAAGCAAAAACAATCAAAACAATATTCAAATAATTCAACACAAAACTTAAAACATAGAAATATCAATGTATTGGTCAAGTTAAACCTTACTTGAGAAAACCGGGAGTGACAATCTGAGCCTTGCCTGTGGGCAGCAGAAAATTCCTGTAATAGCCAGCCTTGACTTCAACCAATTGTCCTTTCTTTCCCAAATCTGCCACATCCTGTTTCAATATTATCTAGCACAACGATGCAACCCATTAATTAAAAAGATTAAAAAAAAAAATGGCTCTCTCTTTTGGGAACCAAAAAATGCTAAATGAACATACGAAGACTGAATATTTCTTTCAAGAAGCCACAATTTAAGGGAGAATAAAAAGAACTCAATTCAGGTTATGCAATTTCATCGCTACCTTTCTTGTTTTGGTGGCTTTCTTCTGAGCGAGAACCAGCATGGGCATTCTTTTGTCTCGTAATTTGGAGATTTCATTTGTGGGTCCAGTAAAGCTGTGAAGCCAAGAAGAAGAACTCCATGAAAGAGTTGCTGCTGTAGATGGTGATGCCATTTCTTCCACACACGAAAAGCCTTCTTTGCTCTGTCCCACTGGGTCTTATCCGTTGGGCACTTGGGCTCAAAAGAATCGACTTGCAAGTTTGTGCTTTTGTGTTGTTTTGGTCCTCCTTATATGTATATGAACTACAATGGTATCGCTTCGTTTTCGAATTGCATTAATGCCCTTATTTTATTTTTGTACCACTCATTACCTACTTTTGAAATTTAGTTAAATTGATCCTTTGACATAATTTTAGTTTCAAATTGATCCTCTACATGATATTTCTCTGGATGAATATTTAATTACAAAAATCAAATCATAGTTTTGGAACTCGATTCAATTCATTCTTTATTGATGGAATGTCATTCCTTTCTCTTTTTCGAAAGAAGAAATTCAACGCATTAGATAGATTCCATTTATTTTTTCAAGCCCATAATTCATTTTTATAGCATTTTCGAGTTAGTTTGGCATGATTTATGGAAAGTAATTTTTTATTTTAAGATGTGATCCAATTTTATATATAATTTATGACAAAATTGAGTTGAATTGGAAGTATGATTAGGAGAAAAAAAATGATGCAAAAGAACTGTTTTGATAAGAGAAGTATAATAAACTAGAATCCATTGGTTAAAGTGAAAGTTTTTAACTCACTGTGATTAAACCAAAAATTTGACTCATTTTATAACAATTTTTTAACTTAAGTGAAAAGTTATTTCTAACCGAATCTATTTTTATTTTTTAAGTTAAAAATTAAAAGACAATTCACATCAATTTATAAAAATTATACCAAACAACATTTTAGCTTCTTAATGTTATCCTTTTACCTATAATTAATGTCGGGAACGTGAAGGGAAAAAACATATATATATATATATATATATATATATGGAAGTAATTATAGCATAAAATGACTTTTTATGGTGATTATTTTGAAATTTTTTAATATTATTTATATGTAAAATTTAGTGAAAAAAAAAAAGGTTTTGTTTCACTTAACCTCAATAGTTTTAATGGTTTAGGAGGTTTGTTATGTAACATCCTCAACCTAAGACCTAAAGTGGATCAAGATTATTACCGAAAATGTCTAACATTCGAAGTGCGATGAATACAAGACACGAAGCATCATGACTTTTACTATTTTAAAGTAATTAATGTTTACAGTGGAAGTCCCTTAATTTAAAAGTTTAAGTCCATGCTTTTATTCATCACACTCTAATTATAAATTTATTTTATTAATCTTTTAAAGATAATTCACTAATAATCTTCATTTAAACTCAACACAGGAAAACATAATTTGAGATCTCCTAATGAAATATTTTTGGTCGAATCATACTTGTGTAAAATAAAAACTAACTTAGTCTTCATAAAACATATTAAGTTGTACACAACATTTTTGAAAATATACAACGTTTCGAAATTTACATATGAAAACATATTACGTAATAATAATATTAAAACCATTTAAAGTCTACTCATTTTCATTTTATCAAATCCTTTGTATTTTAATCCTTCTCTTAAGAAAGACTAAATAATTCACTTAATCTTTTGAATACTAATTTAATTTATAATTTGATCCGACCATTTAATTAACTTATACTAATAAAAACCATTTAATATTTTTAGTCATTGACCTTTTATTAATTTGACTTTTAATTTCTATTTAATTAACTTAACTCCTTGTCTAATTAACAATTTACCCGCCAAATCAACTAATTAAAAAACATCTTAAAATATTTGTTTACTCATTTATTCATGATCCAAATTTAAAAAAATTACCTAAATCATTTAAAATGGAATGAGTTAAACTCGTATTAATTTTTACAAGTACACTTTGGCAAGCTATTGTAGCACCTTTCCTTCCGCCTCATCATCAACTTTACTTTGAGTCTTTATATGTTCCTAAATACCAACACCACAAGACAACTTGATGAGCTTACGCTCGGTAAGTGTAGTTATGTATGCATGTCATGTAATACACGATGCATAATGCTATGAAAATACATTTTTATGACTTTGAAATATATTTTACGTAATCTAGTATACCATATATATTTATATATATTTGGTTATCCATAAAAACCTTGTCCGTAAAAACAATGAAAAGCACTAGACATGTCCCTTGTGAGGCTTGTGACGTTCACAATTATGAACCATAATTGAACTCGTGACTATAATGCCCATAAAGAGTTGATCATTCTCTTTGTATGTCATAATTCAGCCTACGATCGTAATTAGGACATGCTTAGCTATTTTTTGAAAATCCATGCACTTAATTTTGTCTTTGAAAACATGATTAAAACCATTTCATGACGTGAATTCATTCATCAACAAGATACATGATCTATAAATTTTAATTAGGCATGTAGGTTGAAATCAACTATCCATGAATCACATGAAATTTATTCATGAAGCATTGAACATTACATACCAAATACTTTCATAAACGTTTTTACATGAACAAACAGACAAACCATCAAAATGGCCATTAGGCCAAAATTTTCAATCTCCATGCCATGACCAATTTTGACATAAAACCAATTAATTATCATGACATTTATTCATGAGGCATTGAACATTGCATACCAAATAATCATGTAACCAATAACTTGCACAAATATCACATAAGATAGCAAACACATCAACACTTACAAAGTGTTCATCTTGACCGAAACTATCAAGAACCAACCAAAAGCAACAAATTTGTATTAGCCATAATCAAGTATGAAACCAATCAGTTTTGATTTAAACATATCATCATTCAACGTAAATTCACCAACATTAACATGATTATCATTAAACACATAAAAATCTTGCCAATTTACTAACAATTTCAAATTTGACATTTCTTTCCCCAAAATCAAGATTTGATCAACATATATAAACAACCAATATTTCATCAATTCAACAATTTAAAGGTTTCTAAATCTTTTTTAAGCATAATTCCATCCCTAACCCATTGATTCAACACATCCAAAAATCATATTTAAACTTCAAATACATAATTTATGCTCATTTTTCAAAAGTTATCCTATTTTCGATAAGCTTCGTTTCGGGATGGCCTCTAAACAAGTAACAATAGCTCTATTTTTTAAATATAATTAGAATCCATCCTTTTAATAATAATAACTAGCCATTTTACTTCAAAACATATTCAAAAATTAAATCCAAATACCAAACACTTGATTAATACTATCATTTTAAAGTTTAAGAACTAATATGTCCAAGTGCCATATCTTCTAAAATAATCTATATTTAAATGGGTATAACTCTTCATAAACAAAACTAATATCAAAACCATTTTACAAAAACTCGGAGGAGATATAGATCAATAACTTTCATTTTTATAACTTTGCTAAAAAATTACTCTAAGACCCATGAACAAGCGAGTACAAAATTCGAACATAACCCAAACCTTAAAAACACTAATTCTTATGTTTTCTAGCTTCTAATTCATGTTTCTTACCAAAATTTATCAATCAAACACTTTTAAATAACTTAAATAATTCTAAAGAACATCTAATTAACCTAAAATCATGAAAATCAACCATTTTCCCAAAAATTCTCCATTTGGCCTAAACTTTCTCCATCACTAGTACCCAACTTTAATTCATCAACCCAATTTCAATTAAATTATCAAACACGATCAATCGACCATCATAAACATGATTTCGATCACAATTTATCTTAATTAATCAATTATATCAAAAACCCAAACAATTGAATAATTATTCACCAATTCTATATCTTCAAAACTTTAACAATCAAGCATCAATTTAATACTTTCTTGTGATGTAGTAAGGACTACACTTGTCTTCCTTGGTTGCTTGAAGTTTCCTCCTCCTCCTCCTTCTTCCTCGATGTTTCGACCAAACCTCCCTTTTTTTCTTCCTTCTTTGTTTGATCTCTTCAAGTGTTTCTAAATTGTGTTTGGGGTGTCTCTAAAGTATTTTGGGTGGTTTTAGGTTGTAGGTAGGCTTAATTTGTCTTGAATTTGCCTTGAGCTCAACTTGATCTTTCTTGAGTTTTCAAGTTTCCACTTTCCACCTCCCTTCTTCTTCCTCTTTTTACCAAATTTACAGAGGAGGATTTCCTTGTGATTTTACTAAGTGTGGCACACTTACATTAATCCCTCATTCCTTCATTTGATGCCTCTCTCTAGAATTCTCTCCATTTCTCTATTTCTTTCTTTTCTCTCTCTCTCTATTTCTCCTTTCTTTGCCGACATACCAGCCCCTTTTTCTCTTTGTTTTTCCAGTTAAAATCTGGATATAAAGTGCCAATTCCTGCTGAATTAATTGGTCTCTCAATTTGTCAAAATTTTATAGCTTGGTCCCTAAACCTCCTTAATTATTTCAATCGAATCCTTCAATTTTTCAGTCCCTAATCCTTCAATTTTTCACAATCTAACCCTTATTTAGGCTTTTTCCTAATTTATAGTAGTCATTTATATTTTCTAATAATTTTAATTAAGCACCCAAATCTTTTAATTGTACCAATTAAACTCCTAAAATCTTACAATTACACCTTTAAATTATTATAACCTCAACAATTAACCTTATAACTTACTAAATCAAGCATTAAATAATTTATTTACCTCTCATAATATTCATGCATGCATTAATTTACTTTCTATGCAAGCATTAATTATCAATTCGTTTATTAAGTAAATATTCATATATTAAATAATAAATTAATTATTCCTACAACATATTTATACTCAACAAGGTTTTTAGATTAAGGATACTGCATGTGCACTTGGGATCAATATTCCGAAAAATGCACTAAGACAATATGTGGGTGCACCTTTATAATTATCAAAAAAGAGAACAATTCATACATAAACCGATTCAAGAATATCTCAAATTGTCGTATCAGGAAAAAAATCACTTCATATTATTCATACAACTATGATAATTAAACTATTTAGTTCTATATTGTACTAATTTAATTTTTTTCTTGAAAGCTTTTTTTAATATTAAAATTAATAAAGTATTAACATGTATTATTTTAATGGTTAATGACTCAATTTGTCTTGTATAATAAGTAATTTCTGTTTACTTGAATACACTTTAAATTTTTAATTTATTTTTTTTATAAAATTTTAAGATCAAGTGATCACCATAATTAATTTGCGAAACCAGACAAGTGGAATGAAACTAGCTCGTAGTATTAATCCCACAGATTTTGCCCTTTTGCCCTCTCTTCTTGCCCCTCCAAAAAAAAAAAAAAAATTACGTACATTGCTATAATTAAGAAACAGCCAACAAAATGAAAATTACAGCTGTTGCCCAAACAAAAATCAATTACAACATTTGCTGCACCCATGCATGCATCCAGTAGTACGAAATTTTCAAGGATATGGATAAGTTGTTAATTGCTAAATTTCATTTGCCCGCAAGATAACTTGAGATGTCTTACTCAGACACATGCAAAGGCGCAAATAAAAAGAATTGGTCTAGCTAGTCTTATATTTACACATACAACCCCATTTTTATTTGAACCTTTCAACTCTGGCGTGAATGTTGACGGCAAGAACATGACCACCTGGATCAGTAAATTATTCTTTGAGAAGGAAAAAAAAAAAAAAGATAATGACGAGATAAAAGAAAGAGAAAGCTGGACATATAATGTCTAACATAAGATATAATAGATAATTTATAAGTAAATGGTTTCTTTATTACTATTTTAATTTTAAATTTCATGCCAACTTCTCTTAACCACTTTCTTAGGTTGTCTTAACGTGAGACTGGTAAGATATGAGGGAGGTCGTATGTGGGGATGAATGAAATGCATGAGTTGACTTGCAGCTTAAGCTCCTTCGTCTTTATATAATCCCTCATTTATTGACATTTTTTTCTTCCTAAAGAAATCCATGATCCAATCTTGCAACTAAAGTTTAGATACTAAAGGCAGATTTGAGAAGAGAAGCAATTAGGGTTTTTTTGAAAATGATTTCTGGGGACTCTTCTTGCTTCCCTAGAGTGCCACAAGGCTTGCATATGTATCAAGGTGTGACAGAGGATGTTGCTTCTTCAACTCTTGAAGCAAGTTCCAGTTCAGATACTCACTCAAATTCTCTTCTCTACAATCTCTCCCTTCTCAAAGACAAGGTTCATCAACTGCAGTCATTGGTTAGCATCCTTATCTCACCAGATCAAAGACAGCCTCACGAGTCAACTTCTATAGCCTTAGCCAGCATGAGCTCCATGATTCAAGAAATAATTGTTACTGCATCTTCAATGATGTTCACTTGCCAACAGATTGGTATTGGTAACGATTCAGGCAATAATGTTAGCACAGATAACTTGCACCAGCTGCGTGCCCGGAAGGCTGCAGAAAGTTCCTTGTTATCACAACCAAATTTTGGTGGCAATCACACTGGTGACATTGGCCAAGAAAGAGTGCAAAGCTTCTTCTCTTCCGAATCGTTTGACTGGTACAGTGATCCTAACTATAATAATAGCTGTAATACTATTGACAGTAATCGGGGAATCCATGTTAGCAGCAACAATAGGGTGGATATCAGGAAAGAAATATTGTCTCAAGCGGGTGAAAATATTGGTGAAGGTTCCCAAGGGGAACTGCCGAAGAATTGTGATATTATCGAATTGGATGCAGCGGATTTATTAGCTAAGTACACTCATTATTGCCAAGTTTGTGGAAAAGGGTTCAAGCGTGATGCTAATTTGAGGATGCACATGAGAGCTCATGGTGATGAATACAAGACTAGTGCTGCTTTGATCAATCCGATGAAGAACAATACAAGTGCCACTGAAAATAAAGAAGCTTCAATGAAATTGCCTAGGAAGTATTCGTGTCCACAGGAAGGGTGTAGGTGGAACAAGAAACATGCCAAGTTCCAGCCATTGAAGTCCATGATTTGTGTCAAGAATCATTACAAGAGGAGCCATTGCCCCAAGATGTATGTTTGCAAGCGGTGCAACAGGAAGCAATTCTCGGTGCTGTCTGATCTAAGGACTCATGAGAAGCACTGTGGGGATCTCAAGTGGCTGTGCTCTTGCGGTACAACATTTTCAAGGAAAGATAAGCTTATGGGTCACGTTGCCTTGTTCGTTGGGCACACTCCAGCTATAAGTGGTTTGACGAAACCTGCAAAAATCGAGAACCAAGCAATGCAAACGAAGTCAGATCATGATAGGTAAATAAATATTAGGCTTTTCTTAATTTTTCCTTTATAGCTATACTATGTAATAAATAATAAGATGATTACATATAGTACACACAATTTATTAATTTCTTGGTAATTTAATTTTCAAGTTGATAAATAGTATGATTAAGCCAACAATTGTTGTATCATGGCTAGCTAGCTAGGCACATTTAATTTAGGAGTAGGCTTTAAATGTTTTCTTGCCAACGTGATTACTGATTATCCTTTTATTTATGCACATTTGCTATATTTTAGGGGATGAGGAAGCAACTACTATATGAATGGAAGCTGCCTTTTGTGGGAATTCGTGTCCGTCAGAAAAATGGCCTTTGTTGGACATGATTTAGTTGCGATCGATGCCTAGCTCATATTGTATATTCATGCGTGACGGTTTGTCTTGAATTAAAGTCATCTAGTTCGAAGTATATATGTAAATGCATGTATTTGCATGTTGTGATGAACAATGTAATAGCATGTCCTTCGAAAATACAGTAACTCCTATATATGAATAATGATCAGTTCTACTGAACTCAATTTGCATGCTCGACCATGCTCGACCATGACCATACAAGCAATACCCACACACACATATCTATATGCACCAGTTCATTCTAGCTTCTTTTCTAATTCTATTTTCCATTAGTTTCTTTTTCCGAGTGCTGAAAACTTCCCCTGGCTTTTACGATGAAATATACATGAGATTAACGAGCTGGCTAGTAGTTATTGTCTCCACTGCCGAAAAATAAAGGAAAACTCAAGTAGCTGGCCAGTAAATGTAATGTTGCCTGATGAATAGTACTCGTGAAAGTGGTTGACTAGTGATAATCGGGACAAATAAACAAATAAGAAAATATTGAGATATCCGATTGCATATTTTTGTAGCGATATTGTATTTATACGTAGAGTTTTGGATAATATAAAAAAAATCACTGTCCCTTATAACACCGAAAATATATACAACAATATAGAAAATAATAATATAAAATATAATGGAATACTTATAATTATGATATAAGAAAATACTTATGACTTAATGTATCCTCTCAAGTTGGGAAGGATAAGGAAGCCATAGGAAATTTGGTAGTAATTAAGCAGAAGAAAGCGAAAAATAGCTAGAGGTTTGATAAGGATAGCAACAATTTGATTTTGAGAGGAAATGAACTTAGCATGAAGAAGACCGTTACTTGATCTTAGATAAAATATATATTAATTAGGACCGGAGGAATGAGAAGAAGTAAGCAAGGCATAAAGATCAGCATCATTTAATCCTGAAAGTATTGGTGTCTTGTATACCCAGCCTTTTAGACAAAAAGCAAAAGGTGAAATTTTCAAAATATATTATTATCATGGGCTAATCGTTGAACATAAAGTAAAGATTTTGTGATATGAGGCTCATGTAAAACATCTAATAAAGTAATCGATTTAAAAAAAGTACGGATGTGCACTACACCAAAAAGGAAGATTTGCAAAGGGAATTTAGTGACGGTCTAAAAATTGTCTCTAAATAACGAAATTTGCGACAATTTAAAGAAATTTTGGGAGGGAAAAAAAATTTTAGCAATCGTTTTTTACGACGGACTACATTAACCGTTACTAATTATTAAATGTAAGCAAATTTATGACTGTTTTTTAGCCAAAACCATCGCAAAAATTCAAATTTTGAAGTCCGTCGCTAATCTCATCGGTAAAATACTCTCGTTGGGGGGAAAACGGCTATTTTTAGCCGTTTGCGACGGAGTCCATCACTAAAAAGAAACCCTTTCTTAACCCACTCGCCCGCATTTCTTTCCCCATTTTTCTCTTCTTCCTCTCTTCTTCTCCTGCACTTTCCAGCATCGATTTGCCCCTTTTTTACTTCATTTTGCTTCCAATCTACTCCTCTCTCTCGTCCTTCTCTTTCTCCCCTCAATTTCTCCCCTTCCTCCCACTTTTTCCTTCATTTTTCTCTCTTTCTTCCCCCTTCTTCAACCTCCGGGATTTCGGCCAATCCACCTTCGGCGAAGCTCCTCCACTCGTGCGGCCTCCTATCCTCCTTGTATGGGTGAAAGGTCCTCCCTCATCTAACCCCTCAATTAATTTTTTAATTTTTTGCATTTTTTTTCATAATTAGATGTTAAATTATTTTGTTAATTCAATTGTTAATGTTAATGATAATTGTTAGTGTTAATTATTAATTATGTAAGTGTTAATTGTGTTATTGGTTAGTGTTAATTTTTATTCTTAATTTAGTGTTAATTGTTAATTTAGTTAATTTATTGTTAATTTTAATTTTGGTATTGTTATTGATAATTGTTAGTTTATATAACTAAATATAATAGTGTTAATTGTGTTAGTTTAATTGTTTAATTGTTAAATAAAAATTTGATTGTTGTTATTATTAGTTTCATTGTTAATTTGTCAACTTAATTGGTAAATTTTAATTGTTAATTAAGTAATTTTTTGTTAAATATTGTTAATTATTAATTTAGTTAGTTTAATTTATGATTTTTTGTAATATTAATTAATTTTAAAAATTGATAATCATTTTATAAAAAAAATCAATTACAAAATTATTATTTTTCTAAATAATATTTGGTAATAGGAAAATTAATTAGTAATTAAGTTTATTTAATTCATTGTTGATTAAGTAAAGAGTAAAGTAATTACAAAATTAAGTAGTTATAAAAAATTTTAATTATTTGTAAAATACATTTAGTTATAAAAAATTTAATTAGTGATTAAGTTTATTTATTTTTTGATTAGATTAAAAAAGGAATTAAATTTTTACATAATTAATTAGTGATTTAAAAAATAAATATTTTCCAAAATCTAATTTAGTTTTTAAAAAATGAATTAGTAATTAGGTTTAATTGGTTAATTTAGTTAATAATTAAGTAAATCACTTGGTAATTAATTTAGTTAATAAGTCAATAATATATTTCAATAAATTAGTTGTTCATTAAGTGAAGCACTTAAGTAATTACAAACTTAAGTAGTTATAACAAATTTTAACTATTTGTAAATTATATTTAGTTATATAAAATATAATTAGTGATTAACTTTATTTATTTGTTGATTAGATTAAAAAAAGAATTAAATTGTTACTAAATTAATCAATTTAGTTAATAATTTAGTAAATCACTTGGTAATTAATTTAGTTAATAAGTCAATAATATATTTCAATAAATTAGTTGTTCATTAAGTGAAGCACTTAAGTAATTACAAACTTAAGTAGTTATAACAAATTTTAATATAAAATATAATTAGTGATTGAGTTTATTTGTTTGTTGATTAGATTAAAAAGAGGAATTAAATTGTTACATGATTAATTAGTGATTAAAAAATTAATATTTTTTTAATCTAATTTAGTTTTTTAAAAATGAATTATTAATTAAGTTTAATTGATTAATTTAGTTAATAATTAAGTAAATCACTTGGTAATTAATTTAGTTAATAAGTCTATAATATATTTCAATAAATTAGTTGTTCATTAAGTGAAGCACTTAAGTAATTACAAACTTAAGTAGTTATAACAAATTTTAACTATTTGTAAATTATATTTAGTCATATAAAATATAATTAGTGATTAACTTTATTTATTTGTTGATTAGATTAAAAAAAGGAATTAAATTGTTACATAATTAATTAGTGATTAAAAAAATAAATATTCTTCGAAATCTAATTTAGTTTTTAAAAAATGAATTAGTAATTAAGTGTGATTTTTTAATTTAGTTAATAATTAAGTAAATCACTTGATAATTAATTTAGTTAATAAGTCAAGAATATATTTCAATAAATTAGTTGTTCATTAAGTGAAGCACTTAAGTAATTACAAACTTAAGTAGTTATAACAAATTTTAATTATTTGTAAATTATATTTAGTTATATAAAATATAATTAGCGATTAAGTATATTTATTTGTTGATTAGATTAAAAAAATGAATTAAATTGTTAAGATAGCATGGGAACGTCCGGCTTGAAAGCGTATTCCAATTTTATTTTTCATCTCAAGCAAGGCCCGAAGCCAAAATATAATTCATAGCACATATGGGATGCATGGCATGCAGAATTGGTAAAACCTAAGGCTATAGCCCGATCCGAGATGGCAACACGAAACCGTAGGAGCGAGATTAGTGGCATCGAAGCTCGGTCCTTCAAAGCATACGGGGGTCAATCAGCCACGGAGAGCATGCAATACGCTTGGTAAATGTATTTATATATAGTAATTTTTTTAGTGATTTCAATATAATTAATACATACACTTATTTCAAGGTGAGTTATTGGGTCGTGAACTCCGATTCGCACGAGGTTTTTAAAAGGATCCATCGGAAAAAGGTTGATGATCAATATATCTTCGTCGATCAACGATCAAGAATTATCAAAGTAAGCTTTTATTTTTTTACATCCTATCAAACATATTAATTTTTAACGTTATTTAACTGTTTAATATTTTGTATTTCACAATTATGCGGAGACCGTAGAAAGAATGATTGATGAGGAGGTTGCTAGCCAACGTACCGTGGGAAGTTCATAATTAGACATCAACATTAATGAGATATTTAGGACAACCGTTGGTGGAGGAGATAGTAAAAGGAAGATGATGTATGGACTCGGGTCACACGCATCACATTACCACTCCAACGTTAGTACATCCTCTAGTTCGGTAACTTTGCGTCACAATGTTGGTGATGAGGCATGACAAAAGGAGGGAGAGGATTGATATAGTCAGCTAAAGTCTATTGTCACATCGTTGGTGGAGACAACTAAAAGATTGGAGGAGTACGATCGATAACAATAAGCAATTATGACATAGATGCACCAATTTTTTATGCAACGAAATGCATTCAAGCGAGTTCATCCTTCATGCCTAACACCGACAATGATTCCACCCAACCTCTAAGTGAAGATCCTGCTGGTCAATCGTAGCTTATTATGTTTTATTTCTTGTTATAACAAAAAACCTTACGATGTTTATGAGAATTGATAATTTAATAAAATATTTTATATTTTAAATAAATTTATTTAATTAATTTTATTTTTTTGATATTTTTATTTTAAATTTTAAATTGAGTTTTAAAAAAAGGCCATTTTGTGACGGACATGAGCCGTCACAAAAACCGTCGTAAATTTACGATGGTTTCGCAATGATTTTAGTCCGTCGTAGCACCATCGTAATTTTTGTGATAGTTCGGGATGGCCTCAAACTCGTCTCAAAATGGCTTCGTCCATCGTAGATTTTAGAGACAATCTAAAACCGTCGTTGAACCGTCGTAAAAATTAGAGACGGTCTAAAACCATCGCAAAATCATCATCAAATTTATCAACTGGTATTTTTTTAAGGGTTTTTGGACTCGTCTCTAAACATATTTAGCAATGGTTTTCGTATGATTAGAGACGGTCTAGATCGTCGCTAATCTAAATTTTTTTATAATGGTGGTCTGCTACCAATATGAGTTATAGGTAAGTATTCATGATTTCTCACTTAGAGTTTATCTTGACTATGATATGGTTCATAAGTGCTAAGAGAAGCTAGATTAGAAGTGACATGATGTGAAGCATCGGTATTCGGACATCATGAGTAGAGTGGGGAACTAGAGGAATGAGTAGTAGAAAATGTTGCCAAGTTAAGTTGAAGGAGTCATAAGATGAAGAAATCTTCAAGGACGGTGTAAGGTAGTGTGATTCCAAGATGTGAAGAGTTGACATCTAATTTTAATGTCCTTGGTATTCCAAGAACTTCGTGAAGTATATAAGGATTATTATTATACATGTTGGTGTTTCGGTTAGAGCCTCAACCATGAAACATTCGACCCCTTCCATTTTTAACATTGTCACGATTTCTTTGACTAAAATGGATTGATGGTGGAGTTGGTAGAATACCATAATTATGAGCAATATGAGAATAGTCAAAAGAAGACTCTTTGTTCATGAATTTGTGACAAAGGAGAAGACCATAAAGTTCGGTAAAGTTAATTAGAACAGAGCTAGTTGAGAAGTTTATGATAATGTCTTTAAAATCTCCCGACAATACTTTAACACATATAAGTTAAGGCAATGCAATGGTCTTGTTGTCCCCACTCCCTCCTTAACCCACTCATTCCAACGAGGTGCCCTCTCTCTCAAAAAACTACATTGAAACTACTAAGACAATCTCACCTCTCCCTCCTCTCCTTTGGTTAGTGCTCTCTTTTTTATTATTAATTAAAAAAATTGTTTTTGTTAGTTGCTAGATTAATTTTTTTGGTTGTTAGTTTAATTTTGTTAATTGTTAGTGTTAGGTTAAATTTTACGTAATTGTTAGATTGTTAATTAATTATTAATTGGTGTTAATTTGGGTTGCTAATTAAGGAGGCTTAGGCTAATTAACCTTTTTTTTTAACTTGAATTTGGTGTTAATTTGTATATAAAAATGTATTTTGATGTTTTGTTTGTATTTGATTTTTACAAGAAATGAAACGCTTGATTGTAGTGGTTGGTGGTAGTAATAATATTTTTTTAATATTTTTTTCATTTTCCCAATTGCATATATGCCTTTTATTAATTTTACTATTTATTAATTTGTGATTTTATTTGATTATGAAAAAAATACATAAAAGGTTAAAAAACAACAAAAATATGAGTGTATTTTTTAAAAACTCATCGCATTCACTTATAGGTCACTGAACTAGCATAATATATCATCCTAAACTCTTAATTAGGGAATGAACATTTGGTTTTTAATATTTTGATTCACTTTTCGGTTAATAAAACCCACCAAAGACTTATAACTAAACCCGAACCGAAAATGTATTTAGTTTTTTTCGGACAAACAATTTTAAAATAATTTTTTAAAATAATATAAATAACCTAAAAAGAAAATATGTTATGGACTATAAAGTCCTTTTTCAAGTTCAAATTGTCTAAATTAATCTACAGGAAAGATAATAAATATTTTTTTAAAATAAGTATAAGGCACAAAACCATAATACATAATAAAACATCAAAATTTAAATACAAGTCCACTAATCTATATTTAAAATATATAATAAGAAAAAAATTAAATTAATCGAATAATTAATCAAAATTAACGTAAAAATTCCAATTCAAGTATATCGTAGCTTAAGTGTTAAAAGAAAATGAAAAAAATACGAGTGATGGCAATCAAAATGATCCTCGAAGTTTTTAATTAAATGTTGGCTTAATGTATCGGAAAATCACAAACTATACATTTTTTTTAATAATTTTAACTCGTTCTTTAAAAATTATTAAGAAAGGTCACTAACTAAGCATCCGATAACAATAATAGCTCCGATCTGATTTTTCAATAAGAATTTCAATCAATGCTAACATGACGAGTGTAACCCTCGTAAAATCCGTAATCGTATAAGTGTATGTATCGAGATATTTATATTCGTACGTGTATATATATATATATATATATATATATATATATAAAACGTTGGGTAAATTAGTTAGAAAATTTCTTTTATATGGAATAAGTATAAATTAAAAAAAAAAAGAGAAAGTGCTAATTGTCGAAATTTCGGGAGGAATTCTGAAAATGTAGTTAATTTAATTACCCTCATTTAATTATATTATGGCCCCTACTTTCTACAAATTTTCATTGACCATCACCTCTTCTTCCTTGAAATTTAAACTCATCATTTCATTAATTTCAGCCACATTTACCTTGCATTTCACCACAAGCTCTTGACACTTGTAATGAACATTAAATGGATGAGATTATGTGAGATATTTAAGTAAGAAAAAATGGGATAAGGATGCATTTTTGGTGCATCCCGTAGCTGCCTTAAAACCAAGAAAGAAAGAGTCAAAGAGAGGGAAGAAAGAGAAAAAAAGGGAAGGAAAAAGAAGGGGAAAGTAAAAGGAAGCAAAAGAGATTTTAGGAAAGTTAATCCAATGTAAGTAGGTTTCATTTTTTTTTCTTGCTTTGTTTATGCTTTCCATATTTATTTTATGAGTTATTTAATTCATGTGAAATGTGATTATGGTATTTGTGATGATTTTAAACACTTGATGTTTGATGATGGATGGTTAAGCATGTGTGTTGAAAAATGTGCTTTAAGAGAAGATTTTTGGATTTTAGGGGTGGAAAAACCCGAACTTGGTGTGATTTATTTCGGCATCTTAGAGTGATTTTTAGAAACTATGCAAAGAATGAAAGTTGTTGATATATGTGTCTACTATGTTCCTTTAAACTTTCGTGACTTTTAGAGATATATATATATGGAGTTATGACTGAATTGGTATGGATCGTTCGGATGGAACCTCTACTGGAAAAATATTTCATTCCGAAAGTTGTGCGATTTATTTCGGGATCATAGAGTGGTTTTTGGGCAGAACTCAAAGAATGGAATTTGTTCATATATGTGTCTACTATATGTATATACAATTTCATGATTTTTAGATCTGTATGTAAGGATTTATGACTGATTTGGTACGGGTCGTTGAATGGACTAGATACTGGAAAAGTTTATTTAGTTCCGAAACTTATGTGAATTATTTAAGGATTTTAGAATGATTTTTGGAGGAAATATAAAGCATGAAAGTTGTTGATCTATATGTCTAATATCACTTCTTAAAATTTCGTGAGTTTTGGATATATATTTAAGGAGTTATGGTTGGTTTGGTATAGGTTGTTTAGGTGTGCCATTGCTGGAAAATTTTAACCTAAAATAAATGGACTTGGGCTTGGATTAAAATAAATGGGCTTGGACTAATATTAATGGGCTTGGACTTGAGTTAAAATGAGATGGGCTTGGATTTAAAAAAATAAGTGGACTTAGATTAAAACAAATGGACTTGGGCTTGGATTAAAATAAATGGGCTTGGACTAATGTTAATGGGCTTGGACTTGAATTAAAATAAGATGGGCTTGGATTTAAAAATAAAGTGGACTTAGATTAAAACAAATGGACTTGGACTTGGATTAAAATAAATGGGCTTAGACTTGAATTAAAATAAGATGGGCTTGAATTTAAAAATAAAGTGGACTTAGATTAAAACAAATGGACTTGGACTTGGATTAAAATAAGTGGGATTGGACTTGAGTTAAAATGAGATGGGCTTGGATTTAAAAATAAAGTGGACTTAGATTAAAACAAATGGACTTGGACTTGGATTAAAATAAATGAGCTTGGACTTGAATTAAAATAAGATGGGCTTGGATTTAAAAATAAAGTAGACTAAGATTAAAACAAATGGACTTGGACTTGGATTAAAATAAATGGGCTTGGACTTGAGTTAAAATGAGATGGGCTTGGATTTAAAAATAAAGTGGACTTAGATTAAAACAAATGAACTTGGGCTTGGATTAAAAAAAATGGGCTTGGACTAATATTAATGGGCTTGGACTTGAATTAAAATAAGATGGGCTTGGATTTAAAAATAAAGTGGACTTAGATTAAAACAAATGGACTTGGACTTGGATTAAAATAAATGGGCTTGGACTTGAGTTAAAATGAGATGGGCTTGGATTTAAAAATAAAGTGGACTTAGATTAAAACAAATGGACTTGGACTTGGATTAAAATAAATGGGCTTGGACTTAAGTTAAAATGAGATGGGCTTGGATTTAAAAATAAAGTAAAACAAATGGACTTGGACTTGGATTAAAATAAATGGGCTTGGACTTAAGTTAAAATGAGATGGGCTTGGATTTAAAAATAAAGTGGACTTAGATTAAAACAAATGGACTTGGGCTTGGATTAAAATAAATGGGCTTGGACTTGAGTTAAAATGAGATGGGCTTGGATTTAAAAATAAAGTGGACTTAGATTAAAACAAATGGACTTGGGCTTGGATTAAAATAAATGGGCTTGGACTAATATTAATGGGCTTGGACTTGAGTTAAAATGAGATGGGCTTGGATTTAAAAATAAAGTGGACTTAGATTAAAACAAATGGACTTGGACTTGGATTAAAATAAGTGGGCTTGGACTTGAGTTAAAATGAGATGGCCTTGGATTTAAAAATAAAATGGATTTAGATTAAAACAAATGGACTTGGGCTTGGAGTAATGTTAATGGGCTTGGACTTAAATAAAATAAACTTGAAAATGGACTTGGACTAAAATCAAAAGGCTTGGTTTTAAAGTAGATGGGCTTAGACTAACGAAAATGGGCTTAGGCTAAAATAAGTGGACTTAGATAGAAATAAAAAGGATTTTAAAATTTTAAAGAAAATTATTCTTTCATAGAGGAAATTAAAAAAAGAAAAAGAATTGAACCTTCTTTAATTATTAATGAAACTAATAAACAATATTAATTAGCGGAGGTTGTGTTCCCGTTATGAGTACCATGATTGGTATGTGAGCGCCGAGTGAATCCCGAGTGATGGTTGGACCGTGAGTATGGCTTGAGAAAGAAGGAGTCGGTATCCGAGTTTGATTGAATGTGATTAAACATGTCATCACGTGCATCATGTGCATTGGGGGTGGAAATAAATTGAGAAAAATCATTGAGTCTTGAATTGACACGGTTTGGTAATCGAATTGAGTGGATTGGGTAATAGCAAGGAATCCATAGTGCGAGCTCTATTTACTAACACCGTTAAGCGAGGGATAATTTCGCTAACCGTGTGCTACAACGAGGGATAATTCCGTTGCGAGCAATAGGTGATATTAAGATCACCGAGAGAAAGTAATAGAGCGAGTAGGTGATAACATGATCATCGAGAGATTGGATGCACGGACTTGCATATACCTAGGGTACCCGAATTAAAATGGATGAAAATATGGGAAACACAATAGCATTGCATATCACATGCATCACCCTACTTACCGAGCTTTAGCTCATTCCGCTATTGTATTTGTGTGTTGTTCGAGCAAAGGCAAAGTTAAGCCGATCGAGGATGCTATCGGTTCTCGTTAAAAGAGGCTCATGTGTCACTCATAAAAATAGGAATATCTTTTGTGTCAATAAAAAGGGGTATGAGCCTAGGTTGTAAATCTTTAGGCATTTTGAATATGTTTTAAATTATAGAACTATCCGTAATAATGTTATAAATTATATTATACGTTCTCATGGTTTAGTTTACGTTGTGTACGATGGAGGAAGTAGGGGACTTGTCCCAACGAGTATGTCGCGCCGGTCACGCTCGTTAGGTAATAGGTAAGAGAGCGAGGGCGTCACGGACGATCTATGTAAGCATAATATGTGGACTTCGGCAAGCCACATAGGATGCACATCGATAGTGATATGAAAAATCAATTACATGGATCCTACGTGTCATGCTTACGTGAATTCTATGTGCCTTGCTAAAGTTCATGTGTCATGCTTCATCACTTACCATGTCAACATTGTTCGGAAATTTGATCAAAAAATCAGATCGGTGTTGGTATTGTTATTGAATGCTTAGTTGGAGACTTTTATATATAATTTTTAAAGAACGTGCTAAAATCATTAAAACGTGTTAGGTGGCATGGTATTTTCTTTTCAAAAAAGAAAAGGAAAATGGTCGATATTTCATATATAATGGAATTAACATCTAATCAATTTATATATTTTAAAGTAATTTAATTATATTTTTGTATTTTAAGTAAATTTGTTTGGTCAAATTCCTAAAAAAACTCACATGACTTATATGTGATTCATTTTTCTAAAAATACTCATAAATTGAATGTGTGCAAGTCATGGTTTATTTTTTTTAGGAAAACTTTTGATAAAGGAAAAAAGAAAAAAAAGTCATTAGCGACTCATTTCCTTTTGATCTAAAATTCGGAGGAGGCTTAAGCTAATTAACCTTATATCATGTTTTATTTTTTGTAGAAAAATTTTTGATAAAAAAAAAGTCATATACAACTTGTTTCCTTTTGATCCAAAATGCAAAAGAGGCTTAGGCTAATTAAGCACACACACACATATATATATTAGTAGGATTTTTGAATGTGTATGTTATACAATTAAGGAATCGTTAATCAAAGAAAAAAGGTACTTGCTCAATTAGAAGAGACTCGCCTAAATTTTTGGCTTTTTTAATGCTTGATATTGATAATATATTTATTGTATTTTATTTAATCATCTTAGTTTATATTATTTGGCTATGACGCGTTGTTTGAGTCGACCCTTATAAATCACGTTCTAATAGTCGTAGACGTGCATCTTTATCTAAAAATAGCCTACATGGATCCTCGACTAGCGTCAATCGGGGATCTCCCACTTCGAGCACTCGTATATGGGTCCCATGTTTCTTGTGACCAAGGACATTCTTCCTTTTCTTCTCACAAAGCCGAGCACATCTAGAGCGACTCCGATCATAGAGGCATAGAGGGTGCCACATCCACCGATGTATCTACTACTTTAAAGAGCTCCCAAGGCTCCTTCGATCGGTAACATGTTTCTATCGCTCATAAACGGTATGTAATTTTTTAAAGATGATCTAATTATTTTTTATTTTAATATATCATTTTAATAATTACTAAATATTTTTTTTAATGTTCGACGGTTTCATTCCATCCGGTAGAGATTATTCCATGAAGATAACCATGACTTTCAAAGAGCAATTAGACATCGATTGGTTAACATGGAAGTTCGTCTCAATAAATAATTATATTTTAGTGAGTTTAAGGTAATGTATTACATATTTGATTTTATTAGATTTAAAATATTAATTTAACATTAAATGAACTAATTAATATTAATTTTTTTATTCATGCGAAACATTTTTACTGGAATTCGGCCATCGAGGCCTATGCTAAAGATGCTTGGGAGGCTTTGGCAAGGAAACGCTATTCCGACTTCATCTACAAGCATGGTTCATCGCCCGAACGACCTAATTTTATTAGGCGGGAGGTCTAGGACTCATGGCATCAAGATTTTTCCATACTTGATTGCAAGGCTCGTTTGGAGTAGGTATCGCGGAATTAGATGTCGAAGACTAATGGCCTTGTTGCGAACCCTTCTAGGCATATAGAAGGATCCATCTCTTTAGAAGAACATACTCATCATTTGGTGAATCATATCTTATATTATTAAATGTTGATGAAATTTTAATTGCTTCTAATATTGTTTTTGATTCATTTTTTTTCGGATGACAAAATTAGGATGTGGGCCAATGAATTTGGAGTCGTTTGGGGCCACTCACAAAGGACGAGATAACACTTTCATCGATTTACGCTACTAGCATAAAATGATAATTGTTTTTAATTTTTAAATTTTATATATGCAAATATAATTTTAAAAAATTATTTATTCTTTTAATGTTATAATTATTTTAATTACGCAAGAGCTTGTTGACGAGCTCATACGGAAAAGTCGTTGAGAAGCGATAAGCGAAAGGAATCTCAAAGCCACAAGTGGACAAGAAGCGTCAGGTGGCGCTAACTCATGCTCCATGTTGTCACGGTATATTGACAAGATTCTTGAAAAGGTTCGAAGGTAGTACAAGGAGGCGATGAAGGGATGCGGTCCAAACAAGGAGCTACATACATTGTCATGTAGTGACGAGTACTGTATAAGGGTTGTAGTCTCGGTATAAGTAGCTTATCTCGACGTTGTATAGGCCGACGTAGATGTCTAAGTTGCTCGCAGATCCGCCTGCCGATCAAGACTCTATATTCCCTCCCATCGACTCCTAGGAGGAGGATAGGGGATTAGATGATCAAGATGACGTTCGGGAGTGACATTTCATTTTTGTTATTTGCTTTTTTTTTCCTTCTATACTAACGACTATTTTTTATTAATATTAATTTAATTTAATTTATAATATTTAAATTTTAATAAAAAAATTAAATTTTTATAATATGTTATTTGTTCTTATTGTTAGTTATTATCGAAAATATCACAAATTTAAAAACTAACAAAAAAATCAATTTAAATAATAATAATAATAATAATAAATTGAGCGACGGATTAGCATTGGAGTTTTTTTTTTATATATATTTAGCAACGAAAATTATGATGGAATAGCAACAACAAAATTAGCTTCAAATATTAGTAACGAAACATCGATCGTTAATTAGCGACAAATTTAGTGATAGAATAGTGAAGCATTATTTGGTGGGAAAATGATGATTATGGTGATCGATTAACGACAAAATATTAATATTTAGCAATGGAAAAAATATAGCTAAATTAGTGATGGATACTATTTGTACTGTCGCTAAGGTTAGCAATAAACGTTTTAGCAACGAATTAATTTCGATCATAATTTCATCGCTAAACATTTTTAACGATGGATTTACACTTAATAGCAACGGATTTTTCCATCACTAAATGATAGTTTTCTTGTAGTGAGTAATCGTAACCCATGAGATTAATGGGATGGTGATCACTCAATTTAATAAAAGCTCAAACATTTGGCCCAAATCAGTTGCATTTCCATGAGAATACAACAAAGTAGCTAAAGCTTTTAGATGCTTAATTTGAATAGCCATAATTTCATTTTCATATCAAGTCCTCAACTTTGAAACATCCACATCATCCCTCCTCGGCACCTTCGATATACATAGTCTCATACTAACAACTCCACCGGACACGGCAGAAGAGGACTCATTAGTTACCCCGTCTAAGAAGACGAGGCTTGGTGGAAAGAAAATGAACTTTATGACAATTATTGAAGTGACTCCGCCTATGTTATTATTATCTCCCTATCATCGGATGCTTTGGATTCATAAAATAAGAACCTCTTTTTAAGTCTTACCAAACTAACCAAGTGGTGGAGATGCGTGAAGTAGGAAGAGTGCTTGCTTGGGGTGGGTTAAGTGTGGTGTAAAAGTTGGAGAAGGAATCTAAGTTTTATGGAAATGTTTAGACTTATAGCTTTCAATTATGTAAGAGAGAGATGGATGGTTCAATTGGAAATTGTCGTTTGGTGACGACTTATTATTAAGAAGGGAGTGAGAGATGTGCCGAGGGAAGAAGATGATGAAAGTGAGGGCGTTTTTTATATGGTGACGGCCATTAAGTTTTTCTTTGTTTGTTTGTTTGCTTTTTTTATTATTATTATTTTTTTTTGTTAGGAAGAGGGTGGTCTGCTAGGAAATTTTTTTCAAAAAGATGAATAGTGGCTAGTTTTTTCTTTCTTGTAGAGACTACATCTCCGGGGTTTTTGTGGGATAGAAAAAATTGTGGAGCCCCTTAAAAATGAAGAGAAATAGTTGCTTATATGGGGGATTTTTAGAGTTGGGAGGAGGGGTGAGTCATCTCTTTGATAATTTTTTTTTTTTTTGTATTTTATATATTTTTTGTATTTTTTTATTCTTTTTCCTTTTGTTTTTTTAATTTTTGTAGTAAATTTCAAAATAAAGTGAAATGAGATAAAATACAATAATAAACAAATAAAACAACAAACCATGAAAAATTTTGGATTATGACAATTATTTTTTTGTTAATTGATGACGTATTCGAATACAAAATTATAATTTTACCCTTTTTTGTTGAAAAAAGCTTTCTCCTCAAATTATTTTACTATTTTATAATTTGACAAATAATTTAAAAAATTATTTTTTATCTTTAAAATTCCAAACTAAACTCAATTAAGTTTCTATTAAAAAAATCAGTTAGGTTTAAAAGTAAAAATTAAAGAAAAACACAAATGAATATTCTCAATGAAAAATCTCACGTTTGTGTTTCCTTTACTTTTTACACCCAAAACCTAACTCGATTTTTTTTTAACAGCAAGTCTTACTAAGTTTAGTTAGAGATTTTATAACTAAAAATAATTTTTTAATTCTTTGTCAAATTTTAAAATGATAGAATAATTTAAGGAGAAAGTTCCATACAACAAAAGATGAAAAAAAATATAATTTGATATTCAAACATGTCATCAATTAATGAACAATTGACAAAACTACTTAATTGATAGTTTTGAAAAAGTTGTCATACTCAATTTTAAAAAATTAAAGTTCAAGTACTTCATTGAGAAAAAAAAAGGAAAAAATTATAATTTGCTATTTTGAGGATAATAGACATGCCATCAATTAGCGAGAAAAATTGATGAAAGTACTTGATTGATAGTTTTGAAAAAATTAATATATTCAAACAAAAAAAAATTTACATATTTGATTGAGAAAATATTGAAAGTTGGTATACTTATATTGTAATTATCCCCAATTAGATTTGTAGAGAGAGAATTTATGTGCTTGTGAAATACAAAGAGGAGGTGTAACCAAAATTGAGAAAAAAGTAAACATACCATCAAAATTTTCTTTGTCCCCTTGTCGATCCATAACTATTTTATTTTGTGTATTATTGGTTTGCGGTTGTTTTGTGTATTGATGTTTTGCAATGTTTTGTAATTGTGTTCTATGTATTTATGTCGACAATTAAAGATAGATATTTTGGATATTTGATATAAAATATAATGTAGCAACGAAAGGTATATTGATAATTTTAAAACATAAACGTTGAGAATAACAAAAAACATGATGAAGTTAGGAGTACTCATATTTGTAGTTTATAATGTATTTCCATTTTGTGTAATATGAACTAATCTTATTTTTATTATCAATATTTATAAGGCTATTAATGTGAAATTTTATTTATTGCCATTTGTATATTATTCCTACATTTTTTCTAATGAAAAGTAAATCGATTCAGTTTTTATGCATTGAAAATAAATTCCTAGCTCTGGTTGGATCTTAAATAAAGTCTGGACTAATGCCTCCTCTTGAACTTAGTAGTACTCTATGTACGTACCATTGATAATTAAATAAACAAAATTAGCGTACCATTGATAATTAAATAAACAAAATTAGCTGTATTTTGCATTTTATTTTAAATGAATTTACCTTTTTACAACTTCAAATATGAAAAGCATAAATGCAAGTATGCATTTCTCCACCATGTTATGTTTTCTTTTCTTTTTTCGATTGTGTTTGTTGTGAGTGGGGAGAAATATAACACCAAACCATTTAAGGTATATTTCGTTTTCAATACATGTTTATTTTTGCTGTTTTTGTTTTAAATTTTTATCCTTCTTAATTTCATTTCTAAAAAAAACATATATTTAATGGTGAAAATTAGTTTCATATAAAAAGTCATGAATGTAAAGTTAATTTATATAAAACTTTGGAATAATACTTTCATTCGTACTTATATAAGATGATCAATATCTAATTTATCTTTATATTTTTTAAAAAAATCAATTATATCTTTGTATTTAAGTAAGTTTTTAATTTATTTTTCTGATAAATATTTCTTGTCAAACCAAAAAAAAAAAAAAAATCACTTGACTTGCATATAACTCTTTTTTTAAATGCCCCTTAGTTGAACATGTACAAATCATTTTTTTTTTTTGAGAAATATGTTTTTAAAAAATTAATCATGTGCAAGTCACATGACTTTTTTCGGTCATTTAACCCAAAAAATCTAACAAAGAATAAATTGAAAACTCACATAAAATAGTTTCATATGTACTTATATAATATGATCAATATCTAATTTATTTTTATATTTTAAAATAAATCAATTATATCTTTGTATTTAAGTAAGTTTTGAATTAATTTTTCTGATAAATATTTCTTGTCAACCCAAAAAAGAAAATCACTTGACTTGCATATAACTCTTTTTTTTTTAATGCCCCTTAGTTGAACATGTACAAATCAATTTTTTTTTTTTGAGAAATATTTTTTAAAAAAATTACTTATGTGCACGTCACATGACTTTTTTTGATAATTTAACCTAAAAAATCTAACAAAGAACAAATTGAAAACTCACTTAAAATATAATGATATAATTAATTTATTTTAAAATATAAAAATAGATTAGATACTGATTTCATTATATAAAGATGGATTGAGTCGTTTCCCATTATTTTATTTATTTATTTATATGAGTCATTTATTTTATAAAAAGAATTGATGCATTTTTACAACTTCATCCAATAGCGACATGCATTAATTATTGTTAGCAAACAGAGGGTTTAAGACCTTGCTCTTTTTTCAAGGGCTGTTGTTTCAGGCTTAAGGTTTGGTATGGCAGCGAAGATTCAAACTCTTGTAATTAGAAACGGACTCAACTGATTTGGTCAACGCTGCCAAATGTTTTCATGAGTCTTTTGTTAGATACCCTCCATTCAAAGAAATGTTGTAGTCAATTCATCTGTCATTAATTGATGATTGGGATGTTTTTCATCCATCAATTTTTTCTATTTGAATTGTTCTTTTTTTTTTAATATGATATTTAATGATGAATTCTAAAAGTTAAGTGATGGCATGATCATTATTTGGAGTCGCGCAATAAAATAAGATATCGTTTGGTAATCGAAATAAAGTCATGAAAACGAAAATAGAAGTTTTATTCTCATGTTATAGATGTTTGGTTAAAAAGAATGAAATGAAAATGAGAATGAGAATGAAGAGTAGAAATGAGAATGAAAATTTACACACAACTTCATTATCATATAAGATATGGGAATAAAAACAAGGAATGAGAATAATTTTTTTAAATAATAATATATTTTATTTATTTATTATCTATTAACTACTTTTACCACCACCACCACCGCCACCACAGCAACCATCACAACCACCACCACTACCATCACCGCCGCTACTACGATTACCACCACTACTATCACAATCACTACCGCCACCACTACCACCACTATTATAACCATAATCACTATCATCATTTTTATTATTTTTACAACCATTATAATTTAACAAAAATATTATTTAATCATTATTTTTATTTATATAAAAAATCAGATATTAAAAAATTTAAATTGTATTCCGATTCTTCATTAGTATTTTAAACGCAATATGAAAATATAAATACTATTTCGATTCCTTAATTTTCATTCGATTCCTGCATTCTTATTTCCATCATTCTATTCTTGATTACCAAACAGACATCGATAGGTTTAGATAAAAAAATATATATACATATTTGGTATCTAACTATTTTATTAAAATTTTATTTGAGTAATTCTATATTTTAGAGTTTCTCTTTTTTTTTTTTTTTTCCTTCTAATAATGTATAGGTTGTGACAAATGTGAAAAAAAATTAATAACATAGCTTTTGTCTTGTTCCACACTTCCACTGGACAGAAAATGGGTTTGAATTGAAAAATATGAAAATCAATTAATGTTGTAAAAAATAAATAAAATAAAACTGAAATTTAAATTGAGGCATCAATGGCCACTAGTGTTTGTGGTTCCACCACTTGATTTAATTGCAAAAGTTTAGTATTTCCTTATCTTATTTTAGGTAACAAATGATATATTCGTCTTAGTTTCGAAAACGTATCCTATCTTTAATCTCAATAATATTTTATCTGATATTGTATTTTAATTTAAGTTTTTTTCCATTATCTTCTTTTCACATATTAACTCAAGAACCCAATCCTCTTCGTCCATTGCCTCCACCTCTGAATCCAACCTTCCACGTTATCGATCCGCACCTCACCAATTCCACCAATCAAAATCCACACACAAAATTCGAATTAGCACAAAAGCCCGCTTAACCGCTAACCAATCCTCCCCGTCCATTGCACTCCCAATATCCAACGGTCCACTACATCCACGTCATCGATCCATTCTTCTCCCAGCTAACCAATCAAATCTCGCCCTCTTCTCTTATATGTATCTCAGAACCCGAAGTCCAAATCATCAAAATCTCTGAAAACACACAGTCTCTGCATCTTTTACAATTTTTTGTTCTCCCTGACGATTTGCAGCAATGGCTCCAAAAGCTGAGAAGAAGCCAGCCGAGAAGAAGCCAGCAGAGAAGACACTAGCCGAGAAGAAGCCTAGAGCAGAGAAGAAGCTCCCAAAAGAAGCAGCCTCCGGTGACAAGAAAAAGAAGCGAAACAAGAAGAGTATAGAGACATACAAGATCTACATATTCAAGGTGCTAAAGCAGGTACACCCTGACATTGGGATCTCAAGCAAGGCCATGGGAATCATGAACAGCTTCATTAATGATATTTTTGAGAAACTGGCTCAAGAATCTTCAAGGCTTGCAAGATATAACAAGAAGCCCACCATTACTTCAAGGGAGATTCAAACTGCTGTGAGGCTTGTTTTGCCTGGTGAACTTGCTAAGCACGCTGTTTCTGAGGGCACCAAGGCCGTTACCAAGTTTACTAGTAGTTAAAGAATTGGATTTTTCTGCTTTTGGTAGAGGTGTTTTGGAATGGGAAAATTTGTTTGTGGGGGTTAGTTTTGTGTATAATTTTCCGCAGGTTGTAAAAATGCTAGTGGTTAACTATTCCGTGTTTTAGGTTTTTGGATAATTATGGTTCATTGTAGTGATAAATTTTTGTAATTTCATGGAAATTAATGAATACTAGCATTTTGTCAAATTCGTCTTCGATTCGTTTTTGTTTTGTTTTTAATTATTGAGGAAGTTGTTTGAATTTCAATATAAGGTTAATGTACGTGGATTTTATCGGTTTTTGATTGGATTTTTGTTGTATGTAGGGAAAAGACAACAATCAAGATTAAATGTACTAGTATCATGATGTTAAAGAAGGTGAAATTTTGAAAATGTGTTAGGTGAAACGTTAAGGTAACCATAGCTAGTTCATGTTTAATTTTTCAAATTCAGAACCTCATGTCTGACTTTCCCCTGCTTTCTTCTGTCTGCAGTAATCAAGTTGCCCTGATTATCAAGCAAACCTGATGCTGTAAGTGAGGCTTCACTTGCTTCCAGGTCCTTAGAATCAAAACCCAATAGCTACGAATTTGAACGTCCTGAAGAGTAACCACAATATATGCAGGGTTTGAGATGCAGGTTCTGGAACAGCGCTTTCTACCCTGTCATGGTGATAGACTGATAGTTTCTTTCGGAACGCAAGCGGAAGCACTTGCTGGACATTTTTTCCAGTACTTGTAGCCCTTTGATCTGCTGAGAATTTTGGGATGCGATCTTTTTTAAATGATTCTTGTCCGATGCTTGAATCTTAAAAATACATCCTGTAAAATCCAGAAATCAACCACTTAATTCCATCAAAGGTTAGATTTGTTTCTGCTATTCGTTGTAGCTAAGATAACTTTGCGAGCCCCACGAGGACTAGGATCAAATAGCATAGCATGCTGGTTCACCTGTATTCGGCATGTGATCATCTCAGCAATTCCTGATCCTTTAAACCCCCTAATATTCTCTCTTAGTATCTCTTCTGCATTTTCATCCAAACTAGGCAAAAACACCAAAATATCAACACCAAGTGGTTCTATCACATGAATCTGAATTGCAGCGTTGATTGATGCATCCAAATAATTAGCTTGCACTTCTGCATAGTGTACTTCCACAGGGAATTGCCTCCCAGGAACTCCCATAATCGGTGCGCCGTTAAAATATTTGCTGAACTTCTTTGCATCTATACAACTTTCAGTTGTTATAATCAACTTAATATGATTCAAATCACTAATCCTTGATCATCTATCCTAAAAATAACCCATCAAATTATCAGTAGTCAACTTCAGCTGCATCTTCCAATTTCGTCACACTACATCTTTCCAAATCCGTTTGAGGAAACGCCCGATAGTCTTTTATGAATCTAATCATGGTATCCCCTCTAAAACATTGTTTGTGAGGAAGCACATCGGATGAAAAATGTTTGCCAAAGCCGATCACTTTCAGAGCTCACAGCCCAGTGAAGTGCTTAACAGTGGGAGCTGCGGTTTCAGGCTTTCAGCGCTTACTAAAGATCGAGGAACCTGTGAATAGAACCTGCTATTGATAAAGGATACATTCCTCTCTTTTGAGTGGTTACTATTTTAGGCATTCCCCTATCTTCTACTGCCACGGGATATATTAATTCGGCGATACACTTCTGATAGTAATTTCTCTGTGCGGAGTGCCTATAAAACAGCACTGGCTTTGAATGCTAATCATAGTTCGATGCTAACCATGATAGTTGGAGGATGGCGTGGAGCATAAATATTCCAAAGAAAGTGCAGTTATTTCTGCAGAGAGCATGCCATAATGCGTTAGCTACCAAGCAGAATTTGTTGAGAAGGAAAAATTCTAGATAATGATGCGTTACAAACCAGGCATTGATGTGGAGGATTCAGGGGTTCAACATACTTTGAGAGTTTATGTGCGTAGAAAGAGGAATTCTAATTGAATAATTGCAGCCAAGATGAACACAAGGAAAGAATGATGGGGTCTGATTCTGATTTGGTTTGAACTTCATCTTTTAATTGATTCGAATCCTTTTATTTAGCACTTTCCCTTTTATGAAACTTGAATTCCAGCTATAAACTAAGTGAGAGAATAAGAGTAAGGCATGAGAGATTTTCTTGTATTCGACACATTAGAGTTGGCGAGGCTAGACCTTGGAATTGTTATTGTTTCTCACTTATTCAACAAAGCAGGCTTTGCAAGGCATTCTGGTTCGTAACATGATGTCTGCGACAGATGTAAGAGAGAGTCCGATAGTGTGTTTCATGCTCTTCCATTTTGTGAAGACACTCAACTCAATCCCATACTTTTGTCAAATTTGGCGGGACCTGATTGATTTTAAGGAATGGATTTGGTACAGATATGAAGTTTCAGATATCCTATCTTTTGAATGGGATATTATTATTCTATGCTAATTGTGGAGGCGACGAAATAATGCAGCTGTTTGGGGAATATTTTAATCCAGAGGACAATATTCGGGCAAAGGCAAAGCTCCATCTTGATGAATTTCAGGAACCAGAGAAGCATATTCGTGAAGACTCTGCTGCTAATTCTACCAGAGAATATGGGGGTTGGTGTGATTATTAGAGATGAAGGAGGCTGTATTGCAGGAATAATCGGCTAAGGCCGTTGCAGTTTTTTACCATTATATGCAACCTAACTCCGATTAACATAAACAATAACAATAACCACTTATCTAAGGATACTACCGTTATATTATTATTTCAAAAAACAAAATGTACATTTGATTGTTCATTTTAGAATAAATTTATTAATAATAATTAGTGTATTCTCGATAATGATTACAGCAACTATTATTTTATTATTATGATAGATTATAATTCAAGATTACAATCATAACTGTTTTTTCAATGGTACCTGCGATTTAAAATCATGATGGAAATGTTCAAAAAGATTGTTTACTTTTATGATGTGGTTACTACAGAAGCTATTGCTATGCTCCAAGGAGTTCGTTTAAAAGTGTGATTATTGTAGAGAGTGACAGCATCCAATTTATTTCTGGTATGACAACTTCTAATTTGGATGACTTAGGGGCTGGGCATATTTTTTCTGAGATTAAAGTTCTGTTAGCTGGCATGAGTGCTTTTAAGCGTATGCATGCTAAGAAAAGTGTAAACAAGGCTGCACATGTGCTAGCCGTGGTGTCCAGGATGGGTTTTGGCTAGATGAGCCTGCTGAATGCATCGCTGCCATATGTGTTCTGATCTATCTTTGATAAGATGAGCCTTTTCTATCAAAAAATAAAAAATAAAAAAATGGAAATTACTTACGAGGAAGAAAAGAATTTGATTCCAAATAAAACATAACGAGAGAGGTGAAAAATGGAACCGACGGTTCGGATTTCTCCTATCGCATGGTGGTTGATTCACGTAAGGTTTCCTCTTCTTTTTTTACATCTCTTTGAAATAATAATATAATGGTCTGTTTTTGAATCTGTAAGACCTTTATACCAATGGCTAAAAGGGTTTCATTTTGTTCCACGTTTGATTCTTTTGAGCCTTTTAGTTTAATTTTCATCTGGGTTTTTGTTAAATTTTGATTATAGGTTATACAAAGGTTGCTAAAAGGAGGTCTCAACTCAAAGCAATATTCTTTATTCAGGTACATTGTTTATAAATAAGTTCAGAACAGTTGGTGCCATTTAGTAATTTGGTAGAAAAATAGGGTGAGCTGATTTCTTTATAAATTTAATTAAAAGGACATTAAGTTTCTCAAAACTTGCATAATGTTGGTTTAGTGGCAAAAGGGTGAGCTGAAGTCGAGTGGCTGATACGTGTCTAAGGTTTGAGTTCTAGCATTTACTGAACTTTATATTAGGGCCACTAACTGTGTCTTTGACCCATGATTTATAATCTAGGTCCTATGGGTCAGTGGAGTTATCATGGGTCTAGAGTTTACCGATATAAGGAGTGGATTCTAGGGGGAAAAAAAGAGAGGAGATCTGAGTAATTTGATTCGCAGTACAAGTGAGAGCTGCACTTGGTTTATCATTTATGGATGACAAGTTTCAGATGCTAAATGAAGTTGTTCATTAGGTTCAATTCAGGTTTAGTATCAGATTAACCTGAGTTGTTCAATTGGTAGTCTTGTGATGTTTGAACTTATTTTTGTATACTGTAGATTACTTGATGTTCATAAATTTTAAACCTATGGTAGTTGCATTGATCTTTTTAGACCTTCTAGGCATCCTATTAATGTTTTTGTAATTTTCAGATATTAGGATTATAAATGCAGTTCTAGAAGTTCACCTCATTTTCTTACCAAACATCTTTATACTTGCTAAGCATCTTTATCCTTCATGAAATTGATTTAGAATTACCTTCTTTTTCATTTTGTTTTGATGTGATTTTCATTTTAATGCTGGCTATCTTTCAATTGATAGCACTATTTTATGTGATTTTATCCAATATCAAAGGGGAAGGATCCTAACACTCTTAGCATTTCATCTTCTGCATTTGGGCTGATTTCTCTTCTAATAGGGGAATTAGGTTGTTACATAATTCTTCTTTAGCTTTTTTTTTCCTTATTGATTTAGAGTTTTGCATCTTTTGATGTACTCATTCATTGCCATTTGATGAAGGTCGAAGGCGCAGCTGAGCAAGTTTTTTGAGAGTTTACCTGATCTTGTAAACTATTACAGTCCTTCTATCCATGTATTCTGCCATTAAAAGCAGTTCACCATTAGTGGTAAGCTAGATTCATTACTGCTCTATTCTTTTCAATAGTGGGTTTGTCTCTATTCCTTGAACGTTGTTTACACATAGATTCAAAGTATGATTTTGATCTCATTAATAATATGTTTAGTGATTCAAGAATACTTTGTAGACATGCTATAGATTAGGTGTTCTTTTTGGATGAACGAACTATGATGTCATATAATACCTTAGATTTATGGAATTTGGAAGAAATTAGAGGTCAATAGTTGGTGTATATTTCGATGCTATTTTTCAAGTAAATGCTATGTTTTGTTTTCATGTATCCTAACGGTAGTTGGGGCGGAGCTTTACATGCAAGGCTCTTTGATTTGGTATTCTAGTAAATCATGTATAAATTGATATCACCATTTTATTTTAATAATTGGATTGTCCAGACTGCAAAACGAGTAGACAATTCTATTACTAACCAATAAAATGATAAATGATATCACTGGAACCCTGATAGTTACTCCTGAAATATGAATAGTAATTGTTGCTGTGATCTAATGAATATTTGGTTTGTACTGGGCAGGCTATTCAAAATCCACTTGACTTGGAAGCGAGAAAGTTTGTACTTGTTGAATTTTTTGTTTGTTTACTTGGTAAGTTACTTAGTCTTCATGCTTATATGCATAATTTTGAGGCATTGCATTCTGAATATTGTGGATCTCCTTGCTGTTGTCTCAACAGGAGTGCTGGTACATATGCTCACGCTCAGCATTATAGTTTCCCTTGTTAAGAATATGTCTCCTCCCAACATAGCTTCTTGACAATTTCATGT
The DNA here is from genome assembly GCA_963924115.1 of Dovyalis caffra. NCBI lineage: Eukaryota > Viridiplantae > Streptophyta > Magnoliopsida > Malpighiales > Salicaceae > Dovyalis > Dovyalis caffra. Next base: position 16,925,450 of record CAWUPB010000913.1, on the reverse strand, counting down.
AACTTTAGAATTACTGCCCATGTCCATGGCTGATAGAATGAAAAATCTGACTGGCTGCATTGTTGCGAGCATCGTTTGTATCTTTTTGTCCATTAGAAAAATTATAGATATATAAAGAAAGTTTTGGACCAATGATTTGTCATGTCACTTTTTAAGTGTTTTTCTTTCTTTCTTTTTTTCATTCAGATTCTATAATTTGATCGACTTGTTTTGTCTTCCACACCATTTTCATCCAAAAAATCATAGATTTTCACACATGTATTTTTACAATTGTCGAAAGGTCATCGTGTAACAAAAAAAATGACCAGGAACTTTCAGCAATATTGGAGAATGTCTTTGCTTTATCTATTAAAAGGAGCAGAGGCTTGTCTCCTCATATTAAAAAGGTGGAGGCTGGTTTCCAGCCCCACTCCTAGCCATGACGATTCTTTCCTGAAATTGTTGTGGTCTTGGAAACGACCCAACAGTATATATTGCAAAATCTTGTGCGTTCAAACATTCTCAGCATTGTTTTTCTTTCTAAAACTCGTTTAAAAAGCTTTGAAGTGGAGAATATTAGACGTAAAATAAGGTTTTCTAATGGCATTACAATGGACTGCACAAAAAAAGGGGTTCGGCTATGTGGTCTCTAAATCTTTCATCTTTATCCCATCATCATATGAATTTTGAATCCCTTCATATTCAGAGTTCCACGACTTGCAGATTTACTAATTTTATGGGTGGCCAAAAACTTCTAACAAAACTCGATTATGGAAGCCGCTGAAGTCTCTAAAGAATAACTCTCAATTGCCCTGGTTGCTCTTTGGAGACTTGAATGAAATATTATTTTTACATGAGAAGTATGGTGGCCATAAGGTGGTGGCAACAGTGAGATGGCTGTGAAGGTGAGATGAAGGTGGAGGTGGTGCTAGTTGAAATAGTTGGAAGATACTCAGAGTAAAAGTGTCATAAAATATTTTATAGAATTAATAAGTTGAAAATATTTTTCAACAAATAAACTAAGTTCACAGGTGGATTGTGTTGACCAATTTTTCTATAAAATATTTTACGGGTAACAAATAAAGGAAAATGGAAAATATTTTCTCATGCTCCTTAAGAACAACATGGATAAGGTTAATTATATTAATTAGTATAAGTCATCTAAAAAGATTATATTTATTAGCATATTGCACGAATTATATATATATATATATATATATATACTATGGTACAAAATATTGTTATAATCGAATTAAATTAAAAAAAAATCAAAATTGAATTACTTTGCAAAACATTGTCTTAAGATATGGATAGGCCTTCATGATGCAGTGGCTCAATGACTAATTTTTTATTTAAAACAATTAAAAATTCAACAGTAATTATATGTAAAGAGAAAAATATCTATAAAAAAAACTATCTCTAAAACTAAATCAATCTACATAAAGTTTCTTCCTGTTAAAAAACTTATTACTAAGCAAATAAATGTTAAAAAATATATATATTTAGCAATAAATATTATAATGATAAATAATGATAACCATAACCACCGTTTGTGGATTCCAGCAAACTCAATTCCAGCTTCATTGAGCTTTGTTGCAGAGTGTATTCGTTTCCATATTCGATTTCGACTTGGATGTTCACTTGGAGAGGAGGGAGAATAACAGTAGTGTATTAAATCATGCAAATGAAACAATTCTCTACTCTCGCTGGTTAATCCATCTAGTTTGAAGAAACAACGAGCAAGATCAACTAGATTTGGCAGATCAATATGATCACTATTAATATTGTCTTTAATTACCTGAAGCAACTTGTCAAGAACAATGAATGGAATCTGGTTCTCTGGTAGTGCCAAATCAGTAATGTCTTTTTTAATATCAAATTAGAGGTCAATCAGCCAACTATCATCTTCTGCACCTTGAGCTTAATTTATAGCCATAATTTCCAACCAAACCGATCCAAAAGAAATCACTCTGGCAAAGAATTATAAAAAAATATATGTATATATAGTTTTCTAACCACGTTATTCTACACTAGTTTCTTTTGAGTTATCAAAAACTAAAAACTGGAAATGTCCATAATCTCAAATCATAGCAAATATTATTTATATACAAAAATACATAAAGACTTTAAGGCACGAATTGTAAAAGTACGTAAATAACAAAGACCTTAAGGCATGAAATCAATTGCTATTCATGCTCTGATCTAATAATTCGTATAGAGATTTTTCGAATAATAAATGATTTTGGCATTTATAGGAATTTAGTTTGGCATGATGGATGACAAGAACTAATTAACTTGCCGGATCGACATGAATATAATTATTACTCATGCTCATATTAGAGCCTAGCTAATAAATAAATAAATAATAATGACTTTAAGGAACAAAGTCAATTGCGATTAATGCTCTGATCTTATAATTCATATACAGATTTTTCCCATAGTAATAATAATAATAAATGGTGTTGGCATTTATAGGAATTTAGATTGGCACAAGGGAAGACCAGACTATCTTATTAGGAGGGAAGGCTCTGAAAAAGGTTTGGAAGACATCAAAAGAGTCAAACAAATAATAAAATCTGGATGAAAACGTAGAGGAACAAGATATACTCTAATATACAAATATAAATTATTAAATTTTAAATTAGTTACTCTATTTTCAAATCAAAGCAATTCATTTTTTATTTTTTATTTTTATGGCTAGAACACATCCTTTAGTAGTAAATAGAGCCACATTAACATCTCACCTATTTCAACCTATAGTAAGCCTACAATCATTTTTGAACTTTTTGTGAAAAATGAAACATTATTTTGAATACATTCTCATTTTAAGAATATATATATTTTGATGGTTGAAAATAGTACTAAAGCATAAAAGGATAGACTTTTATGTTTGAAATTTCAATTTTGATTTAGTTTTTAACTTAAAAATTAAATAAATAAATAAACCGAACTGAACTTTTTTTTGGATTTTTGGTTTTGATTCAGTTTTTTTTTTTTTTTTTAAGATAGATTAGATTTAAACAGAAAACCAAATTTTAATATATTTTTTTCATTTTTAAAGATTTTTAAGGTTTTAAAATAATAAATTATTAGTATCTTAACAGTATTATAGATAAAATTATTATAGATATTGATAGATTGAAAGTGTTTTTGATCATTACGTTATTTTAAAAAATATCAATACCTCACATTATTATTTTAGAGACATGAGATGCTCAACATATTCTTTTTCAGCGTTTACGGCCCAAAGCCCCTTTGACCACACAAGACTTTTTTGGGCGTGGGACTTATAGTCGTACTGTACAAATCCAATAAGGTCAGTTCATATACTACCATTTCTAATGCCTATATGCTTTGTTATTATTATTATCAAAAAAAAAAAATCTCAGGGCCAAATATTCTTCCAATTTAACTAAACAAGACCACACCTAATTTCATAATTGATAACATTAAATAACAAGACCACACCTTATTGGATTAGAAATTAGGATACTATATATTTAAATTTCACCATTTTGTTCATTCTCTATCATCAAATTTAATTTGTTTTTATTAATAATAAAAATATCTGGTATAAAAGATAATGAAATTTATATAAAATTACTATTATGGTAAATGGTTTGTTTCTGAAAATTAATATATATATATATATATATAGCTCCATTAGGATAAAGATAAGGTTCATAAATATAGTATATGAAAAGAATCCAAAATTCAAAAGAGTAAAAGATATTTTCTTAATTAAGAAAACTGAGTGTGGAAATAACATTTTTGGATAAGTTTTAACCTATGAGACAACATGGTTTATAGACATAATTTATTTTCAAGCTATTGGGATTGTGGTAAAATAAAGCCTATATTATTAATTTAGACTATTTAAACTCCAAACTATTAATTTTTTTTAGCAAAATTTATCTTTTTTTTTGTTATGTCAGAGGTCAAATTTTTCACCATTAACAAAAATACTTAAAATAACATTACTTTAAGCATTTCAATTTTTTTACTTAAAATTAATTTTGAAAAATACTAATAAAGTTTAAATATAAGGAAGTTTAGATAATTTTATTATTGGATATTTAATGATGTGCAATGGATCTATCTAGTAAAAAAACTTAATTATCAATTTTTTTCAAATTAATTTTAATTCTCAAGAAAAAAAAATTAAATGCTTAAAACATCATTGATTTAAGCATTTTATTTTTTTATAATTAAAATTAATTTTTCAAAAAATAATAATTAGCTTTATGAAATTTTAAATAATTTTGTTGTTTATGGAACAGACATACAGAACAAAAACATCACTTTGCATAAGAAAGAACTATACATTTCAGAACTTTTCATTCATTAGCCATTGTTACGAAATTCAATACAGAGAGTAAATCCAAAGGGCATGTAAAGAAAAGAATATACAAACACAAAGTTTGCCATGATATGGCTACAGAAGAAGAGAGGGGAGACTGCCGATTGAAAGCAATACAATATAGAGAGTTTGAAGAAACACTCATCCCCTCCCCTGTATATTGGGGATATCAGAGATCTTGGGCCAATCCTCCCCTGTATTTCGTTGACACCTCTATTCCAGCAAGGGATATGACATGATAGATAGAGAAATAAGTGGAGAGGGAAGGCTTTCTTCTGGCGCCATGGACCTGAGGTTAGGGCATTCTCTGAGTGCGAGACTTTCAAGGGATGTGAGGTGTTGAGCACAAAGGGACTCCAGATATGGACATCTGCTGATGTCAAGTTGCTTTAACGCAGGGAAGGAATCCGGTGGGAAGCTTTAAAATGGAGAACAAGTGATCTCAATTTTTTGTAAAGTAGTGCAAGAATAACCCCATTGCTGAATTTCCTCTAGTATGGAATCTAAGGAGTGGGACGAGTCAACTGCGAGACTCTGCAAGCGATGATGCAATACTATCTTATGAAAAGAGTCACCTAACACTATTTTATCCTTGGGTTTCCACCCAGGAAGTGGAAGCTGAAGCCTCTGACAATTCGTTATCTCAAGCTCCGCTAAAGAAGGAAGGTGGCTGGGCAGGGTTTTGTTAGCTAGATTGGGACAATTTCTTATGTGAAGCACTTCAAGGCGTGGGAAAGCTGTGTCTTCATTTTCACCAGCATAAGATTCCCATTCACGCCATTGCAGCATCCTCTCAAATGTTAGATTTTTGAGGGATGGGAATGGATTTCTTGTGGAAGTAGAACTTCCATAGAACTCGGGACCAACCTTCTCCACCTTATATAATGCTTGACCCATGAGCGTTTTCAGAGATGATAACTGACCAAGTGGTGGTAAGGAGGAGCAGTGATGACATTCACTAAGCTTCAGATCGCCTATTTTTGAGAAAGAAGTACTGTGTCCTACCCAATCTGGAAATTTTTTACCTCCATAACCAATGATAGAAAGACGTTCCACATCAGTACGAGGCTGTAACTTTTTGAGCACATCTTGTCGTAGCAGAGAATCATCAGCATCACCCCCACCCCATCTCAACTCCCAAGTTTTCAGCTTTATAGAGAACATCATCGAGACATTCCTTCCCATCTGCCTCAGTGACCTGCTTCACAGATTCCGAGATCTTTTTTCTCGCTGACGTTGTACGAGTGCAGAAACATCGTGAAAACATATTAAATGTTAAAGATCAATTGGAGGTAAGGATAAACAGAAGATATAATTTATAAGTTATATTTCCTCAGAGGAACCGACTTTAAGAGTATTTTATTGCAATTTTTGTATTTAATTATTTGGCAAAATCTCAATTTAATCCCAAATCTATATATTTATTCTCAATTGAATCCAAAATGTATAAATTCGATCAAAAATATTTCAAAAACAATCTCAATCAGGTCTTTTTTTTTTTTTTTTTAATATTCATCAATATGTTTTTTTGTCAAAGTGCCTTCAAGATGATGTCAGTCCAGTGCATAAATATGCACATTCGATAGAAAATGTTACTGTTTATTAACTTTTTCGTCAAACTTTTTCAAATTTAACACCATTGTAGTATATAAAATATGCAAATTGCACTTAAACTATTAAATAAATTGACAAAAGGATACGTACGTCTCGTTTGAGACCTAATTGATAAAAATTACAAGTTTAAAATGTAACAAGAAAATATAGACTGAATTTAAGATTCGCCTAATTTTCTTATGCAACTTTAAGAGTTAATTACGTATATGAAGTCAAGAAACCATGAATAAGCATTTATTATTATGGTGCCGTTTTATAGAAAGCATTAATAACCATTAATTACTATCGTGTGTATTTATAGTAACCATTAATGACTTGAAATTAGAAACCATTAATTATCTGTCGGTTTACGGAAACATTAATTACTATGGCTTGCTTATAAATTTTCCTAAAAATGCTGGCCCAACTTTTCTTTCTTTCTTCTTCATTTTTTTTACATGATTTTTTATTTTCTTTTTTCAAAATGATTTTCTTTTTAATTAATGTTATTTCTTGAAACATCATCTAGGGCTGCGTTTATTCATCTTTTTTCTTTCATTAAAAGAATTTTTTTTAATTACGTATCTTTCATGATAAATTGTTAATTTCCTTTAATTAGTATAAAGCATTTTTTGTTTGGTAAGTACCTTATTTTTTTCAATTCCAGAGGTGAGTAATGCTTCAAAGGGAGTGCTCTTTTTTTAGCTACTACGTTACAAATTTTAAGCTATTTTATTTTTTCTCAGAGTAAAAATATTATGAATACTCTAACATGACATGGATAACCTGCACCAAACTTAAAAGGAGTAGTTTTGGCATATGAAAGCTCACGTGAGTGTATTTTTGTTGAAAAAATTAAAACATAGCAATAATAAAACAAATTATTTAAAAATGCATAAATATCAGATTAAAAAAAAAAAAAGTCCCATTACAAGAAGAAACCAAAATAACCCTTATTTTTTTTTTTTGTAGTGGTGACCAATTCAATTCGTCATGGTAATATGATTTCTAACTCTGTTCCGCAACTCGTTCCGCTAACTACTAAATATTAACATTAATCTCTTAACGTCTAAACAATTGGAGTATCTATATATATATATATATATATATATATAATATATATCAATTTATCATATGACAACATGTAACTTCATTCTTTTGAGAATAGATCACGCATCTTGAAAATTATTTTTCGAAAAATATTTTCGACGCAGCAAGTTAAGTGGCAATCTACTCTTCAATGTAAGATAAAGTCCAGGACATAATCTATCATATGTAAGCATATACTTTCAATGTAAATGCTCAAATCTAGCTAGTTCCTTAACTGAAAACTCAATTATAAAATCAAACTGATGGAAAAGCTGAGTAGAGAAATTATTTGTTTAAAATTTAAAATTTAAAATAATAAATATCCATAACCATTTCATATTCTCGTTACTCATGTGATTTAATTCACCATTCAATATGAAAAATTAAAAAATAATAATAATTGATTTAATTATTTATGTATCTTTTAATAATTTATAATCCATTTTAATTCTCTTCCTAATATTGAAATTTCTAAATAGGCTTAATTGTTTGTAAGCTTCAGTAGAAATGTTTTGTAAAAATTAAAAAATTATTTAAAATTTTTATCTCTTATATTCGTTTTATTTTATAATAAAATTTATTCTTCTATATTCTTTCCCTCTAATTATATTATTTTATTGCTACAATTTCTTTTATAGCAGTTTTTAAATTATAGAAATTCCTGAAAAGAACTAATTTATAATGTACTCTGATAACTATTTATGGATTGCACATCCAGCAGGCGTACCTAATGACTGATAAAATTTTCAAGGCCCTTTATCTTTGGGCTGGAATAAATCAGGCCCATCTTAAAAATGAAAAAAGAGGTCTGCTTGTTCGAGCAAGCAACCGACCGGTGTCGAAAAAACAACAGATCTCCCTCTCCGCTCTGCTCTTAGATCTTCTTTACTGCGAGGATAACGAAGACAATTCAAATCTTGCAATTCCAAGTAACTGAAAATCGTCGTCGTCATCATCATCAGCAGCTAAGAATTATGAAAACCCTAAATCGTTCGATTTCGATTTCGGTTATTTTATCATTATTTATCTTCCTCTGTCTTTCTGAAGCTGAAGTTATAACTCTAACTCCTGAAACCTTCTCTGACAAGGTGCTATTCTTTCTTATATTATCATCGAATAGAAATGAAAATTAATTTCTTATTGATGGATTTTATTTATTTAAATAATGTACGCAGGTGAAGGAGAAAGACACAGCATGGTTCGTCAAATTTTGTGTTCCGTGGTGTAAGCATTGGTGAGGGATTTGCTCATTGATTGATTGAGTTGTTACTGAATTGATCCTCTAGTAAATATCAAAAATTAAAATTTATTTTTTATTATTATTTCAGCAAGAATTTGGGGACGTTGTGGGAAGAGGTAGGGAAGGCGATGGAAGGGGAAGATGAAATAGAGGTTGGAGAAGTTGACTGTGCTGCCAGCAAATCTATTTGTTCTAAAGTTGATATTCACTCATATCCAACATTTAAGGTCTTTTATGATGGAGAAGGAGTTGCTAAATATCAAGGTATAATTTAATACTGCTTTTTTCATATCTTTTCTTTTGATTGTAAGGAATTTAGTAAAGCATGAGATTTTGGAACGTTTCGTTAATTGTTCTAGTTTTTTAGTGGGATTTGCTCTTGCTTAATGTGCTTGAATGTGTTGCTTAATGATCTGATAGACTTGACTTTCAGTGCACCTAAGATAAATTGTCTTAAGTTTAATGATGCATGTGTTCAGTGAGTGGCTAAATTCAGCCACTTGATTTTTTCCCATCTGGGTTTCTTTGAGTTGTAATGGGAGCTTCTTGAGCCCTTGTTTAATCCAATGAAAATGGAAAAACTATTTGTACTTCATGGTTTTCAAAAAATGCTAATGGCATGATTTGAATTCTTTTTTCACAATTTTATCTGGTAATCATTTGCTCCATCCTAAATTTTTTGCTAACTGAAGTTTCAACTGGTTCTGCAACTGCTTTTCATTGTTTGAATGGAGTAATCTCGGGTATAGAAACTCTTGTTGCCTTTTGAACGAACTGCAAAAGATGAGATGCAGTTTTTGAGTTACTGCTATTTTTTTTTTTTTTTTGGTGTTGCCTTAGTGTCAATACTTTTTTGGCTCTGACCAACATTAAGCTAGAGGGCGGCCATATGTTGGCACTTAAACAATGAAAGATACTTTTATGAACCATTTTAAAAATTAGTTGGATGTCTTGCTGATAGAAATATGTATAGATGAGGAGTTTGAGTTCTACGTAAAGCTATTGAAGGAATATGTAGTGAATTATCTCCAAATCGCAACTTGCGAAGTAATTGTCTAGATAATAAACATTGGTTCTAAGCATTTTCATCACTTATTTAGGTAAACCTCAGTATTTGTATGGAATAGTGTTTGTAAAAAGGGAAAGGAAAAACAGAGGCAAAATAATAATAATAATAATAATAAATAATGTGATTTGTATTCTCAATGTGATTACTCGGGTTACGTAACTTTGTGGTGAGGAACCCATGAATCTAACAAAGACAGATCTTGCTGAGGAAAAGAAAGGGAATGAAACAATAATGAAAAGAAGATCAAGAACGATGAAGGTACTATGATGCATGATCCCAAAACAAACAAGTTTTAGTCCTGTGATCTGGCCAGCAATAATTGTTGTGGTCTGGATGGGCAGGAACACTTAGAACAGTTTGTAGTTTTGCATTTAGCTGGTGGTATAAATAGTTCAAATAATGAATATGTATTTCCTGAGCTTAACATGCAATTAAGTATGTCATGGATCATTGTGGTTGCTACACATTTGCTACTGTGAAAAATATCATATAGAGATGCACTGCCTTGGACATAGTTATGATCTGCAATTTGTATGTGGTTTGTCAAAATCTATCAGGATCTTCACTCAATCTAAAGATGCTTGCAGCATTAGGTTATTTGCCAGTTTAGCCAGGTCCAACTTGAGTGCAGAATCTTTTAATGTTTTTAAGATACAGCATAGATGTAGGGTTAACATTTCATTTCTCTTATTTTGTGTGTTTAGATTCTTAGTATAATAGATTACTTTCAGGAATGATTCAATGGAGTTAAATTAACTTATTTATTTATCTTTTCAGCATTAGAATTCGATAACCATGCTTTTCTGTTGCATTTGGCATCTATTTAGCAGTTTCATATTAACCAGTGCAATGAAATGCTTTGCATTGATGGTTTATAATATTAATAAAACTTCAAGATCTAAGTGTTTTTGCCTTATATTGAAATGATCAGGGCCAAGAGATGTTGAATCTCTTAAAGCATTTGTTTTAGATGAAGCAGAAAAGGCAGCGGCAAAAGCACATCTTGACAACGATAAAGACTTGTGATTGGTTGTAAGGTAGACTCTAGAATCTCTTCATTATGCACTCAATTTAGAGGGCTTGAATTCTCTGTTTTTCTTTTTCCCATTTATTACCTTTCTTATTCTTTCTTGCAAATTTTGCAGGCAATTGATCCGGAACTCCTTTTCAAAATTTTCATTTGTATGTCACAGTGATTTTTCTCAAGATGTAGTGAGCACCCATAAGGGCCGGTGGAGCTTCACAATGGAACAAATATGATTTTGCAAACGTCCCAGTTCAGATTATCTCGTGCGTTGTCGCAGATAATATTAACAATATGCCCATTTTTGTTTGTCATCTTGTATTAGGAGGTTGTTTAAGCTATGAACAATGGATCACCAGTTAGAAACAGAACTAAGCTTGTATACACAGGAATTTCAACTTAATGTCTTGAAAAGTTTAATTATATTAGCTTCAAACCATAGATATCCAAAGGTGAACAATGTTGGTGGCAATCACGTTGACAGCTGCTAGTTGCAACCACCCTGTGTAGGGGACCATGTTTCAAGTAATTTGCTAAAGATTACGAACTCGATCAATCAAATTGGAAAGAAATTTATATTTCTTTCAGCAAATTTAGGGGTGTAAAATGGATCATGTCCCTTCCAAAAGAGCAACAGTTAGTGATGGAGCATTTGACAAAAATATAGAACGAGTATCCAAGCTATATAATTCCCATTTTGATAATCCTTTTAGCAGAGGCTGTTACTTAAACTTGGTGATAGCTGTGCTAAAATAATGACAATGTCTAGAATAAATCATTTGCAAAATCCTATACCAATAAATTGTTTGCTAAATTATACTCGAATTTTAATAAACACTCGTCTTTTGGCACCCTGAGATAGGTAAAGTAGAATGGCAATAGGCCAAACTGATAATCCTCTGCCTCTTTTTTTTTTTTTTTGTACAAAAGATTATCTACTTAAACGGTTATAAGAGAATCAAGTTTTCACATCTTTATTCTGCCGCTATTGTTCAAAAACTGGAAGAACTGCGACTCCACCTGCGGAAATTCGAATAGATATTTAGCGCACACATCTTCATTAGAATTTGATCATTCGTCCGTAAGAAATACAATTTTTGTTATGTTTGTAAGAGGCTACATGAGATCCCCTTTTTCCCTCTGATTTATATGATTTACAACCCATAAAGCATCTAACGTATTTCAGTTAACAAAATCTGTAGCTATACTAAAAAGAACAAAAAGGTCTCTAAGAAAATGCTCAAAGAATAAGACATTTTCAAAGTAATCAATCAGAGAGTTGAGCAAACTTGATTACTTCATTGTTGTTCATCAGTGGTTGTAACAGGGACTAATGCATTGGAGTGTCTATCTTGGCCACCATCAGAAATATCAATGGTATTTGGGAGCCCTGCAGTGGACTGTCCTACTTGGCCACCATCAGAAATATTGTTGCTGCCTTCTTTCTGCAAAAGTAAACAACCGAAAAAATTATATGAATTTTCTTCCTCTTTTTTTTCGCCAAAATTTGAATGCTGAAGCAACCATCAAAACAACAAACCAGTGGAAAATTTGACCAGGAAGACACTGCCCTAGCCCTCCAATGATGACATAAAGATATCAACTACGTGTATCTGACCCTTCAATGTTCAAGTTCATTAATTCCAAAAATCCAAAACGCATCTATTCAATCTATATTTCTCTTGTCCAAGAAAAACCAATCAATTAAATACTACTCGAAATTAATATAAATGTGTTCCCCTGCATGCTTCTATGCAAGTAACCCATCAATATATTCTTGAAAGCCCTAGCCCTGAGTGCTTGAAATTTTCATTGCAATGCACAAAACATAGCGTGAACTAATCTATCCTACAATTGTTAAGTGTAGAATTTGGTCTAGCTTTCTTTAGCTTATGAGTCCATCTGGTTACAAGCTGCTAAAGTTTTTGGGTAAGAAACCTCAACGAAATATCACATTCCACCATTATGGTAAGTTCATTTATTATCCCACATGCTAAAAGTTATAGTAGGCCTTCGATTGCGATTTTGGGTGTGTCAAGTAAGCAAGTAACCCTATAAATAGAAAGACTAGTAGCCCAACTTTTGTATCAGACACTAAACAGAGCAAGTGGCCTACTTGAAAGAAAGGGGGGCACTCTCGTGTTTCAACTCCACTATACCATTAATAGTTAATAGTTGTGTGGCACTGTTTACTTGAAGGTTTCACTAGCTTTACCACTAATACACCTTCATTCTCACTCCTTTCAAATTTGTTATTAGAAAGAAATATGACATAAAATATGACTAATGAATAATATTTATTGAATAATTTAAACAATTTATGAAAGCAAAGACATACCAAAACATTTAGAGCAAGTAGCATAATGCCAGGCAATTCAAGCAAAAAAATTATTCAGTTAATCAGCTCAACATTTAACAATTTGCACATTTATCACCCACAACAAACTAAACTAAACCAATTCTAGCAGCATTCCTCCTATCTACAGGTTTCAATTCCGGTAACTAAATCCAAAAATCCAGGTAAGAAAGCATATCAAACAAAATCATTTGCTACAGATTGAGGGATCCATCATAGAAAAAGCAAAATCCATTTATAAAATAATAAACACAATATACCTTTTTACTTAACCCTTGTGCAGCCATTAGATCATAAAATTTGCGCATCAGCATTTCTTCCTCCACCTGCAATTCATCAAAATTTTAAATGTCCAGTTTAGGAAAAATAATAAATAAAAAAAGAACATCTTTTTATTTAAAATTTTTATGCGCGCACACACATATATATAGAACCTGGAGCTTATGCAATTCATGCGACATTGAATTATAGGCGTTCATTAATAAATCATTCTGCTTCTCTAAATGCCTGCACAACACAGGAAAAAAAAAACAATTTACTAATTCCGATAACAATCTACTCCAAATAACGTAAAATAAAATCGAGATGCAATTACAATAATAATAAAAAATTGAATAAATCTCAATGCTTACTTGAGTATGTCTCCAGTGTGTCGAGGATCCATGTTTGATTAATGGTTGATAGATCGAATGCCAAGATTTTCCGACCTGACCTGACCTGCAGGGAGGGTGAGCTGCGAATGCAGAAATTGGGTCAAAGAAGCGTCGCCAAGAAGATTAGCCATGCTAACTACACCAAACAATGAAATGATTTGATTAATATAATTGTTTTTCCTTAGAAATAACCATTGATTTTACCTTGTGGAGCCGGATATAATGACTGAAAAACCCTAGAGAAAAAATACCCTTCTCGTTTTACTCATCCTTCGTTTTTCAACCTTTTCGCTTCTTTTCAGGCCACGGTTTTGATAAAATCATAAAAAGGTTTTTTATCGCTCCTTCGAGTGGATTGGATCTGCACAAATATATCTTGTAAAATGACTGAATTAACCTTGATGCATTCTCCGTATTACACTTCGTTTTTGGTTTGTCTTTGGCTGTGCATTGCTTGTTACGTGTTGAACTTTTGACCTCAAAATAGCCCAACGATGATGTTAGATAAATTTAAAGAATAAAATACTAACATTTATTTATTTCTTTAATATAATAGCATATCAATTTTTTATGTTATGGATAAATGGATCATGCTTGGTTTTTCATGAACGGTCGCATTTTGACGATTACAATATAAATTAGTTGCTTTAGTTTTTCAAAACAGATAAATAGTTCCTCTAGTTTAGAAAATTAATTAATTAATCCCTCTGTTTTAAAATCAATTTGTAATTTAAATCCTTTTTGTTCTTTTTTAATATTTTTATTCTTTTTTATTTTAAAAGGATAGAAAAAAGTAAAAAAAAAATTGAATAATTGATGAAAAAAATATTTTGAACAAATTAATATTATTAAATTAATCATGGACATACTAGTTGGATGACTAATTAATTCTTTTTTAAAATAAAAAAGGACTATTCAATTTATTTTAAAAACCAGAGGGACTAATTTATAATTTACTCCATTCTGACATATACAAATCAAAACTTGAATCATCTTCCCCATCCAAAAAGGAACGGAAATGATGAGGCCGAGCAAAGAGCCTGCCAAAGGGCGCACCCGCCTCTCTTCCCCATCCAGACCATCTAGATCCGACCCATCTCCACCAAGGTCACGCAAATCCACCGTCAGCTCCTCCGCCTCTGCTGTCGATAACCTTGAATTGGCGAGTGAACAACAGTATCCATTCACTACTGGGTCTGGACTCTTTGATGAACCAAGGAGTTTCCCTTACAGCGTGAAGCAGCAATGCTGGGAAAAGGCAGAGAAGGTGAAAGGCCGAGACCCAGATCGGTGGCGCCGAGACGCTCTTGGTAATATTGTCTTTAGGAAGCTCGTGGGTTGTCCTGGTTGCTTATGCCATGATTATGACCATATTGTTCCCTACTCTAAGGGAGGAAAAAGCTCGCTAGAAAATTGTCAGGTTTTGCAGGCAACTGTCAATCGATCTAAGGGAAACCGGACTGAGATATCTAGAGCTGATCTCATTCGAAGAAGTTCCTATTGTCGAGTTTCAGGTCGGGACATGGATTTTGTTGAACTCTCAGCCTATGGCAATGTCCGTCATGAGCAAGCATCAGGTGGTTGTAGGATCCAATAACCAGTTAGCTATCGTAATTTGTGTTACTAATTTGTAATTGTACTCCAATATTTTTCATTCGAAATCAAATGAAGAAGAAGCATCTTTGTGTGCGAAGTTTCTTCACAGCTTTATATAAAATTTCATTAAAACTTTATACTATATTTCAGCATGTACAAAATCACCTAGCTAACACAATCTTCTCTCTAATCGATTTCAGAATGTACATAATCAACAAACACAAAATTCTTTTCAAGTTGATTCAATGCGTAAGCTAGGCCAGCGCTGACGAGTGCAAGGGCAGCTAAAACAACTCGAAGTTGAACGCCTGAAGGAATTCCGGCCGTTGCACAGAAAGCAACAGTCGCACCTATTAAAAACTTTTGCAGCGTCTGGAATGATGCATAGGCTTTTTTACAGGACGAGCACTTTTGTGTGTGTTGCTCGAATCTATCCAACATCTGCATGATAAATAAAATACGAGAAGAAAACGAAAAGTATCAGGAATAAGTTCAATCCTCACAGCTGAAGTACACCAGAGGCGCTTAAATTTTGAAACCTATGATCATTGCTTTGAAGAAGCCAGCAGTTCAGTGAAAAGTAACACTTGTGATAAAGAGAAAGGAGGATAGGGGTTTCGTACCTCACGTTTTGATAAAACTGTTGATGGCAGAGGTTGTTGGTCGGTGAACCCAAACCACTCAGGTTCACCGTTGCCATGTCGCCTCAGCCAACTTCGAAATGCCAAAACCAAGCGATCTGCTTGAGTGGGTGTGAACGTGAGTTTTGAGTACAGCTTATTAATATCAGCAGAACCTCCCATGGATTGTGAAAGAAATGTCTTCTCTTGACCCTGCAGGACGATCATGTCTCCATCGTATACCTTATTTGAAGTCCAATGCTCATGCCATCTCGGAACCACCTGATAAAAACTCAATTTGATATTAATAATTTGATGTTGATGAGGATGACACCAATTTAGAACAACTATAAATTATGGAAAGCGATGACATTCAAGATTGCCAAATAGGATCGGCAAAGAACATTTCAAGAAGAAAGCAAATCTGGACTGGCGAAAAAGATGCTCATTCACAATAAGCAATGATCAAAGCATGATAAATGTTGTAGCATATATAGGCAATTCATAACTTAGGAATGACCCACCCCATCTTGGTAACATTTTCTCATAGAAGTATCAAAGGTCATATAGTCCAAGCCACTGAAATCCCTGAATGGAGTGAAATCCACCTTACAATAAAAGCCACTATAATTTTGCAATTTTAGTCTCTATCATACCATTTACAATAGAATCTTTATTTCTTCTTTTAATTCGCAACACAAGTCTTGAAACTGCTCCAAAACACAGAATGATGCTCCTAATTAACTTGAACATACGCATGGGAAACATTGACTAATTTTGCAAAGACTTGTGGCTGGTTTTAAACCGCCACTTTGTTTTTTTTTTTTTTTTTTGCTATTACCATGGGGCTATACATGGTAAAATTTCGAGAAGGAACTAACATTAACATTCTTGCCACAATATAAACAACAAATAAGAGGCACAACCAAAAAGTAGTTTACCTGCCACCATTCAGGCCCTGGCATTGTGAACTGGAAGAAGTTTCGAGCACTGCAAACAATTGAACGGGTCTTCCCAGGTGCCATTGGCACGTTGAAGGAACAAATCCATATTATCCATTTCTGATCACCAACAATAGGAAGTTTTGTGTCTATCTCCACTCTGGAAAGAAACAAGTATCACTAAGTTCTATAATCAACAGTTCCTTGGAAAGGGATGAAAGATAGAAGAGTTCTATGACAATTGAGGACAAGAAAGAATACATAATTACTATCCTTGAATAACAGTTGGTGTCAGAATAACCAATTCCACTATGCACTTTTCGTTTGTTATTCATCAATTACAAGCAAGTGAATAAAGCAGAACATATTGCAGCAGATTCAGCTTCATACTCCAAAATACAAGCTTCTCTGGAGAGCCTTGAAGCATGGGCATCGCCAAAGCTACCATGATCAATACATAAGCTGGCGTGAGGAGCCAGATCCACCATACAAAAGCCCACACCAAATTTTATACACAAGAAATGCAGGGCTTCTTTACCAGACCTCAAGTAATGAAATGAGAAGGTTCTTGAAGCATAAACTCCAGATAATCTTATTGTAAATTCAAATTAAGGTTACTGATAACTGTTATGTTAAAGCAGGAAAACTACTGAAGGTCCCCCAATAACAAACAATAGCGCACAAAAGTGAACATTTTTAAAAAATGAAACCTTAAAAGAAAGTGCCAAAAACTTCATTAAAGACATTTACAATTCTTTCTCCTAATTATACTCACTTATTTATATAGTAACAAGGTGCAACAAACTCAGCACTGATCCGTGGATTCCCATCACTGGCTCCAGCAAAGCCCTGGGAGCCACTAGACTCCAACTTAAATGGCAAAGGCTTAGCTCTATCTCTCCTTCCTGTAACCTGTGGATTCATTGATCCCAATAACTAACAAATAAGTGCAAAAATTTTCAAGTACTAATATATACCAGGAACACCGAAAACAACATTGCCCACGTTAAACAATGTATTCACAATTAAAACATCAGGGGCAATATCCTTGCAAATTTTAGAGTTCATACTGGAAAAATTACTAGTAAGAAAAGCTGAATATGGTTTAGTAGTTGAAACCATTGCCAACAACATGCATAAATTTCACTGACAGATTTGCACTAGGATGGATAACAACATTGCCCCAGGCATAAATTGCATGGAGACATGTAGTTTTCTTCTCGTAAATAGCAGTCAGGTTTTCAAATTCAAACAAACCTCTCCTTTGGTTCCAGAATAACTACTCCCAATGAAATTTAGCAGATCATTCAAGAGAACTAAGTTGATCTCCATCAAGAAATTTGAAGTATAGATGCGATTATGTTTCAACCTTGGTAACAGCAATATACATACACATATGACGTCTGCTCTAAAATTGATGTCTTTCATAAATATGTAAGAAAAACTGTGTTAACCCAGCCAAACATTACACAAATGAAAGAGGTTCCTGGCATCGAAACAGCCCTTGATTCAACTTGGTGACATTGAGACTCAGCATACCTAAACTATGTGGTTAATTCTTCAAATCCTATTCAAGCTATGAATTTATCAAAAACTATAAGGACAGATCTTCAATCAAGGTGATTAGATACATAGTTATACCTTGTGGTGAGCAAAATCAATGTGCGAAGGATCAGAAACATTCTCCATGAGGGTATCATAACCATAGAACAAATCACGCTGAATTGTCACCGTTGAGAACTCAGGCTTATCAAAGTCATCAGGTAACCTAACGAATTGCAGTAAAAACAAGTACAATCATTACAAGGGCATGGCATTGTCAAATTAGATAACTCAATCATTAATATAAAATCTAAATCAAACATAGAAATAAGAAAGGATCATTCACATGGGGGCTTTGGTGGCTTGAGCTCTTTCCCAACCATTCTCGTCTGGCCAAACAAAGAGCAGACCTTGGGACACCATCGTAGGAAATCTGGTAGCACAAGCTCTTGGAGATTTGACTGCACGAGCTTCAGGGCCTTCAGGCAAAGCCTGAGGAATTCGTGTGCAAGATCCACACCCATCAAATGACCATCCATGGTATGAACATTGCAGGTGCCCATTTTCATCAATCCTTCCTTCCTACCAAATCAAAATGAACCTATCAAAATTATACATGCTTTCCACTTTTGGTTCACACAAAAAAAAAAAAAAAAAAAAAAAAGAGCAAACACAACTTTCGAATATTTAACTACCATATTCAGAACTTATTCAAACCATCTTAGCACCTATATTTAGCACTTTGCACAAAAAATATGGCACCGCTAGCTTTCAAAACTTGAATATTCTCAAGAAATTTGACCTGATGCAACTATTTCATTCAATCAAGATCCTTTTCCGATTCCAGAAAACCACAAAAGGGACCTAACCAAATGGTAGCTTCCAAATTCTCCATAGTATGAAGCAAACAGAGAACCACAACAATTATGCCAAGGAAAAAAAAAACATAAATTTGCAAACTTACAGATAAGGGGGCAAGTCTGTGGGGACATTTGTCATCAAAAGCAGCCCATTCTTGATTAGCCTTATCAAACCAAAGAACTAAGTCACGACCCAGAAGCTGAAATGGGGTTGGCAAAAGAGGGTCCAAATCCTCAAGTAAAGAAACAGGGTACCAGTGATCCCTCCAAGTGAATTTAGAATCATTAATCTCCTCTCCACTCTCATCATCGACTCCATAACCTTCTTCTTCTTCTTCTTCTTCTTTTTGCACAGATGGTGATGAGGGAGGTGCCGCAACATGTAAAGGAGAGATCTTTTGGTTTCTTTTAGTTGGTTCTTTTGTGTTTAAGGTTTTGGTGACTAAAAAAGGAGAGGATTTGAAGTGGGCGTTGGAAGTAGTTTGTGTTAAGTATTTGGAGATGCAAGTGGTAGAGAGAAGGAGTGCCATGTTTTTTTAATGATCTTCCCTTGTTTTAGTTTAGTTTATTGCAGTTAGTTTTGTGGTTTCTTTAATGAGTTTGTGGGGTTATTTACCTTTGTTTTTTTTCAGAGAAAGAGAGGGAGGTGTTTGCGTACAAGTTTGTTAATTCATTTGGAATGGAAATGTCCTGCTCCTGCTCCTGCTCTACTAGTTTCTGGACCTGAAATCTGAAAGCGATAGCTTTTGAATGATTGGAAGAAAGAAGCAAAAGACCAAATATTCATGCTTCCATTAATTAAAGTTTTTCCTGCTTTTATAAATCCATGCTAACAAAAACTTATACTTCCTTACCTGCTTTCTATGTCATAAAACTTATGTTTAAAAAAAATATTAAATTTCTTTGAAATTATGGAATTTTAAAAGATATAATTTTAAAATATCTAATAAAAAAATAATTTCTATTGATATACAAAATAGACAAAGTATTGTTACCATCTAATAAAGAAAACGTTAGCAAAACTATAGATGAAAGCAAAATAGCCCTGAAATTTAATAATTATATTATTTAAGTTTTACCTTTTTCATATACAGTGACTTCTTTTAAACTAAAAAAATATTTTTTTTATTTAATATTTACAACCAGTATATATATTTATTAGCTGAAAGTGATTTTTTTTCCATCTTATTATTTTCTTACCCCATCAAATTGTTAGACCAATACTTTAAATTTCTAACTCAATTATTTTAAATTTTAAGTTCAAGAAAGTATTTTATATTAAATTATTTATGTCTTTTTGAAAATACTCAATTATATCTAAATATTAAAAAAAATATATGTATATCAAAGTCAAAATATTTATAAGAATTATAATTCTCGATAATATTAAATAATAATATGACAGTAACCATCTCTTCGGTTCAATTATTATTCAAATTAGAATGAAAAGATTTGTGAAAATTGAAATTTTCATGTATAAAATAATAACGTGGAGGTTAAACCTTGCGACCAACCCCTCAAATAGTCACATTATGAAGGGGAGCTGTTCTTCTGGTCGGTTCGACTTCATCACTAGAGATGTTTATACCCAGCAAATTTTAGCTCATCTTCTTTTCAGTTCCCCTATAGGAGGTAAATTATAAATTAGTTTATTTATTTTTTAGAAATGAATTTATTAATTCTTCTTATTTTAAAAACTAATTGTATGTTATATTCTAAAATTTTTTTTAATAAATAATATTATAGAAAATTGAAAAAAAAAAAGAAGATATTTGTTAAAATAAAATAATATTAAATTAAGTGGGGTCATGATAAAAAATTTAAATTATTAATTTTTAAAACAAAGAGAACTGTTTAATTCATTTCTTGAAACTAGAGGGACTAATTTATAATTTACCCTTATATAGACTTGCATAGTGTTTTGATTAAATTTCCTACCTCGTGTGAATATGAGGTGCTGTGTCGACTGGGTCGTTGAATTTGATGGCGGCCAGAAATTTGCCACAGCATCAGATTTTTATTTTTTTCTTGAATAAGCCACGAGGCACATGATTAGATAACAAAACAATTGGCATTACTTGTAAATTATAAATTAGCCCTTTTTATTTTTAAAAAATAAACAAATTAGTCTTTTTAGTTTTAAAAATTAATTAGTTTATGATTTAATTGATGTTGGCCACTTTTATTTTAAATTTTTAATATTACTTTATTTTATAAAATATCATATTTTCTCATCAACTATTTCATATTTTTTTTATTTATTAAAACAAAAAAATAAGATAAATTAAAAAAAAGAATGAAAATAATTAAATTACAAGAAAATTTTAAAATATAACTAAATAAATATGTTTTTTTGAAACAAAAGACATCTCAAAACTAGAGAGTCTGATTTATAATTTACTGGCATAGCTTCTGTCGTTTGACGTTTGGTAACCTGGCTATCCTAAAGTAACAATTTTTCAGTTTTCATTCCAATTTTTCATCTTTTAAAAGCCCATTTAGCCAGAAGAGGCCTTTCAGGAGGGAGCTGTGAAAGCAGAACTTGGGATCAAATTGAACAATAAATTTGTAGGCAAAACTTCTTATTTACCTTTATATGTGGGTCAATTATTCAATGCCCTGTGTTGTAAATTTGGTCATTGATACCTCGTATTGTCCAATTTGATCCCATTAATAGCTTTTGTTAGATTTTTCCCTTAGAATGCTGACATAGACTAAAGTCACGTCAACTAATTTAACGGTATGATCTAACAGAAGTTATCGGATGGGTCAAATTGAACAATACAAGTGGGTTTGATAGAAAATGAATCAAAAACATCTCATTTAAAAAAGCGAGGTAGAATAAGTTCGAATTCACAGGTTAAAAGTGAAAAACAACTTAAATCAATCTGTAAAAATCATTCCAAACGGAACTTTAGAACAACTTGTTAGATCCTGCACTCATGTTTTCAATTCCCTCAACTTTCCAATGACCATGAAAGAGAAATAAGAACAATCTTCTTGAATTAAAATGACAACCATGAGAATAATGGTAGAGGTTGCTTTTTATACACAATTCAGAGGAAGTTCCCATTCTTGCAAGCTCATGAACAGATGCAAGCCAGATTCCCTAACCCACCTACAAGATCAAATACCCCCATGAATTTTACACGCAGACACATTAACAAATTGTTATTATATACATGTATACCAACACACAATGAATTAGTTCAAACTATAGAACACATATCTGATGGTTTGGGTCATACTATTACTTGAAGCTCTTGCAAGGAGAAAAAAACATGTTTTAATTCCATTTTCCAGAATTATTCACTCTCAATGTAATTCTCAACATATTGCTCGTGATACGCAATGATCAGTAGATTTCTTGGTCCAGAATCCACAAAGATGTCCATTGGCACAAAAGAAGATAATGTGAGCAAATGTCTCAGTTTGCACGAAATGGGCATTATTGTGCATGCATTTTGCTTACCCTCCCCAACACTTTTCTCGCAAAGCACATCACTTCTTTGGGTAAGTCCCAGGGTCAGGTCCAATGTCACGTGAACCAGTGTTTATGTAAGGCCCTCGGAAAGTCGCCTGTGGTGGCAATGGCTTTGATGAGTCAATCACTGGCTTACCCTTGGACGATCTGTACAAGACAACTAATGTCCTTAGCTACAAAGAATCAACGAAAGACAACTTCTCAGCGCTATTTATGAGAAACCAAATTACTTACGCCATGTAGAAGGGAAATGCTAAGCCTGCAGCAGCAAAAGCCAGTAATCCAGCAGCAACAATGACATTACACTTCCGGGTCATCAGGCTTAGCAACTCAGGTTAATGAATGATCTAAATGAAAACACAAAAATGAAGAAAAAAATTTATATTAGTGCCCTCTTCAAATGATACGAAATACAGTGCAATGTCTATATCTGCAATGGTTGTGCGTTCGATCCACTAGCAGCATTCATGCTTGGAACGAATGTCACAGCTACAAGCTTATATTGATGTCTCCTTAAAAACTTACAGCTAAAAGTCCAAAAATAAAATGAATTTGCAAGATGCAAGTTGCATATTTTTAGCAAAGCAATGCACGCTTTTTTTTTCCTTTCTTCCTTTTTCAAGACATGTACACACAGCAATCCCAGGTTTCCCAGCATCAATATAAATTCAGAACATAAAAGGTTTAGACTTGTACCTAAAACGCTAACCAACTCACATAAGCTCAATACAAAGAGAAAAGTAAGCAAAATGGAGAACGAGGGCACCTTGGACAGTATCAAGCATGAAATAAGCTGTAATAGTTCAATTAATATAACTAATATCAGAAATCTACAAGGATTTGCAGTAGGTAGACTAGCCAATACTGAATTAGATTAATAATAACACTGGTAAAACAGGCATCCACCACTCCAAAATTGGCATTCCATCTTTCTAGCTTTTAATTCACAAAATAAATCAACCACACAACAGATTTTTTTAACAAATATTTTTCTACTTCTTAGACTCATTCTTTATTTATTATTATTATTTCAAAAAAAAAGGAAAACAAAAAAGCCAAATAACCCTAACTAATATGAACAAAATATTCATCAAGATCAATTGAGCTGAGGTACCTGGTTGGATATCCACTCCAATTTCGAGTTACTGTAAAGAAAAAGATGCCTCGGTGAGTTGGAGCGGTTTATCTCAGAGGCCTGGGAGCCGATTAGCTAGCTTAGCATACACAAACAACAATGGAGATGAAGGAGCAGAAAATTGAAAAGGAGCTTGCTTGGGCTTTTGTATTCTACGTACTGGATTTTCTTTAGATTCTAAAAGATGGTCCAAGTTGAGTTGAGCTGGGTTAGCTTGTCTGTCTTAAAGATGGACCAAGTTTCCAGCCCACACGCACTAATCATAGGAATTTAATGAAATGTTGTCTTGCATGCCTTGCATAAAATACTAAAATACTGTTTGGTAATCAGAAATAAAATAATGAAAATAAAAATACATAAATTAAAATAAAAATTAAGAAATAAAAATGATATTGTATTCTCATACTGTATTTGGAATACTAATAAGGAATCGAAATGCAATTTAAGTTTTTAATATCCGATTTTTTATACAAATAAAAATAATGATTAAAAAAATAATTTTATCAAATTATAATGATTCTAAAAATAACAAAGGTGGTGGTGGTGGTGATTATAAAAGTGGTTTTTCTAATGGTGACAATAGTGATTGCGGTAGTGGTGGTGGTGTTTATAATGGTTGCGATAGTGGTGGTGGTAATGGTTATGATAATTGCTATGGTGGTGGTGGTAGTGATGGTAAAAATAATAAATAAATAAAATATATTATTATTTTAAAAAAAAACTCATTCTCATTATTTGTTTTTATTTCAACATCTTATACGATAACGAAGTTATGTGTAAATTTTCGTTTTCATTCTCACTTTTCATTCACATTCTCATTTCATTCCTTTTAATCAAACATACTACAACATGAGAATAAAACTTATATTCTTATTCTCATCACTCTATTCATGATTACCATAAGATCAAAAAGAAGAAAAGATTAATCCCATAGTCTAGAAAATGAAAGTTTGGATCGGTACGACAGCCGTATAAAAAAAAAAAAAGGATTAATCGCATAATCTAGAAAATAAATGACTTTCGTGTTCATCAATGGGCAACTTCCCAATAATTTGTTTATTAAATATTGGAAGTTGATTTATGAAGTTGTGATAATTGGTGTAAATCGATATCTTAAGTGACAGATTTCCACATATTTTAGTCAGTAGTAATGGCATTGGCTATTTGAGATCTTCATAATCCAGATTTTCATGGATTTAAAACAACTCTAAAAACCCGAGTAAACATAAAACTAATCATCAGTATCACATAAATGTGGTAATATGCAGAATGTACAAGCAGTTTCCATCCCTGATTATTAGATGAAACCAACGCACAGAATTACTAAGAAAAATCTGAAATTCATTCCACATCCTACAGGAACTAACTAGGTCGCCGTTAATTTTGGCTTAGAGGTAGTTATGTTCCAACATATGACTCACTTAAAATCACAACGGAAAGATAGATCGCTTTATGCTGGCTGTCCACACCCAAAGAAAAACACCACTCTTTTTCTTGATGGAATTCCCAAGGCCTTGGAAGTTGGAAACTACAAAAAGTTGGAGCTTCATGTAGTGGTTGTCGCAGCTTCACTGTCATTTTCACTAGCCTTTGATTGAGCGGCACTAGGTGACTTCTCTGGACTCAAAACACGTCCAGTCATTGGATCAACTGGGCGTGTGTCACGAGGACCACCCTTCCGTCCCATTGCCGCCATTGGTGCTGGAGGAAGTAACCCTGCTCTGAAAAGAATCCGTTGGACAGGGTCTGAAGGCTGAGCACCAACTGATAACCAATACCTGTAGAAACCAGCAGAAAAAATAACTGCATAGAAAAAAAATAATAAGAGATGCTTCATCTGCTTAAAAGTTTCTTCTCACTTCATTGTCTGCTTAGGCAGCATTCACTCATTTAATCCTATGTGAAGTCATATACCATAATTTAATTTAAACTCTCAATCACAAAAGTCTGCAGAGGTAAATTAAAGGAACTAGATCCATTTTAACCAATCCTGTACCCCAGGATAAAAAGATATGCTATTCCAACCAAAAGATGGCCTCAAGGATACCCATATCAATGACCAAAAACATATACGGGACCAAAAAATCTACAGGAAAAGAAAATCCGAAAACGAAATTGCACTCCTAAAAATTGCTCATATTGATTACAACATAGATCAGTTAACTTGGTTTTACTACTCCCCTTGCCCTGAAAGAAAAAGATATGTTTCTGAATCTTTTGTTCTTCCAAATTGCATTTCTTCTTTTTATCACATTATACCCACAATCAATGCACAATTTAATGTGAAAGGTGGTTTAAGTGAGAAAAACTCTGTGAATTAGGACGGGTAACTACAATACTACATTATTTAACTATATTGATTACCCTACATAAAACAACATGGAAAAGTGAAAATTGGACTTTATTTATCAGATAAGGGAAGGCATTGTGGGACTAGCCGTGAAAGGGAACTTTGAGATGGTCCAGGAATGAAGTTAAATGGGCAAAACTCCTATATGGTAAGAAAGCAAGTAGAGATGGCCTAAATAAATCCATTCACAGAATAATGACATCTAAATTTGTGGTACTAAACCGTTATATTCCAGCACAAGGTTAAGCATAGAAAGAACATAAGTTGCTTAAAAGACAAGCTGTTAAAGATAGGTAATTGAGAAGCTGAGGTCTTCATGAAACACCACGCTAATCCTATCCTAACGGCTTGCACAGGAATTTACAGAACTAGAAGCCCCCTGAACTAGTAAGGAATAGAATACAAGTACTATTTATCCACGATCCTCACAATCATTTTTACCTAACTCTGATATTGATATCTTGATGCAGCCTGCTCACGTCTTCCTAACTTTGGCAACCTAAATCTGAGGACCAGGTTTATCTCCTGCCTAGACGACCTAGTTCCATCCTTCACCCTTGGTTCTTTGGGATCTCCACCACCCCTGGCTCTTTGATCTCCCAAAATCTCACTAAGAACTTGAATTCCATATGATTTTTTTCCATTCTTGCTTTTGTTTTATTGCTTTTTGTTAATGAAAATTTAGCAGTTGAAAAGCCTGTTCGAGACTCTATTCTTACTACATACATTTAGTCCTTTCCAGGAAATGTAGTTGAAAAAGTACGAAAACATTCTTGGGATCTCCCAATCCCTCTGTCGCAGGCTCGAACTGCCAAATGGCAGCGGAAAGTTAAAACTTTTAGGATGGAAAGAATTCTTAAAGAGTTTATAACTTCTTCCAGGTTATCAAAGCAAGATAAATTGGCTTTGTATGGAAGGACTTCAAGAATATTTAGCATCTGCTTGACTGCGCCTGATCAAATCATCCAGGTGTGGAAGTGAAACTTCTCGAGCGTAGAGCTACCGGCCAGTGTTCCTTTCCATCTGAACCTCCAATGCCCCCATCGAATTAAAAAGAGAAAAGAAAAGTGGTTTGCGTATTAACAATTACAGAAGCAACAAGAAAACATACCCCTCCACTAACAACTATTAATTGGCATGCAAACCAGCTGCACTATGCAAGCATGCCAGACAAAGACACACAAACACTTTAGAAGAGTTGAAGACAAACAATAAGAGTATATGTCGAATAAATTTTCAAGCAATCAAACAAGGCATGTAACAAGATATATAGACATTTAACTTGAAGTTGAAATGACAGAAAAGGAGAGAGTGAAAAACGGCTTACTTCACTCTCTCAAAATTAAGACCCATTCTTTTAGCCCCATCTTGACCTGTAAAAAACAATACATTTCCAAAAAAGAATTAGAAACTTGCAAATGATATGCCTCCATTAATAGTTGAGACAGCAAAGAAAAACATCGAAAAACTGAAAATGCTCAGAGCTTTCACAAGTGACTTCGTCAAGCAATTTCGAGCATTGCCTTTTCTTTTCTCTGTAATTCTCTATTTTAAACAATTGATCACTTTCGTAATTAAGCCAACAAAACGATTTCTTCATCTCTTGGGTCCAAAAATTTAACATGAGACATAGTAATAGTATTTCTTTCCCAATAAATTACTCATTTATCAAACAATTACTTTATATTTAGTTGCCACCAAAACATAAGGAAAAGAAACCCAAAAAAAAAAAAAAAGGTCAACATTATTTTCCTTCAAAACCCATTTCAAGTATTAGATTAACTACTTTTATCTTCAATATGACAAGCCATGAAAGAAACAATAAACAACCTTTTAATTAATCATTTATTCTAATTGTTTTTAAGCAGATATATATATATATATATATATATATATATATATATATATTTGAGTGTAAGAAAGCGAGGGCAGACCTGGCAATGGATTGTAGTAACCAAGAACTTCAAGATGTTTGCCATCTCTAGGGGATCTGCTATCAGCAGCCATAACCCGATAAAATGGCTGGTTTTTGCACCCGAATCTCGACAACCGGATCCTCACCACCATTTTGGGTTTCAGAAATTGGAAGTGCCTTGCCTGCTATGGATGAATTCCGAGTCACAGACACAGCGAGTTATTGATTGAGCTAGAGGGAAAACAGGGAAAGCGGGGAAGAGAGCAAAGCTGTCGCTAGGGGTTTTGTTCTGTGGTTTTAGCACAGGATTTTTAAAATTATTAAATAAAAAATTGGGTTGGGCTAACTGTCTGACTTAAATAGGCCCAATTTACAATCCCAGCCACAATAATTGTGGGGCCATTCATCATCTATTTAGTTTCTTTCTGATTTGATGACATTAGCAAATATTGTTGGCATTATTTCAAGATTTTTTTTGAAAAGGATTTATCCCCTGGAAATTTTCTTCTTCACTAATTTTATAAAGAACATAAAAATTTTGTTCCACTTTTTGTTCGGTTCTTACATAAAGAGTTCTAAAGGAGGAAAAAAAGATTATATTTCATAATTAAGGAAAAAAGAACATGAAATACTCATTGCACAAGCCTTAAAAGCTCCCTTTACTCTAGCTTTGGCCGTTGGAAAAGCTATTTGAAATGTTTATCCCTATTTTTTAGTTAGAAAACCTCCCTCTCATCCATGCTGTTGTTTGCAAAAGAAATGCTAGCAAAACTCTTTCCATAAAAATATCCACGTTAATTATTTTTAACTATTTCTACATCCAAGCA
This sequence comes from Dovyalis caffra, assembly GCA_963924115.1. Taxonomy (NCBI): domain Eukaryota; kingdom Viridiplantae; phylum Streptophyta; class Magnoliopsida; order Malpighiales; family Salicaceae; genus Dovyalis; species Dovyalis caffra. The sequence goes on along the minus strand of CAWUPB010000913.1, from coordinate 16,896,817 downwards.
AAAAAAAAAAAAAATAGCAAACAAAAGATAACTATTGTTTTATGTTCTTAGAAAATTTTTAAATTGCAATCAATTTCATATTATTTAAAAACAAAATAAAATATTCATCTTTTTATTTGCTTAGTGATAAAATTACCTGAAAAATCATTGAATTGAAACCAATAGTTGAGATTTACCTTCCTGTCTCTTTCTTGAATACAAACTCTGAAGTGTTCTATTTAATAAATAAATAATTATCCATGACATTGGTGTTTTATGCAAAAACAAAAGAAAAAAAAAGAGGTATTTTAGTTTTTTAAATAATATGAGATTAGTTGTAATTTAAAATTTTTTAAAAAATACAGAATATCAATTATTTTATAATTGCGATTTTTTTGTTTGGATGTTAAAAATAGTTAAAAAAGTTTGACATAAATAGTTTTATTGAACAAATGTTTGAGAGAAAGTGTTAAAAAACAAATGTTTAAGAGAAAATGTTAAAAAAAAAATTATTGTTAGCATTCCTCTCGCTTGCAAGTGGGCATGGCATGCCGCTATCTATGGTGTTTGGAGGCAAAGAAATCAGAGAGTACATGAATAGCAGGTTCTACATGAAATGCTACTTGAGAGTGGATCTAGTTTCTTCTTATGGTTCTGGTTTAGCATATACTGTGTGCTCTGGAATAAGGTGAGCCCCTCCCTGCTTATTGCTATTTTTATTAAAAAGAAAAAAAAACATTTGATGCGTTTAAGAGGCTGATTTAAAGAGGCACAACAAGAATACCATCTTTGCTTGCCCAATAACTTTCTGTCGCAATACAACCAAGAAGACATCAATCAGCTTTAGAAAACAACAGGAATGCCATAGTTGCTTGCCCAATAACGAAATTGAAACATTGCATTTTACATCTCCTGTTCATTCAGCGTTGCTTGCCCAATCGACTCCTCTATCTACTTTAGTTTTCAAACTAGATTTTTTATCCGCGTCACGCTACGAGATTTGGATAAAATATATAAAATCATTTAAAAAATTATTTTAGTTTAATAATCTGTTTTATGGTAAAACGTAATTATAATTTTTTAATCAAAAATTTTTATTTAACTATTTCTTATTTGTTTTCTTTTAAATTTTAGAAATAAATAATAAGGAAATAAATTATTGCTTTCTTTAAAATTTTAATGCCTAATTAATTATTGGTTCTCTTAAAATTTTAACATCTAACATTATTAAGAAATGGAAATTAAAAAAAAAAAGTTCAATTTTTAGGAGAAAAAAAAAGAGGGGGCAGGGGCCAGCCATTTACTATTCAAATGAACAATAAATGGGAACAAAACGGGAAAGAAGGCCAGCTCGGCCAAAAAAAAGAAAAGTAAAAATTTAAAAAAAAAAAAGCACTGTAGCAATGGACAGTTATTAACACTGTTCATTGCTACGATGAAAAACTATTTTAAAAAGTTCAATTTTTAGAAGAAAAAAAAAGGAGGGGAGCAATCGTTTACTATTTAAATGAACAATAAACAGGAACAAAAGGGGAAAGAAGGCTATCACAAGGCAAAAAAAAAAAAAAAAGTGAAAATTAAAAAAAAAAAAAACAAACAAACCAAAGCACTATAGCAATGAACAAGTGATTATCATTGTTCATTATTATAGTGAAAAACCATTTTACTTTAGTTTATAGTATAATTAGCTTTTTTGCTGCAAGTTGGATAAAATATATAAAATTATTTAAAAAAAATTATTTGAATTTGATAGTACGTGTTATGATGTAAATCTATAAAAATATATAAAATCAAAGGTGAAAAATTTTATTTATAATTTTTTAATAAAAAATTTTATATTTAACTATTTCTTATTTGTGTTTTTCATAATTTTTCTTTAGAAACAGGATTTATCCTTGTTAATCCATGGATTATTAACTAAAAATAAAATTAAATAATTGTTTAAAAAAAGGCTTTAGTATTTCATAAGATTGTGTCGAAAAACAAAAATAACAATTATTAAAAGCTTACATAGAATTGAACAAATAATTTTTTTATTTTTATTTAATGTTAATGAGAATATCGATTTTTGAAAAAATATGAATTTAATTTTTATATATTTATTTACAAAAAAATAAATTATATTAAAATAATAAATTATATTAATTTGAATCATTAAGTGATTAAGCTAAAACATAATTTTAATTTAAACATAATTTTAATTATTTAATTTTAAATAAGTTAATTTTAAAGTATTTAAAAATAAATAAATAAATAGTAAATGCTTAGCGTAGTAGTTGCGGAATTAATTTCTAAAGAAACAACAATTCAATATTTTATACTAAGTGAGTTCAAAGTTTTTAGTCTAAAAAAAAATACTATATATATAAAAAAAAATTTTGCAAGGAATCTATTGACTAAATTTGAAGTTAATAGACTAAAATAAAAATTATTACAAATTTGATTTCGATTAATTTTGATTATATAAAAAGGAAAAAAATTAATAAATCATGTGAATTCTTTTTTTTCCTCCTTAAATAATTTTTTATTTCTATACTATGCATGGTTAGTCCTTGAATATAGGGCTCACATGCAAAGCAACCATCTTCCTTTTATTTTTTATATTTGACTTTCAACTATTAATTAAGTAATTTGAGTTTTTGTTTTCTTAAAAAACTGAGAAAAGATTATTTAAAATACACTTTTAATGTAAAAATGTATTTCGGACAAATTTTATATATTAATCATGCTACTATAATTTAAAAATTATCTAAATATATTTCTCAAAAGAAAAAATAATCATATTCTAAGAATTTATTTCAAAATCCATACATATAAAAAAATAAATAAAAATTATCAGTAACTATAATTTTAAATTAATTGGATGAGAATTTTAAAACAATGACAAATTAAAGTAGTAAATTTTAAATAATAAAAATACTTAACAAAAAATACTAAAAAATAAAATGGGAACAAATCACAATATAATTAAAGTTTGAAATTAAAAAATATATAGAGAAAAATTGTGGACCATAAAATTTTAAATTAATTGGATGAGAATTTTTAAAAAAAATGACAAATTAAAGTAGTAAATTTTAAGTAATAAAAATAATTAACAACAAACAATAAAACAAAATAAGACCGAATCATAATACAATTAAAGTTTGAAATTGAAAAAAAAAGTGTAGAAAAATTAAGGACTAAAAACATATTTCAGAAAAATTATATATATTAATCATGTCACTATAATTTAAAAATTATCTAAATCTATTTTTCAAAAGAAAAAATAATCATGTTCCAAAAATTTATTTCAAAATCCTTACATATAGAAAAATAAATCAAAACTCGTTAGTAAATATAATTTTAAATTAATTGGATGAGAATTTAAAAAAAAATAACAAATTAAAGTAGTAAATTGTAAATAATAAAAATACTAAAAAAATACTAAAAAAAGGACCAAATCACAATACCATTAAAGTTTAAAATTGAAAAACAAAATTGTATAGAAAAATTGAGGTGCATATAATTTTAAATTAATTGAATGAGAATTTTAAAAAAAATGACAAATTACGGTAGTAAATTTTAAATAATAAAAATAATTAACAAAATGGGACCAAATAGCAATATAATTAAAGTTTGAAATTGAAAAAAAAAATAGAGAATTTAAAAAAAAATGACAAATTAAAGTAGTAAATCTCAAATAACAAAAAAAAATACTAAAACAAAATGAAACTAAATCACAATACAATTAAAAATTGATATTGAAAAAAATATATATAGAAAATTTGAGGATCAAAGTGTTACAAAAATATCATGAATAGTAAAAGGAATAATAATTTTTGTGTGTGTGAACAATGCTTCAAATAGTGAATAAATAGTAATCAATGGTTTTATTTTAGTTTTATGTATAATTTCCTTGTTCATTCCCAAAGTGGTGTTTGTCCGATGAGACCTATTTAAGGAGGGGGTCATGAGATAGAGTAAAACATTCTTATGGTCTCGAGTTAAGGATCTCGTTAAGGGTCGATTAACGAAAAAAATCAATTAGCTTTCCTTTGTTCGAGTTTCAATTCTTTCGTGAAAAACCTATTGTGAACGGATAACAATGGATGGTTTCTTTTAAAGACTACCAACTCTCTTAGGTTTTTCCTAACTGAATTATTCGATACTTTTATTCGTAAAGCATCCGCTCTTTATATAGTAGAAGACTCGAAAAATAAAGACAAACTTAATAAGCTATTGTCTAGACCGACTCATACTAACATAAAAAGTCTTAATTAAAATATCACACCAATTAGGATTGTCATATCATTTTCATAATCAAATTTATTCTTAACAAATAATTAATAAATATCCACAATATCTTAGTTATCCTCATTGCGTTGTCGCCTTCTTCTATACTGCTCGATCCACAATATTACACTCTTCCTAGACATTGAACTTGTCCTCAAGTTCAAAATGAGGATAAGTGTATTATAAGAAATTGATCAATTATTTTGTAGCATCATCGAATGCATTCCTAGTCCCTATTATGGTGTGGAGGAAGATTTCGAGATCCACAACGGTCCGGTTCCTCATCGAAGTCGTCCACCACCAAGCGCAACGGACTTTTATATCGATGCTCGACAATGAACAATCCATCACAATTGTAAAAAAAAATTTAATTAAAATACCAAACCAATTAGGATTTTCATATCATTTTCATAATCTAACTTATTCTTAATAAATAATAAATAAATATTCGCAAAATCTTAGTTTTCTAATTGTGCTACCGCCTCCTTTTATACTGCTGATCCACAATATTACACCCCTCCTAGATATTGAACTTGTACTCAAGTTCAAAATGAGGATAAGTGTCCGATAAGAAATTGATCGATTATTTTGTAGCATCATCGGGATGCATTCCTAGTCCCCGTTATGGCATGAAGGGAGATTTCGAGATCCACAACGGTCCGGTTCCTAGTCGAAATGGTCCACTAATAAGCATAAAAAACGTTTATACCGATGCCCAACAAAGAACGATTCATCACAATTGTAAGAAAGTCTATTTGCTCGCCTCTCCGCCATCTTTGCTCTTGATAACTTTTTAATAAAATGCGTTGATGTACATCCCGTGTCAAAAACCATAGGCAAACTTCCTCCCATCTATTTTGATTCATGGTTGATAGTGAGTGAAAGAGTTGAACTTGTCTTTTTTGGAGAAAGCCAATTAGAAAGAGTGCTTCTCACTCTAATTTTGTCGAAGAGTTACAGTTTTTTGTCAAAAGCCTAAACTAAATTCATAACTGTAACCAAATTAGAGAGTTGCTATATCTCAACATCCACCCATAACGTCTCTGTAAGTCCTATGGTAAACAAATCAACTTGTTGATCACCCTTGACAGAAATAGCCCTAGTTAGGAGTGTTTGAAATTGACTTTGACATTCCTCTACTGTGCCAAATTGTTTCATAGTAATTAGCTCCCTAACTTACTGCTCAATGGAGTGCTAAATCTCAAAGAACAATAGGATCTGAATTGATCCCAAGTGATATTCGACTTTTATTATTCTAGTCGAAAAAAACCATATTTAAGCCTCACCCATCATATGAAAAGTGGCAAAGCCCACCTTGTCTTTCTCTTTTAATCGTTGGCTCGTTCACAGCAATAAAGTCATCCCAAAAGGTCCTCCATACCACTATAAGAAAATTCTAACCTGGGGTACCTAGGAAACACGATGCTGCTATTGGGTCCTTCGAATGCCACTACTACTGGCTGTTATATCAGTTCACTTTTTGACTGCCTTACCCTTGTCCAACGATTGAAACTCCAACCTCTAAATAGCCTTCATATCTACGCTTAGTTTGCCCAATTCCTAACCAACCATGTTTGAACAACCCTAGCTGATAGTTCTTCTTCATTACTCATGACAATCGATTCTGATATCAAATTATTATGATCCCAAGTTAAGGATCTTGTTAACCGATTAACAAAAAAATCAATTAGTTTTTCTTTGTTCACGTTTAGATTCTTCCGTGAAAAAACTACTGTAAACATATAACAATGAATGGTTTATTTTAGAAACCACCAACTCTCTTAGGTTTTTCTTGCTAAATTATTCAACACCTTTATTTATAAAGCATCCAGTCTTTATATAGTAAAGGTGGCTGAAAAACAAGGAAAAAACTAACAAGCTATTGCCTAATCAGACTCATACTAATATAAAAAATCCTAACTAAAATATCACACCAATTAAGACTCTCATATATCATTTTCCTAATCTGAATTATTATTAATAAATAATAAATAAAAACAATAAATAAATATTTATAAGATCTTGGTTTCCCTACTTGCGTTACTATCTTTTTTATACTGCTGATCTACAACAAGCATTCTCATTAAACACAAAACATGTACCGTCCATCATGAACTAGCCGAACTTATTCCATGAACAACAATACCTAACTAGCTTACCCGAAGTTCTGCAGCAACAAATATGAAAAATGAAACAAAGAAAAGGATGGGTCAATAGCCGTGCTCTCTAATCGAACAATCCGGATATGAATTCATTCCTTTGATCTATTCTGTTCCAGTCGAAACAAATTCATGGCAATTCTTACCGGGTTTAAGGTCAGCTATCACATTTGAGCACTGGCAAAACACACCTTGTAGGGACCTCATCAGTAAAACTAACCAGTAAACACAACTATCACAATGCTACAGCCATGGCATGGCAAATGTAGCTCCAAAAGACTAACAAAATCTTTGTAATTACCAACACTAATGCTAAAGATCATATCAAATCCATCATCCATAAACGATAGCATAGTGTATATTCCTAATCCACCGCAGCTAAGAATTACAAAAACATCAGAATCAATCTGCAGCGGCAAGCTAACAATCTCACCACCTAAACACTAAATATCTTAATCTCGGTAAGAAACAGAAAATGGAAACATACTCAAAAGTAAATTCAGTACCAAGATTTTTCATTCTAAAATTCCCTCCGTTCCTAATGATAATAAATATCGTTGTCAAGAAAATACTAGTTCAAACATGCAGCACATTTTATAAGAAATATCCACACACAAACAAGAACAAATAAATATCTAAACGGAGAAACTTGCAGTAGCAACCACAAAAACAAAGAAAAATCTACAACAACTCACCATTAGTTTTCCTTCAACATCTAATTAACGAGTGCTGATAAAGTCATCAAACAACAAAACAAAACACGAAATTCTCCACAGGAGAGAATTACAGCACAATACTAGAAAGTCCCAAATCATCCATAACTGTTTACGCAGAGCATAAACTAAACTATTTCCTTTTCGGTATTTCAGTCATTATAATAAGATATTCGGTGCAAAAACTAATCACTCTTGATTCTCCTGTTGCTGCTGATAGTTCAAAGTCCTCCTGAACAGCATGATATGTGGCTCCGGGCGATGAATCGCATAATGGACCCACCCTCGGCTCTGTTGAACTCCAATCGCACGCCACTCATTCTACAGAAACCAAATCAACGAAAACTAAATAAAATTTCTTAAAGCATCAATTATTACGCGAGAAAAAAAGTTTAAAATTTTGTTTTTATTTTATTTTACAGTTCCTATAAGGATTACAAACAGAAAAATAGTTACAAAAATCAAACCACAAAAAAAAATTACAATAAAAAAACCCTAAAATTGGAAGGAAAAAAAAACTTACTTCAGAGAGGAGGCGATTCTTCGGGAGAAGTTTGGCGACTTCAGGAGGAAGCACCACATGCCTGTGAGATTAAAAAACAAAATTAAACTTAAAATCTTCCAATCCAAACAGAACTTAATAATAATAACAATAACAATAAGAAGAACAAGAACAAGAACAAGAAGAATAAAAAACACCTGTACTCAAAAGTGTCATCAAAATACTTCTCGGAGTACTGGATCTGACCCATTTTTAAAGGCCTTTTTTTTTTTGCTTCTAGAAATTATTCCACTGATTTTCACGATCTGCGAAAAGAAGAAGAAACAATTCGAGTAAAAAATAAGAAATTAAACAGTTTCGGCAAAAAAGAAAGAATAATCCGTTGTGCAGTGTGGTTACCAGAGAGTAAAAGGGCGAAGAAGAGAAGGACAAAATGATTGTGTGAGAGCGTACTAGAGGAGAGGAAGAGTTTTATTTATTTATATATATTATATAGTGGTATTTATTTATGTGGGGGTATTACCGGAAAGTAAATATGCTATGCTTCCCATAAATCTGATTTATGTTTTTTATTTTTATATATGGAAAAGAATAAGAGACGTTTTTGAATTTTGAATTTTGAATTTCTCCCGCTTTTGTCCTATCCTCTTCCCAGTTAAATTAAAGTGAACTAATAATTGTAACGTTTCAAAAAGAGAGTGAGAAAAGGAATAGCTTGTACCAAGATTTAATGACCGTTTTTGTCCCTGAGTTATTGGAATCGTTGCATATTGAGACTTATATTATTAATTTTATCTTTAAACTATCATGTTTTGAGTACGTATGATTTTTCTATTTGATTTTATTGTTATTATTGATCAAAATTCTTTTGAAAAAAAATTAATTTTTGATATTTTGAGATGAAAATTTTTAATTATACTAATAAAAATTCAATCGATTTTTATAAATAATTCCAAAAAAAAATTTGAATTAGAAAATTATTTTATTTATTTCTTGAAAATTCAATAAATTATGAAAAATAAAAAATAAGATGAAATTATTTTAATCTGTTTTAGAGCCTTAGGGAGGTCATATAAATTTATATTAGTGAGTTTCTCAAAATTTTTGCATATGTGACTTTCAATCAAATCATATTAAAACCAACCTTGGAGACACCTACCCATATAGCCATTCAATATTTCTTGACCCACTATTAGCCAAACTACTTGGGTCCAATAAAATTTAAAATCATTCCAAATTATTTGTTATTTTTTTTAATTTTATAAATATTTAATATTTAAAAAATTTTAAAAAAACACTTCTTGATCTAAAAAAATATATATTGATTTTTTATTAGGATTCATGAAAAAATCAGTTTAAGATACTAAAAATTGAATTTTTGTTTAGAATTTAGACTTTTCTTTAAAAAGGTTTTTGGTCAATGTTAAGAGTCAAATCAAATGAAGGGCCATATTTCTCCAAAATATGATAGTTTAAAGATAAAATGACTAAATTGATAATATATGATTCAATATGTGGTAACCTCAATAGTTTAAGGACAAAAACTGTCATTAAACCCTGTGTTCCTCAACATCTAGAACTTTCTCTCGTTTCCTTCTCAAACTGATCTCAATAACGTCCCCTAATTATCGAGGCAGTATCAATTTTGCCTTCAATCAATTGTTTGTATTAATTTTACTCTCAAATTTTCAAAATTTCTCAACCAAAACCTTTCATCCTCTTTTTTATAGCATTCCATTCCGAATTACACTCTTTAAAAACAAAATGATGTTATTTTATAGCAATTCTACCAGAAATCTTTAATTAAAAAATCAAAATAATTTAAAAGGTAAATTCATAAAAAATAATAATTTGGAGATAAAATTAATACTACCCTAATAATTCGTGGATGTACTTGAGATTTGTCCTTTTTTATTCTTTTATTTATTTATTTTTACCTTCAAAATTCTGTGTCGACTCAGACTTCTGTTCTCTTTTACTTCACAATTTGGGAGACTGTATTCTCAATGTTGCATACAAATAAAAAATTTACTTATTGCTGGTGAAAATATATTGATATTTGATATAAATTGATACTAACAAAACAGAAATTATAGAATACTTCTAAAGTCCGTATCAACAGTTACTCTATCGCATAAAGAATAAAATATAGACTAAAAGAGAACATAAAAATAGATGAAGAATTTTTAAAAAGTATTTTTAAACCTATTTATCATTATTATCAATTGATATACATTTCCTTCTATTTCTCCCAGAAAAAGCACATTTCCTTCAATTTAATACCAGTTAAGCCATACACAAAGCATGCAGGTGTATAGGAGGATAACTAATACTTATCCAATCAATAGGACACAAGAAGGCCTAACAGCTCTGGCTAGCCAATCACTGAGACAGAATTAGCATTTCTTAACTACTACGAAAAAGCTCGAAACAAAATCATCTGAAGGCAACAAAAGCAGCTTTTCTGCAATCAATTTTAGAGGCTCAAAATTTTGGAAATTAATCCAATGTATTTATATATATATATATGCAAAAGCTGCTCCCGACTTTTGTATATCTAATCAACTGTCTAACATCCTCCTTTTTTCCTTTCCTTTAATTCTACAAAAAGAATTATAACAGCCTGTGAGCTCCAACTACGAACATCTAAAGTACGCTTCACTGTACACAAATGCCTAATAAAGATCCTGTACAGAAGGAAAAGGCTGTCCAAAAAATTTTGCTTTCCCACCTCTTCAACCAAAAGTATCTTGCTTCGCCATGACATTCAGCCACCTTCCGATTTACCGACAATTCGGCACTTGGGAACCGGCTTTTGCAGCATTAATGCCCCTTGAAACACCATTATCTGGTACCTTTTCCTGTATTCCATCAGCTGAAAAACAACACTCATCATGTGTCTGTGCGCAGGCACACAAAAGAATGCATGCATAAATTGTGTATGGTCACATAAACACAAACGTACCTCATCTTGAGTTATGGTGCTAAACCCGAATTTGTTTGTCCAAATGGATTCAACTTCTTCAGCTGCAGGAAGTACAAGATTCTTCACATTGAGAAACCCAAGTAGCTTTTCAATACAAGTAAATAAGGTCTGAAAATAACCCTGCAAGAGGAGAGAAGAATATATGTTTCAGTCAGAAAATTTTTCTCCTAGTATAAAAACTGATTGGGCTATGACTGCACAAGTACAAACAAAAATATAAACACATCAACACATCTTCACACATCTTCGGTGAAATAAAGTGTCAATAATGCAGCATATTACCTGTCCTTGCGATTTGCTACTAGTTGCAACTATAGGCAGCTCAGCCAGTTCCTGGCCAAAAATTCTTACAACTGCTGCTGACACTACCACATGGCTGCATAACATGTAAAAATTATCAGTGTATAATTAGAAGTTCTACAAAATAATGTACGAAAGGTTCATCAATGATTCTTACTTAACCAGCAATACAGCACAATACATTCCACCGAGATCCTGCCCTTTCATGTTCCCGCTGTCAAGACAATTAACTCAGTCACAAGCAAATGATTTGGCACAAACAGCAATAATCATGCAGAAAGACAATAAAGATTTCCAACATTTAATATAATAACCAAAAACCATATAATATGTACACTTGTTGCACCCACAAAATATGCAGAACTGCTTACCCTCTAACGATGGACGGGATGAAGTCATGGTCATCACGTTTGCGTTTGGAATTATCCACAGTTATTGGAGCAAAGCGCTCCTAAAATCCAAAAAAAGAACAAAAAAGAACAAAAAAAATTGGTTAGTTCTGAATAGTGATGAAGCTTCCTCCTTGTTCATGACAAAGAATGAACTGAAAAATATTTAAAATTTTACAGAACGGAAACAACTGCTGGAGTTGTAGACCTCCTTAAGAGTATTCCACAAAAATTGAAGGAATGTGGTGTGTGAGAGTTAACAAAGTGAAGTGAAGAATGGTTCTCGCAAAATTATGAACAGCCAGCAATGTTCTTATCACAAGGACTCACATGGAAAATGGCAACAGCCTCAGACAGTAGGGCTTCGGTAACATCAGAAGTTTCTGTTTTCTTACTAAGAAGCCTCCATCTTATATCATCACCACCACAACTCTCTGAGGCACTTTCCTCCTTCTTCTTCTTTATAAAATTCAGGGAAGAATCTGGAAGCTTCTCTTCCCCACGAATAACCAATTTCTGCAAAGCAGAATGAATTGTTTCACATCCTGGGCAACAGAACCACTTTCCTGTTGGCAACTCCTGTTATACAATCGAGTCAGCATTATTTTCATTAAATAAACACTAAATTTTTTTGAGTGATAAGCACACAATATTACCTTCAGATCTTGCATGTTATGTTCCTTTAAACAGCCAACATGGAACTCCTTCTCACACTGCAGAATCAAACACATATTAGCACAAACCTGAAATAAAAACACACACAACAAATACAGAAGGCAAATTGTTTTACAAGTACATATAAAATTTGATTTGCAAAGCATACCTGATCACAAATAATCACAGTGCGAGGACCAAACGTCCTTTCAAAATCATGACCTCTGCAAAGGTCAAGAGCATGTTAAAAAATTACAATTGGAAACATGCGAGAGAACTACTCAGATCAGTGCTAAACACAACATCCAAATTCCAAAACTCTTACAGAACAAGACACATAAACAGAAAGTCCATTCAAATTCTAGGTAGTAGGATCAATTAATTCAACCTGCAGAAAACACATCCACCAACTTCAGCCTCGAAAGTTTTGACAATACGAATGCATCTCCTGGTTATCTGTTCTATTGGATCAACTCCTGCAACCCTTCCTGCCGCTATAGCATTGGCATTACGCTCCACAAATTTCTCTTTCTCAAAAGTATTCAGGCAATATTTGCAGTACCATTTACCCTTGGGAATTGAAGGTAGAGAAAGACATTCTGCAAGGCATAAATAAATATTAGAAGCAAACAAAGGTCGGTAAGCAACCAAATTATCTTTAGATTGCACAAGCAGACCAAATAAACAAAGCTGCAATCTATATCTACAATCCTCATTTTTCATTTGCATTGCAAGCTAAGGCCTGAACCAGCAGATCAGTTTAAGATGGAGGCTAGACCAAAACATTAATGCATACAGGCTTGCCTGAACATGCGCACACAAAAATCTTTATGCATGCACCTATACATAGTAGTATCTCGCCGATACACTGAATGAGAAAGAATACCCTCCATGCGTTTGTTCAGATGCAAGTGCCTCTTGGAAATATATTTCATGAAAATGTGCAGCGTGTGACATTTTTTGGCATATCTCATCTCTTTTATTGTTTACAAAAACCACAAATTTTCAGGTTAGAAGCTCCTGCTTTTTACTCATCTTTCACAGGAAGACACGATGAGTTTCTGACACCTTTCATCTTTTCCCATTCCCATTCTTCTAACCAACTCCAGGCCCATGGTACCATCACCTTTGAGAATACTACCGAACCCACTGCTATTTCATACTTAACAAACAAATCTCCAAAATTAAAACATTGAGGAATACTTGAAAGTGATAGTTGTTGACATCAAGAATCCCGCTGTCAACGTTAGTCATATCCATCATGTGAGGGAAGTTATAATGGGTCTACCAATATCTGTAGTGGATGTGTAACAATGAAATACACACGAAATCATTTGTTAGTTTGACTGAACCAAATTAAGGGGAAAATTTTCACAAGAAATTATCATGTTGGTATATGAATGATGGTGATATCAAAAGATATTCACGCTGAGTCTAATCAATGGTATCCGTAATGAATAAGATTGCAATGGACATATATCGATTCATCTTTCATTTTGATTAAACAACATTTATAGTGGCAAACTTCCACAATGTGGAGTGTAATTTAAGGGATCATAAGAAACATTACCGAGGTTAACCAGTAAAATAGCAAACCAGAGATCAGTATTCAGACCCAATTAGTGTGATTTATAATTTTTCAGAAACAAAAAACACAGTATACTTGACAACTCAAGGCTTAGTAAAGCACCAATCTCCTTTTATTTCTTAGTATGTTAAATAACTCAAGTACCATAATAATGATTTTAACTCATACATTGCAGCCATCTGGGAGTATAAAACACAAAAAAAAAAAAAAAAAAAAGGCTAGATCCATCTAATTGCTTCTCAATAAAGAACCAAAAAGGTAAAGCATACATCTAACCTATCAATGCTCTGTCCAAACAGTGAGCTAGACACCCTGCTTACCTATGAAAAGTTTTGACACTCTCCTCAACAAATACTACCAATTTTACACTATTTCATGATAACTACATTTTTCCTGTATCTGCTCTATGTTTTCTATTTTCTCAGGATGCAACTTCCCTTTTTCTAAGAATCTAATCTCATCTCACATATCTTATTCCAGAGATGCCACTAAGGAATTCCAGAGCAAAAATAGTGCAGTCTAACTTAATTAATTGCATTAAGACAATAAAAGCAATAGTCAAAGTAGAGCAAAACTTCACCTTGGTGAAAAGCTCTTGGGCATGCATCACAACACAAAAGTTTCCCACCATCTCTACAGATCTGGCATAGGTCATCATTCTCTTTGGTAGAGTGCCTCCGGCCTTTTGATATAGATATTGCTAATTCATGAAGAGACACGCCGTTTGATGTGTAAATGTGTAGGTAACTGTCCAAACAAAAGTTTAAGTCAAAAGGAAATGTTGAAGTAACAAGAAAAGGAGATAAAGAGAAAATTTAATTATTTGTCCAAATTTCCCATAACCTCCGACAAGAGATCAGATATTTAAATCATGCCATGTGGAATAAAATAATTAAATCGTGGACTTTTATCATTAATCACCATTCAATCATGTCATGTGGAATAAAAAGATTAAAACTTGGACTTTTATATCAATCATCACTCCAAGCAATAATATGGAGCCAAGAGGCTCAAGACCACCTAAGTCTGAACAAATAAACACTCACGGTTTTCGACGCGATGCCCAACCAGCATGGGCTTCAAATTGAGAAGGGCTAATCTGCTCATCAAATATCAAAAATTAAATCTCTGACCAAATAAATACCAGGGTAACAAGAAATCAGCAGAAGGAAGTTTACCTCAGAGTTGCAGCATGAACAGAAAATGCCAAATCCCTTCTTGTAGCCTACCAGCAATTTCTGCCCAACACATTTATACTTAGAAAACAACAAACATTAATCAAATCTATCAAATTTTGGTGTGTCATCATAGTAGCACAACCTTTCCCCGAGAGTAATATCCAACTTCGGTTCCATCTGGCAAGATCTCTTCTTCAAAAACCAGCTTATGCATTCGAAGATCTCTATTAAAAAAAGAACATCATAAGAAACAGTTAAAAAAATTCAAATGCTGAACTTAGAAACCCCCAAAAAAAAGAAAAAAAAATATGAAACACAAGAAGAGTGCCCACTTTTTTGTAAGTCTCCCTTGACTATTGCTTCCTGATGGGCTAGACTTCAACACATTGCCAGATGACTCCGGAACTGGACATGGTTTTAGTGTTCTGAAATAATACCAAGTAAAGACATAAAACTTGAACTAATGATATAAGGTAGGGACAGTAAAGGAAGCTGCAATCTATTTTATCATTAACAAAAAGAATATCTGTTGTAATATCAATAGTTAAATGCCCATGCAATACAGCTATCTAACATGCACAAATGTATTTATTCGGACAAGTGTATTATTCGATGATGTAAAATTACTGATTACACATACAGCTAATATTTGAACAAAAATCCAGCTAAAGACCTGTGTCCTATAATGGAAAGGCAAAACAGATTTGACACCTTTGTAATCTACCAAAAACAAGAATCCACAAATATATTTGCTATTAATTAAATGAATAAAAGGTGGATTCATCTTTATCGTTGATGGCACAACAAGTTCCAACGCACAAGTACTAAAGTTACATGAATAAATGTATTGCAACAATTCTCAATGGGTTTCGTAGCTGGTAAAATGCTACCACCAAATGTAAAAGTCTAGATCATATGCAATCATTGTTAATAACCATACAAATAATTTATCCAATAGAAACAGGGAGGTTTATGAGGCACATCATATTTCATTGATCGCCTCCTCCACTGTCCATGCTGGAAAAAACATGTAAACAAACACAGCAGATATTGGACCTAGATAAATAAGACAGTGACCACTGACAGCAGAACAAACAGAAAATTTATTAAAGGAAATGGTGTTTGAATATCGTATCAATACAACTTTAGAAAACCATACCCTTCATTTTTTTCTGCTTTTGGTGCTAAGCTAGCTTGAAAATCTTTCAATTCCAAGCACTGACTACACAATACCTTTGATTTCCTGGTGCCGGCCCCTGTAATCGACCCTGTAATCCATCAAAAATGTCCAAACCAAGACAGTCAAGAATATTATACAGAATAAAATCTAGTGATATCCAATATGATAAAGAAAGAAACCTCTGCAGTTCAGACAGAAATTAGATTTCTTCAAAGGTGCAAAGCCAATAGAATGCTGAATAGCTTCATCCAATGTATCCAACGAAGAACTCTTGCATGCAATCATTACATCACGAAGTGTATTTCCATTCTCCAGGCTAATATACTCTGGTGGACGTTTATTTGCACTGCCCGCATGCAGCTCAAAAATACCAGGAGTAACAACCTATATTGGCAATTAAAAACAAAATGCACTCAATAATACAAGCAAATGACAAAGATTGGACTGAAAAATTGAACCAAAAAATAGTTCACATTTCAAAAGTATACACAATACTCACTTCCTTTCCCTTGCAAACATCACAGAAACATAAAATTCCAGATTCCTTGACCAGCCCATCCAACCCTTTCTCTCCAGGTCCCCTTACCTACAAGGAAAATTTATCCCAACTGAAGGCTGAAATAATCGCAACATCTCTAGTATTCATGAAAATTATTGTGGCATGTGAAATCATACCTTAGCACCCCGTAAATACTTCACCTTTCGTCCCTCGAGTATGCCTGAATCAAGAAGATCCTTCAACTTTGTTGGGAACTTCTTCGATCCATCAATGGTTAACATCTTCGTAGGTGTGGTGGTAATATTTGTAGCAGCAGCAGTAGATGAACTGCCTGTGTCATCGACTTTAACCCCATCAGAGGATGATATATCCACAGTCTCTTTCTTCGGCTTCAATGCTGACCTAGTAAACCTCCTTAAAGGTTTCTCCTCTTCCACCTTACATTTACTGTCACCATTAACTACAACTGCCTGCAATGATCCATTAACATCTACTCCCTCGCCATTTTTCACCGAAACCGAGAATAACCCACTAGTCCCTTCCTCGCATGCATCATCCTTCTTCAATTCACAGCCACTCTTGCTTTCCGAAACCCTATTCACAGTGGCCTTTGAATCTTCATCCATCAAAACTAACTCAATGGTCCCTTGCTCACATGCATCATCCTTATCGCCATCCTTTACTTCACCGTCACTCTTGCTTTCTAAAACCCCATTTTCTGCCATGTCCCCATCCCTCACAACTGCCACTGACCCATTAGGACTTTCCTCACACAAATCACCCTCCTCTTTCAAACCCTTCTCTAAAATCTGTACCGACCCATTATTCCTTTCTTCACATTCAACCTCCTTTTCCTTTGCTTCTTTAAATTCCTTCACTTCCATAATCTCCACATGAACGTTGTTCAATAAAGGAGCCACAGATTCAATATTTGCCTCCTCCAAATCAATAACAACCTTTTCAGCTTTTTCTAACTGACCACCCTTTTTTCTACCAGAGGCTTTCAACTTCTTACTATTATTACTGTTACTTCCATTGTTGCCTGGTGAGGAGAAGACACGAGAGGACCGTGTCCGGCCCAAAGACCCACAGATCTCAGAGTGGGCCCTGAAAGCAAACTCAAACTCTCGTTTGTGACCTGGCCGGACCTTCGCCACTGCCGTATCCTTGGCGTCTGTACCGTTTGCCATATTGATTGAAAGATCAAAAATCAAAGGGACTCTCTTTTGGGGTTTAGATTTGAAAAATATCAACAAACATTCATACTATGTTTATGGGTTTCTTATTTCTTTTTGGATTTGAATCTGATTTTCTGAAAGATGAAAGAAAAGTTAGGGTTTGTATTTGAAAGAAAGAAACAGAGGGTTGGAGAAAGAAACGAGAAGAAGTATAAAATGGATAGGAGAGACAATAGGAGAGAGACAGTGAGAGACGCATAGGTAAGACCACCTTAAATGTTTTAAAATGACAGAACTAGCCTTTTCTGCGTGCTGGTTGGATTCCTCGGTATTTATTGTTTTTGTTTTCTTTAATAAAATGGAGGAGTAAATTATAAATTAGTCCCTCTATTTTTAAAAAACGAATAAATGTGTTATTTTGTTTCAAAAATTAATTATTTAGTTTCTAATCAGTATTTATAATATTTAATTTTATATTATTTTATTTCATAAAATATCTATTTTATTAAATATTAAATATTTTATATTTTATACTTTTTTCTATTTCTTAAAACAAAAAATTAAAAAAGATTGAACAACAAGAGAATTTAAAAATATAAAGATTAAATCATTAATTTTTAAAATAAAAAAATTAATTCATTCATTTCTCAAAACTAAATGAATTAAATTATAATTTACTTTAAAATGGAAAATTGATTTGTTTTTAAAAAGTTTCATTTTTTTTAATTTAAAAGTGTGAAATTTTGAGCTTTTTACATTGAACAATTTTTATAAAAACTCTCGGTTATATCTATAAAACACCCTAGATGAATGGTGTATAAGAAGAAAATTAATTATTTTGAAGTTAGAAATATTTTCTTCACCAATAATGACCACTTATGTGTAAAACAGTTGACAACTAGGTTGTGTTTCTTAGAGGAAAGATAAGTTTTAAGAACTTATTTTCTTCATTCTTTCCTTATTTTTTAATATTTGTTTGGCGTTTAGAAAAAAGACAACGAAAAATGATAAAATATTTTTGAAAAAGTGTTTTTCGAGTTAAAAAAGAGAAAAAAATTTTCATCTCTCTCACGAGTCGTCTTGCTCTCACGTTATTCACCTCTCTTGATATATTTTAACGAGTTTTTTATGTCTTTTTTAATTAAAATATATCAAATTAATTTTCAATTATTTCTTATCAATTATTATTAATTATTTAATTATTTTTCTCTCGTTTCTACTAACATTTGATTTTTCGATTTATAAATCCATTAAATATTCTTAAAAACCATTTTTAGACCTTAAAATTATTTTTATAATAAATATTTTAATAATTTATTTCTATTTTTTTTTACATTTTCCTGAACACCACCTAAATTATGCTTAAATGATTAGAAATGATTATTACAATATTGCAATCATTTGTGAAAAAATTGAAACTAATTAATTCATTAATAAATACATTTTTTTCAACATTATTCATTTGCAACTAAATCAAAAATTTGTGACTAATTTTAATCAGTTGTAAAATTTTTTGATAATTATTGTCAATAACTAGTTATAAATTATTCTAACATTAATCTTTTGAAACCAAATACATAATTATCTACAAATGATAAATAACAATTTGTAAAATTATTTTTTAGACTAAATTATCAATTCAATTTCCAAAAAAAAAAAGAATTCTTAATTGAGTTACCAAAATAACAATACTATGATTATTTAGAAATTTTTTACTAAATTTGAACATTCACTCGATTTTGTCTCAAGTAGTTTTAATGAATTGATTTGATGGTTAAAAATATATATTTTATTTTTTGATTTTTTGAATTTAAATCTTATGGTTAGTATTTATAAAAATTTATTAAATTTTGCTAAATACACCTTATATTGTGAAATTGTGAATATGCTTCGTTGAAGTTTCATCAAAACTCATTGATGTAATAATCACGATACTGTTTTTATATTTCAATTTTCTATATCAAACAAACTCGGAATATATTTTTCAATAGTTTTTTCATGTAATTGCCAAACGTTAGAAAATAGCTTCCTAAAAAACAACTTCTCTAGAATGATTTTCCTATCGAAGTTGTTTTTCATCAAATAAACGAAGCCCTAGTAAGGTGATTTACAAGATTAGATGTTTATATAAATCATCTATCATATAATATCTTTTTGTACTTTGTTATAAGACTCGCTTGTCATATATGTTGGATAATGAATATAAAATCACTACAATGTTTTTAAATGCAATACATAATTATAGGTTTTGCACATATAAGGAATTTTATTTATTTATTTATTTATTTATTTATTTTGACAATGAGGTAGGTGAACAACAATAATATTGTATATGAGTTGTGTAAGTACTTAAATTTTAATACATTCTTTATGTCATACAATTAGATTTGATTTTTTTTTTACTAAATTAGTCGGTGTACATCTAAAATCTAAAAATTTATTTTCAAATGCAAAATTCCAAAATGGATCTTATCATATGAAAACTATTGGCAACTAAGGAAGATGAATATCGACGATATTTGTGTCATGTAATCACAAAAATGTATTACACGGGTAAATAAGATTAGTCCGACGTGTTTAATGTGTTAAGTAATAAAAAATTATCAAAATGTTATCCAAATTAATACATTGTATTTGATTTGTTATTTATGTGTACCATTGTTTATTAAGAAAATAGATAAAACAATAATGATATTATCTATTTGTCATGTAATTATTCAAATTTTATTATCGTCTCATTTCAATCCCACATCAGCTTGTAATTGAGTAAGATTTTTAGTATCTATATTGGATATAATTGGTCAAAAAGCATCATAAACTAGCCGAGTTAACTTATAAGTCCAACATATTAAAGTGGTATAACAATCACCTCACTTTGAGTCTTTTTCTTCTTCTTCTTTTTTCTAACTTTAGCTTATTTTGCTTTAAAAAAATTAATTCTATGATTGATATTATTATATATATAAAAAATGGCAACTAGGAAAAATAAATACAAGTGACATTCGTGTTATGTAATAACATGAGATTTATTGCACATGTAATTAAAATAGTTTGGCATGTTTAGCTTGTCGAATAATTCAAAATTGTTAAGTGTGAATCGATTTAAGACATTGTATTTAGATTTTTGCTTATACATTTATTTATTATGAAAATAGATAGGCAATAACTATATTATCTATGTGTCACTTAATTATTTAAATTTTATTATTATTGTGTTTTTTATGAGTTAAAGTCACAGTTTGGTTTACTTACAAAATATGCACGATAATCTAAGACTACTTTTATTTGATTTAAAGTAAAAATAAGACAAGAAAAAGAGAAAGCTCTCCAAATTGAGTTGATATGACTCACAAACCAGCAAAAAGAAGGTTAATTGCTACACTCTAGAATTATGAGTGATAAGATTGAGGTTTGTTTGCCATTGGCCTAACCGGAGAAGAAATTGAGTAATTAAGGAATAATCTCACAAAATTCATAATAGTAATCACCTGTGAAAATAAATGAACAAGCATCATTTATATGACTGAAATACATTCCTAAAATATAGTTTGGGAGAAGCATGACTAGAGAAACCTAAACCAAATTGGTTTTTTGTGGATTTCAAATTGTCCATATTGAGAATCCTACTCTAAATAGAAAAAACAATCCAAATCCATAACCGATTGTGAATAATAATCTAAGTCCTACTAAAAAGAAAACATAACCTAGTTATAGTAGGAAAAACAAAGCAAACTAATTAACAAATAAACATCATAGGGCCAAATCATTTTAAGGCTTACATCAAAGCCCAAACAAGCTTCAATTTAGCCATACAAACTCCGACCAACAAACAAGTGATCTAAATGGTCTAAGATCATCAAAATACTCGAATTAGACTTTAAGGCAAGGCTTAAAGCTTTCTTATACACACTTTTGTTATCGGACCTAAGTGCGTGTGTGTGCCATCATCTTACATGCCATGTGAATCATGGCGCTCATCATCTCCTCTTTCTTAAAAAGGATTTAACACTAAAATCTAATTCATATTCCAAATCTAAGTTGATTTTCACATTCAAGTTAATTTCTATCATATCTAAATTTGTTATTTTAGCATGACTACCTTGAATTTGTGGTAGAGACGCCATCATTCTAGCCAATATTCTTTTTTAATTGTATCACCTCCCTTATTGCCAATAACCTTCATCATTATATCTTTTTTGCATCAATGAAATTATTGGTTAAAATCAACAATAACAACTTCAAGCATACTACTACCGATGAAATTTTAGCATTTAACTTCATCTATTCGTGTGATGATGAGTTCGTGATGCCATCACATTAAGTAAAATATTAGGCCACCAATTTTCCCAAAGAGATACTAACTCGACCAAGATTTAGACCTAAAAGTTAATGCCAAATCACGTTCATCACGTTGAACTTAAAAGTAAAGTTATTACCACTATTGACAAAATGCTTTTGATCAAGTGTGGGGAAACAATAACATCCTTTATGCCAATAATAAATTAAACTAGCCTTATGTCTTCTAGTTTTTATGCTTCTTCTTTCTATTTCAATAGGAAGCTCAACACCTTTTCATCATGGCCAATGTTGTTATGTAATTTTTCCCGTGTCTTTTGTCTCATATGAGCAATCATCCTTCTTCGTCATCAAAACAAATTTGTCCTTTATTGCTATGTTATTGGCAGCGAAGTTTTATTGATAAAACACTTATGTCCAAGTGCTATTGAGTTACCAACAACATGTTGATTAGCAAGTCTAATACCTAACTTTTTTTATAGTCTTCCATCAATTAATTTCTCGTGCTTTTGGTTAAAATAACAAGCTTATATAATTTTCCTTAGGTTCTACTATAGTGTTTAAGGTAATAAAGACGATAAACTTTTTTTAACAAGAAAACTTTTATCTCGGATGTGATTGAGAGTAAGAACTTTAGTGTGCGAATCCATGGCGGTTTCCTTATTAAAAAAAAAAAAACTAGACTTTCATTTTTATGTGTTGTATATTACCTTGATTCCATGTTTTATCTTAATCAAGTAATGTTTGAGCCATGATTATTGACTCTCCTATCAAATAATGAGCCCGCAACACATTCCCTTTCTTATTTCATATCAAGCAAATTTTAACATAATTTTGTTACATCTTATCCTATCAAAGTTGTGTTGCAACTAGTTTCGTCTCTATATTAGTGGTAACGACCCTTGTTATGGTTTCTTGATTTTGTATTTCAAACACTTTTAAGAGCTCTTTTAAAAATATCAATTTGTTTGTGAACTTTTTCCCCATGAGCGTCCTTGGCCACGTATATAAAATCTTGATAATCTTAACCCTTGAAATTTTAACACATATAAATCCTCATCTTTAATGAACCTTATATGGTTGATATACTGAAAAATTCATGAGTGTATCTAACTTCTAGCATTTTTTATGCTCGCTATGATGTAATAATTAGGAAGTAAAAAAGAACCATCTTTCCTTTCAAACTCAATCCTACCCTTGTCTTTGCTTTCTCATACTGCTAAGAAATTTTGACTATATTATAGAAGCCATGACTTTAATACAAAATGCTCTCTTTATTTTATCGTAAGCAACAACTTCTACCTTGGTATGGTTTATACAATGACAAGAACATCATTACTTCGGTTCTAATCTACCTTTAAGGATTGGATGACATAGAATAATAACTAAGATTATTCAACTCGTGGCTCCCATTTGTAACAACATTATGCACCTCTATAGATGTAAATGGCAATAACTTGCAACATTTTTTCTACAACCTTTTATAATTGTTTTCTATTGTAATTTTGTAACTTTATGTCATCTCTAATATCCCATAAACAATAAAGAACTTCGGCTCGAGTGTGATTTCAATCTACACCACCAAGCTCTTTACGCTTACCTAACTTATAATTTATTTCTTCAATAAAACATCAAAACGTTATACCTTTTTATTACATCTTTTGGCTTATATTACTTCAAAAAATTTCATGACTGAAATTTTTTACCTTGGTGTCTTATTACTTGTAAATAAAGCTTTGAAAGTAACCTCATTTTGTGCTGAATTTAGAATTGGTTACAAAGACATCATTATTGATAACGGGTATCTTCTCTTCACAAAAAACATCAAACCTCTTATCTTCTTTGTCTCCGATAAGATTGTCTAATGTTTTCTCACCATTATCTTACTGATTTATTAATTCAAATATGCTATAAACATCACCCTCTACTAGGTCCTCGATAGCAATAACGATGTTGGTTTTGTCATTGAAAAGTTTAACTTCTATAGCACCATCAAAGTTAATAAAGTCATCAACTTTTTCTTTGGAAATTTGAGTGCTTTTGACTCCAACAAGGTTAGCTTCTTTAAAATTTTTCTCATCACCATCATCCTTTTATAATATTCTAAGAAACATTGACTTCTAAACTAACTTCTCTCGGTTAGTTTTGTTATTGGATGAAAAATTCTCCTTTATAAAAATGAGTAATATCTTACCTTCTTTAAAATCGAATGAGTAAGTGTTCTTAAATCCATCATTTATGATTCATTTTTTGTATTGTCACAGTCTTCTAAAAAAATATGGCATGTATCTATATGGATCACATTGTACCGCACTTATTCTTAGTACTTTTTCCTTATTGAAGACTTCACCATGCATCTCTTGGTCACCCTTGTTACTACCCGACATTTAAGAGACTTCCAAAAATATAAATTATTATTTATTATCTTTTTTATTGATTATTTTAGGGATATGAGTTGGCTAATGCTTTTGAGTCTCCACCCAATATTAAAAAAAAACTAGAACACCTAAGAAAAAAGGACATTAGATTCGGATTTTTGAGTAAGGAGTTAGTTATGCCTTTGGAAAGATATCAATCATCCAAAGTCATCATTTTCAAAGAAGGGTACCATATCTAGTATAGTCTTAAAAGCATATCTTCTAAGAAAATATATTTTGCTAAATCATTTCTAAGTTTACCTATTCTTTAAGCTAAATTATTTTTTTATTTTTTATTATGGCATCAAATTAAATTAATTATTGAACATTGATGCATAGTCTCATCAATTCAATATCGAATTTAGTTAAAAGTCTTGATATAACCGGTATGTCAAAAACCGACCTAATTACTAGGGATAATTTTTTTGTATTAATGTCAAGAACGAGCATCGATCCTAGGAGACTCATGAAATTAACTTAACACGCTCTTTTTCTTTCTCTTTTCTAATTATTTTACCTTTTTTATTATCATGTTATTCTCTCTCTTTTGAAAATTTTTAGTATCATGAATTTGAAGGAGGATCGTCACTAGTCTCTAAAATCTAGAAGACTCGATAATTCGTCATCATATTAATAACCTAATAAAAATTGCAAATATTAAATAATGAACCATAAAAAAATGACTAGCGATAAATAAATTGGAAATTAATTTACAAACTTAAGAAATTTAACACACAACATATATATAAGCATAAAATCATACCCTAAAAATTTTAGATTAAAATAAAATTAAATAATATGCTAAATTGAAATTTAGATAAATAAAGCAATTAATAACTAGGCATAAAATTAAATAAATTCAAAATAAAAGGTAAATGAGCTTCAAAAATTATGAAATTATAAACCTAAGCTAAAAATGATCACATGTAATACATATAAAAATTTCAAGTTAAACTAAGTAAGAAA
Source organism: Dovyalis caffra (assembly GCA_963924115.1). Classification (NCBI taxonomy): domain Eukaryota; kingdom Viridiplantae; phylum Streptophyta; class Magnoliopsida; order Malpighiales; family Salicaceae; genus Dovyalis; species Dovyalis caffra. The sequence goes on along the minus strand of CAWUPB010000913.1, from coordinate 16,871,561 downwards.
ACCTAGTAAAAATAAATCCTAAAAGATATTCAAAAACTTATTGGGCCTTGGGCCCATTAGGCTTTGCTCATGTGTCTCTTGCTCTCTGTGGTCCAATCTCACGGACCTAACCCATAGATGTTGCTCAAACAAACCCAACCCTATTTTTTTCTTTATTTCTTTCCTTCGACTTAACACTTTTTCTTCTCCTTCTCCTCATTCTAACCACAGTATCCATGTCACAATCCTTACACCAGCTTGCAATATTTTTATCACAAAAGTGAACCGAACCATAACACCTAACATTGAAGTGTACACCTTCCCTCTCATGTACAATAGACAACAAACCAAAATCGGAGGAGTAAGTTATATTTTAAAGTTTCAAGTTATCATATGATGACGATGACGAAGTCACTATCTTTGTTTTTTTCGAATATCCAAAAAGAAAAACTCGAGGAATAATTAAAATAGGATAATGTGGAACGACCGAATAAATGAGGGAGAGATTGAAACCAAAATCAAACAAAGAAAATGGATCGTGATGCATCCCTCTCAATGTCTTATTTGAAGCATAAAGCTTCTTTCCTTTTTTGGTTTTATTTTCTTTTTTATCCCTACACTCTTTCCTAGTCACTCTCATTTGTATTATCAAACACTCAAACCAGAGAACTTTTTAAGACTTTAAAATCTCGCAGTTCAAAACCACAAACCTCATTTTTTTATTTTTTTCTCTTTTTGTTTCTCCTCTCTTTTTTCTTTTCTCTCACTCCTTTCTCTAACTTACTCAGTGCCCTCTATTTATCCTCCATTTCACTCATTCCTCAACCATCCCATCCCGACCTTTCCTCCTTAAAGCCGAGGTAGATTGACTTAATCATCCACGACTATGATCTATTCTTAATTGATTGTTTTTTTTATTTCTAAAGTACTTGTTTATTCTTCGTGCCTTTTAGATGACTTTGAGTAGTTTTAAATTTCATATGCATTTTTGAAATATATGAAATTTTCACTTTTTATGAATTTAATTTTTGTAAAAAAATTAACAAGATTTCACTTTAAAGACTTTGGATTCAAGGATCAGTCAATCCCTATGATACTTTTAAAACATATCATGCAAGTATTACAATGAGATAAATTTGAAATCAAATGAAAGTTTTTTTGGAATAGAGAAATGAATTCCAGTTCAAGGTCTTGTGATGAGATGGGTTATTGGTGCTTTTTTTCTTAGGACATCCTTACCTAGAATTACCGAGAGGGTTTCTTACCCCCGGATGTTGCTTTCTTTGGTATTAACCATAAATATGCGGAACATGTGTTTCAATTTTGACTATCCTTTTAGATAGAAATCCTTTGGATTATTTGGAGATCATACTTATCAATCCGAGTAGGTCATTTTTTATTATAAAGGACTTTTATAAGCATGTAACGTAGGTTGTGGCATTACTCTTGTGAAGAAAGGATACTTAAAGTCTCAAATTGTGTTTTAGGATATTTTGAAATAGGGTCACTTCGTTATTTTGAAGATATTATCTTTTGAACGATCCGCTCAATCCATGAGCTTTTTATGTTGGTCCAACCCACTCTTTCATGTTTGTTTTTGTTGTATTTTGTTCTTCGCTTTTTTTTTGGACTAAAGCTTGGGGTGTTGGTCTGTTTTTTCTTGTTCCTCTTTGTTCTTGGATTTTTTTCTTTTTCTTTTTTTTTTGAAGGGTTGGTTGTTTAATCGGATATTTTGTCGTTGTCAATCAGGCTTTCTCAATAATACGTCGCAACATATTTTTTAAAAAAATTTCCCTTAGTGTAAAAGGTGATCTTAATCTAGTTTTCCATGAATAACATTAAAAGACTCAAAATAGGATTCCAAGGAATATATTTCTTTTTAAGTGAGGTATAAATACAAAAATAGTCTTTCTTCATTCCATCAACAAATTACATAACTTAATAAGTTTTAGCCTCTCATAATGAGCTTCACTTAAACTAAGAATGTGTAGGATAATGTCCGAATAGAACCTATGATGTCGACACACACTATGCACTCTTATGAGAAACACTAAGGAGGCACCTTATTAATTAGGCAATGATGGATAGGTCACTTGGAAAAGTTCTATTTGTCTTTTGGCTTTTATGGAATGATCATACCTTGCGTTTGCATGACAACTACTAAACTTTGATAAAATATATTTGTTCATTTAGCCATGACTCATTATTTTATTTGCCTAGCGTCCGGTAGGATAGAATGCTAAGTATTACCTTCAAATTTATATCTTGCCAATTTTTTAGTAAAAAATAAACTCATCTAAATATGAAAATCTTAATTTATTCTAAAAAGGCATGTGAAATCGAACTTTCTTTCAAGTTCATCAAAAATTAAAGTTAATTTTCATTAAGGTAAGTTCCATTTGTTATTTCGTGAGTAAAGAATTGTAATGATATTTTATATTTCTTGTACATTAATTTATAAATAATATTAATTAAGATATAGTATCGTTAAAGGTAAGATATGGTTGTCATTGAAGCAAAAGATATAATAGAAAAGAAATGTAATGCAAATGTAATGCACATATTCGACTTGAATTTCATCTTTTATTTCATGGAAAAGAAGATAACATATTTCAAGTATGGTATTTCTTCACTACATCGAGTTTATAGGTTTAGCTATACTATCTCCATTCATGTTTGCTAAGATAAGAGCTCATCGTGAGAATATTTTTTTAACCACACAAGAACCTTCGTAATTTGATGACCATTTGCTTTTATCCTTATTTGGTATTGACGGAATCTTTGTGAGTATTAGATCTCTTTTTTGAAACTTTTTTGATTGAACGTTTTTATCATATGTCTTAGCTATCATTTTTTAATACATCCGTGTATGGTAGATTACATCCAATCTTTTCTCACTTATCATATTCAACTACTCATACCTGATTTTAACCCATTCCGCCTCCTTCAATTAAGTTTTTATAAGCATTATCGGGGAAGAAATTTCCATTTCTAAAGGAATCATTACCTTTAACCCATAAACTAAAGAGTATAGGGTTGCTCTAGTAGATGTTTTTATAGTTGTGCGGTAAGCATACAAAATATATGGAAGCATCTCATGCCAATCTTTGTATGTGACTACTATTTTCTCGCATAATTTTCTTGATATTCTTATTTTTTGCTTCAATTATGCCATTCATCGTGGACCTATATGGCGATGCTTTCGGATTTTTTATCTTCCACTATTTTTATAACTTTGTTGTTATTTTTCCGTTAAGGTTCCGAGTATTATCGGTGATCAAAATTTTAGGCAAAATATACCAAAAAATCAAATTCTTTTTGATAAATTCGTTGGACTACCTTCCGAGTGACATGAGCATAAGAAGCAGTTTTCACCCATTTGGTGAAATAGTTGATTGCGATTAGGATAAGCCGGTGTCCACTCGCTTGCCTTTGGATTGAATGACCTAATAACATCTAAATCCTACCTAGTGAATGGCTAAGGAGATATCATGTTGTGTAATGGTGCGGGAAAAATATTGATCTTGTACCCACTTTGTTGTATCCGCCTAGTCATTGGGTCTTCATTAACATATGTTGCATTAATTCCTTTATAAACTTTTTCAATTACTTTTCATGTCTATCCTTGATTTAGACATCTAAGTAGTGTACCATCAAAACTCCTCTTGTATAATACCTCTCTATCTAGGTAGAAATCCATACCCATCATTCTCAAAGTTTTTTTTATTATCTATTTTTGAGGCACCTAAATAATACTCTTGATTCTTAAAGAATATCTTGATCTTGTGATATTAGAGTTTGTCATCCGTTTCTTCTTTATCGTACAATAATAGGTTGATAAGTTTTTAGTTTTAATACAAACAAACATTATTCCTACTCCATAGTCAAGCTAGGTTATTAGGGCTAATATTGCGAGAGTATCGGTGAATTGATTTTTGTCTCTTCCCAAATTCGTGAATTTAATTTCATCAAACTTCTCAACTAGCTCGATCAAGTATGTTTGATAAGGCTTTAATTTTTCATCTTTAGACTCGAACTCTAACACCAAGCAAGCACTAGTAGCCTCACCAAACCTCCACAATAGCCTTATCTTAACACCATTATAGCTACCGGACCAAGGTTGAAGTTCGAATCACCATTTCGATAGAGAGCTTCTTCACACCAACTATCGGATAACCAACTCGCTCTTCATTGTCATTCAACTTCCTCTAAGATGTCATCTTTTTTTTTTTTTTTTTTGCTTGAATTTGTGAGCTCAACCACCATTTCGACCGAGAGCTCTTCCATTGTAGCCATTAACTAACCGACTCCTCTATATCACTTGTTCGTCTTTTTCAAAGTTGTCATCTATTTTTTACTTGAAAGCTACGAGCCCGACCATTATTTATGATCGAGATGACAATAGTAGTTTAGTTTGACCAATGGCCAAGTATCCACTAGTTTTGCTTAACAACGAGCAAATTCCTCTTAGATAACAATGTTGTTAGTTGTTGTTCCCTTTTTTTTATTTATTAAGTTTTGATAATAAATCTAACAACGGACAACCGATCTCGTTCCCTAGCTAACCGAATAATCGATTTTTATATGGGACGAAGAAAGTAGAATTGACCTTGAATACCATTTCAAATAGTTTTAGCACCTTCGATATATTTTTTTGGGTAAAAAAAATTAGAAATCATCATACCGTTTTTATTTTTGATAAATGGTTACAACTAGTGTATGTTATTTTTTTAGATGAAACAATGTTAAAAATGCATATTTAATTGTAGTTGATATTTGAAATGTTGATTAGATACATCGTTGTATAACAAACCCAAAAAGATCGAAGACCTTGAGTATTTTGAGGTGAAATAAGGTCAATTTATTAATGCTCGCGATGGAGTTAAGAGGTTGAGTTTTGGTTTTAATTTTGATGGTGTATTCAAGATGAACGTTGTCCTCGGTGTTCGCATTCAAATATAATATTTGTGTTTATGTTGAATGATATAAGTGATCTAATATGTTGATCGTGATAAGACGATGTTATACTCATATCCAATGTATGATTATCAATTTTCTATTCAAGTGAAATGAATTAATCGGTGGCTTTTCACCTATGTGGATGAAGTCGTCAATGCCTTCCGAACTTTCTTACTCGATTTTTATTTGATTGAAATAAAGCCATCATTGTCTTCTAAACCTTTTTACTTAATTTTTATTCGATTAAAATAAAATCATCGGTGGCTTTCTACCTACATGAATGAAGTCACTAGTAACTTCTAATCATTTTTGTTGTTTTGTTGTTGTCGAAAGAAACTCATCATTTTTATTTTATTTGAATGATTTTTGTTATGAGCTGCAATTGCAAGGGACTCAATGAGGATTTTTGTCACTTGAACTGGCTAGTCATTATCCAATATTGACGACATTACTTACGGAGAGATTCAATTATCTCTTTAAATTATAGAAGTAGATTGAACATTTTGTAGTATCAGAGGACTAACAGAGCCCTAAGCCTATTGTATGAGCTCATCGTGCATAAGCTTACGAACCATCAAAACAACATGACTAATAGCGCGTTTAGTGCGAGAACCTTCTGGACGCCTTGGTTAACCGCTTGGGTTATAATTATTTTTTATTTTATAAAGGCGCGTGATAGAGTTTTTTGATTCATGGAGCTTGGATGGGCTGATTGGGTAATTGCAAAGTAGGGAAATCGAATTTCTGTAAATTCAAATATTTTGGTGGTAGCGGGAAAGTATTTTGGTTGCTACGTGGACATCCGGTTAATTATTCAAACGGTAAGGTGTACGACATTTGAGCATAAATAATTAAAATCTTTGCATGTTTTCTGGCTGCAACTTATCTAAAGCAAAATAAAATAATAAAATAAAATAAATAATAAAAAATTGTTACTGAATTTTAATCACACGTGCTCGTAATTAATGTATGCGGACTCTTAAATACGGTAGAAAAATCTCTGAAATTGAAGTAAGAGAAGGTTAAGTTGTTTAACCTTATATTTATTCTTTTTTTTTTAGAAATTGTTAGATTTTCTCTCTTTTTTTCATTTTTTTAATCTTAAAAAAAGCAAAATTTTTTATTAATTTTAAAATATCAAAATTAAATTTTTTTCGATCATAACCTAAACATAACATCCACACTCAGACCAATGTATTAAAAATATATATATATATTTCTTACCACATCCCTGAAATTCTGACCTTGGATACAAATTAGTGATTAATGCATGCTACCAGAAACGAAAACGTGCAGAGAACAATGGTTAACGAAGAAGACATTATTTCCTCTTTGTTTTGTTTTGTTAACATGTTGTTAATTATAATTAATCCAAAGTGGAACAAGGATAATTCATGTGTGAAATCTTTGCATATTTCCTAACTGTAGCTCGTCCAAAGCAAAATTAAAAAAATAAAATAAAAATTAGTTTTTAGATTTTTAATTATATATACAGACTCAAACTCAAAAGTTTTGTTCACTCCTCACTATCTTAGAACACTCTCTAAAGTTGAAGTAAAAGAAGGTTAAGTCGTTTAATCTAAAAATAAAATAAAATATTACAATTTTATTTCTCTAAAATTTATTAGAAGAAGCATTGAATCATATACTATGCAGTGCTATGGTTATTTGAGACTCTTCTAAAAACATTTTCAAGCATGGCCAAAAATTGATCTTAAATTACTCGAAATGTTTTTTTTTCCCTTAAACTATGATATTCCTAATCAATAGTTGATGGGACTATCTTAAAGAAAAAAAATTATTGAATCTAATATTTTATTGATTTTATTTAACCTTGTGTGATTTTAAAATTTAATAACAAAAAGTTGTGACTAAAGATGTCATTTGACCGAATTAATACCTTTATGTCAATAGATATTACTTTACAGCAAAGTGACTTTTGGTAAAATTTTACAAGAATTGTTTATTCCAAAAGATATCTTTTTTTCGTAAAACATTACAATTGTGATTATTCGTTAAAGTGTACTTTAGAAAGAAAAATAACAACTCTTGAAATCAAAATAATCATATCTCTTGGATGAATAGCCACAATAGTTTCAGTGATTATAGTAATTAAGAAAGTAATTAAATGTTAGAATGATACATTGTTTCATCTATATAAGAAATCGCACAAATAATTAAGTACATCAAATCATTTTGATTGAAAAAACATACTGTTTCACCTTATATAAAATAATATAACCCTTAGAAAAAGGCATAGTGACTTTTTAAAGTTTACATAAATCCCTCTCGGCATCAATTTTCATGTACTTTTGATTCAAACTTCATTCTCTCAAAGGATCAAAAAGTTCGCTTGGATTTTCTATTTTAATGCACATTGAGAAGATCCTAAGTGGTTCATTGTATCTTGAAAATAGGATGTCTACAACTGCTATTTGCACATAGATAATGATGGAAATTCACTCTAAATTCAGCGCCAACCAGAGCATGTCTTGAACCGAAATTCTATTATCTCTTATTCTCATCATTTTCTTTAATTGTTTGCATTTATCTATCGTTTAAGTTTATATTGTTTAATTTTTGTAAATCTTCAACAATTTTGCAGTAGATTCTTTTGATTAAGGTAATTTTGAAAGAGCTGGAAAATAAATTAAAAAAATGAGAGAGAGAAAAAGGTTGCTAATTCGATTATTTTCAATGGATGATAAGGCCTTGTTTCTATCAAACTAGAATTTAATTTCTGAAAGTGAACAATCCATTTAGTACAAACTAAATCGATGTAACAAAGAAAAAAAAAACCTTAAAGCAGAGAACCTTTGAATCCATCGAAACATAAAAGGTTAAACACCGCCTATTTCACAAGTCTCAGCATAGCTTCATTGTACCTGATCCTAGTGTATCAAATATTAACTCCAGAACTCCAGGAGGAGTATAAAAGGGCCAAGACTTGTCAAGGTTCGAAGAAGGCAGTCAAGTAATAAGAATCATTATATTTTTTTTATCATTATTATTACCTGACTACTGTTGCATGGGAGAAATATGAAAAAAGATATTTTCATATTTTGATGAAAAATACCTTCTTGCCCATCTTACTTTATACACTATAGATTCTTAGGATTCTTCCTACAAGGATGTACTCCTTGAATTCAATTGAAAAAGATGATGTGACTATATATGGGGAGTATCATGAAGATATTTCATTTGATAGATTCCTATAAAAAGAATTCTCAAAGGGAATAAGTGCGTGTAAGAATTTTTTTGTTTGAATATACGTGGAATTGGATTGAATTTTATATATTATAAAAAAATCATATTTTTTATAATTTTATTTTATATAAATTATTATGATTATTAAATTAGATTGGATTCTATATTTCTTATCATCAACATGTGAACGACAAAATAATTGATTAAAAATATTGTGAATAAAAATTGATTTAACGATGATTTAAAACCGTAGCTAAATCAAATCTAAATTTGATCATAATTAGCGACGGTTTAGATAAATCATTACTAAATAGAAACTAAATTCATCGAAGGTTTACTAATGATTTTTTAAAAACCATTGCTAAAATTAACGATTTTTTTCTATTATTTAATGAGGGATTTTTTATTTTTTAGCAATGGATAAACCGCCTCTAAATTAATGAAGGAATCCTTGAACTATCACTAATTAATTAGCAAGAAGTCTTTGAATGATGGTTTTGGACTGACTTAAAACCCTCGCTAATCTAAATTAGCACGGTTTAAATCATCATTAAATGATTTTTTTTTTAATGACTGCAGCTACTAATTAATTAGTACATTAATCCCGGTAAAGTTAAGGATATGGAAGCTGTTACTACTTACAAGTTAATCTGATATGCTGTGACAAAGTGGGCTTACGTAAAAGTTAGAGAAGCAGGCTACTGCTTTATCAGTTCGGTTCTTCTCGATTAACCAAGTAAAGTCACAGAAGAAAATCTTGCAAAACTTGACCTGCCATTAGATGTGTAAACACCAAAAGTATCAAAATACAAGCATGCTTCAAACATTAAGCTTAAGCTTGGACACTAGGAGTTAATTATATAATGTTTGCAAGAATCCTGCATGATATCTAATAAATATTCCCAAAAAAAAAAAAAATCCCACACAATTATAGTCTCCACACATATTTAAATTAAGGACAGAAACAAGGACACGCAAAAAGTAGGATCAAACTCTGTGTCTTCATGATGTTAAAGCTTCCAGCCAGTCTTGAGCCTCCAGATAATAATCATGGCATGAAGCAAGAGATCGAGATCCTCATCTACAAGTAAAAATGCCAAAGGATTGAGGTTGCCCTGTGAGAGAATTTGGTTCTCTCCCATTTTTTCTCTCAATGTAACCATCCATAACCTTGCATATTCAGCCACCTCCGACCACCTGAAACCAATCCCACTCTGCCATATCGTGGAGAGTGCATGGTGGGAGTGGCACTAATGCCAAGGGAAACAGCTAGTGATGATCATCTTGATGCAGCTGGCTCACATAAGCTACATATGCCGAGGCATATATAATGGAGACGACCAAGAAAGGAGAGAGATCGTGGGTTCCTTCTCCTATGGGTTTGCAATGGCCGCATCTTCCAAAGGATATGCGGCGGCCCCTCCATTGCTCCATGTTTGATGACCACAGCACCTTTCGTCCTTTCCTTGATTTTTTTTTTTAATTCTTTTGCCGGCCTGATAAGCACATACGTACATTGCTCTATTTAATTTGCTAACCTTCACGCGCTACACGGTCCATTCGATATTTTTAACGTGTCAATCGGCTGTCGATGGCACGAGTAGATATAGGGAACGCGTGATGAAATCAGAGAAACGTTTTTGAGTCCCCACTCTGTCCGTGCCATTGCTTTGTTTTTAGTCTCGTTAATTTTATAAGCTAAGCATTATTGAGTAAATTATAAATTAGTCTCTTTATTTAAATTAATATTATTTTAGTTCACAAAATGTCATATATTTTCATTAATTTACTTATTTTTTATTTTTTAAAACAAAAAATTAAAAAAAGTTAAGTTATGAGAAAATTTAAAAGTATAAGGACTAAATATCATTTTTTTTGAAATAAAAAGAACAATTTAATTCATTCTTAGGCGACCATTGTATCTTTCCTTTTCTTCTTATTAAAAAAAAAAGGTGCTAGTAGAATCTTCCTTCAAGTGGTAATGTAATGCATACTTTGGAAAACAAAAATTATTTGGAATTTAAATGACATGTGATCACCATATAAAATGGAATGTACAATATATCTTTGGATAGGAGCACTGAGAGTTGTTTGGAAGTTATACCTAATTTTAATTATTAGGTTAGCCATAAGAAGTCACTCATGTCTTCTCTTTATTTTAAATATGTAGGAACATGGCATGTAATTGGTTCCCATATGATAGAGAGAAATGTGGTGTGCTTAAAAGGTTAGAGCATGACCGAAAATGGTTTTGAACAGAACTTAATTAATCAAAGCAGAGTACTCCAAGAGATAGGACCAATGCCCATTGGGGAACAAGAATCAACCTAGAAAAGGGATGAATTTTTTTCTGTTGAATATTGTATGTACTAAACCCACGGCTAGTAAGAGATCTTGCTCTTAATTTGCTTCATCGAAAATTAATGATGTGGAGGCTGGCTTTGGAATTTCTTGGAGGCAAGGTAAGAACCATATTGTAGAAAACGAAGTTAATGGTCCGATGGACTTCATATATCGATGGGAGGAAGAACAAAATGGAGAATTGTCAAGCAATAAATGGCAGCTCATTAGTTTCAATCATATTCGTGTAACCTAGAAGAAAGGGAATTATGGGATCGAAATTGAGTCAGTCATCCAAAAGTGTTATCTAGTAGATCGTCCATTAGCAAATTTAGGCATATAAACAAGTGAAAGCTGATGCCTTTGGAACATGTACAATAATGATCCTGTCCAGATCCAGTTGTCGGAATACCTTGGAGGCGAAGCAAAGAACCTGTAATCACAAGAATTGAACGATAAATTCCTTGGACTAATTTTCATATGCTCTGTTATTAATAAGGTAAATAGTCTAATATGTCATTGTATAAGAAGATAAGTCTTTAATATGTCTTTATGTATTTAATTAAGTTTATTATGTCTATGTATAGTGTTTAATTGTCCATTAGTCCTCCTGATCCCTTTTTTCCGACACAAATGCTCACTTGTAAATCACGACAAAAATTTATTCTTGAAATGTCCCTGACTAAGATCATACCAAAAGAAAAGGCAAGTTTCTAATATGTCTTTGTATTTTTAACTGTGTCTATTATGTTTTTATATAATATCTCATTCTCCAATATGTCCATTTGTGATGTTTCTCTATCCTAATTGATAATATTATATTTTTCATTCTCAAAATATCCTTTAAGTACTTCTTATTTCTCCAAACATTTTGATCAATATTGAGAAAATTTTCTACAATATTCTTATATAACTCAAGGACAATTTGAGAATGAAAATTATAATTTTGTCAATTTGGATGGAAAAACTTGACTTAAGTCTATATTGGAGAATTGAATATTATATAAGAACATAATAGATATAATTAAAAATATAAAAACATATTAGAGACTTGTCTTTTTTTTTCCTTTTTTTTTTTGGTATTTCGATCGAGGCATTTTGGAAATAAATTTTGGTCACGTGACTTACATGTGAGTATTTGTTTGGACACTACAACAAAACATAGGATTAGCAACCGTTATTTAACGACGATTTTCTAAACTTTCACTAAAGACAAAGAATTCGTGATGGTCTAAGTAGACTTTCGCAAATTTCGTTACATTTTAGATTTCTAGTGATGGTTTTGAAAACCGTTTGTAAAAACATGCTAACTCACGATGGTTTTTTAAAACCCTTGCAAAAAGATCGATTTAGCTACGGTTTGGAGCGGATCGTCGTTAATTCATAGATCCAACTTTATTTACGGTTTTTAGCTACGGTTTTTCAAAACCGTCCCTAAATAACCATTTTGGGCAAAGTTAGCGATGGTTTTAATAGACTATTGCTAAATATCCCAACGGTATCCTAATAGATATTTGTGGGATACTTAATGATAATCCGATTAAACCGTTGCTATAGGGGAAAATTAGTGACGGTTTTAATTGATCTGTCGCTAAATTTTTCCAAAAATGCTAACGAATATTTTTGGGATATTTAGAAACGGTTTAAGGAGACTATCGCTAAAACCCCCCAAATATTTTGAGATTTTTAATGATGACGATTTAGGAAAAATCATCCTTAAAAGATGTAAGAAATGGGTTTTTAATGAAGATTTTTGTAAAACCATCACTAATTCCCTCCTTTTTTGGTTTCTTTAGCGATGGTCCGATTAAACTGTCGCTAAAACGAGAAAATTAGCAACAATTTTAGTAAACCGTCGCTAAATTCTCTAAAAATGTTAACGGATACTTTTGAAATATTTAAAGACGATTTAAGTAGACTCGTCGCTAAAAAATCCTAAATATTTGGAGATTTTTAGTGACGACCTAAGAAAAATCGTCGCTAAAAGCTGTCTCATAAGAAATGGGGTTTTCAGCTATAGTTTTAGTAAAACCATAACTAATTCCCCTATTTTCTCGCTTACTTTAGTGACAATCTTATAAAATCGTCTCTAAATATCAAACCTAAAGGGAAAACAAATTTTTTTAAAAAAGCATTTAGCGATGGTTTAGCAATGGTTTTGAAATCGTTGCTAAACGCAAAATGCCTAAATTGGTGGCGGACACTCTTTTCCCTCATTTTCTCCATTTTTTCCTTCTCTTCTCACTTTTTTTCTTCGCTAACGTCTCCAACCATTCCAAATCCTCCATTGATGCTATTAGTCACTCCAAACTCTCATTCTCTCTCTCTCTCTTTTTTTCTTCTTCCCCTCCATCCCTTCCCTTTTCCTCCTCCATTTTCTTCTTCTTTCTCTCCTTTCCTTCTCCTCCTCCCTTCCCTCCTTTTCTTCATGAGTTGGCGGTAGCTCCTCCTAGCTTAATCATTGTGAGTTCAATACTTTGATTGATTTTTTTTTCCCTTTGATTTCAATATTTATATATAGTGTTGTTGAATTAATTTTTATTTGGTTTAATTTATTTTCTTTTTAGTTTTAATTTGTTAGTTATTAATTAAATTATTAAATTATTTAAAAAATTTAACTAGGCATTAGTTTTATTAATTAGTCGTTAATTAAGTTAATTATTTGTTAAATTAAGTTAATTAGTTGTCAATTAAATTATTTAATTGTTTAAAAAATTTAATTAGGTGTTAGTTTAAATAATTGGTTGTTAATTAAGTTATTTAGTTATTAAATTAAGTTAATTAGTTGTTAATTAAATTATTTAACTTAAAAAAATTAATTAGATGTTAGTTTAGTTAATTAGTTGTTCATTAAATTATTTAATTTAAGAAAAAATAATTAGGTGTTAGTTTAATTAATTAGTTTTTAATTAAGTTATTTAGTTGTTAAAATAATTTAATTAGTTGTAATTAAATTAATTAATTTTTTAAAATACTTAATTAGGTGTTAATTTTATTTAATTAGTTTTTAACTAAAATAATTAATTTAAAAAAATTTAATTAGATGTTAGTTTAATTAATTAGTTTTTAATTAAGTTATTTAGTTGTTAAATTAAGTTAATTAGTTTTTAATTAAATTAATAAAATTTTAAAAATATTTAATTAGCTTTAAAGTTGATTTAATTATTTATTAATTAAGCTATTTAGTTGTTAAAATAATTTAATTAGTTGTTAATTAAATTAATTAATTTTTTAAAATATTCAATTAGTTGTTAAGTTTATTTAATTAGTTGTTGATTAAGTTATTTAGTTGTTAAAATAATTTAATAAGTTGTTAATTAAATTAATTAATTTTTTAAAATATTTAATTAGGTGTTAAGTTTATTTAATTAGTTGTTAAAATAATTTAATTAGTTGTTAGTTAAATTAATTATTTTTTAAAAATATTTAATTAGATGTTAATTAAGTTATTTATGTGAGGAGTTTAAGGCATTCGATGTGCATGTCGACCTATCTAGAATGACGTAGAAGTCAATTACCGACTGTGCTAAAGAATTCTATTGGGAGGAGTTTGAGGTAATTAATATGTAGCTTAATTAATTATGCTATAGTACATTTCAATTAAGTTGCTTGATGTTAATTTAAATGTACTAATAAAAAATTTTAACGTTCTTCCGAAGTTCTTTATGTGGGACTATGAGTTCAATGGAAACTTTAGGAAAGTATGACGTAGTCTTGCACTGAAGCGATATTCCGACTTCTTTTATCATGTGAAGACACTTAATATATATCTCACAGGAGATATGAGATGTGCATGACAATAGGAATGAGCATAACTCGAGTCTCCGACTCGATATGAGCAACCAACTCGAAACCGCACGAGCAAAACAAGGAACATTAAGGCTGGCCCATCTAGATATGCGGGATTCAATCACACACAGAGAGCATGCAATACGCATCGTAAATTCAATTTATATATAGATATTATTTGTAATTATTGCAACATCAATATATATTTAAGTATATTTGTTGTAGCATAAGGAGTTGGGTCATGAACTCAATGGTCACGACGTGTTCTTGAAGACTCACGAAAAAAAAATTGATGATAAATATATATTCATCGATCAACGAGCAAAAAATCTTGAAGTAAGTAATTTATAAGCTTATATCATATGTGCGTCATTTTTATATAACTTATTGGATATTATTATTTAATATTAAAAAATTTTCAATTTTATAGGACATCATCAATAAAATATTTGAGGAGGAAGTTGCTAACCGAGGGATGGAAGGTACTTTAACACTCGATATCGACATGAACGAGACATCTAAGAGGACTATTGGAGGAGGAGATAGTAAGAGAAAGAGAATATACGGACTTGGGTCACGTACCTCTCATTATTACTCAAATGTTAGTTCATTTTCTAGTTTGACCACTTCATGGTTACATATCGATATTGAGGTGCATCAAAAGGAAGTGGTGGCTAACGCTACTAGACAAGAAGAAAAGATCCAAAAACTAGAGGGTATCGTTACGTTGCTCCTTGAAAATCAAAAGCAATTGGAGCAAGATAATTAGGAGTAGCTTGCGATGATTTAGCAAATGCAACGGATGTTAGTGAATATGCATAAAGGTAATTCTTTCATAAATCCTTCAAGTAACCATCATGGGTCGGATGAAAATATTAATATGTGACATGTAGCTCCTTCATCTCACTCTTTTTTTTTTTTTTTAATATCATTCTTATGTTTTTATTTGTTGAAATATTAATACACTTTAATATGATTTGTTGTTTGAATATATATTAGATTGGATTGGATTTTATACATTATAAAGGATTCGTATTTTCTATAATTATATTTCATATTGTTATTGTTATTGTTAGATTAGATTGAATTTTATATTTCTTATGAGCAATATGTTAACAACAAAATAATTGCCCGAAAATATCATCCAAAAAAATTTGATTTAGTGACGGTTTCAAACGAGTAGCTAAATCTAAGCTAAATTTGGTCATAATTAGCGATGGTTTATCTAAACTATCTCTAAATAGAAGCTAAATTTAATGACGGTTTACCAACGGTTTTTTGAAAACCTTTGCTAAATTGGCAACCTTTTTCTTGTTATTTAATGATGGATTTTTATTTTTTCGCGATGGATAAACCGTCTCTTCGTGATGGATTCCTTGGACCATCGCTAATTAATTAGCGAGAAGTTTTTTAACGAAAGTCACTAAGTTTAATTAGTGATGGTTTAAACCGTTGCTAAATGATTTTTTTTTTTTTTTGGGTAGTGGAAAGGGTGGTCAAAAAGATTAATTTGACAATTTGATATTATACAAAAACATACTAAATTCAATTAGAAATGTGGAAGCATATTAGAATTTCATCCTATTATATAAGGATATATTTAGTAGTTCATCCTAATTAATTAATAATTAAACTCGTTGGTTTTGATGATCTAGTTAATTGTATTAAGTGATATATTGAGCTTAATCTATCTGGACAACTCTATTTTTTAGAGTATATAGATCCTTTTCAATCTGTAAATTTCTAGTTTGGAATATTATAATATTTGAGTAAATTATAAATTAATCCCTTATGTTTGAAAAATGAATTAATTAGTCTCTTTTGTTTCAAAAATTAATTATTTGATTCATTCACCAATGTTGACTGCACTTAATTTTATATTACTTTATTTTTTTTAAAAAATCACATTTTCTCATCAATCTTTTTTATTTTATTTTTTTTGTTTCTTAAAACAAAAAAATTTATAAATTACAAGAGAACAAAAATGATTGAGTTACAATAAAGTTTAAAAATATAAGAACTAATAATTAGTTTTTTTTTAGAATAATGGGAACTAATTAATTTGTTTCTCAAAACTAAAGGAACTGATTTATAATTTATTCTATAATATTTTAATCCATTTTTTTGATTTCATAGAAATTACTCCCAAGCAAAATCGTCCTAAGTGGCAGTCTACTCAAATTACCTGCATCTTGGATCATCTAGCTAGTTAATCAAGAACTTTTCGGCCCATATATACCTGGTAAAGTGATTATTATCGAACATCGGCACTCACCAATGGATAATTTGTCTCTCTGGCATATTCTTCTTTCCTTGCACATTCATACGCAGGAAAAAAAACATAAACAAATGATAAAGCACCCACCACAGCATAGTACTATGTGCCCCACGTACCTAAAAGTATCCAGGTATAAATGAAACTTATAACAACATTCAGTCTGAAGAAAAGAACAATATTGGAACCTGATCAATCTCTCAGATGTTTTGAGTTACATACAAGAAATCTTAAAGGGGAAAAAAGCGTTGTAATGACAATGAAAAAGGCAAAAAGAAAATTCGAAGGGCATAGCCTAAATGCTCTGTAATCTTTTAGTCCAGTAGGTTCAGCTGGCAAGTCCTTCCATGCCAAAGCAAAAGCTTGGATTGTTTCACTAATGTTGCTTGTTAGCCAAAACATTCTCTAACTTTTCATTCTCTATAAAACAAGTCACAATTTGATCACAACAAACCATCCTTTCAACATGGCTAACACTGTCCCGCCTCCATCACCAGCCTCCAAACTTTGCCGAATCATAGCTGTAGTCATCCTAGCCTTAATTGTCCTTTTCGGTCTAGCAGTCCTCATCACTTGGCTAATAATCAAGCCTAAACAGCTTGTTTACAGAATTGACAGTGCCTCAGTCCACCAGTTCAACCAAAACAATAACCACCTGAATGCCACATTTGATTTCATCGTAAAAGCTCATAACCCTAATGGCAAAATCTCTGTATACTATGATTCTATTGAAGTTTCTGCATCCTATGAGGGTCAAACCATTGCGTTCAACACCCTCGAGCCTTTCTATCAACCGCATAGAAACGTGACTCGGCTAGATGCCGCGCTTGTGGCTCGCGACGTGGCGTTGTCAGAGGCTTTGTCTAGAGACTTAAAGCAGCAAAGAACGTCAGGAGACATTGGATTAGATGTCAGAATTAAGGCAAGAATTCGGTTTAAGGTAGGAATAATCAAGTTGAAGCATCGCACGTTAAGGATTTCATGCTCTCCAGTGAAAGTGCATATGTCTTCCTTAAAAAGTTTGGAGACTACTTCTTGTGACTTGGATTGGTAATCAGTGCCTATGTGATGTAGAATCTATTCCATACCTTGCTATAAGTGTTTTCATTTTTATTTTTCCGGGATTGGTGTGAAATTATTAATATTATTTTTTTTTTGTATTTAAAGGTTTAATGTATGTTGTATGCATGCACTTCCAAACTGCATTTGTGAGATCAATAACTAATGGTTGTGTTGATATCGTTATTTTTTATTTTTATTTGCTTGAAGTGTGGTGGTTCACTCTCTTTTCGTTTTTATAGTATTAAATAGAGAGCTCGAATTTCTAGTTATACGTTTTATTTTTTATTTTTTTATTATTTTTAAGAGTAAAGCTAATTTTCGTGAAATTAAATCTCTCCCTAATCAGATTTCAAACTACTCACGGAAAAGAACGCTGTTTAACTAAATGCCCGTTTATATTTGTTAGCTTCTATAAATTTGATCCATTCAATAATCAAAATAAACAAAAAATTGCAACTAAAATTTGGGCCACAAAATTTCAACTCCTAACATCTGGGTCTCTGCTCTGAATAGAGAACTGGTTCAGGCCCATTTTGAAAATGGGCTATGACTGTTGGACGGCCAGTCATTGAAGCGAGGCCTTTCAGCATGGAACAAAAATAAATTAATGGCTTAATTCGTATAAGATAATTCTTTAATATATCTTTGTATATCTAATTAAATCAATTTTATCATTGAATACACATTAAAATATATAATTTATTTTTTTAAAAAAATTTCAAGCTAAAATATCGAAATTAATTGCACAATTTACGCATAAAAACTTTCTATTTGACTGACTTGTAATGATATTTTAAAATAAAAATTATTTATGTATTGAATTACATAAATAATTTTGATGGTTGGATTCGAAAATATTTATAAAATGATAAATTAAAAACTTAACATATATTTAAGATTAAAATTGACTCGGTTAACGATAAAAAAACATATCGAAGAATAAGTTATATTAAGATTGACTCGGTTAATGATAGAAAAACATATTGAAGAATATATTATATATTATATTATGATAGATTGAATTATTAAAAAAAAAGTAGGAGGAGGAGAAGGTGGTAGAAAAAAAAATTCAAAAAATTATCTTTTTATATAAAAATAAATTGAGTTATTTAAAAGAAAAGGAAGAAAGAAGAAAAGGAGGAGAAAGTGCCCGGCGCGGGGGGGGGGGGGGGGGGAGGAGGAACAAGATGCAAAGCAAAGCAAAATGTAAAAAGAAAGGTAAGAGGGTGATATTGACTGGGCATACAGAAATGTGATTATTCCCTAGGGGTGACTTTCACGTAAAGTGAAACAATTACTGGGAATATGAAAAACTACAAGTCAAATATTAATGCCACACCTAAAATATAGTTCAGTATTTAAGTATAGAAGACCCCACTAAATTATACATTTAGTCCCCTTTATACATTACAGTTGATTTGTTGTTGCACCTAATATTTCAACATGTCATATTCTTGAGTTTCATGTGAATAAATTATATCGGAAGAGGACAAAATAAGTAAATATATCTATCTATTTTTAAATTTCAATTACGTCAATTTTTTTTTAAATTGTTAAAATATTTAATTTGTCATTTCAATTAATTTTTTCTATTATAAATTTTTAATCGAAATACCTTGATTAAAATATATATATAAAAAAAATCTAAACACTTTAAAAATAAAACATGTATGTGATGTTACTTTAAATGTTTTATTTATTATTTATATATTTTAATAAAAGATATTTCGATTAAAAAATTTATCTATTATTAAAAAATTTGATCTAGAAAGATAAATTAAATATTTCAAAAATTTTCAAAAATATATAGAATTCAGTGAGAAATGTAGAAACATAATTTGAATATTCTATAAAAACAAATTAATCTATTAACCTATAAAAATAAAATATTTTATTTTTTCTTGGTTTGTGTATTTTATTTAATAGAAATTTGTGATGACGAAAATTCTATAGACCTCCATTTGAGATCCGCCTCCGATTAAAAATGGGTATGGAGGATTGAAAATGGCTTTCGATATAAATAAATTTAGGCGGGTGAAGGTTAAAAAACCTTTATAAAGGTTGAAATGAAGGGTACTGTATATATCCTCTGCTTTCATGGACCTCCGTTGTCATTTTTAATTCGAGGTCGGAACTAGGCAGACGGTTGAATTAGCTATAGAACCCAAAACTTTGAAAAATTTTACATGTATTTAAATCATAAAAATTTGAAAGTTTTAAATTATACTCTTTGAAAAATCATGTTATTATACCTACCGCTTTCCTTGTAATTTTATCTTCAAGTTTATTCTAATTTTTCTATTTCGGTATCCATCTTCCTAGAATTTTAGTTTATTCTAATTTTTCTAATTTGCACTTTCACTACTAGGACTAGGGCTAGGACCCCTCCATCTTCTTCATAAGGAAACCATGGAGAATATGATGCGAAGGAGGAAGTGGAAATTCACGGACAAGAATGAGTTTGAAAGACGGGCAACCTAACTCAATTGACATTTTCTTTATATCACCATACTAATATGTCTCTATGTTAATGGGCACACATGTATATTTGGCCCTTAATCAAGATCCATCAAGATCCAATTATTACAACAACTATTTACCCCACTATATGCATCTGGTTCTTTCTTTTTTATTTCTTTCATTTGTCTGCTTCCCCTTCAATTGCATGTTTTCTTTCGTAGTGCTTTTTCTTTTTTGTTTTTGCTTTTATGGAAAAAATTGAACTTTTATAACTGTCTTTTCACTTCCTATAAAATGATGCTAAATGTTAATTAAGAAAATATCTAGGAAAATATGAAGAAAAAACTCCGAGAAAATATATGGATTTTTAGATTACTAAGACCTACAATTAGATTTCTTTTTAAAATCAAATAATCTAATGGTCCATGTGTATTTTTTTTAAAAAAATTATTTTTATAATTTTTTTTAATATTTTGTATTACTATTCCCTGTAAATAGATGAACTTGTTAACGTTTTACATTCCTCATTGAAGATGATCCATATGACTACATGTTCTAAATTAGCACCTATGCATAATTAAATTAATTTAACCCTATAAGTTTGATATATAATTTGGAGTATTTATTCTTTTCATTTGTTATTTTTTATCAAGTAGAAAAGGCTATCATAAGTATGGTTGAGAAGGAGTCTTTTAATTTACTTATGTGGTGCGGGAGGAGATTCATGAATTGTCATCTCAATTAGGACTTGACATGTGGCTGAGGAACATATATAGATGATCAACTTTAAATCTTTGGACCCCGTGCATCTAATTTGTTTATATATGTGTGCATGGGACCTTAAAACAAGCACATAAATTCATCAAGAAAACAAAGAAAAAAATTGCACAAAGACATGTACGAGCATAATGTGGGGTTTAGACACGAGAGGGGGTACTTTTAGGGACACGTTCTTTTTTTTTTTTTTTTTCCTCTTGCTTTAGGGCCATGTCCTTATATGATCTCCATGATGGCCGACTTTCGTTGGTCATGAAGTAGCCATAATTACCTTTAAATCAGTATAATTAATGCCTATGAATGAGCCATAATTACCTTTAAATCAGTTAAATGAATCAATGCCTCCTAGTTATATTAGCAACGATTATAAGCACTACCGATTTTACTGGCAGATAATTAAATCAAATAATTTCTTGATATTTCTAATTAACTGCATAAAGTGTAAAGTGTAAAACAAGCTTAATTTCTACGTGCTCGATGCTGATAGAAATTTGCTCCCTTTTTTATTAGGATATGCATCGTTAATTAAGATCTCAATATCGTCCTCAATTTTAAATTTCTCTTCAAATATTGTCAACATTCCCATATCTGGCAGTGCTCTAATATATAATATGCCTTACAAAATGTTAGAATATGTAGGTTATAGTCGTGTCATATGGATCATCAGATCCCATATTGGATGCGAGCTATATAAAGAAAGTGTAAAACATTTTAAAATTATCCCAGATATCAGAAACAATGTTTTAATATTTATTAATTTTAGATATCTTTGAGAAGTATCGAATACGCATTGAATATATATATATATATCGAAAAGTTCGCGAGTTTTAGATTATATAAGGAGAAGAAACCATCTCCTATTATATAATAAATTGAAACTATTAAAATTTGAACTTGTTTTATTAAAATAAATTATGGAATACATAAACATTAAAATATATCTGCAAGCTGCAAAACGAATCAAATATTTGTTAGCGAATAGAGTCTAGAAATGAAGTTGAAAAAAAGTCCGAAAATCAGTTTAAGATGATATTTACCTATCAGCAAAAAGTACCATCATTTACACTGACAATTTCATGTTCAGGTAGTTGAGAATGGCATTTTGTAAACCAACCTATAGCTAGCTATTTATATTGTTGGTGACGGGTTGCTGCAGGATTAGGAGGACTTAAAAGTATGCATAAACTTAGAAAGTAGCAAGCTATGGTTTTGGTCCCAAAAAGTCAGTCCAGTACTAGTTATGAATTATGAGCACCTTTTTATTTTATTTTTAATTAATAAGCAAATGCATTCGCATTTAATTGCGTTTAACTTTCTTTGCAACTTTAGGTTAACATATTCCATCCAGTATTCCGTACGTAATCATGAACCTAATGCATTAAAGATCCTTTTAACAAACTTAATTACAAGCAGAGAGTTTTTTTATATTCCATTTTCCTTCCAATGACGTTTTTTTTTTGTTTTTAGTTTAATAGGAAGGTGGCTCAAGTAGAATTGGTATGGTGAATAACTCTTTAAATCCTTAAATTTTCATCAAAACCGAACATGAAATCTAACAGTAAATCTCAAATTTTAATCATGGACTCGTTTGAAAAATAAGACCCACTGAGCAAATGTAAGAGAAAAACAACAAGAGAAACTAGTTAATTGCATTTGTGTTGCTGGCCTACTCTCTTGCTTTCCGTAAATGTAAGAGAAAAACAATACATTACGGAGTTTTTTGCATCATTTCTCACTCAAATTTGACGTGGAAGTCCCTTCTCTAAGGGTCGTAGCGAAAGGTCAACTAGTGTACAAAATTGAATGAGAAACAAGTTGTTTTGAACCATTGAAATGCAACAACGAAATTTGACGTGGAAGTCAATCTGCGATCCTGTGCATGACATTGATGCATTATGGATGGGTCCCTTTAATTTTTCGAAAATCTTTCCGGGTAGAGTTAAGCTTATGAATATTGATGACAATGAGTTCATAATCCTGATCGATTATCATTATTTTTTTTTATGTTTTTTTAATGAATTTAAAAGAACAAGAATTACGTAAGGTTTTGATCTTTATTTCTTCCATACAAATATGTAAGTTTTTAATTCATACCAGAGATAAATAAAATAAAATAAAATAAAATAAAATGATCTTTCCATAAAATGAAAGATGGAAGGTACATAAGCAGTGTTCTATATCCAACCCCACTTAAATAACATAGTCATTCATTCTAAAAAATAAATAAATAACTATTGTTCTCATTTATGAAGTAAAATAAAATTAATATCTAATAAAATTATTTATTATAATAATTATCTTTTCAAAATTAAAACTATTGTAATAAATTTAGGGCAAACTATTACAATGATCCCTTTAAATATCATGAAATTATAAAAACTAGTTAAAAATTCGAAGCTATTACATAAATTCCTTTTGTACTCAAAATGTCTAATATTTTGAAATATTTCTAATGATCGAGAATGAGAGAGGAAGAATGGAAGGAGCTCCTCTTCTGTTTCCTGCTTTGGCATGAGGATGAAGGAGGAAGTGGTGGCCTTAAGGTTTATATGAACAAAAAATAAAAAATAAAAAAATAAAGTTTATGTACAAGAAATTTTCTGAAATCGATTTTTATATATTTTGATTTTGGACTACATAAATGGGGTGATTGAAAATACTTTAACTTGTTAATTGTAAATTTAATTTAATTTTTATGGTACAAGCAGTACATGCAAGCATATATAACTGAGTTTTGAGGCATATATATAGGAATGATAGCTAGCTACGTTATAAATTATTAAACCATAAACACCAAGTTATTTTGTCCTGCTAATGGAACTTGGATTCGAGTCGTGAAATTAATTATAATTATGGATAATACTTTTATGCTTAGCTATTTTGTTTGTAGAGTTATCCTAAAGTTCTGACCCTACACAATTAAAGTGATGTCTCTTCATATATATATATATATATATATATAATGAGGGTATTATGTGTTGATCTTATCCTAGTTTAGGATAACTTGTTCACCTCTCATTTATTTTAAAGAAAATCAAGTATCAATGGCATAATATATAATACATCAATGGTTGCACAAAACTTTTAAACTGCTTAGCGTAAAAGATACAGATTAAACTAAACGGTAAATAACTCAATCTATCTTTAAATATTTTTTCTGTCCCAAAATGATCATAGTCATTTTTGCACTTTTCACATGGTTTAAAAAATTTATTAAATGCAATATTATATAGTATTTTTTACAATAATTTTTTAAAATATCTTTTTTTTTCTGTTCGAGAAGAATATTTATATAATTTAATCCTCCATTACAAAAATATAGGTATTTTTAAAAAATACATTATTAAAATTTTGACGAAACAAGTATTTTAGGACATATATAAATAGAAAATAATACAACTTTTTTGGGACAGATTGAGTAACTTTTTTTACATATAATCAGACTAGTTTTTATATTTCTAATTATATTTATTATGTCATTGTATGGTATCCTATTCTCCAATACGACCTACAATAAAAAAAAATTCACTTAAATTGACATGATTACACTTGAGTTATTTAAGAATATAATATAAAATTTTCTCAAAATTGCTCAAAATATTTTTTTAAAAAAAGTTTCAAAATTATTCATCAATTAAAATATATTAAAAAATAACTTTTTATTTTAAAAAATGAAAATTATTTTGTTGTATAGTTCAATGGTAGTTTAGAATGAAAAATAAAACTATATCAATTTAGATAGAAAAACATGATAAAGTGAAGACTTAACCAATTGTGTAAGGATAGAATAAACTATTTTTCATAACCGAAGAGTATGTTTTGCAAGTTGACCTGAATATAATATATAAGTGTGACGATATTTTTAAGGTTGAAAATCTTAAAATATAAATACTAATTACAATGGAAAAATTTACTGTATCACGAAAAAAATTTCTATAATGCAAGCTCGCGATGCACTCCCTTTTTGTTACAACGTGATATTTTATCATTTCATTTCATACATCCTAATAAAATTGAAAAAAAAAAACCAAAAATAATATGGTAGAGAGGAGTTAAGATATTGTGACTATAATGAGAAGAAGAAGAAGACTGGCTACTAATATTTACTACTATTTTAATTAATTAATTAGTTAGATACAGAGTTAGTTAGTTGATTAACTGAATAAGTTAGCTATATTTCATTACTGTGTACATATATAGATAATATTCTGTAAATATTAATTCGGATTAAGAAAATACAATAAAAAGATTTTATCTTCAACTTCTCCTTTCAAAAACTCAATTTCAATTTTACTTCTCTCTCTAAAGTCATTTCTAGCAGTGATAAATTAAAATTGTTAAAAACTAAATAAAGTTTAAAAGTAAAAAGAAAACAAAAGGAAGCAAACTCGTCATGGGAACTTTAGATAGCAAGTTCTCATACAAGAACAAGAGGAGAAATATTTATGAAGAATGTGATTCACGATTTGAAATTATAAACCAATCAGTTATAATTATAAAAGAATATATGGTTTTATTCAGTCATATCATCAACTTTAAAATACTCAAACGATAACTATAATAATAAAAAAATATATTTTATTTTCCACTATGAATAAATAAATTGACACAAATTTTTTTATGAATTGGATCCATGTATTCAGTAAATTAAATTTATCTAATAATTTATTCAACAAGTATCATCTTATTTTAAATAATTTCATACCAAAAAATGAGTAGAATTTAACCCCATAAAGATGTGTTTTAATAATTTTTTCCCAAAAGAAAAGAGATTTGAATCCAAAATTGATAAAATTTGAGTTTCGATAGAGAAAAAGAATAAAAGTACAAAATGAGTTAAAAAAATGTTTGGACATAGTGACGTGGTTAATAATCTGCTGTTTTTTTTTTTTTTTTTGTCAAAACCACGTGCAATCAAATCTCCCACAAAAATTAACTAAAATTTTCCTAATGAAGACAAAATATATACTCCACTCAGATTTCTTCCTCACTTTTTCTTTTGGGAAAAAGCCAACATGACGTCACTCTTTTGAATTGCCGTTCAAACGGTTATTTGGCGGCACGTGTAACTCAGTCTAACAAAAAAATCCCACCCATTTTTAAAATTTCATTCTTACCCTTCCACAACAACCAAACGCGAAAGCATAGAAACGGCGCCGTTACCATGGTAGGTGAAAAGCAACCCTGAATCCGGTGTCGTTTACTCCTGTTTCCCAGCTTCCTCCTCACTTCCCGTTACATTCAAGATTTAGAAATTTCCGCAAACACCCTCGTAATGAAAGAGACATTTACCACGTGTAACGTCTTGGTTGCTCTAAAAATATGAAGACGTTATGGTTACGGCAAGAATTATGGGTATAATATGGGAAACTCATGACGTGTCCACATTCCCATTTATTCGGGTAAACTATATTGTTATCCTTATATATTTATTAATGTTCCATTTAACCCCCTATAAATTACAATGTTGTATGTAACCCCTATTTGTTTGAAAATTTCAATTCTTTCCTTTGCTACTAAATAAAAAATAAAAAATAATTCCAAAAAAGAAAATAACAACAAAATAAATTTTTTTATTTATCCTCTCAAAAGCCAAGTCAGTAGTAATATCTCACAAAAAAAAATTAAAAATTAAAAAAAAAAGCAAAAAATATGATTTATTAATTTTTTTAATGGTATAAGTTCTTAAAGAAAAAAATGACGATGGGAAATCATAAGTGATTGTATGGATTGGAAGAATAATTGATTTCTCATAAAAAAAAACTACCACATGAGTTATGCAAAAAAATATGTATTGCTTATTTTTATAAGATTATGTATTTTAAAAAGTCATCATCAGAATCGTTTTTAAAATAGAGGGCTAACATTTAGAAATTTTAAACTATGGAAGCAGAAGTGAAACATTGTTGAATCTATAAGGAAAAAACTGAAATTTGTCATTATGGTTTTAATTTTACGGCTTGTCTGCAATAAAGATGAATCTTCCTACGTTCCTTCCCTCTCTCTAAAATAACAAAACAAAAACAAAAAACTCTCTGTTTGTTTCTCTTTCTCTCCACAGCTTTCTTCCCACAACTTTCTCTCTCTCTCAGTCTAAGTCGGTCTTTTTCTCTAGGGTTTCGTTTCCTTTACTTCGAAATTAGCAGAACTTCTATCTTACGCTTATAGGAATCGAGCCTTGTATATAAACGGTGCGTCGTTTTGGTTATTTCTGGATTTGTTTATTTTTTTCCTCGATTTATTGGTTTTTGATTTTTGAGAGTTGGAAATGGTAACGGTAATTCATTAAAAGAAAGGAAAATAAGAGTAAAATTTTGAATTTGTTGTGTTTTTATTTCGTTTTGAAAGAATGAAAATGCGAGGGATGGATTTTCAATTGCTTCTATTTTCCTGCGTTTTCTGGCGACCAAACGGAGGGATTAGGAATTGAATAGATTCGTAGGAATCTGCTCTTGTTGGATTCAGCTGAGTGAAGGTTACTATAATGGAAAAAATAGATTTAATTTCTTGAAGTTTCTTATGGATTTAGAAAATTGAATGAATTTGTTTTTGCGTTTTACTTGATTTACAAATTTCTGAGAATACTGTGATTGACATGTTTTGTTTTTTCAATTTTATGCAGAGGAAGAGTCCCGTTTGCAAAGAGTTGAGGGGAGAAGATTGGATGATTTAATGCGTAGGTCATTTGATATTTACAATACACTGTTTTCATCTGGCTTCGTCCTGAAGATTGATGATGGTGACGAGGAAGAAGATGAATCTGAGAGTTTTTGATAAAATTCTAATTTATGCGGTGATCTAATTTTGGAAGCAATCATCTGCCTGTATTTATTGTAAATAGATGCACTTATTTTCCACTTATTTTAAGCAGATGGGTTGAGAGGTTTTGTTTCCTAAATTTGGAGTCTGGACTAATGGCTATTGCTAGTCTACACAATGTTTCTGTGCTTGATTCTTCCTTCCATAGGGAATCTCAATCAGAAGCAGTGAGAAGATGGGGTGATGATGGGAGGGCCAGCACCCGGACATCGTCACACCTGCAAATACAGCAGGAGCTTGAGGATGAGCATGTGGTGAGACAAGTCCAAGGAAGGGTTACTGATAGATTGGTCCAACGTCAGAGTGACGGATCGAGCACTGATCTATTGAGGGTGGATGCATCTGATAGCCACAGTAATGGCCAAAGTGGTTCTTCAGAGGGTGGGAGTGCTGGGGAGAGTGAGTATGGACAATGGTCCCCAGGTCCAGTTGGATCAGAGAATGGACAAGAGGACTCTTCTGAT
The DNA here is from genome assembly GCA_963924115.1 of Dovyalis caffra. Lineage (NCBI taxonomy): Eukaryota > Viridiplantae > Streptophyta > Magnoliopsida > Malpighiales > Salicaceae > Dovyalis > Dovyalis caffra. The sequence goes on along the minus strand of CAWUPB010000913.1, from coordinate 16,843,430 downwards.
CTAGGAGAGGTTGAAAGGTTGAGGGTAAGGCAGATTTTTCGGGAATGGATGAACTGTGGTGCGAGGGAATGTACATCCAGTATTTCCCGAAGGAACAATGGTTCTAGAGCAGAATGGCTTGGTGAAACTGAGCAGGAAAGGGTTAGAATTATAAGGGAGTGGGTGCAAATGAACAGCCGGCAGAGAGGTGCTTGTGTTGATCGTAGAGAAGAACAAGGTACTGAAGTTACTGGTCGAATTGAACAAGTTCTTGATGGATTGGTTGTTAACCACAACGAAGGTCGAATTGAGCATACTCGAAGGGGAATTCGTCGGTTGTGTGGCAGACAGGCTTTGCTTGATATGCTTAAGAAGGCTGAGAGGGAAAGGCAAAGTGAGCTTCAAGGTTTGTTGGAGCATCACGCTGTAACAAAATTTGCTCATCGAAATCGCATTCAGGTTAGCTGCTATTAAATGTTAATGTTTTCATATGTATGAATTTTGTTTGTTTATTATTTGATTGCATACTACCCATTAATGTAAATACTGCAATCTTTAATCCAAAATGGTGCAAATTGTACTGGGATGATAGATATTTGAGGTTTAAATATTTAATGGCTCCACATGAGGATGGTTCAATAAATAAATGATCATCGGAGATACTGGGTCTGTGAACAGTTATTTACCGTAGGCTGATTGAATGCTTGCATTTATGATTTATTTGTTTTCTCCGTTCTCATTCATTTTTTCTTGGTGAAATCAAATACTTACCATAAACGTATGGATATTTAGCCGTTGATATGTCTGCTTGTGAATTATTTGAAACATTGTCTTGCATTTCTAATATGGTTGCTTGAACCTTTTGTTTTGCAGTCATTGCTTCGAGGTAGATTCTTGCGAAATGACAGAATCGTTGAAGATGAGAGACCCACATCCACGGCAGCAAGTGAATTGGGTTTATTGAGGCAAAGACATACAGTATCTGATCTGAGGTATTGGATCTGTATGCTATATCCTCCCCCCACTCCCCTCTTTCTAATGAATCTAACACTTTCACAGCCGTTGGAAATTTATAAAAAAAAATTGGTTGTTATGTGAAGAGATTTAATCGACTATAATGAGCAAGGTCAAGTTTTCATAATGGAATTGCTGTGGTTTTTTATATAAAATACTGTGTTATGAGAACTTCAAAATGGACTTTGCATTTGATTGGTGGGACGTGGGTTTCCTTGCCAGGGTTTGAACAGCAAACTCGTATAATTTATATTTGGTTTGAATGCATATCCTAATATGCATATTTGAGCTTTTTATTTTTGGGATGGAATATATATCTTATAATCCGTACCGTGTTCTCTTTCTAGGCATTTTATTGAAAGAGTCTTTAGTGGAACTTCTACGAGATTTGGTTGCCCTGTTATATTAATTTTGATTGATATTTTCTTTCATTCTTCCTTTTCTTTGATTGGGAGGATGTCTTATCCTTTATTCTGGAATATTCCTTCTTCCCCATATCATTGAATTCTTTTACCATCCAAGATAATAAGGAAAGCTGGTTTATTATTTAGGGTTCTGAATTTGGTTGTAATAATGTGTTTCTGAATTTTTCTTCAATAATAATGCTGTGAACTCAGTGTTGAGTGCTACTGTGGCTCTTTCATGTTTTATTATTTAGGGTTTTCTCGAGAGTATTTTGGGTTTTCAATTCCAAGTGCTGATCATGTAATGCCACAATGTTGTCGCATTCATTATTTCTACTGTGTAATTCTGGACAAATTCTAATTTAGTAAATTTTTATTTTTTTCTAATGTGTATATGCAGGGAAGGATTTTTCTTGAGATTGGACCATTCTGTTTGTGGACAAGTAAGCAACAATGCCTCTGATACCTCATCTAACGCTGACATTAATGGTAATAGAACTGAACAAATCGAAGCAAATAATTCACAACAGGTCATAGATGAATTACATGAACAAACCGAGCCAAATATGGAGGAAAATGGTAACCTTGCGTTATTGGATAGTAGAACTGATGTAGAAGATAACATTGTTGATGATGCAAGTTGGCAAGAATTTACAGCTCATTTAGAAGAGGGGCCGAGACAAGTTTCAGGCTCTAATGTGAGAGATGGGCAACAGTTAGCCAACATTGCATTTGTTGAAGGGAGGGATGGTACTGGAGAAGAGGCTAATGGAAACCAGCAGGAAGGTAATAACGAATCATCCCAAGAAACTATGGAAAATGAAGTTGAGGAAAACATGCAGCTGCTATTAACAAGGGAAGTATTTTCTCAGCAATCTGATGCAGATAGGGGGAAAGTGCCATCCCCTTGTTATCCAATCATTTGAGCGATTTGGAAGCCCCTGCCAATGAAGATGTAAATTGGCATGAATCTGCTGCACCACTAGAACAGTGGCAGGACCAAATCCTGGAAAGTGAAGGGCAGCACTCATTTGGAGGTAGTCTAGCTTCTGGAGAATGGGGAGATGGGGTTCAAGATAACATCGATGGACATCAACACGAAACTGCTGCTAATGAATGGTTGGAAAATGAAGATAGAGAAGGGGCCTCTGAAGTTTGGCACGAGGATAGTGGTTTTCAAGAGGCTGTGCAAAATTGGCTAACAGAGCCTTCTAATCAGGAAGACGTATCAGTTGGTAGGATAGATCCATTTTATTTTCCTGATGATGATAATGTTTACAGCATGGAACTCAGGGAACTCTTGAGCAGGTATGAAGCTCAACTCTAAAGGCCTATTCTTTTCGCCATTTTGATTCTTCAAAATATTTATAGAAGTTTTTTATTCATTTGGTAGGAGAAGCGTCTCTACACTTCTTCAAAGTGGTTTCCGTGAGAGTCTTGACCAATTGATACGCTCATATGTTGAAAGGCAAAGCCATGCTCCCCTTGAATGGGAACTGCAAGAAACATCATCTACCCCTGCATCAGCAGAACAAGATCTGGAGCAGCAGACTGGGGATCAGAATGAGAGTCAGGAGACTGCTGTTCAGAGTCCTTCACTTGTTCAACCTTCACCACCTATACCCCCTGTAGAGCAGCTCTGGGATCAAGAGTCACAGCATTATACTTGGCCACAGCATGACATGCATCCGCGCTTTGGAATTGTGCGTTCACTTATTCTAAGTCATTATTGGAACTGGATTCCTGTTTACAACATGCACTAAAAGCGACATTTGAATGTGTGCTTTTCTCGGTTAAATTTTTATATAGCTTATTTGGGGCAGGCAAATTGCTTTTCCTAACCTCTACCACTAATTGATGGGGTTGGTCAAATTGATGGGTTCAAATTAATATAAAAAATTTATCAAACAATTTCAGTTTCAACTGAAACATCGATTTGATTTGATACAGGAATGGGACATTATTAGTGATTTGAGGATTGACATGGCTAGGCTACAACAAAGAATGAATAACATGCAGAGAATGCTGGAAGCATGCATGGACATGCAACTTGAGCTGCAACGGTCAATACGACAAGAAGTTTCAGCTGCCCTGAATCGCTCTGCTGGTTCACCAGGTGTGTTCTATTTGTCACAATTCTTCTATTTCTGCTCCTTTTTTTGTTGGTCATTCATGATATGCTTAAGAGGCAATTCTTTAGAGAAATAGCTACGGTTTGCGGTCCGGTCTGTATAGGTATTTTTCCCTCCAGCGAGGGCTACACAAATCATATCTTTCAATTTAGCTTGGGGAAAAAAAATAGTTTTATGCATTCCATTACTTTCTCAACGAAAGAAATCTTATCAGGACTTGTTTCACTACCAGTGCTGAGGGGAAAATATAATTATTAGTGTATGCATGTAATTTTTTAATTTATTCAAGTTGGAATTGAAACATTTCTATATTTTAATTTTCTGTTGGATATTTTCCTCTGAAATTGCATGTATGGGAATATGACCTATTCTTTAGTGAGAATTTTTTGTCTCCCCTTGCACTTTGTGGTATCATTTTGTTTGTTCCTTTAGGGGTTGACCATTAAATGCATTATTTTATTTGCAGGGATGTGTGAAAACAGTGTTCGTGAGGATAGATCTAAATGGGAACATGTGAGGAAAGGAATTTGCTGTATATGTTGTGATGGCAGTATTGATTCTCTACTGTACAGGTAAATTTCAACGGAACTGTACAAGTTTCTGACATTGGTTTGACGCATGGACGGGCCAGATAAGAATGGGACTTGTTGCATATTTATCTAATCTTGCGTTGTTTTCCCTTTTCTTTTGGCTATCTTCTTGTTACAGGTGTGGACACATGTGCACATGTTCTAAATGTGCCGATGAGTTGGTGCAAAGTGGGGAGAAGTGTCCAATGTGCAGGGCACCTGTAACGGAGGTTATCCGTGCCTACTTTGTCTTATAATTTGATGGTTGAGAAACAAGAGGACAAATTAGAAAGAAATGATATGTTTGATTTAACCATGCACGATTATTCTTGTCAGTCGTGCCTCTGGATCCCACCAGGTATTTATTATTTCCTGGTTTTTTCCTCATGGTTTTGATAATATTGACTGTATGATTGAGATAACAATTTGGCTCCTTTGATTCATTATTGAAATGTGAATAATAAAAAAAATTGAGTGGAATAATATGTTAGTGTTAATGTTTGGATTTTTTTTTTTGTTTTTTCGGGTTGCTGAGTGAGTTTATTGCCCTCATTTCCTTGATTACAAAAATTCTCAAAATATATCTTAATACCTGTCCAACAGTGCGCTGTTGCTCACTTTCCTCAAGGATATTTGGTACCGTACCACAGGAATGATTTTTTTTTCCTCCTTTGGAGAATGCATGATTGATTTAATATCTTGCATCTTTTTGAATTATACGTTCCCCGCCTTATGACTCAATGATCAGAAGAAAGTGAGACGGAGAAAGTTTCACCCTTACATCCTGACAGAGTAGGATGGAAACGCAATGTTTGATAGGGGATATTTGCTATGATCTTTGATTGAGATTTTCCAACTAGAGTTGACTTTGGGTCTTGGGCATTTCTTGAACTTTCCAAGCATGCTGCTATGGTAATTCGGAAATATCTTTCAGCTGAGAAAGCTAACATTCTCATTTAGATGCTTGATTTTGGATGTTCTTTTCCTTTCGGAGTTACCAGTCATCACCACAGGTTATTTTCAGAGATTGTTGTCGAAAAGCCCGAAACTACCATCATAGAGTAGTTGGTTAGTTATTGTAGCTTTACACCAACATTTTCTCAGACAACGAAGGATTATTAGAATTGATTATTAGAATTTAACCTTGATGTTGCCACTAGAAGAACTTCAGATTCTAGCATTTGAAGTTTCCTAATTGAATGAAACCAAATTTCTATCCGTTAGGAAAATATAGGATTTAGTTATTAGATGAATGTGTTCTTTGGGAAGAGCTAGAGGGCTAAGTTGCAACCTTATAGGGAAGGTGTAAAGGAATTTTAGAAATGGATTTTTTCCTTTAAGCCTTCCGCTCTTTTTTTTATTTTTTTTAATTTAATACTAATTTATTCATTTTCTCATCCACTTCTTATTTTGGACAACAAAAATAGTATTGTTTATTTTCTTATAATTTTATTAATTTAAAAATTGATTTGATTTATATGGAAACCTCTGATTACTCTATATATTTTTTTCAATTTCTATCAAATATCCTTGATATTAAATCATTTAATACTTTTTACATCCTCATTTAATCTTTAAATCTTGTCCCATTGACATTTCCTCTCCAGTCTTTTCATCTCATGCCCAAAAACAACCTTAGGAATATCAAGGGGCAGGTGGGCTTAAATTTTGAGAAGACAGACGGCCCTTCCATTATTGAGTGTTAGCTCAAGCATAGAACATCACTGGTGTGCTTGGTAAATCTACACGGCACAAGACAAGAATAGATTTACCAAGTTGTACCTATTAAACAATGATTTTAGACTTATCATAAAAAAAAATAAAAACAAAAAGAAGAAGAAGAAAATTTAGATTCGTCTAGAGAGCCCCATAACATTGGTTGCTTAGAGTACGGGTATCTAGAAAGCGCAATATCATTAATTGCTTAAAAAGTACGTAATGTTTAAGGACCCTCGAAGAATTTTTTGTTTTCTTATGAGCTTGTTTCTTTATTATTAACCATGTGAGGCTCATATTGAAATCTAGTTTTATTAGGGATCCACATTTCCAGATGGCTATCTGGCTAGATAAAACTAGAGCCATCTGGAAATGTCTAACCCTAATAACACTAGATTTCAACATGAGCCTCTAGCCATCTGGAAATGTCTAACCCTAATAAAACTAGATGTAAACATGAGCTTCATTATTACCTAACAAGCTCTTTTTTGAAAAAAAAGTTTGTTCCCACGGTTTGAGAATCTTTGGGCAAGTTCTCTAGTACAAAGGCTGAATTCATTTCTTCTAAACGGAGATTAAATTTGAACTATAAGGAAAAAGGAAACATATTCTCTTAACCATCATTTCAACTTGCAAATCAACAATTATAGAGTCCAGAGTCTGTTCTTCAACAAAACCACAAACTCTAGAAGAAGAAGTCCAGTCAAGATGAGTTTGCAACCCAAAGGAGTAAGAAAACAAATTATAGTAAAACTGCAGCACCTGCATCCATATATATTGCTTGTATTATTGGGGTAAAAAAAGAGGTTCTTCCTGTGTTGTGACCGTATGTTTACTCTAATTAAGAAATAATTGCAGAGTAAAATATATGTAACTACTGCCTCTACAACTTCCAAGTTGGAACTTCTAGATTTCTCAGAAAGGAAAATAAATATTTACAAGTACGATGAATTCATTCTAGAACACTATTCACAAACTAGCTGCTCTTTGTAGCGACATTCTCTCTCCTAAACTTGAACAGCTGTTACTTCTCCTTACCCCTAATGTCTCCACCTCCCTCTCAACTACTGATCTTGCCTCGGGCTGACTCGCACCCTGATCAACCCTCCCCCGAACCACCACCACACCACTGCTACCACCACCCTTATCATAAAAAAACTGGGTACCTCTACAAACAGGACAAGTCACGTGCATTTGAAGCCACATGTCAATACACTCCAAATGAAACACGTGTTGACATGTTGGTATCATCTTAACACTCTCTTTCTCCTCAAACTCACCCAAGCAAATTGCACACTCAATCTGGTACTTGACATCTCCATGATAATAAGAGTACACCGGTAATGACTTGACAACTTGTGGGTCAAGACCTCGAGTTCGTGAGCCTGCAGAAGTCCTTGATGGACGGTTGTATGTATTTGCTGACTGTAGTGGGCCCCTGCTGCGTTGTCTGGAAGAAGAATTAGAGAAACCCTCCGATGATTCTGGGTCGGCGTTGGAGAACTTACGGATGTAGATAGAAAAGAATCCCATGAAGAAGAGAGCTATCAAAAGAACTAGAATTGTTAAGGCCATAGACGAGTCAAACCCTGTGTGGATGTAAAATTGTTGTTGCAAAGATGTTGTTGGTGGTGGGATGGTGGTTGGCTCTTTGACCGGTGGTGGTGACAAGGTGGCGGTGTTAGAGCTTTGTAAGGTGGTAGTGGTGGGGATTTCAAACGGTGCATCGTTGTATGGTACTTGTAGTTTGCGGTTGTGGGGCTTCATTGAGGGTTGAGAGTTAGCATGAATTAGCATGATAGCGAGAGAGAGAGAGAGAGAGACAAACATAGACAGAAACAGATAGCATAGATAGTGCATCTATGTGTATATATGTCTGATTGTCTTCTGCTAGATTAGATAGAAAGAGAGAGAAGGGAGGAAGGGGGAATTACTGTGCTGTACTTTATGTAATGATTGTTAGCTGAAATTAATGTTTGGCAGATACATACAGGATAGGGTGACAGGGGATGTTTGAAGGGGATGCACCACGGGGTCCATATATCAGAAGATGGGAGTCTATCAGAAGTGAATGGATCTATATTTGTTTTGTTCGGTTTGGTGCAAGTTCAGTGTTTTTGTTTTGAAAACCATCAAAATAAAAAATCTGATTTTTTTTTTTTTTTTTTTTGCTAAAGCCGGTTTAGTAGTATTGCAACTTGTTGAGTTGAAACCAAAAATGTTATAACATGGGATCAAGACATACAGGTCCTCTCTCCGTTCTATTTTGATCGTCCGAAAAAAGAAATATATAATTTCTCTATTTTATTTCAGTTATTTTATTAATTATTTCTATTTCAAAATACATATTTTCTTCCAAACATACCTATTTTGTAGAATATAAATACTGGACAAAAGAAGAATTGATATTTGGATGAATAGTTATTATAAGAGAATTATAAATTAGTTTTTTTAGTTTAAGAAATGAATTAATTATTTTTTAAAAATTTTAACCTATATTTTTATCTTTTTAAATTTATTTTAATCAATAAAAAATAAGTAAAAAAAATATAAAAAGATTGATAAGAAAATTTAACATAGTTAATTTATTCGCTTGGAGGGTTGCAAGAGAGACGCACGGTTATATTTTATCTGAGATTTGCTGATTTGGACAAAACCACAAAACGGTGCCCCCTGATTTGGACAAAGCCAATCGGCGGCGGGCGGCAAATTTGGCTTTATTTGCTGGTTAAAGATAAGGATCACCAAACCATATGATACATATTGTCATATTTTTTTCCAGTTTCGTTTTAAAGAAAACTGGTATAGTAGATGATTAATAATTTCGTATTACTTAAAGTATTGAATCTGTAAAAGCTCGATTAATCCACCACTTATAGGTTCAATGAAGGACAAGAATTTATTCCCTCTAGCTATTATATTCTATATAGCACTTTTTTCTCAAATTAAAGTAGGTATTTGTATTAATAACGGGTGATACGACGAGAAAACTTTTCATAAAATATTCATTTATAAAATTGCGAGTTGGATTTCATCTTCTAGGATCTGTAGTTCATATGTTTACATTTTTATATATAATTGTATTTAATTTTAAATTTTGGTTTAGATAGAGATATAATTAATGGTATATCTACATTCTTATGAGCATAACTATTTTTCAAAAAAAAAAAAAAAAATTGGCTCCGACTTAGAGTGTAGAATAACTTACTCGTCTTTATATATAGATATTAAAAAAGAAAAAAGAAAAAGAAAAAAAACTAAGGATATGTGTCTTTTAATTTTGCTATATGTCTAGTAAGTTGGGATTTTTTTTCCCTTCTTTTTAGGTGAATGCTTTGTTACGCTCTCTCTGCTCTTTGTCTTGCATTTATTAGATTATGTTACTATTTGTTTTTATCTTAATATATAAACCTTATGCGTCAAATTTTTCGCAATCTTTACATTTTTTGTCAATTGGTGTCACTGATGTCATTAAAAATTGACATGTGTTGCATTCTCACGTCATGGATTGCTAATTTACATTCTGGTCCTTAGAATTTTTGAAAATTTTATTCTAGTCTTTGTATTGCAGTGCACCATTATTAGAAATAAGTACTTATTTGATTTTTTTTTTTTTTTTTTTGTATCTTATAATCATATACGAGTTAGTCTCTAAATGATTTTCTTAAAAATTAAATCCCTACATGTCAAATTGTAAACTTAGTCAAAATTAGTTAAATAATTTAAATAGGTGAACTGCAAGGTATATAAGAGTTAAGTGGATTTAAATATATATACCCATTTAATTAAAAAAAAGAAAAAATAAATCCTCATAAATTTATATATCCATAATCTATAATATCATAATTCTATTATGATAATTTTCCTTCTTTTTTATATATATATTTTTTCTTAATTTTTTAAGGATTTAAATCAGAAAATGAATCAAAAAAATAAAATTATGACAATGGATACGTGATATTATAATAAATATATTTATTTAAATCTACTTAACTCTTACTTTATTCATCAATTTATTTAAATTGTTTAACTAATTTTACTAAGTTTATCATTTGACATGTAGAGACTTATTTTTTTAAAAAAATTAATTAGAGACTAAATTGTTTATGACTATAAAATACAGTGACCAATAAACTTTCAATTAATAATTTATTTGTCAAAAAAAAATATAATATAGGGATCAAAATGCACATTAGTAAAAAAATTCACGCTTGAAGAATACAACACCTGTCGATTTTTAACGGTGCTACATCAACTTAAGAAAAGATACAAAAATAAAGATATAATGTCCAAGGTATCAATTAAGACAAAAAAAATAATAAAAAAATCTTTCAAATATAAAGTAAAGATCATAGAAATGACCCTATATAATATAGTGATCAAAATGCAAATTAGTAAACTATTCACGTTGGGAGAACACAACACGTCTATTTTTAATGGTGCTTGGGGCATCATCAACTTACAAAAAGATATAAAATGATAAAAATATAATGATCAAGGTTGATATTACGAAAAAAAAAATAAAGTAAAGAATATAGAAATGTACAAAAGCGTTAACTTTTTTGAAAGAAAAAAATTTACGAGGGGGTTTTGTGGGCAGTCAATCCATTGGCAACATTGTGAGTTTTCTCGCAACATGAGTTTGTTACCAATTTGTTAGATACTACCGAGTAAAACCAGTCAAACTAAGTGCTTTTTTTAATATTGTATGCAAGGATATTCTTCAATTAATTTGTACATCAATCAAAATTTAATTTTTTTAAATAATTTTAAAAATATATTTCTCGCACTGGTTTGGTGTATTTAAAAAAGGATTAATAAATTATCTTGAATGCGGGCTATTAAATCTAAAAAGACAAAAAAGAAATCAAATCTTTATCGGATCCATCCCTTAAAATTAAACTAACTGCTTTTGATGAGGAAAATTAATGCGATATAAAAAGAAATTGCTTTCCAAGTGTCGTCACGATATAAGTTCAAATGATTTGAATCATTTAATTTGCTGTAATTAGTTGTTTAATAATAAGATAGTTTGTAATTTTGTATTGGTGGTGCTATTGTGTTACAATTCCCAAGTAGCTTTATATAATTTGTACCTTAATGATGAAAAGCATAGTTTATTAGATGAGCTGCACCCCATATAAAGGATGCAAATCCTAATTACTCGTCTTGAGAAAAAATAAAAGTAAAATAAACAAGAAGAAGAAGAAAAAAACTCTTGCAGCCATCTAGAGTTCTATAAGTGGTTACTTGCACAAGATTGATCCAATAACATTGGGAAGAATTAGGTACTCATCGATATGAATTGATAAAAAAGTCTTTGTATAATTCGCTAAACATTATGAAGATTCTTTGATGTTATATCCGTGGTTAGATAATTTTGTCAAATAAACCGGATCGATAGACAAAAGTTCAATAAAAGTAGCTAAAAAGACTAGCGCATACCGGTTATTTAAAGGTTCATAATTTTTATTCAAATATTCATTGGTGCAAATCATATCAATTCACAAAGTTGATATAGAAATCCATAGTTTGGTTAGCTGTGGTTGCCACAATAGACCTTTTCGAGGTTAAATTCCACTTTAAAAACTCATTTTCAAACTCTTATGATTCGAGCTTCGCTAGGTAGACCTTAATTACTATTGTTTAGAAATTATAACTTTTCTATTTATTTTTTTTCTTATTAATGTTTAGGTTTTTATTATTTTTTAATTTATATGTGATTTAATTCTTTTCTATTTAAGCTACTTTTTGGCTTTTAGACACTAGTTGTCATTGAATAAAAAATTACAAACTTGCTACTTTCTATATCTTCTTCTTGTTTTTGTTTTCGGGGTTTTTTGAAAATTTACATACTCGATCTCTTGCTAAAAAATGCATCAAAATCGGTGTGTTTAATTTTTTTTTGGATAAACATATCCATTTTTCTTTTTATAATACTTAAAGTCTTTCCTTTGTTTTTAAATTTTCAATTATATTCCATCTCGTCTTTGAAAATTTTAAAATATATAATCTATCCTTCAATTCAAATTTTCTTATCGTGAATTTTTTTACCAAAATATCCATTACTAAAAAAAAAAAAATACTTAAAGTCATATGACCTACATGTTTCATTTTTTAAGTCTTTAGAAATATATATATATATTTCAATTAAGGACATTTCGATTAAAAAAAATTATTTGGTTAAAAAAATTGATTGAAATGACAAGTTAAACATTTCAAACACTTTTAGGAACAAACAATATGCAATTAGAAATCTATAAGAGACTTTGAGTATTACATAAAGACATATATGAGTATATTCATCCTTATATTTTTCATAACTTTTTATTGAAATTCAAATGAGTTAAAACTAATTCCAAAAATAATAATCCTAGATGATCCAAATAAATTTAGAGAAATATTGGTCCTAAATAAATCAAAAGTAGCACCTTTTGTTTTTTATTGGTAAGGAGTAGCGTTTCTCTTTATTTTTTAAATATTTGATGAGTGTAAATATTGTTCAAACCATCGGTTATCAAATCTTTATCATTATTATGTCTCAATTAATTTGAAAAATTCTTAGTCGACAAAAAATATATGGCTCCATGAATCTTTTAAAAATTTTAATTTTAACATTAATCTATCAAATCTAAAGGGATAAACCGAGGAAGTGAAATGATTTAAACCAATAATCTTGATCTAGGAAGGATTTTTGGAAGAATTTCCCTCGAAAATCAAACCGATAAAGTGAGAGAGATATTAAGCAAGGAGAAGTCTGTATTCTATATTTCATAATTCTTTTAATAATAAAGATCCCTTTTTAATAGAGATGAGCTCACACCTACATACAATACAATTACATGTATGCTAACTAATTATCTAACTAGCACTTTCTAAATTCACAATGAGCCATACATTGTGAACGAAAGAGAAAATATCAAAACAACAAACAAACAATTGAAACAATAATCGAAATGAAAGAATTAATTGCCATGTCAAATGCCATTTGTCCAAGACCATATCAATACTTCCCTCCTAAAGAAAAACCTTGTCCTCAAGGTTGAAAGTGAAGGAAAAGCTTCTAAACATCATGAAGAAACTCCCAAGTAGCATTATCTAGGCCTCATATTAGATCATTGAACCAAAATCCGTATGACTACTTGATTAGCTCGTTTCACCATGTGACGATCAAAGATAGTAATAGGTTCATATAGGAGGTTAAAAGTGAGATGATTACGGGGTAGATTAGCAACGGCAAGAGAAAGAGAGCCATGAGAACATTTAAAGCTGGTTGACATGGAAAACAAGATAAAGAGTTACGAGGTGGTGGAAGAGCCAACTTATAAGTAACATGGCCTACAATCTTTAAAACCATGTAGGGGTCATAAAACTTAAGAGAAAGCTTGTGAAAAGTTCCGTTAGCCAAAGATACTACTTGTAAGGTTGAAGTTTAAGAAGAACAAAGTCACCCATATAAAAAACCCGATTAGAGCGATGTAGATCAGCAAAATTTTTCATTTGAGCTTGAGCTCGAGCAAGATGATATTTCTATAACTATAAAGCTTTTCCTCGAGTTGTAAGACAACGATCAACTGCTTCCACAATAGAATCTCCATCAAAATAGGTAAGATAGATAGGTGGTGGTTGAACATATACTACTTCATAAGGGGTAGTGTGAATGGAAGAATGATATGAATTGTTATACCAAAATTCAGTTATGAGAAACTAGTTAGACCACCGAGAAGGCATGTTTCCACACACACACCTTATGTAAGTTTCCAAGCAGTGATTCATAACTTCAATTTGGCCATTGGTCCGAGGATGATAAGTTGTGGAAAGACAAAGTTAAATACCCCGAAGCTTGAATAATTCCTGCCAAAATGTATTAAGAAAAACAATATCTCAATTTGAAATGATTATCCGGGGCATGCCATGGAAACGAAATACTATGTCCTTGAAAAGTTTAGCCATATCAAAGTAGAATAAGGATGAGAAAGGCCTTGGAAGTGAGTTTATTTTCTTAATCTATCCATTACCACAAAGATGACGGTTTACCATAGAATTTAAGAAGAGCATCAATAAAATTCATGAAAATATCTCGTCCAAAATTGTTAAGGAATGGGAAGAGGCTATGATAAACCGGGGAGACAACTAAATCTGGTTTTATTAGCTTGATAGGAAGCACATACCTACACAAATTCTCTAACATCTTTCTTGAGACCTTTTCAATAAAAAAGAAGTGAGTCTTTAAACGAGTACCATGCACTCTTGAATGGTCGGTAGTAAGAAAGGAGTTATAAATATGGAGTAATTATTGACCCGAGTAGAATCCAAATCCACCACTAATTTTCCTCTCATGCGAAGTTGACTATTGTGCTAAGAATAATAAGGGTGAGCGAGTAAGGGAATGTCGAAGGTTTTGAATCAATTATTGTAGAAGTGGATCGGAACTCTAGGAAGATTGAAGTTGCTTTGCAGTAATGTTATAAAGATGGAAGAAATGAAAAGAGAAAAGAATTCTCCATCAAGAATTCTAGATAGAACATCTACTATTATATTTTCCTTTCTCTTTTTGTACATAATCTTATAATAAAAAAGCATCAATTTAGCAAGCCACATTTGTTGAGATGAGGTGTTCACATGTTGATTGATCAAATATTTCGAGGTTTATGGTCGGTTCCTATTTTAAAATGTTTTCCCAAAAGATAATGTTGCCATTTATCCACAACAAATAATATTGAAAGCATCTCTCTCTCATATATTGAAAGTGCCTTATGTTTAAAAGAAAATGCTTTACTTATATAAGCCAAAGGATGGCTACCTTGCAAAAGGATCTGTTCATGTACTAGTGTTTGAAGCATCGATCTCTATAATGAATTCTTGGAAAAAGTTTGGTAAAGCCAAAACTAGTGCTATAGTAAGGGCTTGCTTTAATTGATTGAAGGCTTGGTCTATAGTAGGAGGCCAAGTAAAATCATCCTTCTTTAAAAGAGTAGTAAGTTGTTGACTAAGATAAGCAAAACCCTTAATAAATCTTCTATAGTAGCTAATCAACCCAAAGAATCCTCTAAGCAACTTAATGTTATTAGGAATAGGCCAATTAAGAACTCTCTTGACTTTTTTTGGATTAGTAGAAACTCGCCTCACCTAAAATAAAATGACCCAAGTATTCTACCTTGGTGGCAATAAATACACATTTGTTTTGCTTAGCACATTAAATGTTACTACGAAGAAGAAGCAAGGTTTCCTTTAAATACACTAAAGACTCTTCCCTTGTTTACCGTAAACCAATATATCATCAAAGAAAACCAAAATAAATTTTCTCAAATGAATCTTAAAGACTTCATTCATTAAGAACTAAAATGTAGCATGAGGTTTAGTAAGGCTAAAAAGCATCACCTAAAATTCATAATGCCTTTGATGAGTTTTGAAAGTCTGTCTTATAAATGTCGGCAAAGTTCATTCTAATTTGATGATAGCTCGAGCGAAGATTAAGCTTAAAAAAGTACTACGTTCCTTGTAACTCCTCTAATAATTTCTCGATTCTTGGAATGGAAAACTTATATTTCACGAGTGTTCTTGTTGATCTCTTGATAATCACTACAAAACCTCAATGTTCTATATTTTTTCTTAACCAAAATAATTGAAAAAGAAAAGGAGTTGGTACTTGTTTTGGATCACCTAACTAGATAACATATCTTAGACTTGTTTCTCAATCAAATCATATCCTTCGAATTGTAGAATACCAATATGGCCTTAAGTTAATAGGATTGACTCCTTCTTTTAGCACAATCCTACGGTCATATGACCTAAAAAGAGAAAGTGTAGTAGGGTCTACAAAAATATCATAAAAATCTAATAAAAGAGCTTGTAAAGATATAAAATGTTGTTGCTTTTCTATTATAGCATAATCAAATTATGCATGCCAACAAGAAACGGCACAAAAAAGAAATGCAGAACTTGAAAAGCTTTTAACATAGATTTATTGCTAACTAATTTAACAATTAAAGAATAAGGAAACCCCCGAGCACTTTTTTCCGACCAAGCCACCAAAACTCCATTTGCAAATTTGAGAAATCCCAAGTGATTAGAAGTAGAATCGTGAGGCATTAAATTTCTAAAATTATGTCATTAAGTCAAAATGAAATTCAACATTATAAATCTACCATTTGACCCCTTTACTCATATAAGTAACTTGTATTTTATCATCATTTGCTACCGTAATAGCCAATGGTGGAATACTAGTTATTTTATAGTCCAAAAGTTTGATCGTATGAAGATCTAAAAAATTATGGCTATTACCAGTATCAATAAGAATATACAATTTCTTCTTCCCATACTAACTAGTAACCTTTATTGCATGGTTATTACACCATTTAAGGCATGTAAAAAGAAATTTGCATATATTGTTCTTCTTGGCTAATACACTCAATTTCTTCCAACTCATCTTCATTATCATCACCATCTTGTACCTTCTAAGTCATTAATTGTCTCTTCTTGCATCTATGACCCATTTCAAATCTCTTATCATACTAAAAACAATGGTTTTTGGCATGTTTTTCATCCATATTTGTAGAAGTCGGATCGTTAATAGGTCTTGCTTTGATACAACTTTGTGTTTGGTTTAGGGCTAGGTAATATGGGTTGTGGTATTTTTTGGAAGGAATGAAATGATTTATGTTGGGCTTGTAAATGAGCATCTTATAATTTGGCTAGGGTAAAAGCTTGTTGTAAGGTTTTTGGGTTATGCATTCTTATAAAAACTTCAAATGTCATCCTTTAATCCACTCATATAACAACTAATTCAATAATCCTTAGGTAAACATAAGCTATTTAGGTGCATATCAAATTGATTAGTAAAGGTTTGTATGATACTTGTTTGTTGAAGGTTCATCAACATTTTCATGGGATCATCATAGAGATTGCTAAATTGATCACAAATTGCCTTGACATATTCTTTCCATTAAGGAGATTCTCTAGAAATCTTTATTTTCATATAAATTCGGTGTCATTGTAGAGCCTTATCTTCCAAATGAATGGAAGCCAAACACATCTTTTACTTCGAGTCAAAGTTTCATCAACTTGCTCATACTTGAACATCCATCCTTTCACCACTTCACCATTAAAATGAGAAAAATTCACTTTAATAAGCCTAGTTGGAGCTTGATATCCCATGTTGAGGTTCGATGTCTTGAACTTAAGCCATAATTTAAGTTTGTCGTTTTAGCCATTGAAGCACCTTGTGAGTTAGCACCCTTTCTCTATCATACTTTAGCCAAAAGATTCTTCATCACCAACATGTTATCAAAGAAATCATTTTGAGAAGTTTGTTGCTTGTCGTTGTGATTCTTCTTGTATAAATTGAGCTCGATCCATTCTTTCAAGTAAGGTCACCATGGTACATTTTGGATCGTCAACTTCCTTCGTAATTCTTGAATACTTATGTTAGTAGCCACTACCATGATCCAGATTGTCAAGATTGCAACTTTGATGTCAATGATTTGATTTAAATCAATAATCTTGATCTATAAAGGATTGTTGAAAGAATTTCCCATAAAAATCAAAACAAGTAAAGTGAGAGGGATATTAAGCAAAGAGAAACTATATTCTATATTCCATAATTCTTTCAATAATGAAGTTTTTTTTAATAGAGATGAGCTTATATCTCGCAAACAATATAATTGCATGTATGCTAACAAGTTATCTAACTAACACTTTCTAAATTCACGAGTGAGCTATATATTATGAATAGAAAGAGAAAATATCAAAACAACAAACAAACACTTGAAATAGTAACCAAAATGAAAGAATTAATTGCTAGGTTAAATTCCATTTGTCTAATACCATATCAAGAAGTTTTATCTATTTCTTAATTTTTTGAGACTAATTAGCTTTTAAAGAAATTTATTTATATAAATACACTAATACCAATTTACGAATGCGCTTTAAAAAAAGACTTTGTTTTCGAAGTGTTCATTCGGTTTCAAAATTTTTTGAATGATTTTTAATTAATTGATTTTTTTTAAAAAATAACCCAAACTGAATCGAATTATTATTCATTTTTATGGTTCGATTTCAAAATATACCAGTTTTGGTATTTGGTAATTTGGTTTTCACCTATAATTATCTATACTTTTGATTTTTAAAAAGACCATGCACTTTTAAAAATATAAGTTTAGTACTTGCAGTATTGCATTGTATAAATATGATTTATGAAACCAAAGGTCCAAAGGCCAGTGGCCATTGCCACTATCCACTAGACAATGGCTATCTATGGCCACCGCCATCGCCCACTGGCGTAGCCATCCAAAGTTAGTGGCCACTACCACTTTCTGTTGGGCGGTGGCCATTAACACCGGCCATCCGAGTCAATGGCCATTGCTCACTTGGTAGTGGCTCGTAGCCATCCCCATCCAAAATCCAACCGGACCTACCTACATCCCTACACTTCAATAATGAAAAAGCAAGCATGCCAAACAATAATTTAATTTCAAGTATTCAACAAAATAAAAGTCATAATTCAATATTTTCAAATTATTAAGTAAAATCAGTAATTTAGCAAAGTAAAAATAACACTAACAAGCCAACAATCAACACTAACAACTTAAGAAATTGTCAAGTAAAATAATTCAAAAAACTTCCAAAATATTCAAGTTCAAGTAAAAGGTTCACTAAAACTTGCAAAGAAAAGAAAAAAATGTTAATTCTATAAAAACATAAAGATATTTACTAACAAACATGGATACACACAAAGATAATTCATTAGAAACTTATCCATGTCACTCGAAAAGATCAAACCACCATAAATTCATCATATATCTACCATAGGTGCATATGTTGAAATTTTTAAGAAATCTAAAAAAAATCAACACTTTAATATTAATTTAGAAGGAAAAAAAGAAAAATGATATAAGAATTGAAAAACTTATCGGCTTCAAGTTTCTCAATATCTTACAAAACTTCTTCAATGATAATGAGCATCAAATTTTGAAACGAATCTTGAGCACATATAAGAGTTTGTACAATGCTTGGAATTACGTAACTTTTAAATGCATCAAGAACTCTTTCTTCGATGCTAAATGCTGATTCGAAGGAACGATAGATATTAGAACCACTAACACATCATAAGCCATTTGTAAAAGGATGGAAAATCGAAGAGAATTAATTTTTCTACCACTCTAAAATATCAAATTCATCATCACCAATTTTGACGGATTCACGAAGATGCTTATCCAACTCCGATCCGTTATATCCATATTCATTTTCATTGAGTTTTTGAAATCATGAAATCCTTCTAATTGTCTTGTTTTTTTTTCTTTTTGTCATTTGTTACATCACTTACATTGAAAACTTTTGTAATCCATTATTTTGATCACTTTGGCTTGATTTGTTGATAAATTACAATATGAAGCATATAAGGCATATGAAGATTCTTTCACACCATTTGTTATCTTTTCTCCAAGCCAATCACCATGTAATTTGTTTAATGTAAATGCAATATAAACAAGTTTATGTGTTTGATTAAGTACGACCTCAATATAAATCAAATTAGTCAATTTTTTAATGTCTCCCCAATACTTATCAAACTTTTCTCTCATTTTACTAGCCATTGAGCAAGTATCATCATCGGTACTCTTTTGCCATTCTTTCAAATCAGCTCAAGCGTATAAATTTTATCAAAATAATTATTAGAAGTAATATATGAATGACCCGAAATAGATAAAGTAAGGTCATAAAATTTTTTCAATACCGTCACCATCTACCTACAAGTTCTTCAATCTCCAACACTAGGTGGCCCAAATATCCCATTACCAAGATCCATATTAAGTCCAATACTATATAAATTATCAATTTGCTCATATTTTTTAAAAGCTCTCTCAAACTTTTAAGTTGAATCTAATATCAAATAAGTTGAATTCCATCTAGTTGAAACGTCTAAACGTAATAAACTTTTGAAAACAATCTTTTTAATCTCTATACATTTCTTAAATTTTCTTAACCTAGCGGGAGATTTTTTAACATACCTCACGATTGCTCGAACACGAAGGATCAAATGATTTATATTTTTTAACCCATTAGAAATAACAAGATTCAAAATATGAGCCATACAACTCTTATGAATAAGATGCTATGACCTTAATTGTTAAAAATATCTCTCAAGTATCTAATTGTCATATCATTTGAACTTGCATTGTCTACATCAATAGTGAAGAACTTTTCAATTCCCCAATTCTATCAAATAATTTTTAATAACACCGCCCAAATCAACACCCTTATGACCATTAAACAAATAAAAATTCATAATCTTTTTATGTAACTTTCAATCATTGTCAATAAAATGAGTCGTTAAATACATATAATTAATTCTTTGAACAAACGTTCATATGTCCGTAGTGAGACTAACTCTTTGACAATTATTTTTCAAGAATTACTTAAATTTTAATTTCTCATACATATAAAGTCGATAGCAATCTCTTGAAATGGTAATTCATGATGAAAATTTAAACATAGATTGTGCAATTGACATAAACCATTTAAACCCCACATTCTCTACGAATTTGAAAAGAAGTTCATCCATAACAATCATGTAAGCTAAAGCATTTCTAATGCAATTTTGATCAAACTTTCATATACTAAGAGTGTTTTCTCTCACTTGAACCCTTTAATTTGATTGAGGGTTCAAT
Source organism: Dovyalis caffra (assembly GCA_963924115.1). NCBI lineage: Eukaryota > Viridiplantae > Streptophyta > Magnoliopsida > Malpighiales > Salicaceae > Dovyalis > Dovyalis caffra. The sequence continues at coordinate 16,822,950 of CAWUPB010000913.1, read as the reverse complement.
TTTGTTTAGGTAGTGTCAAGCATATATGGGTGTTTTTTGTGAGATTTAAGTGCGAGTGGTACCATTTCTAATAGGATTAGCAGCAAGTACCTTATCACGGTAATTACGTATCCCCTCGATGTCTTTATTTTCATTTTTAAACTTCGTGAAATGGTCCATAAAACTGACCTTAGCCTCATTGCTTTTCTCTTCATCTTTGGGTTCAATTGTATGTTTAATGGAGAGCCAACAGTTGTATCCGATGTTGGTTCTAGATGGGTTGAAATCGTAACTTCAACATCGACATCCGAGGATCCCAACATCTACATAAATTTATGAATATATTTGATTAAAAATAATTATTAAATGCAAGCCTATAATTATTAAAACAGTGGGTAGTAACACTAGGTAGTGGCCGCATCGGCCAATGGCCACTACCGACCAGTGGCTACTGCCTAATGGGCGATAGCACAAACAAAATAACATTTGAAAGGTTGTCTTGGATTCAAACAAGTCATATGCATGGACTCTTTTACTTGGAAAACTTTAGTATTAGCATGATGAATACAATGACGCACACAATATCAAGGTGTAATAAAATTGGTTTCTTTTTCTTTCTTAACCTTACAACTCAACACTCAATCATCTCTTCACGAAATTTCATACATTGCAATATTATTAATTTTGAAAAAAAAATGTTGTCCATAAATTTCTTCTCACCGAGCCAACACGTATATGAAGCATTAGTTCCTTAGACGTGTGCATTAACTTAAGTCTGCCTTTCACATGTCATGCTACATTTCAACTCTTTGAGGCCATTTGCACATATAGATATTCAATCAATATTGCATACCTTATGCACCAATTGCAAAAAAAAGATTAAATCAAAAAGCATTGATCGGCATTGTTTCTATATTAATACATGGAGAAAATTGATTCCTAGTTAGAGAAAAGTTTCAACATAAATACGAATTATTCGAACACTATACCAAGGAACCTATGCTCACTCGATAATGTAGCCTTAAGAGCAATCATCAAATCAAGTGAACTTCGATGCTAAATGAAGAGAAAATGACTAAGAATCCACATATGCTAAAATCAACCACTTAACCACAATGATCATGAAAAATCTCAAAAAAATCTCAATTTCAATTGATAACAAGAAAATATCATGATTAACACCCATCCATGACCATGACGAGTTGGTTCCTTAAACAACCTTCAAAATAAAAGTATACAATGCCACAACTTTCCTTTCTAAATAATAACTCAAATCTTAATATATATCTAATAAAATTTTAAAACAACTTGGCAATCCATATAACCTTTTGGCACCGGCCAAAAGAAAGCCTTCCCATTGACGGTATGAGAAATTAAAGTATATACATTTCAAGAGATATTGGAAAAATTTGACTCAATACTCTTCTTAAATGAAGACAAGATGCTTAATTGAAGGTAACAAACTACAAAACTCCTATATTCCTATCTACCTTTTTAGTTACTAAATGAAAAACACAAGCCAAAATGATAATGCATTAACTACGAGTAAAACCATAAAAAAGCTTAACAAACTTTCAATTCGGATAATCACATTCATTGGACAATTATTTGGGTCGGTATGACTCACCATTAACCGGGATAGCGAGAAAAAATAGCCTATCCACTCGTCAACTATGAAGAGTGAAGATTGAAAACGCCCGAAGGGGGAGGTGGATGACGGTTGAGGGTCGTTTGAGGACTAAGGAGGAGGAGGAAGAAGGTAGATAAGTGAAGTGGAGATGTGGGCATGTGGTTGACGATTTCGGGATTGCGATTTGGAAGAGATGAGTTTTTCAATTTGGGGGGCACATTTCACATTTGCAATTGCACTCGGGCGGTGGGCACTGGCAATGAGGGAGGATCGAAGGAGAAAGAAAAGTGAAGACCGAAGATTGAAGAGGGGATGAGTGGATGATCGAATGATTGAAGATTGATTGCGATTTGTGATTTGGAATTGAGAATTTGGGAGGGTGGGGGTTAGGTTTAGGTTTTTGGAAACTTCAAATGGATTTGGCATGAGTATGAGGTAGAGTGACTCATCATCGTGTGTGAAGGAAAACTAAAAGGATGAGTTGACTCGACTTGGGCCTTGCCTTATTAGCTTATAGAATTTTTTTTAAAATATATTTTAAATAATTTTAGTTATTCAGCTTTTTTTTTAAAAAAACCGAACCCAAAATCGAAAATCGAGTATATTTCGATTCTATTTTCGATTCGTTTTTTCAATTTTTTTAAAAAACCACATTGAAATTGATATTTTGGTGGTATGGTTGAGGTGAACACCTTTATTCGCTTTAATTACTGCACAAATTCATCTGAAAATCACATGATCATTGACTATGGCCAATTACAGAATCCTGATCTCCAATGTCGATTTATTAAAATTTTATTCCTTAAAGTAATTTGGGTGGAAAAACAACGAAAAGCGAAGTACAAATAAAGAAGAAGAGCCGGATAAGGTGTGCTGGGCCCGTACTTCTGGGCTTGGATCTCTGTCTTACACTCCAGGCCAGGGTTCAGAGAAACAAGGAAGACATAAGTCCGAGTTTTTTCTTCTTTATTTATTTTGGCCTTGTCTTTTCTTTTTGGTTTTAGAATGAAACAAGAGAAATGGTTCATGCATTTAAAACTGGAAATTAAAACTAGTGAAAAATGGTACAAATGCATGAAGTATTTATGTTTTAACCTTTTTGAAATTAATCTTTCGAAAAATGGGCATCTATTATCTGAAATAATAAAAGAATATATTTCATAGGATGCGCTTCTATTTTTCAAAATTAAAACGAAAATTCTATATAAAATACCCGTCAAAATCAAGGTCATTGGACCAAAGCAAATGGCAGAAGCACTAGCCTAGGGACACATTGATCCAAAATTATGTACCCAAGTTCTGATAACCATTAATTGCACCAAAATAAATAATAATTAAACAGTAACCAGACAGCAAAACAACAAAGGGTTGCAAGCTACCACGTCTGCAATATATATATATATATATATATATATATAAAAAAACTACAATATCTACAAAATTCAAAGGGGAAAAGGAAAAGGAGATCACACGAGAGATTATTGAAGCTAGTTTCCCATTAACTTATGACAAGGCTAGGACTTCGACCGTTTAATCCCATAAGACATATAGTTAGCCACTGCCTTAGACCCCTCAGCTATGGCATGCTTTCCAAGCTCTCTAGGCAAAACCAGCTTCACTGCTCCCTGAACCTCCCCTGATGACAGGGTTGTTCGCTTCCTGTAGTTTGATAACTTTGCTGCCTCTTCAGCAATCCTCTCAAACATGTCATTCATCAAGCTGTTTACCACACTCATTGCCATTGATGATATCCCTAGATCTGGGTGCACTTGCTTCAGAACCTTCACCACATACCTCTTGTAACCAGGACCACTCTCTGTTGTTCCCCTTTTTCTCTTCCTTTTCCTTTCAATATCCCCTTTCCCTTCTTGTGTCTGATCCTTTCTTTGGGCTGTTTTTTTACCTTCTTTGTTCCTAACTTTCTTTGTTGATTTCCCTTCTTGATCTCCAGCACTAGAAGTGTCTTTTTTTGGTTCTTCTTCAGATGGCTCTTCTTGTGAAACTCTACTTCTTTGGTCCTCCTTCCTGTTCTCCTCTTCCCTTGATGGCTCCTCTTCCTGATCTTGAGGAACGGCGTCTGTAGCATCATCCTTGTTGGGCACTTCTTTTAAGTGCACTTCTTCTGAAACATCACTCGTTTGCTCCTCCTTTCTCTCCCCTTCTTTTGATGGCTCTTCTCGTTCTTGAGAATCCAGTGTAGCAACTTCCTTGTCCTGCTTTTCCACTGAAAATGCAGTTATTTGGTCTTCTTCCTCGTGTTCCTTCTGAGCAACAGGAATGGTCCTGAAAGTCTTCATCGCAGGAGTATCAATATCTTCAGTTTCTCCATCTTGTTCTTGATATTGTGTTGATTCTTGAGTGTCTCTTTCAATAAAAGCAACTTGCACAGTTTCTCTAAGAACTTTCCTTGTCGACCTCATCACAGTTCCTACTACCTTCTTTCCTCGACGCTTTGGAGCCATTTTCACTTCTTTTTTAAACCTCTTTCTCTCTCTTTTTGCTCCCAAAGTACCACTACGTTTTCCCTCTATAAACTCAATTAATTTGGACAAAAAGTGGACAGAGTAAATTAACTGTTATAGTTAGGGCTACATATAAGCGTGGTGAGAGTTACTAGGGTTGGACATGTGGAACGGACAGGTGTTAGTTGCCTTAGGATTGAAAGGCTACGTGGGGTAGAAATATAAAAGCATGCTCAGAGTTGGAGTGGGAGATTCGAGATTTATACCGTGCCTGAATTTTCCAGACTGATTTTTATCATTTCCATGCACCATCTATGATGTTCTAGACCTATCCAAAAAGGAAACCAAAAAAAAAAAAAAAACTTTCCCTCAGGATCCTGAATCAATCCTCTGTTTTTATCACTGATGTTATAATAATTTGAGTCAAAACTTTTCTTAAAGAACTCTCCCCCATTAAATAATGTCAAATTCTATAGCGAAAACAGTACTATAGCCGAAAAGAAATAAATATAAAAAGAAGGGAAAAAATTTAAAAATTATTTCTCGAATCTAGTTGAAAATATATCTTAACTTCTCAAAATAAAAATTTAATTCAATCATGAACTTTACAAGTCAGTGAACAAACATAAACTATCCGCAATTACAAAGCCTAACTTGGAGTGACGAGACCATAGGCACCGTTACATAATGGGCCAAACAGTACTATAGCTGACCAAGGGCACGCATGTGCTGAGAATGTCATGGCCGGCCCATAAATCTTGGTGAATTCAGTTTTAGGATTTCTAGGTTGCATAGACTACCTTTTCAAAAATTCTAGTCTTCTGTAGAATAATCTTAACGGTTGATGTGATGGTTAAAAACGTTTGTTTTATTTGTTGATTTTTTTAATTTAAATTTGAGATAAATATTTTGAAAAAATTATTAATTTTTTTAAATATATCTATTTGATGTCTTTAAGGGTGTCCGAAAAGGGATTATGTCTTAATTGACGTAAAAGCTATTTTTTTTTTATAAATATATCAAATTGATGTTTTTATGATTGTCTGAAAAGGGATTAAGTCTTAATTAATGTAAAAGCCAATCTAAAAACAGCTTGATCAATGGAAAAACAAAAATCTAGAAAAGAGCAAAAAAAGGGTGTAATTTTTTTCTTTTGAGATTTATATATTTTCTTAATTTCACCTAAAATATTTGATTTATTTTAATTAGATCTAATATCTTTCAGTTTTGTTCCACTCTATATAAATTCAATTTTATCCTTAAATTTTATGAAATATCTCAATATAACCAAACAAGTAATAATGAAAAATTGACATTAAAAAATAATCTAATAAAGAAATTTTAATCTCACCCATGAGCGGTTGTTTCTTCAAAGATCTTTTTCCAAAATCAATTCACTCAAATCAATTCGTATATTAGATTTCTTTTGTTTTCTAGTCGGATCATCCATAAATGGTTCATTTCTTTAATCTTTCTTTCTAAAATCAAATCACCCTAAATAGTTTATATATATATATTTTTTTTTAATATTAGGATCACACATGAGCAATTCGTTTCTTTGATTTTGCTTTTCAAAATCAAATCACCCAAAGTGGTTCGTATATTTAATTTCTTTTGTTTTTTGGTCGGATCAACAATTAGCAATTTATTTTTTCAAACCACTCAAAGTTGTTCATATATTTGATTTTTTCTTACTTACTAAAATCAAATCACCCAAAAACGATTTGTACATTTGATTTTTTTTTCCCATCAAATCACTCAAAACAATTTGTATATCTAATTTGTTTTTTCTTATCAAATCTTCCATGAGTAGTTTGTTTTTCTTATCTTTATCATAAATGATCGTTTTCTTGTCTCAACATAGGGATGGCCTCCAAAACAACTATACCAACAAGAGGTAGCTAATATTTATCCTTCCTGCCTTTTCAAAATCCTCGAACTCTTCATTACAATCTTATTAAATAAAATTAAAGAAAAAAAGTAATTTTTCAATGATTTTGTATTGTAAGCATTGTAAAAAAAGAAAAATGGTCATAATCTGTTTTTGACCCTATATTTTATATTTTTTAAAAAATAAAAAAAAACCTTAGAAAAATACATGTTGTGTATTGCGTAGTTTCTATGATTTTTTTTATATAATTTTATAAATTTTTATGATTTTAAAAAATGATGATATTTTTTCTTAATTTTTGAGAGCAATCGAAAAGAAAGGGGAAAAGAAAAAAAATTGCAAAAGACAAAAAATAAAAAATAAAAAAAGACTAGAAAAAAAAGGTGCGTTTTGCACCGTTTCAAATGAAAAGAAAAAAAGCGCATGGTGAGTGGATATTGCACTATTAACCCTTCTCTTATCCTTTCATCTCCTCTCTCTTCCATTTTTCAACATGCTTCTTTGTCTTCAACGCAGGAAACAACCATTACACCTTTCACCACACCCAGCCAAAACTCGTCCTTACACTCTGTACCTATCGTCCTGCAGCCTACCATCACAGGCCACAAAAAAAACATGCCCCTCATGTTGGTAAAACACCTACAAAAATCCAAGTCTTTTTTTTCTTAGCTGCTACCAAAAAAAAAAAAAAAAAAAATTGCAAGGGGTTGAATGATCAAGATTAGCTCTCCAAAAATAAGAGTCAAGATTCATCATAGAGAGGAGGGTCCCAAGTCCTTCTCAAGCGTTTATAAAAGAGCGTAACAGTCAACAAAAGAAGCTCGAAAAAGACGAAGAAGAGTCGAAAATAGTAAAAAAGAGAAATTTAGGCAGTTTTAAGCAAGTTTATGTCTTGGTTCTGAACAGAAAAACATACACAAGCATATACTAAACTCAAACCCACAATAAAGAGGGGGAAAAAAGAGCAAAGAATCAAAGCATTTTGGTCGAAATTCCCCTACCCAAGCAAGGTATTGCAACCTTGTTTTGTGTTGATTTTTGACTTAGTTCATTCATACTTGTTGCTATATGATATTTAAAAAATTTTCAAAAATTTTATAACTATAATGGAAAAAGAATTAAGAAAAAGATTTTGGAGTCACCATCTAGTAAGTAAAAATATAAAAAAAGTATTAGATTCAGACATTTGAGTTAAAAAGTTGGTTATGTCTTTGGAAAGATAATAATTCTTCAAAGACACTATTTTCGAAAAAATGTACCATATTTAGTTTAATCTTAAAAACATTTCATAAAAATTTTATTTGCCGAATGATTTCTTAAGTTTATTTTCCAATTCTATTTATCGTTCAAATAATTTTTTTTTGTTTTTGGCATTGTATTAAATTAACGTCAAGTCTCGTAGTTTTGGAGTTACATCAATTTAGCATTGAATCCAATTATGTATTGACATGACCGGCATATCGAGAAACAACTTAATTAACTCAATATGTTTAAACTGATTTTCTATTTATCCTATCTAATTTTCTCTCTCTCTCTCTCTCTTTTTAATATGGGTTGAGACCAACATGAGGCTCTATTTAAATAAGCGACTCGTTAGGTTGACTTAAATTTTTTTAATTTTCATAAGAATACATATTTTCTTTTGTTAATAAGATGAATTTGATGAAGAATCATCGTAAGTCTCTAGAATCTAGGAGACTTGATGGTCTCTCATCTTGCTAAATGAACAATAAACATATTATACAATAATTGTAATAATAGCAAAATTAAAAACAATTATAGATAAATAGCAAATAAACTTCAAAAATTATGTACAAACCCTACAAATTTCAAATTAAAATATTAAAAGGTATTGGAATTAAAAATCAACTACTGAAATAAAGCGCACTAATAATTAAGATAAATGACGTAACAATAATAAATATAAAATAAATAGTAAATGAACTTATAAAATGATGAAACTTAAAACACAAGTCATGGACAAACACGTCTACAAACCCCAAGAGTTTACATTAAAATATTAATAATTAGGAGAATTAAAAATCAACTACTAAAATAAATCACATTAATAATTAAGATAAATTACAAAACAATAATAAATATTAAATAAATAGTAAACGAACTCTTAAAATTATGAAGCTTAACACACAAAATATGAAAAAACATATGTACAAAACTTGTTTAAGATTAAAATAACAAAAATTACTTGAATTAAAAATCAGCTATTGAAATAAACACGTTAATAATTAAGATAAATGATAGAATAATAATAAATATTAAATAACTAGTAAATAAATTCATAAAATTATGAAACTTAACAAAAAGGCTATGAACAAACACATAAGTATACGCTAAAAATTTTAGATTAAAAAACACTTGATCAAATAATTAAGTTCCACAAAGAATCTACCTAATAATTAAAAATGAGGCTGAATAATAATTAAATACCAAATAAGTGGTAAATGAACTCTTAAAATTATGAAATTTAGAATACATGCTAAGGACCACTACATGAACAAATCATAAAATTTTAGATTATAATATAAGTAAATACTAAACTAAATAATTAAACTTTTGAACACACTCACATTAATAATTAAAATAATGGTAAAACAATAAAGAAATTTCCAAATCATAGTAAATAGACTCTTAAAATTACATTATTTAAAAATCATTCTAAGGACAAACATATGAAAATATATTAAAAATTTTAGATTAAAATAAATTTAAAAGTCTGGACTTAATAATTAAATTTCAAAACCTCCTCACATTAAACATTAAAATATTAGTAGAATAAATAAATAATTTATAAAATAATAGTAAATGGACTCTAAAAATTGTCAAATTTAACTCCTAGGCTAAGGACAAATACGTGAGCAAAATTTTAGATGAAAATAAAATAAAAACTGGACCAAATAATTAAATTTTGAAAAAACTCGCACAAAATTTTGGCTTAGGGTTTAAAGGATGGTTTAGAAGTTTTGTTTGGCTTAGATCGTGATGGCCATAAATGAAAAAAGGAAGGTGCTTTTGGTGGTTGACGATGGTGGTTTTGTGAGAGAGATGAGTGGAGAGAGTTTTTTTTTTTTTTTTTTGTTTTGTTCTCTATAGGTTTCTTTCTCTAAATGAATGACCTCTCTCTCTCTCTCTCTCTCTTTATATATATATATATATATATATATAGTGGCTGACGTTTAATAATGAGAGAAAAAAGTGTTTTTATGGTGGGGTATTTTAGGGTTGTGGGTAAAATTCAGCTTGGTCCTCCATTCTTTCATTTTTTTTCAATTTTGGTTATTGTCTCATTATTTTTTAATCAATCACGTCCCTAATTGAATTATTTAATCCCTTTTTAATTTTTTTTAATTCTATCCTAAATCATTCTCAATTACGACCTTTGATTTTTTATTCTCTTCTAATTATATCCCTAACTAGATGTTATTTGGTCCTCATATCTCATATATTTTTTAATTGAACCCAAATCATCCTTTTAAATCATTCTTTTTTCCTCTTTATTTTCTTTTTATTTATTTATTTAATTAAAATTAAGGGATAATCCAAAAATTAAAATTCTAAAAATTTATAAAAATACCTAAAATCATAGAAAGATCAAGAAACTATGCAATATGCAAATTGTTTTTTCAATTTTGATTTTTCTATAAAAATAAAAATTTATAAGGGTAAAAAATGGGTTATGAAAATACTCTTCCAAGTCATATCTTCTCTCAATTTTTTTTTTTTTAAGTTTTAATTGATTATGAGATGATAATCTCCATATATCTTTGGTCTACATTTTAAAGGAATGCATGCAATTTATGGCCTAATATTTCTTCCTTGTGTTAGGATATTTTTCTTGCTCTATTTGCACCATGAAAACTCATTGTGTGTCTTAATGCATGCATTAGAAAGAGATTTCATTTAACTTAAGTGTTAGGACTTATTCATCCTAAGTTTTTAGGTGCTTAGAAAAAGTTGAAATCAAGACAATTGGAGTTTTACCTTATTTTATTCGATCATGTTTTATTTCTATATAATAATTGATAAATAGAAAGAATATAATGTTATTTAAAATTTTTTATTTTACTTACATTCCAATTCATGTTGAAGGATCATGCATCGGATAGAGGTGCGAAATAAAATCAAAATTTTCCTTCATCTAAAGGGCTCAAGATTATGTCGTTGAATCAACTAACAATATATTCATGAATTAAAGTGTTAAATAAAGAATTATCTTTTGTAACATAGATTTAAACCTTTATAGAAAAGGAGTCGTCCAAGTGTCCGGCTTTTATCGATAATCCATACGGTTCAAGTACCCGCAAAAGAGGAATCAAAATTGATAGAGTGCTAGCTTCATCTTTTCTAACTTCTTTAGTGTTTTTCCTTTTGAAATTTAATTAGGGTAATTTTGTGACAACCCCGGGAGAGAAAGGAAAAAGTGGTGTGTGCTAGGGTCAATTTTTCTCTTTATTTTTTCTCAATGTCGTGTGTCCTAATTCCCAATGCTTTGTGCCATTGTTCTCTTTAAAAAGTCTCACACTTTTTTTTTTTTGTACCACTCCTCCTATTTATCGGGGTAATTTTACGACAACCCTAAGAGAGAAAGGAAAAAGTGGCGTGTGCTAGGGTCGAGGAGAAAACTATTTTCTCCTTATATTTAATCAATGCCGTGTGTCCTAATTTCCAATACTTTTTGCCATTTTTCTCTCTAAAAAGTCTCATACTTTTTTTTATACCACTCCTATATATAAAGGGAGAGTTTTTCTTATCCTCCAAGGACATGAAAGAGCAACGACTAGTCCTAAAAAAAGATTCTTGGTTATTTCTTTCTAATCCTCTAGAGGTAGCAACTAGTCTTAAAAAGGACTCTTGGTTGTTGCTTCTTAATCCTCTAAGGATTAAGAGTTATTCTACATGTGAGCTTTTTTGATCTTATCCTTTAAAATATTCATTCTTATTCAATAAGGTTCATGTTTATTCTCCAACCAAAATATCTTTCGGACTTTTAATTAAACCTATTAGCCCAAACTATTTTGACCCAATTAATTAAATTGGTCTATCCAAATAAATTAGCTTAGATAATTTTATGAGAGCCACATTAAGAAATAATTTCTCAAATTACCCTTAAATCTAAATTAGGAAACTAATTTCTCTTTTAAGTTATTTACTTCTAATTTTGAAACTATCTTCCAAATTAGGAAACTTATTTCTAAAATAAGAAACTTTCCATTTTAGAAAACTTTTCATTTTCAAAAACCTTTTCAAAGGTAGGAAACTTTCAAAATTGAAAACTTTTCCAACATCTTTGCTTCTCTTTTATTATGTGAATTCTTAAACTTATAGGTGTGACTTAATAGGCTCTTAGATATATTGGCAATGTATCAAGATTAAAAGACACTTCTTTTATAACTTGATACATAAATCAAGATTAACCTCTAATAAGGCATCATGACTACCTAATTCTCTAGGAGGATTATTTAATTCGTAATTACCTTTCACAAGGATGGTTACCATACAATGTGATCTTGAACTTGGTTATTAGTCTTGTTTGATTATGATCAAACAATTTTTGTTCAATTTTCAAATGTCTTAGCTCTTAGAATAAATCAACTATGCTTTATTGATGTACTCCTATTGTGGCCATATATTTCTTAGCGAGACATTCATTAAAGCGCAATATGATAACTCCTTATCATATAAGGAATGATATGTCCTATCTAAGTCATCCACCTACCTCCACTACATTCCCGATGCACTTAATAAATCGTCCACGTACAGCCCTTTATCGGGTCCATTGAAATGATTTTCAAAATACATAAATCCTCCAATAAGATAACTATGATGACTTTGAATCTAATGATCAGCTGTACCCATCTTATATGAGATTCTCATATACTAAACTAAATGGATTTTTAAGGTGAGTTAAGTCCAGTGATATGTTCTCTAACATTAATCACCCAAGTGCCTTCTTTGGAATCATCATGCCAATATATGTGAGATCTCCTATTACTATCATATAGCATGAGTATAGCATGCACAAGTCTAACCGCATACAACCAATGTCCATTCTTGATAATGCTATGACTTAGGACATTTAATGATATCATTTATGTGCATTAGTGTTTGTCTCACATCTTTTAATCAATCACTAATGTAAATGCATATCATATGGACTTCTATCTAATTATATTCAATAAATAAATACAAGACATAAGAATTAATAGAAAGACTTCTTTTATTATTAATAAAATAAATGATGTAATAATACAATAACTCAAATCTGTCCAAACATGGTTGGATCTTGGACACCTACGGTAACATATTTTTTTATTGCCTCGCCTTGTTTTAATGGTACTATTTAGTTAGCAATTGTTTCCTTATTTCATGTGGTAGGAATTAATGTAAAATATAAATATTGCTTTTATTTTTGTTTTCTTTTAGTGTAGTTTAGTTTCGGGTGGATTTGTTTTTGGTAACTTTACTTTCACTCTTTTTAATTAAGTATCCATTTATAATAAACAATTTCTTTATCATGAATAAATATTAATATTCACATGTTTTTTCTTAAATGCTTAAATTTATATGCCTAAATTACCCTTATGAATTTTACGTTAGTTATAATACTTATTTTTGCTGATTGTTGGGGTATTATTTAAATATGACTTTGTCGTTGCAAAATTTGACATTGGGTCAATGCATCTTCTATTTTTAGAGACCGAAAGTGGCCTTGTGAGATTTCCAATAATAATAATAATAATAATAATAATATAATGTTCTTCTTTCATTTGTAATATAACTTTAATTAATTTTGTATGTCTTAATTTGTTGAGATGTTCTTGGCATGATATTCATTCTAGAACAATAATTGGATTTGCCTTTAAATCGATGTGACTCTTAATTTTAGGATCTAATGATAATTTAATATGATTTTACAATAACTTTTGATTGATATAGTATACCTTAATCTGCTCAAATGTTTTTGACATGATATTTATGTCGGACTATAATCGAGTTAACTTTAAATTGATACCACTTTTACTTTTAGAGCCTAACGAGTAATTCAAAATGTGATTTTACGATAAGCTTTAAATAATGCAGTATGCCTTAATCTACCAAGATGTTCTTAGCATGATATTAATGCCGGGACTCTAATCGAATCTAACTTTAAATTGACAGGATTCTTAATTTTGGAGCTCGAAAGTAATTCAATATGATTTCATAATAAGCTTTAATTAATGCAGTATGCCTTGATTTGTTGAGATGTTTTTGGCATGATATTAATGTCGGGACTACAATCGGATCTAATTTTAAAATGATACGACTTTTAATCTTATGGTCCGACGATAATTCAATTTATGCTATAATAAATTATATTTCATTTAATATGCCTAAAATAACTCCCATAAATAAATATGAAGAATTAATTTTCTAATTTAATTTTAAATTCATATAGAATTAATTTTAATTTTCATAATAAACTCAAAAGTAGGTCTTTGAAAATAATTGACAAGTAGTGGTTTTTAGGAATTGACTTAGAAATTGAAACAAGGCAACTTTTTTTTTAAAAAAAATATTTTTGGGTGATTATTATTTTTCCTTAACCATAACCAACTCATTACACATTCTTTGGAACCAATATTATTTTATATTTTCTATTCTTTTTAATGTACTAGGTAAAGATTTTGTATTTTTAACTCCTTTTAATTAGAAAGTCTTATATGTCGGGTGACGACACCTATTTTTCTTGACTAGTATCATTTTAGGTTTCTACTCTTCTCAAAGTACTAGGTGGCAACTTCACATTTTTTTGCAAAACAATTTTTTATTAATCTAAAATTCCCAAATATCTATAGCGACAGAGACATTTAATCCTATTATCAAATCCAACACTATACCTACTATTTTGGCATTAGTAGTTAAATTTGCATGAGAATTGAGGCTCTTAGATTTTTTAATGGTTTTTTAAATGAATGATTACAGGAAAGAATATTCATGAGTCAACCATAGAGATTTAAAGATCTTGCACATTCGGACTATGTTTGAAAGTTACACAAATCATTCTATGGACTTAGACAATATCTTAGAGCATAACCATGCATTTATATATGTTAATCTATATGGATGATATAATCACCATATGGACTCATGGTTTAGTTATAACTAAGCATGTTCATGCTATTTTCGAGTGAGTTATAATTTGAGATTTGGATGTTTATCCACTTCTTGAACATTCAAGTTCACATTACTAAATTTGGTATTCTATTGTCTTAATAGCAATTATTTAGAGGATTTTTTTTGTAGAGAACTAAAATGTCAAGTTCAAGTATAATAACAACACCAATGCTTACTTATCCTACATTATCTAAATATTATAGAAATTTATTAACAAAAGTAATTGAGTATAACTATGTTATGGAAGCATTGCAATATGTTATTTTAACTAGACCAAATATTGTATTTCTTACGAATAAATTATGTTAGTTTCTTCATGCTCCAACATATAGTTACAAGAAAACATTAAAGTGAAAGGAATGGGAAGGGGGCAACGAAAGTGTGTGGAATTTCAAAAATTACAAAAACAAGATAATTGGTGTGATCTTATCACATCACAAGTAGATGTCTCATAGCCTATAACTCAAGAATCAGCTAAAGGATATTTAGAACACATATGCAAGGTATAAAAACATCAAATTAAATTCATACCTCTTGAAGTGCAACACAAAGATTGTTCTCGACCTATAGCTCCCCAATTGTGAAGCCTCTAGTCCGTCCACACGAGCTTTACACGATTGAGCCTTCGATCTATGACTTGGTTTGCTAGTATGATCTTGTCTCTCAAATGTCGAGAATTAATCTTTAGCTCACCAAGTAATATAGCTTGAAGTAGTCTAAGAGTTAATCTTTATTTTTTCTTAAGTCAAGTGTCTAACACTTTTGAGTATTTAAGATGAGTGACCATACAAGACTATCACCATTCTCTCATCTTTTCTTCTTCTTATCATTTTCTACACTCTCCACTAACTTATGTTGGTTGGAGAGACTTGCATGCATAAGAGATAACAAATATCTTTCACAAAGACATTTGTCAATCATGCATGCAACCTCCATGAAAAATGTCAATCATACATGTTTTTAATTCTCTACACTATCCACTAACTTATGTTGGGTGGAGAGACTTGCATGCATGAGAGATAACAAATGTCTTTCATAAAGACATTTGTCAATCATGCACGCATCCTTCATGACATATGTCATTCATGCATGAAACAATCAAGACACTTTTTGATTACACATGTAAATAATGAATGCATAAATTCTCTACACTTTCCACTAACATATCTTGAGTGGAGGAGTTTGCATGCATGCATTAATCAAAACACATAATCTTCCACTAAGATTATGTTAATCTTCTACTAAGATTATTTTGATTAATTCGTTAATTGACTTAAGCTCTATGACTTTTCATTTATATCTCATATAAATTAAGTCATATTTTAATTTACCCTGAGTTGGATTAAACTTCGGGACATGCTAGAGACCTTGTAAATTTAATTACAAGTTTAATCCTATTTTTTAATTAACTAATTAAACACTTTAATCAATAATTAAAACAATAATTGCTCATTCGATAAAATCTCTATTGTGTGTGACTTTCTAGGTTCATGTCCAATTAGCAATGAGAATATGATATCAACTCTTTGATATTATAAGAAAACTCTTTTCTTAATTCAAGGATCTTTCAATATGTCCTTAGTCCCATAAGTTATGAGTGACGCCTAGTATTGCATATCATGACTACCTAATTAGAAATGAATGTATTAAACTGATTAATTACATTCCATGAAACCAAAGATCATAATTATCGTGCACTCGAATCCCTTCATTACAAGATCTCGATTTTAGCTAGGGTCATGTTAATGTTAAACCCTAATTGCTTAAATGCTATGTCCTCATCTCGGTTTTATTTCTTGATATTATAAGACTCCTACTAGAAACTCTTTTCTAGTGAATCTTTCTGTCCTGGCCAGGAACTTTATTTATCAAGAATAACCGGATAGCGTAGGATCTTATCCTTTTCTACTCAAGGTAACGAATTCCTTTTGGCTAAACACTTACCTCCTACACTTAACTAACTGAGGCCATCACATGCCATATACCCATACATGACTAGTATAGATATGTAAGTAGTAACAAACCCTAATCGCCTATATGTGAGATAACGAGTGTCACCTTAGGTCAAAGGATTATATGCACTATTATAATCTAGATGATGAATTATTTACAAGTAGTTACAACTTCATATTATCATAATCTAATGTCACCGTTCAACCTACCCATCATGAGTGTCCACATATTTGTTACGATATCACATATCTTATAGCATGAGACTCACTATCATAAACAAATAGAGGGTGATAGTATTTCGGATAATTGATGCCCAATCGGGTATCCTATGACTATGAACTCTGTAATGTATTTTGTTCTAGAAATATCCGTCATTCTATTCTAAACATCTTTTAGAATAGATATTATAACAATATACTTAAGGGCTATATTCAAAATAAAAACAACTTTCATATAATGAATATATCTTTTATTACCATATAGGGATTATTATTTACATATCACATAGTATATATGGCTCTTGGGCATATATATCTAACATAAAGAGGTCATTGCACTATATATATATATATATATATATATATATATATATATATATATATATGTTTTATAAATCACAAAACAAGTATATAATGTTTTACAAGCATTCTCAAATGTTGACTAGGCGAGGTTATCCTAATGATAAAAAGTCTTTTGTTACGCATTTGACCTATCTTAGAACCAATCTAATCTCATGGCCAGCAAGAAAACAAAATATTGTTTCTTACTCCTCTATTGAGTTAGAATATCTTGTTTTGTCCAATACAACTATTGAAATCATCTAGTTATAGTTCTTGATTAACGAATTAATGTCCAATCATTTATTCCTTTACTCGTTATAGTGTGATAATATTAGTGCCACCAAATCTTTCAGCGATTTCCATTTTTCAAACAAGAACAAAACATATAAAAATTAACTTTTACTATATTCATGATTTAGTGGCAAAGAAGCTTTTACAAGTTAAGTTTCTTTCCTCCCAATATCAAATTATTGATGCATTTAAAAGATTATGATTATCAACTATATTTTGATTCATATGATACTTATAGTATATATATACAATGTTTCATGATACAAATAAAGTAAGATTATCTTGGCTAGTTGAGAAAAAGATCTAGGTAATTAAATTGAGATTACGGAGAATATTACAACAATAAAAGCTTTTATAATAGATCATTTAAGTCATGGTTTGGCATTATTGATGATCCCTTGTATCATGGTGATGGCGATCCTTTTGTTGGTCGAGAATCAATGACATTACGGACTAAGATTCTATCATGCCCTCGCAAGTATAAGTGTCCAAGGAGGACACTTAGTTTGGTATGATTCTATTAGAACGGATGGTATGCTAGTTAGGAGTTTGGTAAGCAAATCAACAAGTTTAGTGGAATGGACATGAGTAACTCGAAGCACCTTGGAAGAGATTTGATCATGAACAAAGTGAAAGTCAATAGCAATGTGTTTCATATGGGAGTGAAACACAAGATTGGAGCAAAGGTATGTAGCATCGATATTATAATAGTAGAGTATTGGTGTGGAAGGAGAAGAGACACCAAGTTCACTAAGAAGATTTACCACCCATTTGATTTCGAGTAGTAGCAATAGTAACAACCTCATACTCAACTTTATTAGTGGAATGAGCAATGATAATATGTTTTTTTTAGCTCTAACAAATAGAATTAGATCCCAAAAATATAATATAAGTCAAAATGGAGTAGTGTGTATCAACATCTCCCGCCTAGTTAATGTCGAGAGAATGTATGAATAAAAAGGTAGATTGAGCGAGATAAGAAGATGGCATAGTGTGAGGTGCTTTTTAGATACCTCAAGATTCTTCCGATGTTGTCGGTGATTGAGGGTTGGTCGATGCATAAATTGGGCTAGTTTATTGATAGTATAACTAACATCGGGTTTGGTAAGAGAGAGATACAAAAGTGAATCCAAAAAATATCTAAATTTGGTGGCATCATGATTAGGGAAGCCATCATTAAGTCGAGGAGTATCACTAGAGAAAAGAGGTATGGAGATTAAACTAGTGATATATGCATATTGACCTTGTGTAACAAATCAAACACATATTTATTCTAAGTTAAAAACATACCGAGTGGATGTTCTATGGGCTTCAACACCCAAGAAGTAATTGAGATCACCCAAATTCTTCAAGGAAAATCGTGAAGCTAATAAGGAGATACAAGGCTTGCAGAGAAGAGCTATGGCTATCGAGTGAGAATGATGTCATCAACATATACTAGTAGGCACATGATGCCTCTTGATGTACATTGGATAAAGGGGAAAACATCACTATAAGAGTTGATAAATAGGTTAAAAGAAAATTGCATAGTTTATTGTACCACACTCTTGGAGCTCGACGAAGACCATAGAAAACCTTGGCAAGTTTGTAGACATAATAGGGTTTTGTGAGTCGGTGAATCCTTGTGATTGCTTGCATGAATACCGTATTACATAAACTATCCTAGAAAAAGGCATTATTCATATCCAGCTACTTAACGGACCTACCATGAGTCACAATCGGACTCAATATTAAATGGGTGGTTCTAGGCTTCACAACGAGGTCTGAAGGTCTTTATAAATTCAACACCTAGTCTTTGGTGAAAGCATATTGCAACCAAACAAGCTTTGTAATGGGCAATGGATCCATTTGGATGCCTCTTGATATGGTACACCTACTTGCAACCAATAATATTTTAGTTGGTTGCAAAAAGACCTAATTGTCATGTCTTTTTTTAAAAAAGAACGTTGAATTCTTCTTTCATGATAGTATGTAAGTGGGGATGTTTCACTACTTAGGAGAAAGGTATGGGTTATGTGGTGTTGAATTAAAAAGATAGAGTGGTGGTAGTGTTTAGGTTAAAGAGACATTTAGGTTTATGTATGTTGTTTTAGGCTCTTTTAACCATGCATGGAGGAGTTGATGGTGTGGAAGATGGTATGGTGTTTGAGGTACAAACCGATGGAGCAGAAATAAAGGGAGAAGAAGAGGAACCGAGGACATAAATGGAGAAAAAATAAAGTACCGACATCCTTGTACGAATGGAATGACTAGTTAGAAGATGATGATGAATAGGTGATGAGGAGTTAATGAAAACCGATAGCATCATGTGAGGTAGGGACTGTAAGGACTAGTAATTAATGTGGATATGATCATTTGGAGAAGGAAAATTATTTTTAGGTAAAGGATCTATAAACAAGGAAAGTAAATCAAAAACAAATAGGAGCTATAATAGAAGAATTGAGACAAGATTTCAATTTATAAGAAAATAATTATTCAAAGAAAAAAACTTATCATGAGATGAATATCTTTTGAGGTTTTTGATTAAAATAGAGGAAAGCATGATGAGAGATAGAGAAACTAAGGTATATACGATAGAGAAAACAAGGTTTTAGTTTATTCATGGTGTATTGATGAAGCCGATGATAGTAAAAACAACTAAATACTAGAAGAGAGGTGTATTTTGGTGGTTGATTGAAAATTTTAGAGTGAGGAGTTGCATTTGATGAACTCGATGTAGGCATACCATTTATGAGATAGGTGGCGGTTTAAAAGGCATAGGTCCAAAACAATGATGGAATCGAAATGGCATGTAAAAGAGTAAGCCTTGTTTCAATAATATGGAAATTTTTAGATTTAGCAAACCCAACATGTTCAATGGTGTAGGGAGAAGAGGTGAGTTGTTGAATTCTATGTTCGGTAAGTAGGTGAGATAAGGCTTGATATTTGCCACAACCATCCGTGTAAACTTTTTGAATAGAAGTTTGAAAAAATTAGTAACAAATTTTAAGAAGTTTTCAAATATATGAAAGATGTTAGCTTTTAATTTTAATGGGTAGAGCCACGTGTATTTTATGTAATACTTAACAAAAATAATGTAGTATAAAAAATTGTCAAACAAAATGATGGGAGAAGGTCCCCAAACATTAGAATAAATGAATTGTAGAGGTTTATCACAAATAAATAAAGAGTTTTTAGAGGCTAATTTGTTACTTTTATTACACAAGCAAGAGTCACAACGATTGAAATTATTAAGAGTAGAAGCTAGTAGTTTGTTTTTATCAAGGATCTGCCATTGAATTAGTAACGAAGGGAGACCGAGTCTTTAAAGCCATACGATTGATGTAGTAACCATCGAGGTTGAAAGAGAAGAGAACAATGGAATAGTAGAAGATGGTGGAGCGAATGTTTTAGCATTACGATCATTCTTATTGCATAATTGATAGATAATCATGTTTTGGCCCAGATTAAACCTAGAGTTTCGAAGGTAAGTAGGATTGAAACATAAGAGTAAAGCCATAACTCGATATAGAGTAACTATGGTTGTTTGGATGAGTCCGATACTGATTTGGTAGCCTTTTAAGTTGAGACATCATCTTGGCTTGACTTGAACCTCCATTTGATAGGAAAAAAAATCTTATGTTCTAATGATTTTTTTTACCTTGTTTATCATTTGGTCTTCGGTGAGGAAATTGAACAATGATAGAGGTGTCATCCTTTAGGTGATATTGACGTCAATTTTGAATGATTTCTTCATCAAAAAGTTTTTTTTTTATAAAGGCCTTCGAAGGAAATGAGGGTGTCATGAACTCGAATAACGGTAATTAATTCTTTAAACTCATAACCACGTCCACTTAAGGTGTGAGCAATAATTTATGAGTCGAGTCAAAGGGTGATCGATGATGGTAAGATCATTTATAAGTGTTTTGATGCAATTCATATAGATGGCAACTTATTTTCTACTTAATTTAGATTTAATGTTTTGAATTTTCTTAAATTTGTTTTGTTAATGTTTTTCTTTTTAGATTTATTTTAATAATTAAATTAGGTAATTAATAGTTAGACAGATTGTCAAGTCTCCTAATTTTTAAGGACTAATGATAATTCCCTACCAACAAAAAGAAAGAGAGGAAACAAATAATATAAAAAATATTAAAAAAATTAACAAAGTCTCTTATGTAATAAAGACTGATGTTATCACAAATCAATCACATTTTAACAATTAAGTTGTTCTTTAATAAACCAAGTATGTCGAGATTTTAATTAGATCCAATGTTGAACTAACGTGATGCTCAATAGAAGAGTCCAACGATTGATTCAATTTGTTTGGTTAATGTTTATTTTTTAGATTTATTTTAATAATTAAATTAGGTAATTAATAGGTAGACAGATTGTCAAGTCTCCTAATTTTTAAGGACTAATGATAATTCCCTACCAACAAAAAGAAAGAGAGGAAAAAATAATATAAAAAAATATTAGAAAAAAATTAACAAAGTTTCTTATATAATAAAGACTGATGTTAGCATAAATCAATCACATTTTAATAATTAAGTTATTCTCTAATATACCAATTATGTCGAGAATTTAATTAAATCCAATGTTGAACTAATGTGATGCTCAATAGAAGGGTCCAATAATTGATTCAACATGATGCCATAAACAAAAATAAAAAACTTAGTTTGACATAGAATATAAAACTTAGAATTTTGAATAGGATTAATCTTGGAAAAAATAGATGTTTTCAAGAGATAAACCTTAAGACTAAACTAGACATGGTATCTTTCTTTGGAAAGTTTGCTTTTGGGTAATTGATATCTTGCTAAAGACATAATCAACTTCCTACCTAAGAACCTCCAAATTAGTACCTATTTTAGTTTTATAGTTCCTTAAATACTAGATAGCCTCTAAAATCAATAAATAATCTCCAAAGAAATAAGATTTTCAATAATTAAACATAAAAAATCAATTTCAAGAGTCCAACGAACATCCGGTAATGACAAAATGATGATTTCACTAGAGACTTAAAGTTAAACCATATGTTTAGTCCTTTTAACTTATATTCTTTATTCATTTTTGCCATTGATTTTCCAAGTCATTTTTAATCATTTTTTATTTAATTCTTATATATATTTTAAATATTTTAAATTTATATAATTTTTTTTTGTATTCATGTAAATATTTATTTTGTGAACTGGGTGGAAATGATTGGTTTTAACCTATTGTACACATCACGAAGAAAGCTCGTAAAAGCTTTGGACCCGAGCTAAAACCTTACTAGCATTTAGATAGAGAGATTTAGAGGTAAGTATGATAAAAGTCTACTAATGTTCATTTGGACTGAAACTCGCCTTATGCATAGAAAATTATAAATTGACCTTCTCATACCTCCTGGTGTATAAGGTTGGAAACTGGATTACCTCACTAGTAATTTAGACAGGTCCAAAAATTTGAAAGGAATTCAAGATTGGATAAATTTTATTAAAATCTTAGAAAAGCTATATCCCATATATTAGGGACCTGAAATATTTCCAATCGATATCAATTCTAACGTTGGTTTTTATAGGTATCACCAACATAAATCATGATAGAGAGTACAAAAAACATCATCGAGGATTTTAAAGCCGGATCAAAATGAGCTCAAATTAAGGAGGGACACCGTCTACCCTTAAATTTTATGTTGAAATTGCTAGAGAAGGTCCGAATCGCCGATACGATGGCTAATGTAGGCCCCTTTTTTATTGTTGGGAAATGCTTAATCCTCGGGAATGGTTCAAATTTTTAAAAGACTATAGAGATATTGTTCAATCGCCCAAGTTGAAAACCTAAATCTCATGCTTCCAAGCTATAACGAGTACACTAGGACCTATAGTACCAATGTTTTTACATTCAAAAGTGTAGATCTTTCACCCATATTTAAAGAGTATGAGGTCTTTATTAACATCGCTTAAAATAGATAAAATGTACTTCTAAAGTCCACCGAGCAAACACCCATCCATTTTGGATGGCAAACGAAAATTGATCCCACAATTATAAAAAAAAAAAAAAAACAAATAACTAAGAGGGGTTAAAGTTAGAATGGTTTTGGAACATGCTTTAAAGAAAATCCATAAAACACCTACGGGATCATGATAATAGTAATTGACTCGGAATTTTGGCACTAGTTATGCATGGTTTTATGTTGTTGCCATTAGCTAAAAACATGATTGAATTCAAGCTAGTAAATGTATTCCAAAGTATTGTGTCCCTCAAGGTCAACCCCATAGCTACTATCTTAGTAGAAACACTCTCGTCACTAAACTTCTATAGAGGAAAAGAGAGTGGATATCTAAAGTGTTGTGTCCATCTTTTATGCATATGGACTATGAGGCATTTAGGGGTTGGAAGTTCTTTAGAATTATTCAAACACCATGGCACCTGTACTCTGAAATGGAGAACTTCACTAATCACTCCCTCAATGAGCTCGAGCAAGACTTTTAGGATCGAAATGTTCTTTAACTTAAAAAAGTTAGAATTCTACTAGAAAGTATAATATGCCTTCTTTCGATCTTACTTAGCCTACTTGTGGTATCTTTCTATGGTTACCATTGATTGGAGCTAGATGTTGTATTAGTTATTACCCAAACATGTTTTTAAGGTAATTGAGGTTTGAATAGTTTATCCCAAAGACCATCGAATTGGCTAACTTTTACAAAGACCTCAAAGTTTCTAAGAAGCTCCTATGATAGGCCAAATCTCCTTAGAGGAACAAAAGAATTGTCGCCCCGATAAGAAAGGTTGATGGGAGGACTTCACCCGTTTACTCAAAATGGTAACAAAATAGAGGCAAAAGGTATTAAGTTTTTTCATTTGAGTGTACGTCACGGTTAATGAATGAAATAATGAAGGATGTTCGCGAAGAGGTAAATACCCAACACAAGCTTTACCATGAAAATCTAAACTCTTAGATAAACAAATTAAAGAACAAAAAGAGAAAGCTAGAAGAGAGCCTTGAGGTTAGCGATCATACGATGGGTATCTTAAAAACAAAAAATAAAGAACTTGAAATCCAACTTCAATGGGCTAAGGGAATTCTAAGGCGATTACGAATAAGTCATCAATTATTTAATAGGAAGTACGATGATACCACCAACCTTGTAACCTCCTTAACTAAAGAACTGAGTAATCTCAATGATGAGAAGATGAGACTCGAGGTAGATATTGATGAGCTCATGACTAAAAGGGTTGATTTTAAATAATTCAAAGATATCACCTGGAGAATAGATTACAAACCAAGCTAACTTAATACACTATCCGAATACTCTTGTGGAGGAACTAAAAAATAAAAATAAGGTCAACTAAGAAAGATTAGTTAGGATTAATAGAGAGTATGATATGACCACCTAAGATATGGTGAAGAAAAAGGACATTTTGAAGAAAGAAATGGCTAAGCGAGGATCTATAACGATGGAGTACCACCTACGAGGCTTAGAATGCTTAAAATTATACCATGCAAATGAAGCTTAATATCGAGCACTTAGGCGAAGACATACATCCTACTAATTAAAAAATCTATTTTTTTATGAGAGACTTAAAAGCTTATAGTGGGAGCGAGTTTATTATGAGTATTTAAGGTCTGTGATGAAATATAGAGTAGGAATCTTCATGTAATTAGGCTTTTCATGATTGTAATTTTCTATTTTGAAAAACAACTCTAAGTCACATTTAGAATATGCTAGAAGTTCAAATTTTAGTTTCACTAGCAATGTAATAGCTATGCTCTCTTGCTTTCAAGCCATATAATACGAGATAATTTGTACTTCATTTTCCATTAGAGAAAAATGACTAAGTCATATTTCAAATGTGTTAGAATCCTAAATTTTAAATTTCTTCAATATGGTCTTTTATGGCTCCAATAACTTTCATACATCATAAGACTTGCTTATGCTTAAGTCATGATCTGAAATGGGATAGATATGTCTCTTAAATTGCCTAAGTATTTGTGGGTTGTACCCTTAGTTAGTACTAAAATCTAATTTAGCATAAACTCTATTATTATTAAAAGTACGCAACAATGAAAGCAACGTATTCAATCCAGTTCACATTGTTACATGCATGGATTTTTGCTTATATATATATATATTCATTGTATATATCATTTTATGAGACTAAACAAGTCTATGCTACATTCAACGAAAGCTTAACTCACCATAACACTAATAACTCGGCCAAGATGGAAAACCAAAATGAAATCCAAGAGAAGAAAAACATCTAATAAAAAGTGATCATTTTGAGAAATAAAGTGTCATGCTTAATCGATTTGCTTGAGAATGCTCTCCGGTCCTAAATACTAAAAAGTAAAGTTGTAGTGGTAAGGATCCATTATGTCCTCCCACAATGCAAGCTCCTCTATTAAGTTCTTGATAACTGTATACTTCTTCCATGATGACAACTTATCTTGAAGGACCTCCTATGTTACTTCATCGGGCCATGTGGCACCATCAAATCTAAGAAGTTTCCATTTTTACATGCTTCACCTTAACATGTGACATTTTCTCTAATTCATTTGGCTCAAACATAAATCTTTACAAGCCTACCCTAAGATAATGAAGGGGTCAAGAAAAGAAAGGGGATCAAGTTATATGGGTAAAATTAGTTTCTTGATAACGAAAAGAGATTAAAACAAAGGAGGATGAGTGCACTCGAAACCTCAAACAATCAATTCTAAGAGGAGACCATTCTAAAATAACTAACTAATGGGTAAAAAAAGGCTTTTGTAAGTAGGGTCGACCTTCGTGGTTTGAGAAAAGGGAGTAATAAATCCATATAGTGGTATTGAAAGAGATGGCAAGCATTAGTTTTTTGAGCACGTCCACCATTGACTCGGCCAAAATAGGCTAACATCTTCATCATCTCTTAGGGATCCCCATATTATGAATACCCGAGTGGTAGCTTTTCATGTCTATTTAGTGATCTCGTGAATGTGGTAAGAGAAATAGAGCATGATATAATTTTGAGAAAAGCCAAGGCTTTAGAAGACACTCGTAATGAGAAATGGTTTAGCAATGATGTGTCTAAGAAAAACTCTAATCTCTATGTCAACTCTTTAAAAGATCATGAATAAACCTCTTAAAAATAAAAGAAACCTCTTTCACCTTTGCCTATGTCCCTAATATAAAGTCAAATAGTTTTTAACAATCCATACAACCTTTACCATCTAAAAAACCATGATCATAAAAAAGAGTCCGAACAACTACCACCGAGTACCTTTCGATTAGGTGAAATATTTGAGCATCTAGTAAGCATTGGGCGAGATGAACCCAATAATCTTTCCGAGGAGAAATTAATGAGGCAATCTCTTATATTGTTGAAACCAAAAACCTAAAAAATCATTTTCCAAATAAACCATCTAAGAAAAGTTTTGCTTAGAAAATCCTCATGAAGCTCAAAGTTGATAAACTAAATGATTTGTATCTTAAATACCGATGAACAGTACATCCTCGAGTTGTGATCTCAAATTATATTCATCATTTCTTTTTTTTCAGTTAACTTAAAGGTTTTCCAACTTATTCATTATTTTCTAAAGAGATTAGTGGTAATAGCCTAAGAAAATTAGCATTTGAGATGAGAAAAAGCCATCTTTTCGGATATTTCATAAAAGTTTTATCCCTTATCTTACCAATTTAAGCCTTGATAATTTCTTTCATGATAAGCTAGACTAAGATCGCTCTTCACATTAAGCGGCAGAATGTGAAATCCATAAATGGTTAATGAAACTATCAAAATTTTTCTATCAAAAGAACCCCATCAATGATTCTAAAAACAAAAAGGAATGAGAATGAAAAAAAAGAAGTAAAGAGACAAAAAAAGAAAGACAAAAAACATTCCTAATACAAAATTATGAGTTAAGATGGGAGTCAAAATTTAGAAAAATAGACAATGAGAGTTGAGGCTAGGAAACAAAGTCAACGATCAAAATGACAAATTCACTACAGTAAGCTTAAAAAGAAAAACTTTCTCATGAATATCAAAAAGACACAATAGCCTAACTAATATTTAAAGTGACAACATCCAAGCGAGCATTGCCTAAAGAGACTTATATGGACGACAAAGTGATCATATGTTATAAGACCTTTAAATACTATTTTAACATTAATGTATCCATTTATTTTTATAAGCCCAAGTCATATCCAACATTACGTACTTCTAGAACCTCTTTCTAATCAAAGATAGTTCCTTTATGCTATTGAATTCTAATCTCAAAAGAAAAAAGAAGAATGATTAAGGAAAAAAACAAGCAAACATGACTAGTCGATGTATTTTTTTTATTATTCTTTATAATATTAAATCATGAGTTTTCATGAACTAATTTAAAGGCAAGGAAAATAAACAAAATTAAGATATTTTCGAGTAAAATTATCCTTCAAAACCAATCTTTTGAAAGTACTTTCTACAAAACCTTTTCCATCCATAAAAATAGACTTATCATTTGATCATTTACCTTCGATAGCATTAAAAAAAAAACCCATTTTTATACAAACCTTACATGAACCAAACACATTTATCAATTTAGCCTAACAAACCCTCTTAAGGAAATTACATCATAACACTTGAATGTCATGTTTTGAATTTTGATCAATTAACTTGAATATTTTCATAAATGAAAGTACTTTCATTGAAACATCTCTACATTTCTTTTAAATAATTTAAATTATATTCAAGAGAGTTATCCAAGTTCACTCGCTTAATTCATGAGAGGCGGATGCTTATTCAATGATCTTTCTCAAAAAATCATGAAGATTTCAAGACTAATTTGCAAATTTTGATGCAAGTATCAAAAGATAAGCATCTAAATACGAGCAAGTGATTACGTTGAAAAAGCTGTAAAGGTATGATCTCAACTACTACTTAGGAGTATCTTACGACTCGATCCGAATAGAACTCTATAAAATTAAAAGCACTTAGGGGGTCAAGGCCGAGGATCTAACCACTCGGACCAAATTCAACGAGTTGGTCAAACAATGACATCATAAAGTCGATTAATGCAATAAAGCTCCTAAATTGTAAGTATTTAAGATTAGACAAAACAATCAAAGTAGCTAAACCGAAGGGCGGTAAGGCTATCTTGAGTAAATCAAAAGCCAATAATCTAGTATAGTTCGGATTCAACAATCTAATAAAGGAAAAGTTAAGCTTTTAAAGTACAACCTACATTTCACACAAGTAATCAACTAACCATTGTGCTATGTTATGTTTCCAGAATATTATAGCACAAAAGATAAGGTAAAATCCACCTTAATCTCAAAAATGGAAAAATTCTAAAGAAACAAAAAGTAACACATTCCGTGAACTCACTTTAGGCTCAATCACCTAATAATAAACCATCACTCGCATGTAGAGTTGCCTACTAACCATTGCATTTTATTTTTTAGGGCAAACCACCTAGTATAACGAGACTATTATATATATATATATATATATATATATATATATATATATATATATATATATATATATATATATATATATATATATATATATGTTTTTAGGGCAAGCCACCTTGCATAATTAGGCTATAGCATTTTATTTTTTGAAGGCAAACCACCCCGCACAATAAGGCTATCGTATTTTATTTTTATAGGAAAAGCCACCTTGCACCATGAAACTTTCACATTTTATTTTTCAAGGGCAAGCTACCTAACACAATGAGGCTATCATATTTTATTTTTCAAGGAAAAGCCACCCTACATAATGAGACTATCGCATTTTATTTTTTAAAGCAAGTCACCCTACTCAATAAAGTTATCTTATTTTATTTTTTGAGGACAAGCCACCTTACACAATGAGACCATTGTTTTTTATTTTTTAAGGGTAAGACACATTGGAGAATGAGGCATTCTATTTTTTTTTTTTAGGGTGAGCCACCCTCCATAATGAGGTATTTTATTTTTTAAAGATAAGCCACCTTGCAAAATGAGGCTATTGTATTTTATTTTTTAAGAGCAAGCTACCCTACACAATGAGGCTATCATATTTTATTTTTTGAGAGTAAGCGATCCGATAATACCCCTAACCTAGGACCTAATAGGTTTAGAATATTACTATCATTAATTTATATTCGAAGTGCAACGAATGCAAGCTAATAAGGCACTATGACTTATTCATAATATAACTAGGTATGATTTATGCTTGTGGAAGTCTAGTAATGACGATTAAGTCCTACTTTTAAGTTCAAAATGCATTATTAATTTTTTGTGTTTTATTATTTTATTTAAATTTTTTGGATTGAGATAATTAGAACTATAACACTCGATTTTCTCAAATTCTTTTTCTATTAACTTATATAAATTTATTTGGTCATGACCTATAACCCGGTATTTTTTTTTTTTGCCTTAATGACCATTTATTTTTAATGATTGCATGTCTAGTTTTATTGTCTTATTATACTAGAGATGCTAGAATGAAAATAAATAACTTAAAGAAAACTATACTAGCTATGATTATACTACTATTTTGCTACCGATATTTTATTTCCATACAAAATACCATTAGCATATAAAACCAATTCAATGTAAGATACTACAAATATAGCTCATTATCTATTTATATTCATTACTTCCTAACTAGTAGAAGAACACAAACATGGCTAAAAAGTAAACTAATATACCAAGTGTTAAACGATCAAGTTGTGTACTAGATTCATTTTCCAACCAAATCCAATATACACTCATCTCATGGTTCCTTCAATAGTCACCTCAAAAGTGAACATCATCATCTTTACTTGTATTAACTACACTACAAGCAAACGGATGTTCGACAACCCAATAAGTTAAGTAATGCATGCTATACATGTAATGAAAATGCTTATGTAAATCAATTGCATGCTCATATAAAATCCTTTTTCATGTCATAAATGCTTTTCATGATTAGTCTAAAAATCCTATTTTTTTTCTTTGGACATGTCCCTTCACAAGTACTTTAGGGTTTCCATAGTATATCCGACGAACCAAACCCATTTGTGAGCGTGCAATATGTCGAGCCTCCGGAAATGCATGTTTGCACTCAACTAGCCCATATCCTTTAAACCATGAACTATTATAGGTATAAAAAACCCATGAAGCCCTCCTCATAAAATCCTCATAGTCATGAAAATCACATTCCTTAAAAAATTTTCCAATCACTATTGGAAAACCATTACATAAAACATATTTTAATGACTTTAAAACATCATCTATAAATTTTGACATACATATGCATTTTATTGAAAATGCATAACCATTATTGCTTCATGAGATGCATGCCATAATAAGATGCATTTATACCATGATATTGCATAATTTAACAACATAAATACACCATCAACATCACCATGATAAAATCATCTCAAGCCATTATAAATAACCACACCAATACACAACATAAAGCAACACAACTTCATCACCATCAATATTGTAACTTACACATAACATACACAGTTCAAACTCATCAAATGGCATTTCAAAACTCAACGATACATTAAATTACACAATTCAACCATAAATCCTAAATTTTCTAACCTAAGTTGAATTATACTCTAACCTAACTTAACCATTTTCTTTCAGTTTTTAATACCCATTTCCAACTTGATTCCATTCAATTAAAACCTAACATCAAGAACTAAATTAATCAAGTGTCAATTGATCAATTTTACGCATAATTTTCAAATTGGGCCTAAACCCTAACTTCACTAATGTAAGCTAATTTTTAGGTTTCAATGAAATTTCTCATTCTAATTCATCTCATTAAATTATCCTAAGTCTAAAATTGTTAATTGAAGAGTTAAAAACCCAATTAAACCTAAACCCTAGTTTACTCCATCTTGGGCCAAATGCTTCATTAATTCTAATCCTAATATTTTCTTTTCATTTCATCACCAAATTCTAATACTAAGTCATTCTATTACACATTAACATTAAGGATCAATTTGATTGACATTTATAAGTTAATTTTGGGTATAAAGCCTAATTGGGCTGAAATTAGGCCTAGGTTAAATTAAGCAAATTTCTTCGACTTTCCTAGAATTTTTCACTTCTATTTATCAAATTATGCTCATTCAACTATCAATTAACTAAAAATTAATAAATTAAGTGGAAGAATCAAAACCCTAAAATTTAGGGATTTAGGCCGAATATTTACTTAAGTGATTCAATGAAGTTTTCTTCAATTTCAAAGAAAAATTTTATTTATAAACATCAATTCATGCCTAATTAGCATACAATTAAGTGATAAACCATTAAAATAAGTAAACCATCAAAAACCCTAATTTTGCACATTTGGGACTGGATGGGTTATCCTTCCTAATTCTAGAAATTTTATATTTCTAATCATCAAATTTTAGACCAATTAGCCTAATTTAACTTCAGCTTTATGAAATTTTAGGTTAGAACCATTTTCCTCAATTTTTCCTAACTTAGAACCCCAATCTTAATTTTCATAATTTATGCAATTAAACCAAATTGAAGAATCAAACATAAAATTAAAATGAAATTAAAATTTTTTGTAGTGTAGGTGAAGTTAACATACCTAATTAAGCTCCAAATTAGCCTTAGAAAGTTGGATTGCTTGCGAATTTTCTTCCTCTTCTTTTTCCTTTTAATTTAGGATGAGCTCCTTTAATTTTCTCCTTGGAAATTTTTAGCTTCCAACTTGAATTTGAGGCTTAATTTACTGATTTGAAGAGCCTAAAATTGATTGAGAATATTTTGGGTAATTTTAAGTGGAAATTTTGCAAGAGTTCTTTTTGTATTTTTCTATTTTCCTCCCATTTTAAATTTTTTTCAACACTCCTATTTATAGGCACATTTTGTGAGCTTGTTGACCTCATCTCCACCCTTAATTTGGATATATCTTAGCCCTTAATTCAATTCCCAATCCCTTCTTTCAATTTGGTTAAATTTTTAGCCATTTATCCTTCTTTTAGTTTAAACCCTTCATTTAGCTTAATTAAAGCCACAACTTTAACTAGAATTCAAGCTTAATTAGTGCTCTAAGTGGGCTAAAGATGGAGGAAAAATAATTAATTTTAGTCCCTTAAGTTTCTAGAGTTTTTCATGGCCTATTCTTTCATAAATCCTCTTTTTATTTAATTGATCACTTTAAGCCCTTCTTTTCAAGCTTTTATAAAAAAAATTTGACACTTAAAATTCCTATTTAATTTAATTTTAAAGCTTAAGCTTCGAATCCTTGATTTTGTGCAATTAAGTCCCTAAGTTTAAAATTGCATCCCATACCTTTCCAAAATTCAAATTCTTTTCATAATAAATTCAAAAATGTTATACAAGAATTTAATTACCATTCGCATGATTTTTTATACACTTAAGGCCTTCAAATTAATTATTTAGTGTAAAAATTACACTATTTCTTATACATAGAAAAATTCATTTAAATTTATTAAATATTCATACACATCCTAAATGATTTTTCTATACCCTTGGAATAATTTTCTTATGTCTTTAAAGCAACTAAATTAATTAATTTACCTCAAAATTACTATTCATGCACAATAAAATGCAAATAAAATATTCATAGAATATCAAAAAATTCATCCAACAATATCAAATAATCTAACAACCCTCTAGAAAATATTTCATGCAAACAAAATATTTTTCATACACATTTAACATATTTGAATTAATTCCTTCACATAAAAATCACTATTTATGCATCGAAAAATCAATAAAATATTCATAGAGCATGGAAAAACCACTTTAAATATTCTAAATACTCTAGCACCCCTTTTAAGATCATTTCATGCTCACAAAGTGTTTCTCATATGTTTTAAATACTTAATTTTATTAAATTTTGATTTTAGGAGAGTACTTGGATATTACACATCCTACATAATGAGGCATCACATTAAGATAACTTTACTTTTTCTTTATAAACTCACTAACCAAACCTAGTTTGAAGTTTACAATTCAGCTGACATTTGCATTGTAAGCATTGTTAAGATAAGACAACTATCATAACCCATTTCCCCCTAAAATATTTATTTTTATTTTATTTTGGTTTTATCTTATTTTTACTTAATTTTCATTATTAGAATTAATAAAAAGAATTTAATTATCGGGGGCATAATTGAATTAAATAAAATTACGATTAGAGTAATTGAGGGTACAATTAAAATAATTAAAAACTACATGATTAAAATTATAAGGAACAAGGACCCAATTGAAAAAAATTAAAAGTTCAAAGACTATAATGACTCTCCTAAGGATTACAATTGAAACAAATCTAAACGTACATGGACTTGATTAAACATTAAAAATAGACAAAAAGACTAATTCAAGATCAACTCGAACGACCTATGGTTCGGATGCTCCTAAATCTTGGACATGGCATGCATGTCCCGTACTTTACCACCCTCTAGGATTGTTCATCTTCATTAGTGGGCGGAGGGACAAAGCTCCTTCAACCTATAAGTGGTTCCATTCTACCACTATAACTTGCAATCTACAACAATCTATAAAGACTAACATACCCAAAATAGACAAACACTAGGCATGTTTTAAAACACATGTTTTTTGCTCTATTTATACGAAGCCAAAAACTAGCATTAATGTAATTCGGAGGAGGGAATCTACTTTTTAGTATAAATATGAGGGAATTAGGGGAATAGAGAGGAGGATTTGAAGAGAGGAATCCAATGAGAGATTTAAAGAGGTTGAGATTGTTCAATCTTCTCGGGGGTTAAGTAGATTTGGGCGTGTAAGAGGCATAGAAGAAAACAAAAACAAAAATGGATTAGGGATTTTGTTTTGAAAAAAGGATAGTAGGAAGATTTTTGGGTTTGAAAGAGAAGAGAGGAGATCATGCACATGGTTCGAGTGGAGAATCGAGGATGAAGAGGTTAGGTGAGATGAAGGTTTGGTTTCGATTGAAGAAAGAAGGAGTTAGAAGAATTGATTTGGTTTAGGGGATTCTAGGTTTATTAAAAGAGATGAGAGAAAGAGAGGGAGGATCGTGTTTGATCCTAAGAGAATTAGGAAGGAAAAGAAAAACTAGTTAGTGGAATCGGTTAGCCTAAAAAGGAATAAAAGAGAAAGAGATTGGGAAGAGGTCTAAAAAAAGAAAAAAGAGAAAAGGAAAGGCTTGCTAGCATATTGGGCTAGTCTAGGGGCCTAACCCAATGGCTCGAGGGCTACTAATCCCAAAGGGCCCAATGCCTTAATTTTTAGATCCTTTTTAAATAAATTGATCATGAATTTCTTTTATGTATGTATTTTTATTTTCTCGCTTAGTTTAGATTTAATATTTTGAATTTTTTGGTTAATGTTTAATTTTTGAATTTATTTTTATAATTAAATTAGATAATTGATAGGGGAAGAATTGTCTAGCTTTTTATTTTTTAGAGAATGGTGATGGTTCCCTACCAATTAAAAAAAAAGGAAAAAAATACAAAAAAAATAAAACAATTAATAAATTCTCTTATCTAATAAGGACTGGTGTCGGCACAAATCAATTACATTTTAATAATTAGATTATTCTTCGACATACCGGTTATGTTGAGATTTTAATTGGATCCGATGTTAAATTGATATGACGCTTGATGGAGAGATCCAATGATTGATTCGGCATGATGCCATGACATAGGAAATAAAACTTAAAATTTTGACTCGGATTAACTTTGCAAAAATAGATATTTTCGGGAGATAAACCTTAAAACTAAAACTAAAACTAAAACTTGGCATCTTTTTCTAGGAAAAGATGCCTTTAGGTGATTGATACTTTCCAAAGGCATAACCAACTCCTTACCCAAGAATCTTTGAACTAGTGCCCATTTTATGTTACATGTTCCATGTTCCTAGTTCCTTAAATACTAAGTGGCAACTCTAAAATTAATAAATAATTTACATCCTAGTCAAACAAGAGTTTCAACAACTAAACACAAAAAATCAATTTTGAGAGTCCAACGAATGTTAGGTAGCGACAATGGTGATTCTTTACCTACTGAGAATCGGTGACATTATCGATTGAGATTCCATCATCATTAACAAAGTTTTTATGTCATGATAGATTCGAATTTCTTTGCAACAAACTTTGAATTGTTGGTAAAAGCTTATTTTAAGGAGATTGTTAGAGAATAACCCAAACCCTATTTCTTTCCAAGGCAGTTGTTTCTCTAATAAAACAAGCAAACATTTTCTCTTGGCTATAAACACGACCAATAACTCTAGGTAAAGGAACTCAATTTTCTACACCTCCATACCTATGTTAGTCATATAATTCTTTCATCTCTTACTAACTTAAGCATTAGAGGATTCGTTATTAATGAGTAGTAGAGAATAATACAAATCATATCTTGAGACCTCACTCAATATGTTAAACTTCGAGTTGAAATGATTATTTGACTTGGTATTAAAATCGATTAACCTAACGAGTCAAGAATTTAAATTCTACCACTCTTACTTTCTCTTCTAATTAATTAAAAAGAATTAAACACAAGATAACGTGAACTTATAGAAATCACTACATCATCAAAATAGATAAATCATCGGGCTCTTCTCTAGTTTTGTCACCGATGTCCGCCATAAGTTGCATGATTATAAAAAACCATGTTTTACCATTTACAAGCCTTTTTTTTTTTTTTTTGGATCTCTAAGATATGTCGAGTTAAAAGGCGTAGGTCAATCTCTCGTTATTTGATCTAGCACACAAGACGAGCACAACTATATAATAAATTTTTTGTATACATAAAGACTCGAATCTAAAACTTTTTGTTTAAATGACTACTCCATCAACTCAAGCTAACTCTCTTGAATCCGTTAGCAAGCTTTTGAAGTCTTTTTTTCCCCTTAATTCCTTATTAATGAGTTCAAATTTCTGTAGTGCCAATACGATATTTGCAAATGATGAAGATCTATTTTTGAATTGATCGTATCGTCAATTAAAGAATCTAAGACTTCCAAAGCATATACCTATCACAAAATAATTAAAGAAGACGAATTAGGAATTTTTAAGGATATTGAGCAATGCTCGTTTTCTCTTCGCTGGCGTGACCTTCGATCTTCATGGACATCAGGACAAGGCCTAGCCAAGATTTTACTCCTACAACATATAACATCCATAATGTAGTTTTTAGCGCTCTCTCTTTCTCTCGGTCTTCCTCTTGTGCTTTTTTTTTTTTTTCACTTGTAAAAAAAGAAGAAGAAGAAGAAAACATTGTTGAACAAAACAAATGAACCATAGATCAAGCAATTTTGTTCGCGCAGAGGGAGCAAATAAACATGTAAGACTGTACTGTACTGTACTGCAAGAGTAACCCAAGAAAAAAAAATATTTTAAATACAAGATACAACAAAAAAAAGAAAAAGAAAAAAAGAAAGGATAATTATTTTCTGCTGATCATGAATTGAACAGTCGCTAATATTTTATTTGCATCACATCATGGGCGATTCATTCATATCTCATTCATGTATTGTGTATAGAATTAGGTAGTCTTGGCTAGATACATAATACATAATTCATTCATAAAAAATTGGAAAATCAGGCAACATAATATACACATATGTAAATTTTAATATATATAAAGAGATTGATTAAGACATAGAATTGTAATCTTAATTAATAACTTCTGCATCTTCTTTTCGTGGGACGAGATTGATTGACACGACTAGATATGTCAAAGTTTGATTGAAAAAATGACTCTACCTCATCTTTATTTGTAGTTTCAAAGAACTGATGAAGCTCTAGATTTTTTCTCTTATGCACAAAGACTTGCACCTTCTTCTTTGGTGTTGGTGGGCAGCTTTGAATGGTAGGTATCTTGTGATCACTAGAGGTTGGTGTTTTACATTCTTCATGATCATCGACTTGAAGCCCTAGCTCGCCCTCTTCTTGTTCATGACCTTGTGATACAGATTGTTGAAGTTTTGGTAGATTTTTCTGGGTTATGTGATCTTTAGACATGGAAGCGAATCGGTATGGAAGCTTGCAAATTAAGGGAAGAAGTTTGGAGAGAGAGAGTTTGGACAAAGCCTTTGACAATTTGTTTGCTTGTAGGAATATGTCCTTCTTATCTTTTGAAAATAAATTATGTATCAAATGTTTATTACATTTTGCACAACCTTCTTTTCTATTTATTCTTTTTTACACTCTCTCTTTCGTGGCTTTGGTCTATTCACTCATCTGTCGTTACCTGGTTTGGCCCAAGAATGGTGGTTCAATTACCGTGACTAACAAACAAGTAAGGCTGCTTATGTTTATCGAAAAACCGAATTCTTTTTTAAAAATGAATTCCATGGGAAATGTATTAAATAGTAAAATGGAGTATTTCTAATATTATAATATATATGATCTAATACGTATTTATTATTGTATAATATAACATGTTGTGTATCATAATGTATGTTTTTGATAATGCTATATAAAATGAATCATTTTTAAAAATAAATTGTGTGTCGCTAATATATATATATATATATAGAGAGAGAGAGAGAGATATATAGATGCATCCTAATATATCAATTTACTAATAATATTATATATAAATACGCATAGCACGTATCAATATATTCAAAAATTTAGTCCTTGATTTTTTCATGGAATATATTTCCTAGCCAATAAAGAAGACTCAGCTGGAAGGATTGAACTCTCACTTAAGAAGTAAAAAAAGATTGACTGGCGCATTGAAGATAATCAGTTGGCTTTTTGGAAGAGAAGCGGGTAATTATTTAATTCTGCTATTAGACTTATAAAAGGAATGTAGCCTAGTTTAATAGCGTTTGTTTTAGCTATAAAATATCACGAGTTCCAATCTTGTTTGTCTATCTTTTTTAAAAAAGAAAAATTGAAAGACACTATTTTCATTCTAATACTTAATTTTTCTATGATGAAGATGATAATTTTTTTAACCAAAATTTTAAAGTAAAAATAAATATAAAAAAATGAGGACAAACAACTTCCTCGTATTAATGGATGGTTGTGAATTAGCCGTCATTGTTATTATTATTGGTTTGAAATTGATGTCATCATTATCATCTCATAAGATATGTTTCTACATCATGTACCTGCGCATATATAATTGCGAGGTTTCCTTCTAGTTTTGACAAAATAAAATAAAATAATAATAATAATAGAGCATTCTTGTTTTCAACAAAAAGTAATTGTAAAACTATGTTGGCATGGGAAAATCAACAGACAATCCTAGCGTTCACAAGTCATGTGATTGTGTTTATTAGGTACTGATAATAGGTACTGATAATAAACAAAGCTAGCCAGCTATAAATGGTTAACCAAACTCCTTGAACCTGCCTCCTGAGAATCCCATGAAACACAGTGTCTCCTAAGCTTCTCTCTCTTCACCTGTCATGTCATATCCTCCCTCCATTTACTTGTCTGCATGTACACTATACGGGCATAGGATACCCTTTTGGACGTGTACCATTATTTCAAACTTGAAGGAGACATAGAATTCCCTAGCACAAGATCATGGATGGATGATATTACTCATCCATATCCTCTATCACCCAATTACAAGTAATTACGTTCCAAGCTGCTTCCCTTTCCTATTTATATATAAACTACGTATATATGGCTGATATTAAGGTCAGCACAAGTTTAATGTTATTTGGAATTCAAATATTTATTATAATTACTGTATAACTACGGATCGACCAAAAACATAAAGAACTCTAGGACTATATAATTTTCTATGCCATGAAATTTCTTAGTGAAGCAGACGAAAGGTGTACTGTGATATCTACCAGTTTGCTGTGCACTAAAGACGAAAGGGCAGGAAGCAGAGGTGTTCAGCAGTTTCCTCCTTTTTGTTTATTTTTACAGATGATCAATAGTTTCCAAAAATGTACATATAGCTACGCTACAATTTGTTGCCTCGACAACTTCGGTTTTTTTGTTTTTTTTCCCAACCTTCTCTTTTTATATCCTCCTGGACTGTAACTTCGATCTATAAGTTTACTTCTTTATAGATGGTTAAATATGAGCATGTCCTGTTCACAAATAATAATAATAATAAATAAATAAGACACAATCATACAAGAAGAAGAAGAAGCCCTGGCACTCAATTATTAAGTTTAGGGTTTTTGACAAGAGGTCTACCTCGTATTATAAGAAGACAACTTCTTTTGGGTGGTCAAGACCTGTTAGACCTTATTAACTACACTTTTTACTATTATTGCGCATTGTTTTTAACACACAACTGATTTTAATCCTTATGTCTAAAAAAACAAACGTTTGGTCAAGATATGTTTTATTTTGAAAGACAAGCATTAACGTCCTATTTCTCTTATTTTTTACGATTAAAGAGTAATATAAAACCATTCTTAAGACGTCACCCAATAATTTAAATTTTTGGATTGAGATGATTCTTTAACATGGTATCGAGTTTTGATAACCAAACGATCACGAGTTCAAATCTCACCATCTCAACTTTCTTTTCTAACTAATTAAAAAAAATAAGCATAAAATAGTATAGGTATATACAAGTTTCAAACCCAAAGGATCTTTACGTAAGTGTGTGTGTTAGAGAATAATATCCGATAAAAATATGGACACTTTGAACTTGAATTGAAACAGAGATTCAATAAGATAAAATCCAATTGTACTTCTTCAAATGGAAGTTATAACAAATACTAATAGAACTTTCCTATAAAATCTCTTATACACTCATGCAACAAATGTATCAATACAATGTCTCTTTCATGGTATCGTAGTCCTAAAAGGACTTAACGTCTTTCTTTTCTTTCTCCTTCATGTTCCTTCTTCCCTACTCACATCGAACATCTGACCTTTCCCCTTCACATTCATTCGATGCACCTAACTCTAGTTTCATATTTCCAAAAACCTTTCAAATCTTCTAAATTCAAGTCAATTTTCCGTAAACTTTCTTCCTCCAATTACCTCCTATGACACACTCAACTATATCCCCTCCTATGTGAATACAACCTAGTGCATCATATTGATGGCTTTATAGATCCACCCTCACCTTTCCTTGTTGACAAAGTTCCAAACCCAGATTACCCTACTTAGTTCCAAAAAGATCAACTTATCTTAAGCTAGATTGCTTATTCCCTTACGAAGCCTACACTTTCTTAAGTAGTAAAAGCTAAAAAAACTCATGATGCTTGGTAGAAACTTGCCAAAACCTACACCTCCGAC
Organism: Dovyalis caffra; assembly: GCA_963924115.1. Classification (NCBI taxonomy): domain Eukaryota; kingdom Viridiplantae; phylum Streptophyta; class Magnoliopsida; order Malpighiales; family Salicaceae; genus Dovyalis; species Dovyalis caffra. The sequence continues at coordinate 16,782,900 of CAWUPB010000913.1, read as the reverse complement.
TCTAAGCACTCAAATTCACCAACTCAAACTCTTTTTTCCATAATCTTAATCTCAAAAACGACCCAATCACTATCTATATGAGTCGAACCAACACAATCTTTGATCAACTCTCTAATCAAAATCATCCAGATTGCTAAGCATGACTTTATTTTGGACATTTTCGGTGGTATTGGATCACGTATCGCCCTTTTGTTCACAACATTGAAACACAGACTTCGACCTATCTCTTTTGATGACCTCAACGACTTACTTGTTAGTGAGGAGTCCCAACTTTCCATGGATGAATCGACCCTTGAAACCATGCCACCTATCGCTCATTATGTTACAAAATACATCGTTTCGTCTCGCTACTCATTATTCTATAAAATACTCCACTAGTCATCGGAGAGGTCAAAATCGTGACCATTTTGGGTGACATGGCCATAGTTGTTTCTCACATTCCGTTCCATCTCAAAGTGATATGGGCCATTATAATACATAAGGTTTGCTTCCTTTACTTATTAGTTCCACAAATAACAATTCTAGTTATGGCTTTATGTAGTGTTTAAGGCTCCGTCGCCCTTACCCATCGGATCCATAAATAACAATTCTAGTTGTGGATTATATATTGTTTAAATTATCATGGCTTTAGACATATAGCTCACTATTGTCCTAGCCTAAAATTCACCACCCTTCTAATTCAAAAACAGTCCTCCCACTAACATTCAGCTCTCACCTATAGATTTTGGATTCAAATACAACTCATCATTTAACTGCTAATTTAGAGAACATTAGTATTCATTTTGAATACATTGATCCCGAGAAAGTTCAAATAGATAATGATTTCAAACTCCTTATATCTCATATCGAGTTCCAATTCTATATCTCTTGGTAAAAATTCTTTCTACTTGAATATTGTTTTACATGTTCTTTCCGCCATCATAATCTATTATCTCGTTTCATCCTTTACTAAATCTAAGAATGTTTCGATTGAATTTTTTCCCTCTTACTCCGTATCAAGGATATTCGGAAAAATGATTAGCTTTATCGAGGTCTAATAAATAATGGTTTTTACTTTCCGTTCCATTCCTCCAAACAATTGTCCATTCATGTCAATCTAGCATCTCTTTCCATATGGCATGCTAGACTTGGCCACGCTTTATTTAAAACTATTCAATGTGCTTTAGCTAATTCATCTTTTTTTTTTAATAATATGCTTCTAGTTTATGTGATGCTTGTTGTACTAGTAAGGCTAAAAAACTCTTTTTTCCGATTCAAAATTTCTAGTCGAAGGCCTACCTGGATTTAATATGTTCGATTTATGGAGACCCTCTCTCATTTATTCTTTTCAAGGAACTTGTTATTATATTTTATTCTTTGATCACTTCAGTAAGTATATTTAGATATTTTTTATTCAATTTATATTAGAAGTTCCGAGTGTGTTTATTAATTTCATCACCTTATCAAAAAAAATTTTAACCACTCTATTAAATCCTTTCGAGCCGATTAGGATGACAAATACCAATTTTTAGCCACCTACCTAAGTTGACAATGGCATCACCTAATGTAGCTATCGCCTCCACACACCCAAACAAAATGGATGTGCCAAATACAAAGGTTGACACATCATTGAATTTAGGCTTGCCTTACCAAATCATTCCTCTATACTTCTCATCTATTAGCCCAAATCTTTGATACTACAACCTACATCATAAATCACATTCTACTCGCCCTCTTACATCTTAAAAGCCCATTTGAAACTCTCCTATACCAACAACTCGACCACTAACTCTTAAAAACTTTTGGTTGCTATATGTCTCTCATAAGTTAGCTCTTTTGTCCAAATCTTAGGTTTTCTTAGGTTACAATAAATTGCATAAGGATTACAAAAGCTTAGATATTTCAACCTTTAAAATTTATATCTCATACCATGTTTTGTTCAATGAATAGGTGTTTTCTTTTGAAACGATCAATAATGTGTCCGCACCAAGTCCAAAGTTCATTGCCACTTTCTTAAATTTTCCACCAACCACCAAATTAAATCTAAACCCATTTCCTAATCTTCTTCCATCAGCCATGGAAAATCAACAACTACACAACCCAATACATAATCCTCCATACAACCTATGTCATAATTTTCCCTCGACAGCCAATAGCTTCCAAGCCTAACTCCAAACCCTCCACAAAGCTCACATCTCACTAACCCCTCATTATCTACATTAGGCCCGCAACTACCAAGCCCACCTCTAAACAATACACAAAGTCCACATCCCAATTTTTCCTTATCAACCGAGGCAAGCTAGTAGGTTCCGAACCCAATAACCACTCAAAGCCCTCTCTCGACTCAATCCCACCCAACACTACTATCCTACAACATCCATACCCTTCTTCTTTACACTTCCACTCTATACCTAATACTACCTAAAACCAACACACATGCTCATCATATATTCCTTTCACCATTAATATCTCTTAGTATAATCTCTCTTTTAAAAATTCGACAAACTTCTATCAAACCAACCCATAAAACACATACCTTGATAACAAGGGTTAATACTAGTAAATTAAAACCCAAAACCCCCATGAACCTAGATGCTCATGTTCTCCCAACTCGCCACACTCAAGCCATCAAGTATCCCTCATGGAAAAATGCCATACAAGATGAGTTTAATGCCTTGATCTATAATGGCACATGGAAACTTATTATTTAACCATAAACTTTAAATATAGTCAGTTGTAAATGGGCATTTTGTGTCAAGAAAAATCTAATGGGAGCTTAAACCACTATAAGGCTCGTCTCATTTTCAAAAGGTTTCACCAACATCTAAGTATGGACTATGTCGAAACATTCAATCTAGTGATAAAACCATCCTCCATTCATTTAGTCCTTTCTCCGGTCGTGTCATTTGGCTAGTCTATTTGATGATTGGATGTATCCAATAGCTTCCTTTATGGCATACTTGATAAGGTTGTCTTTATAGAGAACCATCGTGGTTTCAAAATAGCACTAAACTAGTGGTATATTTATAAACTTCAAAAATCACTATACGATTTAAAATAAGCTCCGAGAATTTAGTTTTAATGCCTTATATATATTCTGACTATTTTGACTTCCAAGGCTCTAAAAAAGATTGCTCTCTATTTACCTCTCTCCCCTAAAAAGATATATTGCCTCATATATGTTGATGATCTCATTCTCACAAGCAATGATTCTAAGTGTGTTTGATCGTCATGATAAGCAAATTTCAGCATATTTTTGCTCCGAAAGATCTTGGACCCCTCCATTATTTCTTAGGCATCGAAGTGTCTTGGACCTTATTAAGACTTTTTCTTTCATAACAAAAGTATATTTATGATTTCTTAACTCTTAACAAAATGAGTCAAGCCAATCCAATCTCTATACCAGCGTGTTTGGCAACTAAGTTACAAGTCATTGATTCATATTTTTCAAATCACTATCTATATAAAAGCTCTATAGCTTGCCTTTCAATACTTGTATATCAACAGTACTAGACATATCTTTTGAAGCTAATCGGGTCTCACAATATATGTAAAATCTCACAAATGACCATTAAAAAGTTGTCAAGCGTATCCTTCAATACTTACGCCAAACCTCAAATTATTGTCTTTTGCTTTGTTGAAATCTCACATGTTAGATATCAGCTTACAATGATGCCGATCATGCGTGGTTACCTCGATGATAGGAAATCTACTACGAGCTTTGCCATCTATACTTTCTCCAATCTCATTTCTTGATCTTTCAGAAACAACAAACAATGGCAAGATCCTTTATAAAAGCTCGAATATCCGTTGAAATGACATCATCCGAGGTATCGTGGCTCGTTTATTTATCCATGAATTAGGGTTTAAACTCCCAAAAGCTCGTGATTTTATGGTGTGATAATATTAGCGCAACCTATCTCACTACTAACCGTATCTTTTATTCTCTCGACCAAACATTTGGAAATAGATTTCTATTTTGTACGTGACAAAGTTGTTGACAAAGAACTTCGGGTTTCATATATATCCACCAATGATCAAAATACAAATATTTTAATGAAACCAATATCAAAACAAAAGTTTCAAGTCTTCAAACACAGGTTGATAGTTCTTCCATCTACCATTAACTTAAGGAGGAGTGATAAGGAAATGACATTTTGAACTTGAATTCAAATAGAGATTCAATAAGACAAAATCCAACTATACTTCTTCAAATTATAGTTACAACAAACACTAGTAAAACTTTCCTATAAAATCTTTTGTACACATTTACTACAAATGTATCAATACAATGACTCTTTTAATATAAAACCATTTATGGGGTTTTGGACGTTATCCAACAACTTAAACTTTTGGGTTGAGATAGTTCTTTGACACTTTCAACATTATCGAAGTTTTTTTTAATACTTAATTTAACAATTTCTTTTTCTTTTTCTTATAAAATTTCAGAGCTTCTCAATTTACAACATTTCTTAAAATATTGTATTTTAAATACGAGAGCTTGTTCTGGTTTTTAATGAAAAAAATATTTCAAAAATCTCTAAGTTTTGATGATGCGATGTTTTTTAAGGAATAAAAGGAAAGATATGAATAAATAGTTCTAATGATTAATCTATATGAGTATATATTAGATTTGTGAGAGAAGGAAAATTAATTAAAAGTTTTTTTTTCTCTTTTTTCTTTTTAGTTCAATTAGTAAAACAATCTTTTGTACAAGGCTTTATTTGTTTTGTTAGAGAATAATTATATGAAATGATTCTTGAATCTTATATGATAGCTTAATGTTTTTTTTTTAACAGAAATAGTTTTTGATATGTGTAGATAATGAAAATGAATATATTCCAAAAATCTTTAATTATTTAGGAGTAATTTTTAATGCAAATATTAATTTTAAAGTTTGCTATGGTCTTAATAAATTTCAAAAAAGTACTATAAATTTAATTTTATTATGCAAAAGACAAATATGTTCTATCTTTAAAAAGAAATAAGTTATAAATTCATTTTTCAAAAATCATTTCTAGAATAGTTTAGTTTTGTTTACGCTTCCTAAATAATCTTTAGTTGATTTCTTTTTCTTTTTCTTTTTCTTTTTTTCCATATCTCTTCTTATAAAGAATTTTTACTATCCACTATGAATTATGGACAATAAAATTAACATAGCTCTTTCGAATAATTTTTTTCGATTAATTTCTATCCTGAAAAGATTCATTGAAAATTTTCTCAAAATTAAATATTGTTTTGATATGTTATTTTGAAATGTACCGTGGGAAATCTTTATTGCATCGTCGTTAATAGTTGGAGACGCACTTTCATCAAACTTGCTTAATAGTGGATATTTAATAATGGAAAAGTAGAAGAAGAAGAAGTAGGATTATTAAGTCAATCCTTTATTATTAAAAATTAAAATCAATATCTTCTGTCGATTCATTGGTTATTTTCTATAAGTAGATTTAGAACAAATTAAGCATGCATGTTATCGTCACCTGCCTACAATAGTGTGGGACTTTAATTGCTTGAAAGTGAGCGTATGAGATAATTTTTTAATGTTTTACTTCGGATCGAGATAACAATAGTTCAATGAGTTTTTGCCTGAATTTAAAAACTTTGTGGTTTTCATTCATTTGATTTTCTCCTTCTCTAATAAATCATTTTCTTCGAACCATCACTTATTGGGCTTCAATGGGCCATGCTCTCTATTTTGATTGAATTCAGGTGCTACACTCTTCCTATTTAGTTGGTGGTTAGTAATATCAAAGCCCAATTCCACCCAAGCTTGTGAAGCATAAATGGAAACCAACAATCTTAAACTCATGTTGAAAAGTCCCAACGAAAACTAAGACTGAATTTGGCCCAATTCAGCCTCCCGGCTTTGGCAACTACACTCCATTTGAATTATGAATTATATATATGTATGTATCGTAGGTTTTTGATTTTTTTTTTTGGGACAATTTTGCTATATGCTCTTTTAATCAAGTTGATAATATGATATTTTATAAAGCAAGATTTTATATGCAATTTTTAGAAAAAGCGTTAAAAATATGTTCCATTACTATATTCAGATTACAATTTTGTTTATATAATTAACTATTTGCATTTGCAATTGACGATAATGGATAATTTTATAGTTTATTTTTGTATTTGTAAATTCTTATGTGCTTTGTATAGCAAAATTCAATAAAAATTATTGAACATCGAAAATGTACAATTGATATTTGCTATTTTTCTTCTTCTTTATTATCATACCACTATTTAATATTAGTTAAATGCATGGTAATTATCTAATACTTCTTTTTTTTTGACGTGTTCATTTTATGTACGGAACAATCTCTTTTCTCTTTTTTTTTCATAATTACATAAAAATTAGGTTAAATGTGTGCTATTTTCATAGAAACTCTAGATCAAAAAAAAAAAAAAAAAAGAGAGAAAGAATTTTAATGATTCGAATAGTGTGTGTATGTATAACGATAGCTAGTAACCATTGCTTGCAATATTGCACCTCAAACGAAGAGCTTTTGGTTTTCAAAATAAAGATATGTGTCTTGTTCTTGTTCTTTTATGATTAAAGAAGATTAGTGGGTAAAATGAAAAGCAATTCTACTTTAGTCCTTTTTCTCTTCATATGCACATCCCCCCCCCCCCCCCCTCTTTATTTTTTATAATGTTGTAATTTTTTTTTCCTTTTATAATATGATTCATAAAACTTATGAGAACTTAGTTGTCGTTGATTACATGTCTTCGTTTCATTATATAAATCACACCTTTTCCCTTTAAATGGGAAAAAAAGTTGTTTTTTTTCTTAAAATAAGATTTAAGGTAATATTACGAAAATCTAATTGGAAGAAAGATTGAGCTTTTTAAACTTGAAAATTAAATTAAAATTATTACATAAAATATACCTTGTGTTTATAATTTCAATTTCATTTATTTAATATATAATTCTATATTTCTTGTATTATAAATATTTTTTTGATCTTAGCTACCTTTTCTATCCGCGAGTTAGGGGTGAGCAAACGGTTCGATTAATCGAAAACCGAATACAATTGGATCGAATTATGGAATATGGTTCAGCTTTTGAATTTTAAATTTTACAATTTATAATCGAACCGAAAAATCAAAATTTATTTCGGTTTGGTTTTTATAAAATAAAAAAAATCGGTTTGAATCGAAAATCGAGAAAATCAAAAAATTCATAATCTATTTCTAATTTCTAAATCCCTAACCCAAGTAACCCTAAGACCTGAGTGACAAACTCACTTCGGTCTCATTTCTCACTCTCTCTTTCGACTTTCTTAAGAATCTTAACACTAAAACTCACTTCTTTGGTTCTTCTCATCGTCTCACTAACGTCACTACTTCCGTCTTCTTCCCGTACCTCCTTGGCTCCTTCGGTTTCATTCCCTTCTTCTCCTCTCTCCACTCCAATCGCTCCTCCAGGCTCCATCGCTCCAGCTTGCTCACTCGTTACCCCTCACAAGTCGAAGTCACAACCCGTAACCCTTGTCATCTTTCTTCAATCTCACGAGTCACGATGATCCTCATCGCTCACCGCCCTCCTCCTCGGCTCCTCCTACTCGAGCTACCTCGCCTACTCTTGCTAGTTACCTCTTCGTATCTTCCTCTTATCGCGAGCTCTCCCCGTCCCCCAAGGTCAATCTCTTTTATTTATTTTTATTTATTTTATTGAAAATAATAATGTATTGGCAAAAGAATAGATGGGTTAAATTCTTAATAACTTGTCTATATGGAAGTCCATCTTGTTTTCCTTGATTTCCTCTTGTGTGGAGTGTGGTCATTGCTTGATTGGTGATCTTTGTTGCGTTGATGAGTTTGTTTATTGTTGAATGTATGGGTCTCCGATTTTTGGCTTCATCCTTAAGTTAAATTATTGATATCTTGATCCCGTAACCTAAGTAAAATATCCGACTTCATCCATGTTGCTATAGCATTACTTTGCTTAGGAACTATAACAACGAGTATGGCATTGGTCGAGGCAATGATAAGTGCCTCATGTTGCCTCGCTCCATCTTGGAATCTAGTTTGGATCACTATGATAATTATTCACTTTGCATCTATATATATTCAACCACATGTATCTTAAAATCATTCAACCTCATATTTCCTTTTCACTTCCTTCAATTTCGTGCTCTTGCTTTTTCGATGCTTTCTTGCATAATTTCACTCCGGTGCGTGACGTGCGTCCGGTTCTACTCGCCTAATGCCTTCGGTGCTTTTGCCTTCTACCTTATACGGATGAAGTAATGGAACCGTTTGGGTTTCTATGTTCGAGAAACTATGGCACGGAGAAATCTCTTCGCTGCTAGATGCACAAACCATTTCTCTTTTGTCACTTTTGTTTTGTCATATGGTTTCCATGACTTAATCTGCAAATATGATGTGTACAAGGGGAAAAATCTCTTGTTTCCATAACAATGATACAAGCATGTTGGCGACTCGGCACTAGGTTACAAGAAAATTAAGGATCACCCGATATTTGAATGTTGATAACAAATTTGCATGTGAGATTTTTTCGTGCTTGTTGCATTCTCTTAGAGACTTGTGTTATGACAAAATTGTTTAGGACTTTTTTTTTGTGCTTTCTCCCTCATGCTTGCCTTACGGGATTTTATGTTTAGGTTATCTATCCATATCGTTGTTGAATTCTTTGACACATGTATGGATTGTTTGATTTGAATTAGTCCGGCTAATGCATTACCGAGATAATAAGAATTGGCACGTTGGTTTTTGGGATTTCGAGTGTTGTTGTGTTCCAAGTGTATTTAGAGTTGCCTACATGAAGCCTATGTATGACACTACCATGCCATTGCAACTTCGGACCTTTCGTTTTTTTTTTTTTTTTCTGATTAAGGTTCGAAAGGTATGATTGTTCAATAAAATCCTAACTACATGATTTTGCTATCTCTACTTGCTTTTTCTTTTTCGAAATTGCCCTTGTTTTCAACTTTTTTATTGTTTTACGAGATTACCTTTTTATTGTTTTTATAACTATGGCAAGCAAAAGTTGGCGGTATAAATATAATACTCGTTTTTGAGTTTTGAATTGCGAGCTAGGAATTCGTAATTAGATACACCGTTGTATATATATATATATATATATATATATATATATATATATATTTCATAGTAGCAAAAGTTCGGTTAAAACCGAATTATTTCGTTACCGAACCAAAATAATTTGATTACAAACCGAAATAACCGAATTAATTTTGGTTCGATTTTGATTTTGATTTTTTCTAATTCAATTAATCGAAAACTCGAATCAAATTAAGTTTAATCGAATCGTTTAATCATTTGCTCACCCATACTGCAGGTAATTTTCTTATGTCGTAACACATGACATTCAATGCAATGAAACAAAATCGGATATAATTTGTTAAAGAATTTGTGATATCTAAAAAGATAAAATTCATAATAATTTAAATAATAATAATAAACAAAACAATCCATTTAGCTCTCGTTCTCTAGCACGCGCGCACTCAGATAAAAAATGACGAGCAAAAACATGAAAAAAATTAAAGCTTAATGCTCATCAGGTACCTTTAGTGTTTAATTTTTAATTTTTTTTCAATTTAATATTTTATAAAATTTTTAAAAAATAGTAAAAATATGAAAAAAAAATCAATAAAAAATGAATTTTAATATTAAATTAAATATGAGCAAGATTGATTAAGGAATTAAATAATTCATTTTTAAAATATAAAGGATTAGTTAATTATTTTCTAAAAAATAGATGGACTAATATATAATTTACTCAGCTCCTCATGATGCCTACCGACAAATTCCTCCACCAGCTAAATACATCTCCGTCTAACCACTTCTGTTGCGGCGCGTGTCAATAGATGTGACAGTCATTAATAAAAAAGGTAAAGAAAGTTTCTTTTTTTAACAATTGAACTAGAATGACTTCGTTGGTCTTTATGATGAGTCCACCTTATTTCTTCCATCCATGTTTTTCAGATTCCGAGATCCTCCCGCCGGTGGCGATTGACACAGCACGTTTCCACCGCCCCTCCGTTGGTCTTGGTCCTAAAATATACTAGTTCTAGTACTACCACCTAGCTACAGTTTAAAAAGTTAAAGAATGGAAACCAGCAAGTTGAAGTTGCTTTTGCAAAAAAAGAAACATAAATGGTTGTTACTGTTAATATTATTCTCAACTATCTTGCTTCTCACTTCCATAACAGCTTTCTCATCCACCCCTCAATTGCTATACAAATTACATGGCAACAGAAACCATTTCCATCAGGTTCCCCGCTTTGTGGAATCTAAATTGGAAAAATCACTTTCTTTTCCGACACACAAAACACCCCGCCTTGCCTACTTAATTTCAGGTTCTGCTGGGGATGGAGTGAGCCTAAAGCGGGCATTAAAAGCACTCTACCATCCAAGGAATCAGTACGCTGTGCATTTGGACTTGGAGGCCACCGTGGAGGAGAGGTTGGAGCTGGCTAGATGGGTGAGAGAGGAGAAGGTTTTTGAGGAGGTGGGAAATGTGAGGGTGGTTGTGAGATCCAATTTGGTAACTTATAGAGGTCCCACCATGGTCAGCAATACCCTTCACGCTGCTGCAATTTTGCTCAAGGATATTATTGATGGGGAATATTGGGATTGGTTTATCAATCTTAGCGCCTCTGACTATCCTTTGATGACTCAAGATGGTAAGCAATTAATAAATATAATATTGTATTAATTACTGCTTGATTATAAATGGTTTAGTTCTCTTTTGAATTTGGTGCTTCACTTAGGAAGATTTTGAAAAGCCTACCCAATATATTATATATTATACTTATATGTTAATATTAATAATATACATGATTGTTTGTTCATTTTTTAGGAGAATGGGAAAAAGGGAGTACCTAGAAATCTATTTGCATTGAATTCCCTAATTGTTGCTATAAACAACTATATATAATTTAGGACTTTTCGTTACCCAAAAAGAAAAACTATACATAAGTTGGGACTTTCTAATTTGTTACCGTAGCTCAGCCACAAACGTCAATTCTGTTGTCTACTTGTCTTGATTCTGCTGGTCAAAACTCTATGTTAACAGGCTAGCATGATCAATAAGTATCAAATTTGCAGTTAGCATATGCCATTTTTAGCTAACTTGAACTGTATGCAAGTCCAGCTTGATTTTCTGATGGCTTTAATTTGTGTCTTTTGTTTTCTTCCTGACAGATATACTTCATGCACTCTCTGATATTCCAAGAAACCTTAACTTCATCGAGCATACAAGTGACATTGGATGGAAGGAGTATGTGGTTTATCTGCTCCCTACCTTTCATTCTGTCTGGTGTGTTTGTCACGAGAGATGAGAGGAAGATTGGAAGAAGGGAGAGGGAGGAGAGAGGAGGGATTGGCTGTCCAATTTGTTTGGCAACAGAATGTAGACGCAAGGAAGGATCAAAAGGATCCTTCCAATCTTTTCAATTTGGACGAATTGGTTCATATCCTTTCCTTTGTTTTCTTTTTGTTTTTGTAACTTTCAATGCTGTCAACTTGGATGGATTGATTCTCATCCTTCTCCTCCTTTGTTAGCCAAACAACTAGATGGATAGTGCCATCCTTTCTTCTTCCCATTCCACCTTATCCGATCTATTCTTCCTCCTATCCATCCATCTTGACAAACATAGCCTAGAGAAGATGCGGAGGGGAGGCGGAGTAGAGTATTCATCTGCAATTTTGTATATAAGTTTGCTAAGAATTGGATTTTTCTGAACCCTGCAGAGATCAAAGAGCCAGGCCTGTCATAATTGACCCTGGGCTATATAGCCTGCAAAAATCAGAGGTGTTTTGGATCCCAGAGAAAAGGAGCGTGCCAACAGCATATAAGTTGTTTACTGGTAAGCTATAAAAGAACTAACAAAAGAACTTTCAACTCTTTTTTGTCCTCAAAATCAGAGAAGTCTCTCAGTTTTAACAGCAATGTGTATATATATATATATATATATATAAACAGCATAATCTTATTTAGAGTACAGCCTATCACAGCCCACTGTATTTACAAGAAAGCAGAGTTCACAGTTGACAATTCTATTCCTAAATTTTGGTGCCATCTCCATTTGCTAAGGTTTTAGGTTTTATATTTCTCTTTGCTTTATAATAATTTGTCCTAAACTGATTATAAAATTCAAGTCCCTGGTCTCAACTATATCAACTTAAGAAGTCAGAGCAACTTCGTGTGAATGTTGTCTAGTTGTACACTAAATCATGAAATTGATTTGCCATGATATTTTAATTTAGCTGGTAAGCTACTAGCTTTCTCTGCATTTATAAGCAGTTTGCATTGAAAATTTATGGTAGGCATTAGAAGAGATGAGAAGCTTCTTAACCCTCTTTGACTATTCTTAGGATCCAGAGCATCATTTTCACTTCTCACTCACCCTTGTTAATCGAAAAGTATTTGGCTGAGCTTCTGAGTCTGTAGAGATTGAAATGTCATTGAATTGTAAGACCAAGTCAGTTAAAGCTAATCAAGTGTCCAGTGTTATCAAGATTGAACTTGAATCGTACAGGAATAGTGGAGATGCTACAAGCAATTTAGAAGCAAAAAGTTCATCTAACATCTCTTGCTATGTTGTTATACTTATATATATATATATATATATATAAGTATTGCAACTATCTGAAACATATAGATGCTGCACAAGCACCTTTGTTCTTCCTCGTTCTATTTCCTAATTAAGGAATAGATTTGGATGAAATTAAGCAAGAACCATTAGCAAAGTTTTGGTCATGATTGCTTACCACTAGATTGCATTGCATAATCAGAGTCAAATCACTTACCTGAATACATGAGAATTGCTGAGCCTGCACAAACATGTACTAAATGAGCCTTTTCTTTCTCTTTTGTTCAAAACATTTAATTACACTGTTTAAAATTTCGAAATAAAGAAGAGGCAGGAAAAAGTAGATTTTTTTATAGTTTAAGCATGAGTTGTGGCATTGATTTCCTCAGGTTCTGCTTGGATGATGCTGTCTCGATCTTTTGTGGAGTATTGCCTCTGGGGCTGGGACAACCTCCCAAGGAATGTCCTCATGTACTATGCAAATTTTCTTTCTTCGCCTGAGGGTTATTTCCACACTGTAATCTGCAATGCTGACGAGTTCCGGAACACTACTGTTAACCATGACCTTCATTTCATAGCCTGGGACAACCCTCCTAAGCAACACCCACATTTTCTCACTGTAGATGATTATCAGAGCATGGTTGACAGCAATGTTCCGTTTGCAAGGAAATTTGGCAAGAACGATCCAGTTCTTGACAAGATTGATTCTAGCATTTTGGGGCGCAGTGCCGATGGGTTTGTGCCTGGTGGATGGTTCACTAATGAAGGAAATGCAAGCACAGCTCTCCCGCATATTGACTTAAAGAACACCACTGAGCTTAAGCCTGGCCCTGGTGCTCGAAGGCTCAAGCGTCTGATCAGTAGTCTATTGTTAGCGGATGATTTTCACACGACACACTGCACAAAATGATGCCTCATGCCTGGTCTGTTAAAAATGAAATAATTATGAAGGCATCCTGCTCTTACCTAGTTTACGATGATTCCTCTGTTTAATAATTAGCATAGGATTAGGAATTGTCTCTTTTCTAAAACAAGGAAAAAAAAAAAAAAAAACCACCCATGCTAAAAAGAATTGATTATCATTTAAGTCGTCTCATTCCCATAATGCTTTCTTCCCTAGTCAAATATCTAAACCTTACCTGCTTTCGTCTTCTTAATTTTGTTTTTCAAAATAGAAAAAAAAATAAAATAAAATATATTGAAAAAAGAATGTACAATTTATAGAAGGACTAAATTATAAATAAACTTAGAAATGAACATTAACTAAATAGTTTTTCAAAAAAAAAAAAAGAAGGTAAATTAATTATTTTTGTTAAATTATAGAGTGATTTATAAGTTCCACTAGTAAAGAAAGTTGAATTACACTTGTATAGAAATTCAAAAAAGTATATTATTAAGTGATAAGAAAATGATTCAGTTAGTCTAAAATCTCATATTTGAGTTTTATTACTTTTTTTTTTTTTTTTTTGAAAATATGACATATAATATGCGTTTGATTAACTCTATTCACTGAAATTCACAGAAATACTCTAATATGTAATCTAAATATAGGTATAGTGATGCTTCTTATAAACGTATGAAAGTAAAGACACATTATACACCTATTTTCACACCACAAGAAAAGAAAAGAAAAAAAAAAAAAAAAGGGTCCCCAATGGTACTAGCACCTAAGCTTTGGGGTCGTAGTTATGGTGGATTATGACTTATATGGTTGATGATGCATATCTAGTTGTAGTATCCTATTTTATCCGGCAAGATTTGAGACCATACTTAAGCACATAATGCCCATCTTAGATTTTTTTTTTTAAATTGATTTTTTGGAATAAGCCTCGCTTGGACAATCCTTAACAAGGTCAAGTTCAATTTAATCTTGATCATGTTTAAGCCCACCAGATGACATTCAAATTTACCTAACTCCCTCGGGTTTGTAATCTTTAGGTTATGAGGTTGAGCACAAAACTAAATTTTGCTAAAAGAAAACAAAAAACGAAAGAACCTTATTCAGCTAGCCATAAAACTTCATTTGGTTTCACATTAGGACGAGTTAGTTTACCTTTATATTGTGGCTTAAAAATTTACTGCGTCACCCTGTAAGTAAACTAATTACTTTATATTTATACTAGGTATTGCAATTGCAATTCAATAAGTATTATAATCTTGAAAATAAAGAATATTATTCAGTTTATAACATTATGAACGGTTAATTATATTCACTTATTATGTCATAACAATTTATTTATCATTTGTATAATTTAATTAACTACATTGTAGTTGTGATTAATTAATTTGGATGATTAAATATCATTTTGATTAAATAGAGCTTATTGTCTTTCATAAAATAAAAATTACTATTTATTTCACAACAGAAACATTTTTAAATGACTATGAGTTAGTTATTGAGTATTTGTAATTTTAAATAAAAATTACTAACGTCTAGACTATTCATGTAGTGACACATGTTAAATAAAGAGTAAAAATATGATTTCTCATTTACAATCAGATTTTCAAAATTTTTAGTAATTTAAAATAATTAATTAATATTTATAAAATAATAAAAAAATCAAAAGTCCAAACAATTGATTAGTTGACATTGGTTAGGACATTTGATTTTTTTTATCTTTTTATAAATAATGATTTATTATTTTAACTTACTAAAAATTTAAAAAATCTGATTTTAAATGAGAACTATGTTTTTACCCTTTATTTGGCGTGAGTCACCATATGACTAGTTTGACGTTATTTAACTAACAGAATTTGATCAAGCTAATGAAAAATGTTACGAAAAAATTGATTTATTTCAACATTCAGTAATACAAAGTTCGTCATCTATTATACTTGGATAGAGGAGTTAATAAGAGTATTATTTGGATAGTATAGAAACAGGGCGTGCATCTAACTTGAATTAAAAAGAATTAAAAAGAAGGAGAATGGATAAAGAAGAAATCAAGGCAAAATTGAAAAGAAAGATTAAGAGAAAGGAACGTAATAAAAACAAGAGAAGAAAAGAAATTAAAGAGCAAGGGCAGAATTAAAAACAAGAGAAGAAAAGAATGGTTCAATTATTTTTCGATTGTACTCCTTTTTTGGTTAATATCTAACAATTTTGGAAAAAAAACAAAACTTTAATTTCACTTTTTTGTTATTCAGTTTGGTCCTTTGTTTATTAGGTGGGTTTCTTTTAGTGATTTTACTTCCATTTCTTTTCATTAAACATGGTTTTTTTATAATGTCAATAAAATTGTGTTTTTTTTAGCATGAATAAATGTTTTTAATTTCTCTATTTGCATGCATCGCTATATATGTGATTTATATGTGCCAATTTTGCGTACCTAACTTACCCTTCAGATAATTTATATTTATTTTAAATCTCTTTTCATAATTATGTAAATGTTGAATCCTTATATTAGTTATATATGTGATCTCAAGTGAGAAGTTTATTTGGATTCCATATGAGCACAATAAGTCTTTTATCTTTGGGAATTGATGGTGACCTAATGAGAGTCATTAATTATTCTTGAATTGATTATCAATTAATTTTCATGATAGCTATAGAATCATGTTTATTATTTGCAACTTTTGCACTTAGTATGTCTTGGTTTGTTGTGATGTTTCTGGCATGAAATTTATGCTGCGATATTAAATTGACAATACTTCTAATCTAAGGACCTAAGTACAATTTAATGAGATTTCACAATAAGTTTAATTAATTCAACATGTTAAAAATTACACCTCATTTAGTCAATTTTTTTAATTATTCTATAAGCTTTGCATACCCATTCAACATCTTTTCCGCGTATACTCTTATATAAAAAATAATCGGATCTAATATTAAATTATAAAGACCCGTAATTTTAGGCTATGGTGACAATTTAATGAGCTTCTAGAATAAAATATAATTAACTTAATATGTCAAAAAATTACATCTCAAATAATGTGAAGAATTTTTGTTCAAGATAATTCCAAATTCACATCAACCTAACTTAGCAATATGCTCATAACTAGACTTAGAAAATAATTTGATAAATAAGGATTTAAAAAAATGAATTAAGAATAGAAAAACGTAAGGTAACCTTTTTTTAGAAAATGATATTTTTCAGTATTTTTATTTTCTTTTAAACATAATTAGCTCCTCACTCGTTTATCTAGAAGCAACACAATTTTAGAATTCTTATTCTCCTTAAAGCACTAGATTAATTCATATGTTTTTAACTATTTTTAGTTCGAAAGTCCCATATGTCCGGTAGCAACAATTATTTAGACTTGTTGTCTCCAAGTTTCTAAAATAATCCACAATCCTCATTGATCACGAGGTAATTGCCACCTCCTTATATATTGAGTTTCAAGTATTAAAAAAAGTCTTCCAACTCGTCGAAGGAAAAAATATATTTATATTGGTAACATATACATTGGCATGCCAAGTGAGAATCAATCATGGACTTAATTAGTGACTATATCTATAATACCCTCGACCTAAAACCTAAAGTGGGTTGAGAATATTACTAACAGTGCCTCACATTCGAAATGTAATGAATATAAGACACGAAACCTCATGATCTTTACTATTCTAAAGTAATTAACATTTACGAGTGGAAGTATCTTAGTTTAAAAGTTTAGGTCCATCTTTTTATTCATCACACTCTAATTATAAATTTATTTTCATTAATCTTTCAAAGAATAATTCATTAATAATCTTTATTTAAACTCAACTCATGAAAACATAATTTGAGATCTCCTAATGAATATTTTTAGTGGAATCATACTTGTGTAAAATAGAAAGTAACTTGATCTTGAAAAAACATATTAAGTTGTAAACAACGTTTTTGTAAATATAGTTATGAAAACAATATTTTTGAAAATATACAACACTTTTGAAATATGCATATGAAAATATATTGCATAATAATTATCTTAAAACCACTTAATGTCTACTCATTTTCATTTAATCAAACCCTTTGTATTTTAATCCTTATCTTAAGAAAGACTAAATAATTCACTAAATTTTTTGAATACTAATTTAATTTATAATTTGACCTGACCATTTAATTAACTTATACAAATTAAAACCATTTAATATTTTTAGTCATTTACCATTTGTTAATTTGACTTTTAATTTTTATTTAATTAACTTAACTTAACTCCTTATCTAATTAGCAATTTACTCGTCAAACCAACTAATTAATAAATATCTTGAAATATTTATTTACTCATTCATTCTAGGTCAAAATTAAAAAAGTTATCTAGATCATTTAAAATGAAATGAGTTAAACTCGTACTAATTTTTACTATAAACTTTGACAAGCTCTTGTAGCACCTTTCCTTTCGGCTCATCATCAAACTTTATTTTGAGTCTTTATATGTTCCTAAATACCTACACCAAAAGACAACTTGATGATCTTACGCTCGGTAGGTTTAATCATGTATGTCATGTCATGCAATGCATGATGCATGATACAATGAAATATATTTTCATGACTTTGACTTTAAAATATATTTTTCGTGATCGAGTGCATCCTATCGAATATATTTATAGATATCCGACTATCCATAAAAACTATATCTGTAAAAACTATGAAAAGCACTAGACATGTCCTCTCTAAAGCTCGTGACATTCTTAATTATGAGCCATGATTGAACTTATGATCGTGATGTTCACAAAGAGTTGATCATTCTCTTTGCATGCCATGATTAAGCATGTGACTATGATTGAGACATGCCTAGCCATTTTTTAAAAAAAATCTATGTACTTGATGTGTCTTTGAAAACATGATTAAAACCATTTCATAACGTGAATGCAATCATTAACATGATACATGATCTATGAACTTTAATTAGGCATGTAGGCTAAAATCAACTACCCATGAAACAAATGACATTTATTCATGAAACATTGAATATTGCATACCAAATACTTTCATAAACATTTTTACATGAACAAGCATCAAACCATCAAAATGACCATTAGGCCGAATTTTCCATTCACCATTCCATAACCAATTTCAACATAAAACTAATTAATTATCATGACATTTATTCATAAAGCATTGAACATTGCATACCAAATAATCATGTCACCAATAACTTACGCCATTATCACATAACAAAACAAACACATCAACACTTGCAAAGTGTTCATCTTCACCAAAACTACCAAGAACCAACCAAAAGAAACAAACTTGTCTTAGCCATAATCAAGTATGAAACCAATCAATTTTTATCTAAACCCATCATCATCCAACTTAAATACACTAACATTAACATGATTATCACTAAACGGAAGAAAATCTTACCAATTTACTAACAATTTCAGATTTGACATTTCTTTTCCCAAAATCTAGATTTGATCAACATATATAAACAACCAACACTAGCCAATTAATCATTATATAAACACCAACTTAAATCTTTAATTATTCACAACATGAACACATGCTTCCATAAAACATCCAATATTCACAACATGAACACATGCTTCCATAAATCGCCCAATATTTACAACATAAACACATACTTCCATATTAACTCATTCCTTTAATCTATCTAAATACCATCTTACCACAATTAATTCATTCACAATTAATCCTATGGTTTGGCTAAATTTCACTAACTAAGTAACCAATCTAAATTCATCAAATTAACACATTCAACATATAAACAATCTAATTAAACCAACTTAACCAATTAATCTAACTTCATAAATATAAACAAAGTCATCAATTAAGGTAATCCCTCATTTTCACCAAAATCCTATACTTGGTTGATTATATCTAACCAATCCATCACAATTAACCAAACATAATTTAATCATAAAACACATCAATTCTTACATGAATAGCATAACAATTATCAATCCATTACGAAAATCATGGAATTAGACTAATGCCCTTAATTAAGCACCTTGGCCAAAAAAGACATCAAGAACAACCAATTTGAAATTCATCAATTTAGGTCATTCAAACACATTTAGTCACATTCAATCCAACTTATAAACACTTTATTAATCTAATTACATCAATTAACTTAATTAATCCAATTTTATGGATTATGGTCAAAATTAAAAATAAAGGTATTCTACATCAATTTTCTAATTAAATACCTATAGACAAGCTTAACCCACCTAACGAACATCAAATCAACACCAAATTATGAAATTCATATTTTTTTCCCAAACTAATTAAGTTGGCCGGAACTTTTAATTTCAATTACCAAAACTTAATTCATCAACACAACTTCAATTAAACCAATAAATATGAACAATCAACTATTATAAATATGTTTCCATCAACAATTCTTCAAAATAAATCATTTATACCAAAACCTAATAATTTGAATAATTAACCCATAATTTCAAAAACTTTAAAATATGAACAATCGAGCAACAATTCATCATTTTCTTGTGGCATAGTGAGGACTACATTTACCTCACTTGATATTTGATCAAATTCTTCTTTGGTTGCTTGAAGTTTCCTCCTCCTTCTTCTTCCTCAATGTTTCGGCCAAACCTTGTCTTTGTTCCTCCTTCTTTATTTGATCTCTTCAAGTGTTTCTAAAGTCTGTTTGGGGTGTATCTAAGGTACTTTGGATGGTTTTAGGTGGTAGGTAGACTTAATTTACCTTGAATTTGTCTTGAGCTCAACTTGATCTTCCTTGAGTTTTCAAGTTTCCCATCCCCTTTCTTCTTCCTCTTCTTGTCGATTTATAAAGGAGGATTTTTTTGTAATTTTGTCAAGTGTGGCACACTTGTATTAATCCCTCGATCATTCATTTAATGCCTCTCTCTAGAATTCTCTCCATTTCTCTCTTTTTTTTTCCTCTCCATTTCTCCTTTCTTTGCCTACATACTAGCCCCTATTTCTCTTTATTTTTCTAGCTCAAATCTAGATATAAAAGCCCAATTCCAGCCAAATTAATTGGTCACTCAATTTATTAAAATTTTACATTTTGGTCCCTAAACTTCCTTAACCATTTCAATCGAATCCTTTAATGTTAGACATAATCCTCTATTTTTTTTACAATCGAGCCCTTATTTAGGCTTTTTCCTAATTTATAGTAGTCATTTATATTTTTTAATTATTTTAATTAGGCACCCAAATCTTTTAATTATACCAATTAAACTCCTAAAATCTTATAATTATATCGTTAAATTATTATAACCTTAACAATTAACTTTATAACTTACTAAATCAAGCATTAAATAATTTATTTACCTCTCATAATATTTATGAATGCACTAATTTATTTTCTATGCAAGCATTAAATATCAATTCATTTCTTAAGTAAATATTCATACATTAAATAATAAATTAATTATTTTTACAATATATTTATACTTAAGGAGATTTTTAGATCGAGGATATTTCAATATAAGGGAAGACCTCTCCTCAAAAACAGAGAAGAAAATAACAAGTAAAATATACACTAGAGTAGAAATTCAAGGAGCAATGTTATTAACTCAGCTCGAAAATTGATACGGTCAAACAATAGGGTCACCAAATCACTAGTCTAGCCAATAGATTACTTGTCGAATGATTGGTTAACTTATAGTATAGTATAAATATTTTTTTGCTATCTATGAACCATAAATAAGAAATGGTGAAGTGGTAATTAAATACATAATTTTAAAACTTAAAAGGTTCCAAGTTAAAATTCCATAAATTATATTTTTTCGTTTTTTAATAAAAAAAAAGGTCAATACCCGACCAACTAGTTCAACCGCATGGATTTTACCAAGTTTGACCGAGTCTCTTGCAGATACGATCTTTAGTGTCAATCCAACCGAGTTAGATGACCCTAGTTGAACCAACTTTTCCGATTGAGGTTAATTAACACCGCTAAGGAGTTGACTTGGTGGTTAATAAGGTTTGTTTCTTTCCTTGACTTTTTAGATTAAAATCTTAGAGTCGGCATCCAAACTAATCTATTAAATTCTTCCGAATGTATTAGATCGATATAGAGAATACATTTTTAATATTAAATGAGGAAAGATTTAGTCTCAATTAACATAAAAATTGATTTGAAAATAGCATTATCTTCAAATAAAGGAAATACACTAGATCATTTTGCCATGGGATAGAGGTTTGAATTATTTGAATAAAAATGGTAACGCTCTTGTTAAAAATTTTCATGTACAACATGTAGTAGATTTTTTTAGGTTATACGCATAAAGCATATTTTTGAATCAGTTTGTTGTGTCAATCAAAATTAATTTTTTTTTCTAGAGGATTTTAAGTACACATTTCTATATCCACTTTATTTATTTATAAAAATTTATAATTTTTTTAAATATTGATTTTAAAATTCGAATCCAAGAAATTTAAAAGAGAAACATCCATTTTTAATCACCATGATAAACCCATGAGCTCACAAATTTAGTCGATTGTAACAGTTAAAAAGGCAAAAGAGATGCATGTGTAATTTTTATTTTTTTGTAATATTTAATTAAACAAAACAACAAGGAATAAATTACAATAAATACTCTTTGTTAAAACCCTCTTTCCGCTATTTTTATGTACACGAATAATTCAATTATATTTATGTTAAATTTTCCACTTGATTATATATGGCTTTGGTTTGATTTGATTTGGATGCACTAAATGCTAAAATGGCTATCAATTGATGCCCAATTTGGACAGCGGATAAACACAAGAAAGGAATATATTTTTCAAAGAAAGTATTTCGTTATCAAAATTCCTTTCTTTCGCATCGACCATCATGTGCTTTTGCACGTTTCGTGAGCTTGTAATTTTTTTTTAAATAAATAATAATAAACTGAGCTGTTTGTTTCTTCATATTAAAACCGTTCATGTGTATACATAACATTTACACCATTGCATGTCCCGAACATTAATGCCACCAATATTATTATCGAACCCCCAACCCCTTAATTGTAAACTACAACTGTATTTCTGTGTTAAAAACACTTTAAAACACCCATAAGATGCACCTTAAGTTACTCTAATTTGTTTATCAAATTTTATCTATCCCCCCATGTGAAGAAGACTGAGCTGGACATGAAAAGTTTTTAAGGCGGCTAGCTGATCAATAATTAGGACCCAAAAGGTGCCCTATGGGGGATGCCTTTTCTCCTCCTTGAATTGGAATGTGGTGGAGTTGGCGTGTTTGTATACATGTCTTGTTGCCTTCCTTCACGCAATTCTTCTTCTTCGTTTGATGGCAATCTTCTTGCCATTGCTTCTCTTATTTCCTCTATTTCCTCGTTCTTGGTGCTTAAGTTAAAGTTGGCATCTCCGTTGTTCTTTATTCCTACAAGCTGAATTAAATACCAAGTTAACTTATGGTTAAACCATTATCCAAGCAAGATAAGCAAACTATCGAAAACAAGAAATTCTATTTGGTAAATATATAGGAAAATTTTTCTATATGTCAATTACTCCAATAATATAATCTCCTTTTTTATAGGGTACGAGAACATCTACGCTCTGGTCAGTACTCTACAAATTAAGCTAGCTAGCTAGCTCGGATTACTACCAATAATAATTCAAATTAGCGATCACAATTGCTATCATATCAAGTCTGAAATCTTGGCACAACCACAGTGTCACTAATTGAAAACTAAGATGTAACATTATGTGGTAATAATTTGGTATGCAAAGGGCAGAAATCAAATAAGAGAGGCGACTATATATTTGGCATCAATTGCAATAATTTTACATGACAATGTGGTACAGTTTTGAAGGGAAAGGGTCGGTAGAAATCTTGTAAGAGAAATGAGAAGAAATCAACTGACCTTACATCCCAAAGAACAGAAACGAAAGGGATCCAAAAGACTTCTCCCACAAATTTCACACAAATGAGAGACTCCTTTACTAGTGCTACCCTTAGGTTGTGGTCTCTCGTTAAGGAAAAGAACTCTAGCACTGTTTATAACGTAAGTTTGAACTCCACTAATGTCCAAAACCTTTTGAATCTCAGCAACCCTAACAACATCATGATACGATGATCTTCTGATCTGTTCTTACATAACCACATATGTATATTTCAGATATGTTTTATTCACGAGATAGGAATTGAAACAATAATGACCCACCAAAACATAAAAGATGAATTACTTGAATAACAGGATGGTCTTTGTGTCGAGTTGATCGACAATAGAAGCAAAAGGCATCTGTCTTGCAATCAAGGCAGAACATGTTGCATTCGCTGCGTGGGGCATCTCTATGCCTGGGGCAAATGGTGAAGAATGCAGTCGATAATAACGATTCAAGCCATGGTGGTACCAACATTTCCTGTATTGTTTGGCACCCAATAAATTAAAACCACCAACTGGGTCAACTACTGTTGATATACACACAAAAAAAATAAATCACAATAACTCCACTATTGTTACCATTATCAGGAAGGACCAATGCAGCAATGGAGGTACCAAAAGAAAAAACGTTTATGCCAGGGAGGGAGGGAGGGAGGCTGGTGTGGAGGGTTCAGAGAAAATAAAAGAGATGCTTAAGATATATCGACAAAACAAAGGAAATGACAAGAGGACAAGGTGTGTGTGTGTATATATATATATATAATAAGCTAAGCCAGAGCACTAGGTTAATGTAACCGTTGAGATCTCTTGGGGTAGGTTAAAAGGGTATTCCTGTCGTTGGATTAATGAAAAATAGTAGAAGGAAAGAATATAGGGGAAATTATTAAAAAAAAAACAA
Source organism: Dovyalis caffra (assembly GCA_963924115.1). Lineage (NCBI taxonomy): Eukaryota > Viridiplantae > Streptophyta > Magnoliopsida > Malpighiales > Salicaceae > Dovyalis > Dovyalis caffra. Next base: position 16,758,671 of record CAWUPB010000913.1, on the reverse strand, counting down.
AAAAACAAAAGAAAGAATATATATAGAGGAAAATGCGTGCGTCAGAGAGAGAGAGAGAGGAAACGAGTGTGTTAGTACCTTACGCAAAACTTTGGTTCTTGTTTTGCGTCTATTTGTAAGGTACATAAAGTTCGGCAAAATGTCAGGTATTTAATTATGGGCGGATTAATTATAATTTAATGAATTACAAAAAAATGTGAAAGTAAACCATGAACTGTAAGGTAGTAGTATTTATTATAAAAGAGTTAATGAGATGCGTGATTGTTCAATTATTGTCTTTTTTAAAAAAAAAAAAATCTTATAGCATGCTAAATATTCTAATCTGATCTTTCGATGGTTAATCTGTAATGAATATTCAAAATTCATATGATGTTTTTTTTTTGTCTAATTTCATTAATTTTGGCATTTTTATGTTCCTAGCTACTAAAATTTTATACATGTCCACATGTTTGTAAATTAATAAAAATGTAATCTAAAGAGCTTGTGAAGTTAAGAGTATGATTGTGTTCTCTCCTTGGCTACAAAGATTTAAATCATAATAAAAAATAAAATTCTCTTAAATCTTCTAGTATTAATACTTATAGCTTGCCAGGACACAAAACATTGCTCTAGAATACCACATGGACATAAAGCATTAAAACAAAAAAAGCATATAGTTATGGCAGAAAAAATCAACAAAAATATTTTAAGTGGAAAATTATATTCGATTTAAAAAAAAACAGCAATAAAAGAGATTCAGAGACATTTTTCAAACAAAATGATGATTTAAAAATAAGATTAATATGCTTGTGAGTTGTTTAAATATATAAAACTAAATTAAGTAATTTATATATAAAGTTTGAGCGTGCATTATCCGTCATAAAACTCAAATCTTTTGATTGATGGTAATTCAACCAACATTAGAAAATTTTAAGAAGTTTATAAGATCATGGAAAACTTTAAGATGATGTTAAATATTATCATCATCCCATTTTTCTTTCTGAAAAACAAAAAAAACAAAAAAAAAAAAAATTAGAAAAACAAAAGAGAGAGAGGCGTTAGACAGCCTAGGTGCACGCTAGGTTGCGGCCAGACTTCAGGCCTGACTACCCACTCTCACACACGCTAACACAACTCTTAGCATACACTGACCAAAAAAAAAAGAAAAAGGAGAGACAGAATATTGTAAAGGGATCGATCGCCACTGTTTGCCGTCTAGATCTCTTCCAATGACACTCATCGGACCACCATGATCGTCAGTTCTCAGCAGAGGACGATTGTAGCATGGTAGAACGACCGACTTCTGACAATAAACGGCCACCTACTGCAGTCATCATTTGGCCTTTTTCATTCAATTTGGTCATTGATTTCTTTCCACTTTCGACATTATAGTCCCTATTTTTTCGATTGAGGTATAAGTCCCCCTAAATCCTTTAATCATGGTTCAATTCTGCTGAAATTCAGTGTGATACATGATAATTTGATTTTCTTTGTGACACAAAGCTGTATTTATTTGGTCACCATAGATTTGGATTATTTAAGGAACTTGAATTACATAATTCGAGCTTAATAAAAAACAATTCAATTGAAAGTCCTTTAATGGTGTTTGACATATTAGACAATGAACCTGATTTCTGTGGTTAAGGCATGCATACAAATTTACCCTGGTGGAGATTTGAAATAATTAGGTTTATGGTTTAAATTTCCTTTATCTTCAGAGTATAATTATTATTTTATTTCTTTAGGAATAAAGGGTGATACATACTATGTAGTATGTATTTTTTTACTTAATAAAATCCTCGAGGAATTATTGATTGACGATGAAGTTAGCAATAAACAAGCTTTTTTATTATTTCTTTTTATGGTGAGAAAGTAAAATAACCTAATACAAATTAATAGGCCAAAGATTTTGTGGAGGCTAATTGACTATTTTATTTTTTTGTGGAGTTGTTTTTATGATATGTGATTTTTGTATGCTTAATTTTATTATATTTTGCACTTTTCATGCTTATTTAATGGCATGTCATTACAGTTTAAATGAGATAGGCTTAAGACTCGAAACCAATTTTATTCCGATGACAGACTTATGTTGTTGTTTTTGTTGTTACTACTACTTTTGCTTATTTATTTTATTTTAATCTTCTTTTCAAATTCACTATTTTTGTCTATTTTTGTCTACTTGTAGATCCTTGAGTCTCATTTCACTATTTTTTAAGTGACATATGAGGCTGATATGGACTCGAGACTCATGTCATATTATTTGGATTTGTAATTTTTATTATATGATTTGGTTGGGAAGCTTGAGCCTATGGTTCAAATCTGTTTTGTTTTATTTTTGTTTTTATATAGGGCTTGGGTTTTTTAATTTGCAAATGGGCCTTTGAGCCCTGACTTGCATCTTTTCAAGTGGGCTTTAATAGCCCAATGATAATCTAGGGAAGATAATAATTAAGTCTTTTTTTTTAATTCTCAAATCATCTCATTTCAGACTTACTAGAAAATTCATAAATAATCATACTTATAAATCAAGATAAACAAGTGGACATAAATTGAATTTTGAATAAAGAAATTATCATATGTTAGAATTGAGGGGTAATCTCATTACGAGAATACACTAGGATGATTGTGATCTTTCCTCATTGTACAATCAGCATTCTTACATAGAAATCTTAAAACTAATCTCTTAGGTTTTTCTTAATAGAGAGTTGGGGAAGTTGTCCTCTTTCTACAATATATATCTCCACCCATGAGCATAGGGACATACTTTGTTTTGATTTAAAATTAAGGAAAAATATATTACAAAAGATTAAAATATATTCATAGTTCTAACTTCTAACTAATTATATACAAAAAAATAGTCCATATCTATAATATTATTACTTTTCTTAATAGGTATTTTCTATTTAGTTAAATAGATATTTTTACAAATCCATACTATTATCACATGTAGCGCATGTGTTCATTTTTATAATAATAGTTGAGGAGTGTATTAGAGAATTTGAACAAATTAAATGTTATTATTGATTAATTTTTTTATAGTAAGGGTATGGTTGAAAAAGAGAAATTTTAAAATATTCAATCCATCAAAAGTAATAAAAAATATTTTTCACATAAATTCATTTTTTTAAAATCTCTCCCTCCTATTTCTCTCTCATTTTATGCACATCTATCTTCTATGAAATAAGTATTATTAGTTATTCTTAGAATAAAATAAATTTTCTTGTTGATAAAAGGTGTAATTTATAAAGGTGTGTTGATAGGTTTTTTCTAATCAAAATTAAGTTTATTTACCGCACAACACATCAAGTTAAAACCAAAAACTTAATAACTTTTTTGCAGAACAATATAACATATTAGTTCATTTTTCTTTAATAATGATGTAGCACGATAATTAAAAACACAACCACTACAGCAGAGGCGAAACAAATTTTTTAGAGACTATTGTTACAAAAATATTTGAAATTACAAAGGAAAGGGTATTTGAAATACCAAAACATTTGATATATCAAAAAATTATTGAATTCCTAAAACTCAACACTATCGAGTATAATATTAGACGAGTTAAAATTAGATTTCATCCATAAAACTTAAATCTTAGAGTGAATGGTTCATTCTAACTTTATATATTAAAAATCTTTAAATTAACTCTTTTGAGATTTGTTAAATGACTTGGGTTTCAATATCTTTGCTAAGTCGTTTGATCTTTTTGAGATTCCGATATTATATATATTTTTTTGTTAAATTGTTGTGATTTTTTTTTTTTTTTGAGACTATGATATTATATAAAACTAAATAATTGAAATTGAATTTCATCAATAAAACTTAATTCTTATGGTGAAGATATATTTTCTAACATCGAGTATCTCAATTGAGATAGAAAAGATTGCATTCCATAAATGTTTTTTTTTTTTTTCACATCAGCCGGCTGCACTTACGGTAATGTTGAAATTGTTCTCAAAAGGTTTTTTTCTTTCTTTCTTTCTTTCATAAGTCCTTCTAGATCCCTATTTGGATCTGTAGAAGTTTGGGAGGAGTCCGACAACTCTATGTTCTCTAATCCTTTTCCAGAGGATGAGGACAAATCTGACATTAACTCTAACAACACATTTTCGTCAAAACTCTTTTAATCGTCAAGACCTCAATGTTTTTCAGAAATTGGATGCAGCACTAGAGGATGGAAAGGCACTGAGAATCGATACGAGACATAAATCCAACATGTTTGATTTTTTTAAAAAAAAATCAATCTAATCTTGTCTCGTTCTTCAACGCAGAACTTAAGTAAAATTGGTACATCCTATATAAGGAGGCATTAACGATAGAGAACGAGATAAAAAAATATATTATGAAATTTTATTTGAAATCTATTCTCTTGAACTGTTTAAGAGTCTAAATTGTGTCCTTTACCTACCAATCCTAACTATTGATTTTATAAGAATTATTTGTTACCATTGAATTTGTTATATATATATATATATATATAAGTTAAAATCATAAAATAAAAAGAAGAGAGAATTTCGGTCAAAAGAATTTGGCCTTAGTGCTGGACAATAAAACCATAAAATAAAAGCTCTTAAGTTGTTAAATCCATAAACATCATAATTGAATCATTTTATTTTCAAAATAGGAAGATATAGTCATTTGAATTTTTAGATCTAAAAAGTATAGATTTAATTTTTTTTTCATAGAACAGTTGTTTATAAATGATTTTTGAGTTTAGATTTATGTATAGAAAGTTTAAAAAGTTTTTTAAATGTGTTTTTACCTTTTGCTGAAAAAACAAATGATGATTTTGAAATATTATTGCTGGTGACATGTCGAAATCCGATGTCATTATCCATATTTTGACAAGGAGTACTTAACGGTCGTCTTTTCTTTCTTTTTTTTAATGGTATTTTTCTATCCTTTTCGTTTTAAATTCATCTCTTTCTATCTTAATCTTATTTTTATATTAATTTTTAGACTAAAGTATTAAGAGTATTGCTAAATTCATCAGATATTTTGTTATTCTCATCAAATTTTTTATTATAAATTACCAATACACCACCACACATCAAGTTGGTGGCTAAATAGTGATTAGATATAAGGGTTTGTTAGTAATTTAAAATAAAAAATTGGTGAGAATAACAAAACATATGGTGAATTTAACAATATCCAAGTATTAATTCTTGTTTTAATCTCATTTATCTATTCTGTTTTTCCGTCTTAATCTTTTTTTTACCAAATTTTGAAAATAAAAAATGAAAAACTAGAAAAATGGTAAAATATTTGGTTATTCGCTAAAAAATTAAAAAATGAAGCTAAAAATATTTTTTATTGATTAAATTTGTCTTCATGATGGTAAGTAAATTTTAAGTAAAAAAAATAAAATATTTATAGTATTCTTTTCAAATATGAAGAGAGTTTTAGTTCAATTTTAAACCTTTTGAATGACATTTATAATTTTATAATACCTCAAAAGAGTCTACTATAATTTACTTAATTTAATTTTATAATTTTTTTTAAATGAAGAAATTTAGCTAAAATTCTCTTCATATTTAAAAGACATATATATTTTTTATAAATATTTTATTTTATACTCAAAATTTGTTTATTGTAATAGAGACTCTTATAATTTTATAATTCCTCAAAAGAGTCTACTATAATTTACTTATTCTAATTTTATAAATTTCTTAATTTTAAAAATCTAACTAAAACTCTTTTTTTTTACATTTGAAAAATGATACTATAAATATTTTACTTTATACTCAAATTTTATTTATTATCATAGAGACACATTAAAAAAATAATATATTTTTTATTTTATACTTAAAATTTGCTAACTATCATATAGATAAATTTAAACTCATAAAGAATATTTTAAATAAAAAATTAACTTCATCTTTAAAAAAAAATCAAATTTTAGAGAGAATGGCCAAATAAATCTTTATTTTTTTATTTTTAAAATTTATTTATTTAAATTTGGTTTTTTAAAAAAATCAAGATTAAGAATAAAAAAAAAGAATATAGAGATGAGATTAAGGTAGAAAAAAGTAAAACTATTAGTTCAAAAATTAACAAAAATGCGAGATTAAGACACAAATCAAACATAAAAAATTGAACTTAAGATTAAAAAAAATAGAAAAGCACGATAAAAGAAAAAAAGCAAATAAAACTCTGCAATCATTAAACCTTTTAAGAAGGCATTTGGGAGTTGATACATGGATGATGTATCATTTTTGTAACTTTTTTTTTTTTTTTTTTTTAATCTTAGTTAAACGAGTCTGAACCTAAGCTAAAGTGCACATGACATGGACAAAGCCCATACGCGCCTAGGCTCTTATCCAAGTCCACATGTCTTTTTTGTTTTCCCTTTTTTCCTGTTATTATTTTGACTTAAAAAAAAAAAAGCAAGAAAACATTACAAAAACCTCCTTTGATATCAAAATGCCTTTAATTAATTTTTTAAAAAATATTTAAATTAAAAACTAAAGAGAGAGAGAAGATAAAATAATTAGACATATATGATTATTTTTTAGTGCATGAAGGATATTAATTTGACTATTTAATTTCAGTCAATTTTATTTTGAGTTTCTTTTTTAGTATTCTCTATAATTTTTAGAAAAAATTTAATTCAGTTATTTCTTTCTAAATAGTAATTAAGGATATTTGGGATATGTTTCTATCAGATTTTTAAGCTTTTAATTTTTTTTTATATAATTTCATGATATATCACAGGGATTATTGTTAGCTACCCAATATATAACTGAAAATTTAAATAACTCGATAAGTAATTTAAACGAGCCGAGTTCGAGCCTACAAAGATATAAATGATTCGAGTTTGAGTTTATATTTTAACTTCATCATAAATACGAGTTGAGTTAAAGCCTTAATTTAATATATATATATATATATATATATAAACTTTAAACTAAACTCAATTATGTTTACACATAAAAATTAAAAGAAAATAATATAAATAGTGATATTTTTTATGAAAAAGATTCAATGCTTATAAATATTTTGAGGGAAAGTTTTCTCCAACAAAAAAAAAATTATAATTTTGTATTTTAGGGATAAAAAACACAACATCAATTAACATAAAGATATTGACTAAAAAGTATTTGATTGATAATTTTGAAAAAATTAATATATTCAAACAAAAAAAAATCTATGTATTCAATTGAAGAAAAATTAAAAATGATATACTTATATTGCAATTATCCTCTAAAAATTTATTTATTTATTATTTTTTTGCTAAAGTCTATTGAGATTGAAAATTACACACATGCATTTAGGTAAATTGCTATAAATTGAACAAGGTTCGATCATGACCGTTTATAGATAAAGCATGAAACTAGTATGGTACGGATGCATTGTTGTCATGATATTTGATTTCCAAATGTTCATAATTATATGTCATCCGTTCATATATTTTTTTTAATTATCTCAATAAGACATGTTTTTTCTCATTTTATTTTATCATTTCTATAATAATTAAGGCATTCGTATGCATTAATAAACACTTTAAAATTAATTATATATATTTAATCTAATTTAATATAAAAAGAAGAAGATATGCCTAATAAATTTTTTATGTAAGGTATAATGACAGTATATGTGTATGATTAAAAAAAAAAAAAAGTTAGTCGTATATTTGTAATACAAAATTTTTTCAATAAAACTTCTTCCTTTAAAAAAAAAAAAAAGTACGAGTCTTTTAAATGTAAAGGATTACGATGTATAAGCGGATGGTGCTCTATATTCCCACTCTTTTTATTGATATTCCACTCCAAAAATATTTGGAGTGAAAAAACTAACTGTTTTATATCTTCTACTGCATTGGAGCTTCAAAATAATCTAAACATCATAAATCAAATATAATTTTACAATGAAAAAGCACTTTAATAAAAAAAATAATCAAAGCATCGAATAATACGAATATAATATAAAAATAATATTTTCACGGAACATATCATCAGTAAGAATATAAAAGACAAAACTTTACAACCCGTTTTGGAATTGAAATGATGAATGATATCAAACTTCAAATACGATTTTGAATTAAATTGATTTGCATTGACACGTTGCAGTGGTGACAGAGCTATAAATTTTATGTCGGTGATAAAATGTATGAGACATGGATATTCCAGAGTTATACATATAAGGGACTAATAAGTAACTTTTTAATTTTAGAGTAGTCATTTCGTAATAAAAAGCAAAACTTTGCTATTTGGGAAAAACTTGTTAAATTTTAAGGGACTTTTTAAAACTTTGGACAGAGAGTCGGTAGACTCCACTGGCCCTCTTTGGCTGCGCCTCTACACGGCGCATGCTTCACAGGCATTCATAGCCAATAAAATAAAATAAAATAAAAAAATAAAAACAGGCACCATACTAACTGTTAAAACTCAGATAATGCCCTCAATTTTATGAGATATTTCAGAAAGGTTTTTCAGTTTTAAATAAAAAGTTACATTTTTGTTCTCCAACATCCATTTGTTTTATGCATTACTGGTCGGTTTTCTGCGCTAAATCAAGGATCTAGTAGAACAAAATTATTTTAAATTTTTAAAATTTTTAAATTATAATATGTTTTTTAATTAATTTTTCTAATGTTTTTATAAATTTTATGCTTAAAAAAAATAAATCATCCTTCTTAATGGATTTATTTTAAAATTAAAAATTATAATAATTTTAACTAAAATATTAATCAAGAATTAAAAAAACTTTAAAAATATAATTTTCACAATATTGTATTTCAAAAAAATTATAATTAATTGACAGACTTTTAAAAAATAAAAAATTATTTAATGCTGATGAGAAGTTAATTTTTAAAATTATCCGCACAACGCTATGGGTAAATAGAACAAAATCATTTCAAAAGGTTATAATTTTTTCATTAATTTTTTATTTAATTATTACTATTTTGTTTGCGTTTTTCATGAAATTTATGTTTTAAAAAATATGATTTATTCTTCGTTATTCAAGGATTCTAAACTAAAATATTATAATAATTTAAACCTGAAATATTAATTAAGAATTCAAAAATAAATACTTTAAAATTATATTTTTTTATAAGAATGTATCCAAAAAATAAAGTTACAATTAATGTATAGACTTGCATAAAAATTAACCAATGAAAAAATAAATTTTTATTCTTATTTAATGTTAGTGAGAAGATTATTTTTTTTCAAGTATATGTATTTGATCTATATATATTTATTTGCAAAATAATCAATAAAATTAGCATAAAAACAGTATTTGAATAATCGATTGGTTCCTTTATAAAATTATTTTAATTATTTTATTCCAAATAAATTGGTTCTATAATGTTAAAAAAACATTTGTAGTAAATAATTTGTATTATGTTGGAAGATGTATAGTTAATTTTTAAATAAAATCAACGATTCAATAATTTTTTATATGTATTGACTATATCTAGTGAACTAAACAAATTATTTAAACTACACTTTTAACCTTTCAAAATAACATAACTATATATTTATATATATGCAACTATAATTTAAAATTTATAAGAATTCATGATATATATTATACCAATTTATTCTAAAACATAGAGAAAAATAAATATTATAATATCAGTAAATAAAATTTCATATAAAAAATATTAATTGGATGAGAATTTTCATAAAAAAAAATGATAAATTCAAATAATGAAATTCAAATAATAAGAGTAATATAAGTTGAAGTATATGTTAATTTTAAAATATAAAAAAATATATTATATAATCATTAGTTTGTGTGAAAAAAGTTACGATTGATTTTTTAAAATTTTAACACCCAATTAAAAAAAAGAACATAAATTATGGGAAAAAACCAAAGGAAATTTTGATTTTTTAAAATTTTAACATTCAATTAAATAAAAAAAAAAGAGCATAAATTGATGGGGAAAAAAAGCAAAGGAAAAAAAAGGCATTTGTAGTGCATCGGTTAGGGAATTAAAATTTTTATTTTAAATTTTTAGGGACCAAAATGAAATAATTTAAAAATTACAAAAAAAAAAAAAACTAAGCTACAGCAATGAACAATTATTTTTCACTGTTCATTCGTTGTTTAAAAATCTCAACTATTTTAGTTTTATAGTAAATTTGTACTTCATAAGGATTTTTAATTTTTTTTATTGTAAGAAAATATACTTAACAATACACAATTTAAGGTCTTAGAAAAATGTTTTATAAATTAAAACGAGCATAATTAAGGATTGATCCCTCTAGTTTTATAAATTATAAAAAATATTTTTTTATAAAATATTTATAATATTTTATATAAAAAATTTTTTTAAAAAAAGTTCAAGATTAGGGAGTTAAAAATATTTTTAAAAAAACAATTAATAGCGACGTTCTAAAACAACGTCGTTTTGATATTTCAAATAACAATCAATCCAATTTGTTGGGTTTCCCTTCTAGTTGGAGGATTGCCCAAAGGTTTGCCTACATAAGCTCAATCTTAAAGCCAATATGGAGGAGGAATTTTTAATCACTTGAAGGATAATTTGGGCATTTGTTAATAAACTTTCTCTTCTCTTTAATTCTGAAATCAAATTAGGGAAAAAAGTAGAGAGAAAAAGAAAAGAAAAACAAGTGAGAGCCGTAACTTTAGAGAAAGAGGAAAAAAATTTTAGCATAGATCAGTCATACTAAAATTGAATTTCCGGATTCATTAACCATTGGATCGAGCTCGGATTTGGTGAGCATGTTCGGGAGAGATAAATGCACATTCTGAATTGTTAAGATCTAGTTTTGTGCTATGGAGAGTGAGATATAATGCTCGCAATAGTGATATTTTCTAGTAAAATTTGAACTTTGTTTCTTCTCTTTTTTTTTTTTTTTGGTGTATCATCTATTGATGTGGTTTGCCAAAGGCATGTAACCTTTGATATTTGTGGCTGATGTATTCTCTAGTTTAATCTAGAGATGACTTCTTGTATTACCCATTATTGTTAATAGTGAAAGTTATTGTGAACTCCGATCCCGTGGTTTTTCCCTCCTCAAATTGATAAGGTTTTCCACGTAAAATTTTAACGTTCCTTGTGTGATTGGTATTTTATTTTTTAGATTATTAGTTACTTGTTTTGGCTTGGGTATTTGGTTGTACCTCGTATTTGATTGTTTAAGAAAGGATAAAGAGGTTTCGTTGTGTTATTTATGTATCTTTGCTCAACACAATTGATTGTTACCCATAATAGAGATTATACGATTTGAATAACATTTATTCAATTTTCAATACTTTTGAGTTCAAATTATACAATTTGATACTATGTGTTTGAAATTATCATTATAAGCAATTGTTTTTATGCATTATTTGTATTTCTTAAGGATCTTTTATATAATATTTTCGGCAGTCCAACTCCAAATAAAAAATTCCTAGTTCCGCCATTATAAGCAATTGTATTAAACTTAGTTACGATCTATTTGTATCATGTGTTTTTGCCAATTCATTGAAAAAAAACACTTTTTTTTATTAATTCAATGAATTAAGTATAATTTTTCTAAGTTAAAAAGGGGACTATTCAATAAAGAAGATAGAATGAGTGATGATATTAATAAGTGAAAGAAAAATTGATAATAATAAATCTTGTAGTGAAAAAAAGTATTCAATTGGTTGAGATCATAAATCTTCAATTTTAAGAACTTTTACTCAATTAGTTAAATATTAAAATACATACATTTAATTAATCGAATCAATAACAAAGCGTACTTTTTTGATAAATTGGAAAAAACAAACTGTGAAAACGTTAGATTTTAGCTATGTTGTATCGAATGATATATACAATTGCATTACTGTAGATTTTTCGTGCAAAAACCTAGTTTTCTTTTTCCTCGTTATCTTAAACTTTAGGCATGAAAAAGCAAGCAACTTAACTAGTAAATCAAAAATTCAAAATATCCCCCGATTTAGTCCATATGTTTGTGTCAATTTAGTAAATGAGCTTTTACCTAATCATATTTACTCCTATATTTGTCACATTTCATCAATTCTATCCTATTAAACGGAATTATAAATAATATATTTTCTCCCTAGTCCCTACAGGGCATATTTTTCACAGATATTTGTTTACAATTTTGTTCAGCTAAGTTGGATTTGTGAAACGTGATGAATACAAGGTAAATTTCACGAATCTGTTTTACAAGGGCTGAGGTATCAAATTGATGCAAACACAAGGACTGAATTGGGTTGTTATTCCTAAAACTTTCTGAGACGTGTATGAACTAGGAAAAGAAAAGAAAAGAAAAGAAAAGAAATAAAGGAAGCCCTTTTATTTTTCTCTTATTTAATTTAAGCAGGAAGGGCGATGCTCGTGTGCTAAATGATGAAAAGACAGCAAATTCTGGATAGAGATGCTTCTATTCGTTCACATGTTGTCAGGACAAATAGCAAACCATATATCTGTCCACAGCTCAGTTACAACCATTTATGTACTAGAGGATGCGTGAATGTTAGGTATTACTGTGTTTTTAAAGAATATCTGTTTTTAATTTAAAATAAATGTTTTGCTTTCAAAACAAAACAATAAAATTATTTACTTTTTTCAAAAAGCAAAACAACTTACTGTAGGATTAAATATTTTCGTAAATAAAAATATAATTTATTTAAATGATAACATGTCCGTTACCAAAATTGCTTTTAATTTCTTTTTTTTTTCAGAGCCAATGGATCAGTTAACTCTACTAATTAAAACATCCTAAATGCACTTAAACTCCAATTGATAAATGTAGTTCCCATCAGCTGGTTTAACCACTCCTCGGAATAAACAATTGACTTAGTATCACGTTAATGTATGACTCGTATCCAAAGAGATTTACAAAAGAAAAAAAATGCTTAGAAATTATATTCAATTCTTTTTTTTTCTTTTATACTTCAAAGTATTGAATAAAATATGAGATTATTTGGTTTTTAAAAAAATTTATGTTATTTTTTTTTTGTTTTTTGCATAAGATTATTTTATTATTATTTACTTTAATGGGGATTATTGAATGTTTATTAGAGGTTTTATATTCTTTGTTGTTTTAAAATCTATTATTTTTTTAATGAATTTTAAGTAAAATAAATAAATTTCATTTTCTAAGTGAGTTTTTGCATTTCACAAATTGAAGATTGAGAAAATTTTGGTCATTATAGACAATTTTCACACACCCAGCATGATAGCAAATCAGTAGGAATACCGTCATGAATGGAGGATATTGATTGTAAGCAAAATAGTACAATTACAATTGTTTTTTGTAAAGTTTGTAAAAGAATGTGATGCCTTAGAAAACACTAGTTAGATGCCCGCACTATACTGTGGTTAAATAACTATTACATGCATAGCATTACCGATTCGTATGATAGAATACGAATAGAAGTTTTATTTCGATGAATAATGTAAATCGAATCTATATATTGAGCGAAATCGTTATCATTTGATATATATATATATATATATATATATATATATATATATATATATATATATATATATATATATATATATATATATATGCATAAAAAATTATATTTGAATAATTGGATAGTTCTTTTAAAACATTATCTAACTTATTTTATTTTAAAAAAATTAGAATATAAAAAAATAAAAAATAAAAAATTGATATTATGTGTGTAGGTATATGGTCAATTTCTAATAAAACTAATATATGTATATACACACACAACAAAATCCACATAAATTGTATGAAATACATTTAAGTCAATAGATAAAAATAAAAATCACAACAAAATTGGTTCTAATAAATTTTGAATAAATATATATAAAAAAGCAAATAAAACTTATGAATTTTTTTAAAACAAATTGAGTCAAACTATCTAAAACATACTTCTCTCTCTCTCTCTCTCTCTCTCTCTCTCTATATATATATATATATATATATAATCAGAATTTATAAATTATAATAATATATTTTAAAAATAAAGCACCGAAATTCTAAAATTGCATTCCAAAATTCATATATTAAAAAATCAAATTTATTAACAAATAAAATTATATCAAAAAATTAATTTGATGAGAAATTTAATAAGAAACAAATAATTGAAGAAATAAATTTTAAACAATAAGAGTAATATAATCGGATATATATGTTCAAACTAAAATCTTAAAATATATCATATATATTTTATTATCTTCAAACTGTATAGAACTAAAAAAATAAATTATTTTCTATATTTTTCACACGTAATTTCATGATAATATATATACGAAGAAAATAACAAAAAAAGAAAATAAAAAAGGCTAAGCTCGCTAAATTATATGAAATTCATTGAAGTCAATAGATTAAAATATAAACTACAATAAAATTAATTCGATAAATTTCGTATATATATATATATATATATATATATATATATGAAATTTTTTAACCGATTATTAATGTTTCTTAAAAAAAAATTAAGTCAAATTATCTAAAACATACTCTTAGCTCCCTCTCTCTCTCTCTCTACACACACACACACACACACACACACACACACACACACACACAATCAGAAATTATAAATTATTATAATAATATATTTTAAAAAATAAAATGCTCATTTGAAGAGCATAAAAATAATTTATTGTATAAATTACAATAATAAATTTTAAAAAATAAAACTCTCATTTAAAAAGCATAAAATAATTTATTGTATAAATTATAATAACATATTTTTAAAAAATAAAACATCGACGTTCTAAAATTTTTATTCTAAAATTCATATATTAAAAAATCAAATTTATTAACAAAAAAAATTATATCAAAAAATTAATTCAATGAGAATTTTAATGAGAAACAAATAATTGAAAAAATAAATTTTAAACAATAAGAGTAGTATAATCAAATATATATGTTGAAACTAAAATCTTAATAAACATCATATGTATTCTATCATCTTCAAACTGTATGTAAAATTAAAAAAAAATTACGATTTATTTTCTATATTTTTCACATCTAATTTCATGATAATATATATATATATATATATATATATATATATATATATATATAATGAAGAAAATAAAGAAAAAGAAAAAAAGTGTATAAAATATTTTGAAGTCAATAGATTAAAATAAAAACTATAATAAAATTGATTCTGATAAATTCTAAATAAATATATATAAAAAAAAATAAAACTTATGAATTTTTTAATTGATTATTAATGTTTTTTTTTAATTAACTCAAATAATCTAAAATACGCTTTTAGCTCTCTCTCTCTCCCTCTCTACGTACACACACACACACACACACACATATAGATAATCAAAATTTATAAATTATGATAATATATTTAAAAAAATATCGATATTCTAAAATTTTATTTCAAAATTAATATATTAAAAAATAAAATTATAAATAAAAAATTAATATGATGAGAATTTTAATAAGAAACAAATAATTGAGGAAATAAATTTTAAACAATAAGAGTAATATAATCAAATTTATATGTTTAAATTAAAATCTTAAAAAACATAATATATATTCTATCATTTTCAAATTGTACATAAAACTAAAAAAAAATAATGATTTATTTTTTATATTTTTTACATTTAATTTTTATGATATATATATATATATATATATATAGCAACCATGCGTGAGCGGTGAGCCTGAGCCTAGCCTCTTTTTTATTTTATTTTCTTCCTCTCTCTCTCTCTCTCTCTCTCTATATATATATACTCACTCTATATATATATATATATATATATAAATCTCAGGTTCCCGCCTGATAAGAAAAAGCCAAACGAGCAGGCCTTGACTGCCCTTCAAAAAAGAAAAAGAAAAAAGCCAAGCGAGCAGTTCTTTACTGCCTTTCAAAAAAAAAAAAAAAAATAATAATAATAATAAATGCTACAGTAAATAAATAATAACGATACAGATCTTTTAGTTTTTTTTTAGTAATTTTTGTAAAGTTTATTAAAGAATGTGATGCCTTAGGAAACCTTGTACCTATATAACTTTAAATTTAATTAGAAATTAATTGGTTACAGATTATAAACTGTTTACTGTCACATCCTACTAGGTGGAGAGCAGTTCAAAATTTAGAAGATTTGTTTTTATTTGGACAAACATTAAATATACCATGAAACTATAAGGGTATCATCAATTTTAGATCTAAATTATTATTTTTTTTTATCAATTTATCACTAAACTATTTTGATTTCTCACTTAAAGACTTTTATTAGAATTATTTAAAAATACATTTAAGTTTTTTTTTACAAAATGACGTCATTTTTATAAAGGAAAAGAACAGTACAATTTAGATGAAAATATATACGGAAAGTCTTAAAAATGGATTAAAAATTTCTGAAATTTAATGATAAAATTGATACAAAAAATTGTTTGATGGTAACATTGAAATTTTCTATTTACTAAGGTGGTGTTTTTGCGTTTAACCATTCCAAGATGCTGTTGGCGTGATCATTGAGATGGAAGTCTAGCAGGGACCACTGCAAGAAATTTTATCATCTTTTGGTAGTTGAGATTCAAAATCTAAGGTTTAATTACTTCCTTTTAAGAACTATGTCTTGACATCATTTAAGAATGCTTCTAAGTAATCAATGGCCGCGCCCTCAATGATGAGATTCCAAGTTCCAGTTCATACTTATCGATTGAGTAATGCTTTCTAATTCTTTTTTTTTTTAATCGCGAATTGCTAAAAAAGAAAGACATAAAATAAATGATAAAAAAAAATTGAATAAAATTACCGGTCCTTCCATTATGCCTATTCGTTAAAAAAAAATACATATAGTTATTTATAGCATTCCACTTATCAATTCATGACAATCTTCAAAAAACAAAAGAATGCTTCAATGTTCCAAGTGATCACTTACAAGAGCTAACAATGTTAATTGCTGTTAATTTCAAGCTCAAATGATCGATATAGATCCTAGCCATTATGTATTAGAAGCTCAAGTTGAAAACTCTTTTAAATAAATACCTTTTAAGATAGGTAATTAGGATTCTCTTAAAAAGAAAGATAGGTTATCATTTTGAAGTTTGATGTATTTTCGTTTATCGATGTTTTTATCGATTAATGATTCAATTTGTCTTTATATAATAAAATAATTCTTTAATATATTCTTACATTAATTTTATCATTCAATATAAATCAATTTTCTAATCTATTTTTATGACAAGATTTTATGTTAAATTATCTAAATTAATAGTTTGGTTTTCATATAATTTTTTTTATTTGTCTGGTTTGCAAATGTATTATGAGAATGAAAAACAATTATGTACTAATTATGTGATTAATTTCTGTTATTTATTCTAAAAAGCTTATTAAATTGATATATTAATTTGAAACTTAAAGATAAAAGTAATTTTTATTAAAAAACATATTATTATATAAAAACAGATTTATCATTTACCCTTTGTTTTTGACAATAGCTTCCAAACTCATATTTGATAATTCCATCAACAATTTTTATTTTTTTAATGAAAGAACTCATTAGTGAAAAGCAATCCAAATGAATACCACATGGAATACGATATAGACTGACTACCTAAAAGCAATCCAAAAGGTAATAATAGCATGTTTCCAATTGTCGTTTTCTTTAGGGATTTTCAGTGGATAACTCAAAAGAGGGAAGCTTTTCTGGTCCTCAAACTATCCTTTTAGCCCTACAAACTCAGAGAATATTGAACAAAAATAGATAGTAAATAAATAAGGGAATGCATTACAAAGAGAGCCTCACACACACACACACACACACACATTAAATTATAAATTAGTTCTTCTAGTTTTTCAAAAAAAAATTAAATAATTTCTCTAAGTTTCAATAACTAATTAATGAGTCCCTATCATTTTAATTTATTTATAACTTAATCCTTTCATTTTTTAATTTATTTTTTATTTTAATGAATAGAAAAATAAAAAAATAATTAAAAATATGAAAATATATTTTTTAAAACAAAAATAATACTAAATTAACCAAATAAATTATTTTTAAAACAAAAGATACTATATAATTCTTTTTGCAAAACTGTAAAGACTAATTTATAACTCCATCTATATTCCTATAGATAGGCCATATCAAAGACTTTTTGCAGTGTAAAAAATCCCATACTTTATTCTAAAAGTCCCTTTCCGCGCTGCAAAACAACAAGAAGTAACTTCCCCTATGCAATCTCTCTCATTTAACGCCCATCCATTCGCCTAGAATATGATTTTTGGTATTATCACCATTCTTATTATATTCCACGTTAAAATTTCTATTTTTTTGGTCCAAATTCTACTAAAAATTTCCAGCACCACACACTCTCTATCACTCCCCATGTAAATTATTATTACTCCAAGACGTTCTACTGAAAAAAAAGTCAAATCTTAAATATTTTCATTTCTTATCTTAAATTTCTCAAGTAATGATAATTTTAGGAATATTCTATCCGAAACAATTTTGGAAAAATCTCATATGTTAAATCTCATGAGTCAAATACTTGGCTGATTCATATCCAAGCAAATTAAGAAAAATAACTTTTATTATATGATATACATGGATTAACATATAATATTAAATATTTTGATTGTTTACCATAGAATCATATTTATCATTCACATCTTTTACATTTAGCATGTCTTGGCTTATCATAATTCTTTTTGAATAACATTTATGTTAGGACTTTGATTGGATTTGATATTAAATTAGTTAAACTTTTAATTTTAAAATCCGATAACAATTTAATGAAATTTTATAATAAAATTTAGCCAATTAACTGTCGGCACATCTTCATTAAAATAAAAAGTTTTAGCAAGAAAAATGGACAGTGATTAAGTTATACTCTTGCAAGGAAAATTTGATTATATTAGTAAGAAGCGTGTTTTGAAAGAATTAGATTCTTTTGACCCTCAGAAAACGGGGCTAGAAGATTGTATTTTACTTCTATGAACATTGAATAGCATGCAAATCACTTTGGTTACTCCTTAAAAAAATAAAAAATAAAAAAATAAAAGAAAGAAACATTATAGAATAATTTTTTTGCATCTATCATTGATATCTAAATTGATTTTTGATTGCAAAAAAAAGAAATGGTTTTTGAGGAGGCAGGATAGAGGTTTTAGCTGGTTTTTCGGTTATCAATGAAAACCCGGTCCGTCAGGTTAATTTCCGGTTTGACCGGTGGTTTTGGTTTGACAGCTATGTTTTGGCCACCGTAGTGCATACTCCTTAAACAACTTGCCTTTAAAGAAGAAAAACTATTTTCTTCATTCCTAATTCTTGAACGCTATTTTTGTTATGTCCTTAGAAGTTTCCACTTTTTTGTTATTTCTGTTACAGGAAACAAAAAAAGACATCTTAATTTGAATCATCCTCTGCTTATCTTTATTTATACATTCATTCTCTTTTACTACATGATTCTGTTCAGTCTGTGAAGTGGGCATCTGCTGGTCTTTTTGGTTTCTGGAAATGGGAAAATTATGTTTTTTTGCTCTGTCTGTTGTGTTCTTGGTTTCTTTGCTTAATGGAGAAACAGTGACTGCTTCAAGAAAAAAGTAGCCACTGGTGCAAGAACCCATGATGGATCAGAAGAATGGGGATATGTAGAAGTGAGACCAAGTAAGCAAAACTGTTTCAGAATTGCACAGTTTTCATTCTGTTTATATATATATATTGTTAGTAATTGAGAAAATGTGTCCATCTTGGTTTGCTTTAAACAGAAGCACACATGTTTTGGTGGCTTTATAGAAGTTCTTACAGAGTTGAAGATTCCTCTAAACCATGGCCAATCATTCTTTGGTTGCAGGGTGGACCTGTGAGTACTAAATAACTAATGTTTGGTATCAAAATTCTCTACTGATTAATCTGAAAAACCAATATGTATAGATATCTGTTTTCTTTGACAAAACAGGGAGGATCAGGTGTTGGGATAGGGAATTTTGAAGAAATTGGGCCACTGGATGCCTATCTGAAGCCGCGAAATTCTACATGGTTACAAGTGGCTGATCTTCTGTTTGTGGTAATTCTCAGCCATTTTCTTTAGAATTTGATTTTACAAGTTTGCAGGTTTTTATTTTCCTTCCTAATTTGACCTATTCTTTGCCGGGGATTGTGCAGGATAATCCAGTTGGCACAGGATACAGTTTTGTGGAAGACAAGAATGCAAACTTGTTTGTAAAAACTGATGATGAGGCAGCAGCTGACTTGACTAATTTGTTGGAGGAAATATTTAATAGAAATGAGAGTCTGCAAAAGAGTCCTTTGTATATTGTAGCAGAATCTTATGGAGGCAAATTTGCTGTCACTCTTGGATTATCAGCTCTAAAAGCAATTGAAGCAGGAAATTTGAAACTTAAACTTGGAGGTAATCGTTGATTTCTTATCAAACAATCTTCTATTAAAGAAACATGATCAAACAAATTTACATGCTATTTCTATACATATATATGCAGGAGTAGCACTGGGTGACACTTGGATCTCCCCAGAAGATTTTGTGGTAAGTTAATTAGTCTTATCTTCACAGTTCAATAGTGTCAGCGTGCGAAAACTGGTCCGACGACACTTTCCAACTCCAGTACTTCATTTTTGGATTCTGATATTACAATTTGAAGTTTCCAGCTTTCATGGGGTCCTCTTCTAAAAGATTTATCAAGGCTTGACAATAATGGACTTAAGAAGGCAAACAGGTCCAAACTTTTGCTCTGTTATTAATGAAATGAAAACAAAATAGCTATGATTTAATTTAAGTAATTTTTTAATCTCATTTTTCAGCCATTAACATCTTTATTTTACAATGCTGCAGCCTAGCAGAGAAGATTAGGCAGCAAATCCGCGAAAATCAGTATGCTGCTGCAACAGATTCTTGGGCTGACCTCGAGGGAGTGATTAGTGATTATAGCAACTCTGTGGTATTTTTTTTTTTTTTTAATGTCTTTTATAAGAAGTTCAATAAACAATTGATCTTTATTTTGAAAGATTTTCCTTTTTCGTGGCAATATTTTCAGGATTTCTATAATTTTTTATTGGATTCGGGGGTGGACCCTGTATCTCTAACAGCTGAATTATCAAAAAATATTGCAAGGAAGAGCTACTCAGGTTATCTTAGCTCCTTGAGGTCACTTCCAGCTGGTGGTGTCGGTGATCTTGAAAGCATAATGAATGGGGTCATTAAAAGAAAGCTTAAGATTATCCCTGCTAATTTCTCGTATGCTTCCTTCACGCTCAAGTAATTAATTATCAGCTAAAAACTAATTAGCCCATCATTGAATCATTATTTTGGTGTTTACAGATGGGGAGAGCAGTCTGATAACGTTTTCAGCCATATGGAAGGCGATTTTATGAGACCAAGAATCAATGAGGTATTATAGTGATTTTTTATTTAATTACTAGCTCAGGGTGGATAGATCCATTTTTTTCATCCTTGTATTTGGTTTCTAAGATTGAAAAAAAATAAATAAATAATACAAACTACATTAAGGAATATTTGGTTTATAATATTTTGTTTTATTTCTATTTAGAGAAAAAATTAATTCCTGTTTTGTTATTTTTTTACACCTAATGGAATTTATTAGGATGTTATTTTTATTTATTCATTTTCTAATCTTTTTGGTAGGTTGACGAACTCTTAGCCAAAGGAGTCAATTTGACTATATACAGTGGGCAAGTATGATTTCTCTCCATGTCCTTTTCTATTGGCTCTATGCTACCATAGTCTGCATAGACCCTAAGTGATGGGTTGGGTCCACCCATGTGCAATGTCTATCATTTTGCAACGTGAATATTCGCGGTTCTGAAGAAGAGATTATTATTATTTTTTTTATCTATATATGTTTTAAAAAATATCTTAGTATTTTTTTAATACTTCTAATTAAAATTTATTTTGTAATATATATTAGAAAAAAATGTTAATATGACATAATAATTGACAATTTTTTAATGTATAGGAAAAGACAAAAAAATTATTTATTTAAGACAGGAAAAATAATTAAATATACACAAACATATTTTGGTATAGTATTCTCGCATCTGTAAATTTCTTATCTGATAAATTTTTTTGGTAAATTAAGTTCGAGTTGTAATTATTTTAATTTATTTGACTGTT
Organism: Dovyalis caffra; assembly: GCA_963924115.1. NCBI lineage: Eukaryota > Viridiplantae > Streptophyta > Magnoliopsida > Malpighiales > Salicaceae > Dovyalis > Dovyalis caffra. Next base: position 16,736,682 of record CAWUPB010000913.1, on the reverse strand, counting down.
ACATAAATCTTTATAAAATAGACATAACTGACTTTGAATTTCAGAATATTTATTTATTTTTATAGACAATTGCACCGTTTCTCCTCATAGGTATTACCAAATATTCCTCATTGTCATCTTTAAAATAACAAATTTGTTTCCTTTTTATTGTTTATTGTAGCTTGATCTCATTTGTTCAACCAAGGGAACCGAAGCATGGGTTGAAAAACTGAAGTAAGAGTTTTACCTTTTTCTTTTTTTTTTTTAACTAATTAGTATCGTTATTATTGACTTTTCTTCTATGTATAAAGGTATGGTATCATCAAACTTTAAGAATTCTGCATGATATGTGAATTAAACTGACACATTTTTCAGGTGGGAAGGGCTCCATGATTTTTTGAGCTTGGACAGAACTCCTCTTTTTTGCAGTGGAGATAAACTCACAAGAGGATTTACCAAGTCGTACAAAAACCTGCACTTCTACTGGATTCTCGGAGCAGGACACTATGTAAGTCCAAAACTACCTTCTGAATAATTAATGTATAATTTTCAATTTCAGCATCATAAATATGAGTTGTCACAAGCTAGTACTAATTCCACAAACACCATCATTATTCCTGTCATGATTTTAGCGTCATGACAGACAATAATGTTGCAATCGTGTCCAAGTTTTGTCCAAAACTTTAGACAAAACAGGAAGTCCAAAACCTAATTGATAATGATTGATTATAAATGCCAGACCACACGTATTTACATGACAAGTTAATTGTTTTGTTGCGTCGGTTGTTGTCTGTGTTTGCTACTTAATTTAGTTAATAATTAAATCACTGATATTATTCTAAAATAAACCGGATTATATTCTAAATCCTACTTAGATCCATTATAATTAGGTCACTGAGTAAACAAATACTGTGTTACTTTAAACTATTCTGATACTTTTATTACACAGATTCATCACTTTATTTGCTCTGGCAATGAAAAATGTTGAGAGATAATTAATTGTCAGCAAAGTACCTAACCTGAAAAATGATAATAGGCACCTCATAAATAAAGACATCAGGCATAGGAAAACCCTTCGTGATTTGTTTCGTACGGATATTGAAGAAAACCAAAATACTATCAGAATCTTCAACTACTGCAGTCTAAATTTCCATTCATTGAATACTATTCTAAAAAATTGATAAATCAAAATTCGAAATCATTAGCTTTGTTTTATAAGTTTGGTTGGAGTTGTGAGTTCAAATGTTTTTTAATAAAAGAGTTGAAAAAAACAAGTTGAAAAATCAAATATTACGGGAAAAGTGTTTTAATATTTGGCAGTAGAATTAATGAACTTAAATAAATTTCAAAATTATTATCTCTTAGGGTGTTTTTATAAATTCTAGAGTTTTGGTTTTTGTGAGTTTAATTATTATTTTTTTTTTAATAAAAGAGTTGAGAAAAAAATCACGTTGAAGAATCAAATCAGCGAATAATTAGAAAAATATGTTTTAAGAGTTGGTTGTTTATCATAAGAACTAGAGTAATATTTAAAAATCGATTTAGCAATAGAAATATTAACGATAAATGTTTAATTATTTAAGTTTTAATTTTTTTTTTAGTTAAATCCATAATAAAATACGAAAAACTATTTGATTATAAATAAGGAATAATAATAATATTTGCGTCTTACCTATTTTCTTCAAAAAAAAAATAATAATAAGGGATTACAAGAACATTTATTTTCAAGATGATAAAAATTACAAGAGATACTGTAGAAAATAACAAATTTTCATTACTTCTATTTTCTTATTTTAGCAAAGAACACCTAACTAACTAGTCACTTCAAACATACAAGTTAATTTAATATAATCAAGAAAAAGGAAAAAAAAATCCCTAAAATTAGGCGCAGATACAAAAGAGAACAGACTCAAAAGTCAGTTTCCAGAAAGAGAGACTATTCACTGATGAATTATTCCTTCTAGATGGAGGAGGAGCAAAGGTTAATAATGATGTCTATTAGCACCACATCGGACGCACTCATAAAAAGGAATCACGCTTAAATGCCTAGAAATTTAGGTCCTCCACCTGCTGAAAAGAGATTCCATATAACTATTAGGTATGAAAATTTAAGTCGAATATAGATATATATGTAAAATATTTAATAATTTATATATACATAAAATATAAAAATTCAAAATCTTAATTATAAATATCCATTTTCATTAGCAACAATTATGTAACAAATTTATTGCACTTAATTGAAAAGATTTGAATTAAATAATAATAAATTAAATTTAAGAAAATTGAACTTGAGTGAAAAAAATTCTAATCGTTTAAATAAATTATTTTGAGTTTAAATCTTTATGAATGTAAAAAATATTTTGAGTAGCAATCTTCGATTTATGCATTCAATAAAATAATAAAAAATTAGTTTAAATTATTAAACGTGAGATAAATTAGAGGATAAAAAAATATAGCAGACCAAGGTTGAAGCTCCTCCCTCCTTCGCTCTCCCCACGGCTCATCAGTCGGGTTTACAGATACTGTTTTAACCAGTAATCGTACCAAATTGGTTTTGCAGATTTATCCGATATATTGCAGTATATTAGATAGATTGAGTGTAACCACTTGTGTTCGGAAAAAAGTTAAAAAAGAAAAAAACAGTACACTGACAGACCCTGAGAGGGAGAGGACAGACATAGATAATCTACTTTATCTGAAAGAAGTGATTCATGTTTCTAATTCAAACTTCAAAGTGTAGGCATATATTTATTTATCTATCTTTTTTTTTTGTTCATAATGGTGGGGGTACAGGTACCAGTAGACCAACCCTGCATTGCATTAAACATGGTGGGGGAAATCACAGAGTCACCAGCGGCAGGAGCAGCTTCTGCAAAGAAAGACCAGAAGAGCAAACATGAAATGAGAAAAGTATGGTGAGAGATAGTACATGCCACACAGGCTGAAGCTGTTGCAAACGCTAGCACAAACGGAGAGATTAAAAAAAGAAACCAAATATACATCGTGATTGCTTCTTTCACAGGAAATAATTTAATTTTCTAATTTTTCAATTATTTTTCCAGTGTTATTTTTTTTTCATTTAATTTGATTGTCCGTTAAGGGTATTAAAATAAGTAAAAACTATTGCTAAAAAAAAAAAAATGCAAAAGGAGGATTCAGAGGCAAACCTTTCACATGTTTATATTCAAGGGACACCAGCATAAGTTGTTCTTAAGTACAAAAATATTACACATAGTTCCCATTGACTAATTGATTTAAAATTAAAATGCCAGAAATCCTTAAGAAAAATTAAAAGAAACAGACCTAATTCTCTTTTTCTATGTTTTTGGCATTATATTTTGATTGAAAAGTTTTCACATTTCAATAGATTTTTTTATTATTATAAAATTGGACTCCCATGTATGCGACATTTTTTTTTTTTTTCTGAAATATAAATAAGTCTACTTTTGACAAGAAAAAAGATCAATGAGTTTTAATTTATACTTTGGATGGATACATTTAACATTTAAAGTTTAATTCTTAATGAGAATATGATAACATCTCTCTGTCTTTCGAGCATGTCTCTTCCAATTATTCCTATGATCCTTTCTCGTCCCTTTTTATTCGTGTTTACGCTCCCCATTCAAACAAACATGATCGACAGGAGAATTAGGCTATATTTTTCAAATATATCTGTATTATTCACCATTTCGATTGACATTTTATATATATATATATATATATATATATATATATATATAATTTTAATACACGAATTGTGAAGTGTTTAGATTAGGATATCTTCTGTCATTTATTCGCTATAGAAACTTCATTGTTTTGGCCACCAAAATGATCTTTTAAACATGGCAACATATCAAAAACTGTTTTTAAATTCAAATCAAAACCAAAAGTTTTAGTTTATGTTTTTCCCACGAAATTTTCTATATTCAGAACACTAAAAAATTCAGTAGTAGTTGGATTTAAAATCGAATAAACCTGCTTCTACCAAACATTTCATTTATCGGTGATCTTCTGGTGAATAATGATTGGAATATAAAATTAATTTTTTTAAAAAAATTGTATATAAAGAGGGTGTCAATTTGACCGAAGTCGTTACCTTTTAGGCTGGAAATTGGGAACAGTGATAACGAGGCTTCATAATCAGTACCACAACGTGAGGATACTGAAGGAAGAAGTGAAAGGACAGGAGGGCAGCATTTCAGTTTCCTGCGTATGCTTGTTTTCTTACGTGAGAAATCGTGATAAAATACAAGGAAGGTAATAGTGACAACACTGATCAATGTGTCAGGGAATCAGTCGAAATCGTTCGCTTACCAATCTACTGTGGTGGAAATCTAATTGATGGACCGAACCCGAGACACTGAAAACTGACATGGAAAATCAAATTGCAGCCCAGGAGATCACTATTATTATTATTTTTTTTTTACGTGCTTGCCCTCATTTGCATGTGGATCCCATTGATTACGAAAGGGCAAAAAGCAGCCCCCAGAGTCTGACCTGGTCACTGACCCGGTCAAAATGGGCCGGACCGAAAAGAATAATAATAATAATAATAATAATTACGTTCTGAGTTTTTACTCGAAAATTTTAAAAAACAAGATTTAAAAGTCAATCCAGCGACGCACGGATTGATCCAATGACCAGATCGTGTCTTGCGGAAAGGTTCAACAACCGTCACAGATGCACAAATGAAATGAAAAAAAAAAAAAAACTCTCACTAGATTCGGTTATCCAGTTTTGATTTTAATAGAAAAAACAAAATTCAGTTTCAGTTTCGATAAGAAGAAAATTTCGGTTTTTTGATGAAAAGCCGAAATATTTTTTTTAATATAAAAAATGATATTATGATTCTTGGTTTCTTAAACACTATTTTTATCATGAATTAAATTTCTATATATTCACAATTTTATTTTGATAAAAAATAAAAAAATACCATTTCAAAATTCCAATTAATTTCAAAATAGCAAGCATCCAAGTCAAATTATATAACCCAAAAATCATTAATAGAATTTATTTAGCATGAAAAACAAAAAATGAAAAAATAAATAAAAGGCTGAACTGATAAGATAGTTTTATGATTTTTTAAAGTTAGATTATCTAGAGATATCTAGAGACTATATATATATATATATATTCGGTTTTCAATAGAAACTCAATAAAAAAATTTAAAAACCTAACCATAACCAAAAAACCAAACAAAATTCTGTTAGCTTTAAAAATAGCGATTTTTTTTTTTTTTTTTTGAAAAAAAGACGACGTCAACTCAATTCGGTTTGGTTTCTCAATTTAAACCCGATATTGCTAACAATGTTCCATACAGTGAAGACCGTATAGGCAGATCTAAAAGAGAAATGATGATGTAATCAAACATGGTGGCTGCAAAGTTCACAAACTATCCCCGGTGAGTTCTTTCTTCATTTACTTGTTATGTGATACAGTAATCTGGAGCCATCAACTTGCACAGTATAAACATACAACAGTTCCGATGGCAAAGAAAGGGAAGAAGAGACAACTATCGTCTTGATCTCCAGACACAACGGCAATAACAAACGCATAAAATAATTAATCATGGATATACCTTGCATGACAAAGGAAGCCCTTTCCCGTCCAAGATAATGCTATGAAAATATCATAAAATAGAATCAGCAAAATGCAAACAAGAACGAACTCCATAAAGGACCAAATTGTTATGCGAATCTGTAATTCTCACGCTTTTTTTTCTTTTTTTTTTTACTTTGATCGGTTACAAAAGCACAACTCGATCATATAATTTTTGCAGCCAACGTACTTGGAATCAAATCTTACCTACAAAATCATTATTTAATGTATAATGTGATCCAGAATTACATCTGATATTCCCACATAGGGAAAACCATATATTACACGATATACAACCTAACATAATCAAGAAACACGAGAATACTATGCAATATACATTATTCATGTTACAAAAAAAAAAAAAAAATAGTGGAGGGCAAGATTTTATTTACCCAAAACCTAACATGACCGTCTGAAGTCACTCAGCTCGCTCGATTTTCTCTATTACTTCCAGCCTGGTTTTTCTCTTCCAACCTTTCATTGTAGCAACGAGGTTGACCAACCCAACAATTTGATTTTTACTGTATTCCTGAAAGGAAAAATGTATTTACATTATTAATAGGCAGATTGAAACAGTCAAAAGTACATTGAAAATATAAAACACTTCCTCAATGCCAGTGCATAATTATTCTTACCGGGTGAGCACGAGCCCAGTGTACATACTCCGTTTCTGGAAGATAGTAAGCCTGTATGAGTTGAGAGAATGAAAATTCCAATTAATAATCCAAGAACCAAGGCAAATGGGTAGAATAGCAAGCCTCCAACATCACTACCAAAACATTTCTCCTTCAATCTTTACATGTTTGCAAGAATATGTCTCATTGAATGTGCAATTCTTACCTTTATGAAAGTTTCAACCATTTGTAATTTTGGCTTAACATTTACGGGGACAAAATGTTGTAGGCCATTGATCAAAACCTGAAAGGAATTTAGATAGCACTTAAATTTATCATTTCTTGAGAGGTGCAAAAGGTAGAGGCATAATGGAAAAATACAAATTTTTGGAACAGTGATGGAACCTGAAGATCTAATGACATAAGAGCTCGTCCTTCATCACTACATCTCTTCACCCGTGATAGGCCTTCAATGAGGGTCTCAGAGACGATTTCAAGACCATATTCTGAAAGGCGGTCTTGAACCTAGGAAGATAGAATATAGTTTAAATTAGCTAGTTATTCACATTTTGGGACAGGAGAAAGAAATGTTTATATTAGTACAAAATTAGAGCAAAATCATAGCCAAGCAAGTAGAAGCTATTAGCAAAAATACTTCAATTCTAGATAAATGAAGATATTATTAGATCATGAGAAGAAAATAATACAAAAGCAAAGATAGTGAATCCTCATGAAAAGATGCAGAAGAGCAGACAGCCAGAAAGCAAAACCATAAAAAAAGGGTACTGTAGTCCCACAAAATAATTGCTCAAGACACCCCCTAACAGCTCCTACAGTTGGAAGAGGACAAGAAATCCAAGTAGATTATTCTTCCCACCACAACCGCTTTGGAACGAGAGTAATTACTCCATCCAAACATTTCAACTAGCAGCTAAAATAGCACATCCACAAAAGATTAAGGACCCTCCTCCTCCCAAAACCGGCAAAAAAATTTGCAAAAAATCCTCCACCTGCCCACTGCTCACTGCAGTAGGCAAAGAGTCCATTCCACATATCCCAAGCCACCGAGTGTTACATAAAAAGTTGACATCGCGTCTCACCACTGTTAAGAAACACATTACTTAACTATTGTATGTGAAGTGCACATTAACATCCATGATTTGCGTGTACTTCATCATGTTAGTTATTTAGATTTTTTTTCCCTCCTGCTCAGTATCATCACATGTTTAGAGAACAAGGACACAAGAAAATTATGCCAATTATGATCAGGAAAGGCCAATGATTGGGAGAACTGTTAAATGAGCAGTCACTAGCAGTAAATTAGCCAGCCCAAGAGACCCATTTATTTTTCAGCATATGTGCACATACACAGGTATTCAAAGCGTACGTGTATCCAGAATGTAAAATATCATGATACTTTGGGATGTTATTCTACCAAATATTGAGAAAACAAATGATGAAAGTTGTAAAATCTGTATTCAAAATTTTACAGGATGCTGCGACTCATGAGATGCAGACCAGCCATTACCTCTTTGTGAACTCCACCATGTGCAAGCCTTGTTTTATAGTGCTTAAATTCTCCCAACAGTAAATCAACATACCTGTCAATACATGAGGGGGAGCTTAAAAAATGGAAGCAGTATATTCTGTTGGATACATGAAAAAAAACTCCAAAGTAAAGGGTTATCATCAAATAGAAATTCGACCCTAAGTCAACCAGAGTTGGTGAACAGAAGTGCATCAAAAACTTCGATTGATGACACAGGTTGCAGTACAAATATTGGACGAAACAAAAGAAAAATGGTATGAAGTAGATATTTGAACATCACTGGATAATGCTACAGGCAAACTTATCTTTGATATATGAAATCACCTCACTCAACATGCAGTTTAAATGGAAAAAATAAGAAAGAGATTAATAATATCAAGGTCATTATTAGCCTGGAAGTTACGAAATCATAAACTTGAACAATATACATGAAATGATTATTAGAATAAAAAGAAGAGAATGAAACAAACCCATTATGCTCTAGCCCAAGCTCTTTTACTTCCCATTTAGCGTTAGCAATCCGATCAACATACCTGTAAAAAGTGCTTAGCATCAAAGATGGTATTAACAACCCAGACAAAAATTATGACTAAAGAAATATTATATTCTTCAGAGAATTTTTTGGCTAATAGGTAACCAAGACTCTTGTGGAATCTAAAGTTTTGATTGTATTTTGCATGTGAAACTGATCATCTGATGTATAAGCAGGCATTGAAAAGCAGCCAGTTGAAGGCTTCTTAAGCATGCAGTGAACAATTAAGATTAATTGTTTAACTAGGTACACTTATTAGTATGTCTTTCAACTGGACAAATATCCAATATATTTTGTAACAATCCTATCACATAGATAAAATGATTAGTATCTCCATTTGCTTCCCGTGCTTCCTGTTTCTACAGCTCACCCATTTGATGCTGCAATTCCTCCTTTAGCTGAGGCAATTATATTAAGATTTCATTGTCTCAAATTATGTGTTTTTCTCATTAATTCAATTTTGAAGTATTCCTTTCGAGTTTCAAGACTGCTGCTTCTATTGTTGACAACAAACTGTTTTATCTAATCACCAAATATATTGAATATGATACTTATCCCAATCCACCACCTTGCTGAAACTTTCATGCCCTGTAAATAGGTTTTGCAGATGATCCTGCATCATATATCCCTTGGCTCCCAACTTTGACTCATCCATTCACAAGCTGCAATTTTTATTTAATTGGCAGCAGGTTGGTTCCATTTTAGGCCATAAGCTGATTTCTTCTCATATCACAGCTTCAAGGGCTTTTGAGTGCTACTATGGTAGCTAATATTATTGTTATTCGGCTTTGTTTCATTGAGGAATTGACTTGCCATTCAAAAGGCTGCTTTGAGGAACCTCTAAACAGTTTAAAATGCACCACAGATTAGAATTTTCATCAAATATATCTTAAAATATGGATAGGAAGTCATAAGTTATCATCTGGAGTGAGAAATGCCATTGGAGATGGGCACGGGCATCCAATAGAGCTTCATTAAAATTATCCAGTTCATTAATGCAGAACAATATTTGATGGTTAAATAAATCTAATGGGATTTGATCAACATTATTCAATTCTGGACTTACCCATTCATATGAAGAAGTAATCTTGCAGTTGTCCTGTGTATGTGCTCTGTAAGATCTGGTACAGAATCCACCTGATAAAAGATAACTTATCAACAAAAAAAGAACGAAAACATTTGTATGTAAACTAAGACCATAAGGAGCACATATTTCAGGTACAAAACGAAAAACAACCTAACAAGGAAAGATAATCTCTGAAGGTTAGCTGAGAGGATATATGATTATGTCCAAACTTTGTTGTTGGACAACTCTACTCGTTTGGGTTGAATAGAAGAAAAGAGAATAAAAACAGCATGCCTCTTCAAGTAATGGGCAAGTTGTAAAATAGATGGCATAGGTATTGTAAGAAATGTAGGTTATTTGGAGGCTGATCAAGTCCTCCCTCTCTCTTAACCAACGACAATCTCAAAACTTAGATGTTTCCACTCCACCATTGCTCATTTCCTTTCTGTTGACCTAAGCTTATACTAGAAATGGAGCAATCAGAACATGTTGTGCACACATGGGTAGATAAGCAAACTCCCAAGATCTGGTATACAATTGGAAAACTAATTTACTTTATGAGATGTCCGATGGCTTTCTTGCAAAATTAGTACATGGAATAACAGGACAATCATATTTCATTGCATCCTTTTCTCCTATAGCATTTTATAATGTCAACATATGTGATACCAAATATCCAATTTAACAACTGCTCATCAATAGTGTCAAATTAATTTTCATGATTCCGAAACCATTATAGTTGACAAGATGCTCCAGAAAAAACAGTAACAAGGAAATATACCAGGAGGACAAAGAAATCTTCCACTATAGCTGGATTATTTTGAAGAAGAATGGACTGAAGATGGGTTTTAGATCTGCGTAATATTTGAGCAACAAGAGATATCGCATCAGCAGCAGCACATCTTTCCTGCAATACAATGGTCATATTATTGTCGGCAGTTCTTTTGTAAATCCAAAAAGCCAAATTTAGCTGATAGCGATTGATAGTTCATAGTAATCAAGAAGCCACCACACATTCATTATACTGGAACAAACAAATAAAGTGAGAAGAAAAAATATATTTGGGTAGCTATATATGTATTCATGCACCACATTCATCACACCATTTCATCTCAGCACCCCACCCCCCCAAGCATATATTAGAAACCTAGTTTCCAATTCTGGTTAAAGGAGCAAACTGACAAAATCTTTAACCAACCCAATGTAATGCAAAATCTGCTTTTGCTATGTTTCATAATACAAGACTGAATCATAACGTGAATGATGATAATGGCCATTCAGGAGAGTCAAATCAAAACTCCACTAAACTTGCCAAACCTTTTACAACACTAATTTCCTGATACATACATGTTTGTGTGTGTGTGTGTGTGTGTGTGCCAGGAAAAAAAGGATCAGTTTTCTTTGAGAAAAAATAAGGATCCAATGTAAAAGAGGCAGATGATTCTCCCTAAGCAGAGGCAGGAAAAAAAATTGTGCCAATCTGCTACCCACCATCAATGGCATAGCATGAAAACCAAACAAATTAACATCGTCTATTGCATAACCCTACTTCTCTGGCTATCATGACCAGTAATGTCTTTATGCCTGGCTCTGCGCATTTCAAAGTCAAAACAGTTGCACTGGGCAGGGCAGACTCTCAGTGTCTACTTTGATGCAGGTTGAGATTGAAGAATTTGGAAGAGAGGAGAAGAACAAGGAGAGCACAATCAAATAACAAGCATTGGGTAACACAGTGACCTATGGGTGCTGTGGTTCAGAAAGATGTCCATATCAATATCACAGACCTTGTTGCTGTTAATCTTGATTTATTTTATCCATTTATTTATTATTATTATTTATTTTATTTTATTTATTTTTTTGCAAAGTGTTTTGAGAACCTCTTAGTTTTCAAGTGTACTAAGCTAAATTGTTAGAATATTGTCATATAAATAAGGCAAGCATGAAAGTATTTTTTTCATGAGATTAAGATATAAACATTTAAATTTTGAAGTATCAGTATTTATCATTTCTGGTTAAATTACAATACTACTACCAGTATGAATGCCAATATGACCCATGGTACCACAGTCGCAAACACAACCATTAAAAAAACTGCAACTGTTATTCTAAACCTAGGTAAGGAGACCCAAAGAACAGGATAAGAAAAGGGGAAACCAGCTAGAGAAGTGGAACAGGGAAAGAAAATAATCTCTCTATCTATTTCTATTGTCAATTCCCAATCATCATAAAAAAGCTCTGGTGAAACATAAAACATGGATGCTCTTATATAACACCAGCAACCAAGATAGAACCCTAGAACAAGTTGCAATAACAATTCTTAAATAGAATACCAAAACCCATAAATAAGAAACAGAATATACTCCTAATAAAAACTCCTCGCCAGAAAATAAACCAAAAGGGCCCAAAAAGATTAAAAATTGTAACAAGTGTTAAAGAGGCTTGAATAATAAATTAAAAGATCAATTATGAATCCTAGAAGTCTTTCTTGGTTCTCCACTGCTTAGAGAAACAAAAATTTCAATAATTCAAATACACTTGTGCAGGTGGAATGCAATGGATTAGAAATTATCTCTCCATCCAGAAAAAACTTTATTTTTCCAATTTATTCTTGCATAAATACCTTGAGACCGAAGGATGTGGCTAGTGAATGATTTGGAGGACTAGCAGGCGTTACATCTCCAATCATATATGTACTCAAAGATGTCGGTGAGGAGGACGAAACAGGGTTCAGCTGGGGTTTTATCCATTGGTCACAATCTTGTGTTATTCTGGATATGGCAGTCTTCAGCCGATCTGCATAACATAGACATGAATTATGAGTACACATTAGCTCAAAATAGTAGCAGCTATATTGATTTGGGGTGAATGAACAAATCAGAATAGATCAGCATGGTACAGGATGGAAGATTAAAGGAAAAAAGGAACCCTTACAATTGAGAGAGTCAGATTTTCCACTTGAATTATAGGTCTGCTGACCAAATGTTTCAAACACAGAATAGAAGAAAATCTCAAACAACTGGCATATACCCTGCAAAAATATACTGAATCAGGAAAAATAATTTAGAGAGAGAAAAAAAAAGGCACCATTAATTTTTTGAAGTTGAAACAAATAGAAGACAAGGAAACAAGAAATGTAGACGATATAACATACCTTAAAAAACTCGACATTTATTATTTCTAGTTTCTGCATGAGCCTTGCATATTTGTCCATTGACCTAACATCCACAAATAAACACAACTCAATAAAGCACAATTAGGTATAGTTGCAGGTTATGATATCTATGTACAAATAGCTTTCAGTTAACAGTCAAATGGCATTCCACCTTAGAAGACAAAGAGATGATCCTGTCTGTGCAGATACTTCGTCATTTTTACATTGTGAAGGGTTACTTTTAGGAACTTTTGGTTTTGAAACTCGACTTGGGAGTTGACTGTCCTCATCAATGAAGTCTGCAAGTAGATCTTCATTTTCATCTTCTGAAACAGGTATTCCATTTTTATGGCTTGCACCACCACTAATGGGAGACACATTATCACCATGATAATTATCATTAGCATGTCCATCGTATTCACCAGCAGTTGCCCCATTAAGCAGGGAAGAACTGTGACCTTCTATTGAAGTGGGGATTAATTTTGGCAAAAATGGATTTCCATTTTTAATCCAAGAGGTAAATCCACTATTCTTGCTGGTGCCATCAACAGAGTTCACTGATTTGTTAGAATGATGCAATTTTGCATTAGAAGAGTTACCATGAGATGGAACTATCAGGGCTGCCCCATCCCCAACAAGCCCAGCAAAACTAATTACTTGCACTGTCTCTGGTGGCAGTTTCAGCCAACTTTCCTTTTCCAAAACCATTTTGAGTGCCTGAAAACGTTTCAAGAATATGAAAACTCTCATCGTGTTTCAACAAGTGGGTATTCAAAATTTTGATAAGAAAAATTTATTAGAATCACATAAAAGCAAGTCATGTTATTGTGCCAGACAATAGACAAGAAGAAGTGAATTTATTGACTAAGCAAACTTCATCTTAAGGGAGGAGGAGGAGGGGGGCATTAAAGCTGCGAAAGGTAAATGTAACAGAGCATACAAGAAAAAAAACTAAAATTGGAAAACAAACTAAACCTGGCAAACAACTTACATGAATATTTTGGCGATGAAATGCCAGAAAATAATTCTCGCACACAGCCTTCAACTTCTGTCTGAACTCAATTGCTTCAACTCCACAGAAGGCTTCCCCAGCCAAGATGAATACACTCAAATCTTCATAATTTTTCAAGAATTGGTGCATGCTCATAGAGCTAATAATTGCAGAAGAAAGCAATACTGATACTCGGCTTGTCATAAGCTGCCAAAGATTCTTTCGTCCTCTCTGAAGAGTCTGTGAAACAAATGCTGTCGCCTCTTTTCGCAGCTGATACCAAGGGGATCCGCTGCTTGATGCTTCACCGCCATTACTTCTAGTTTCATCTACATCAAAATTGGAATCTAAATACATAGAAGTAGTTGTAGATTCCTCAGTAGAAGATGAACCAAGCCTTCTATCTACAGACTGAGGGGGATATTCATTGCTTCCTAAGGAATCATGCTTCATATCAGATGTTTGGAATACCAAATCCTGAAAGCCATTGGACAATTTTTTAGTATAAAAATTGAGAAACAAACACATGAAAAAGAAGAAATAGCCAACATTACAGAACCAATTTAGTTTCACCAACTACATAAGAGATAGAAAAGATATCTTCTAACTAGAACAGAAGAAACAAAATTTCCTGGTTTAAGAGGCTATAAGTTGGTATAAAAGATCTACACATTAAGATCTTTCAGCTTCATTTCATGTAAGAAATCCAGGTTGTCCAAAATGAATGTTCCTCATTTACGATTGGTAACAATGTAGCCATAAAATGTGTAGTCAAAAAGAGAGAACAAAAACAAATTATTAAAAATAACTGAAAAACAAGACGCTAGATGCAGAGCAAATCACAAAGCATTAACAATCCAAGATGATCCATTAGATTAAAAGACACCCACCAACTGTTCCACTGTCAATTAAGAAACATATTTAAGCAGTCATACAAAGTTTACAAACCAAAAATGGCTAAAGCATAAATAGGAAAAGAGAATTTAAAGGCACTCCATTTAACCATCAAAGTTTGCAATTGCTGACCTTATTGTCGAGAAAAACTAAAAACATCCCAGAAATAGTAGGGAAAAGAAAAACAAAAACAGAGGAAAGAAAGAACTTAAGTCTTACCTTATTCTCCAGCTGAAAGCTCATTATTTCATGATAGGAACACATCAACCTGAATAAGACAGCTAATGTTCTCAACAAACACTGCCTGAACTTAGATTCAGGTATCTGAAGGCATAGATCACTGTAGGTAAGTCTGGAATGGAATGAAAAAAAATGTTATGTAACATATAAAAATAATTGAGAGTTACTATGAATTCTATACAGGCACAGTTAAAGTGAAAAGAAAGTACCTATTGTTCTGCATCTGTATCTCCAGATCCTGCATATGTTAATGAGTCATCTGAGTAAAGATGTCCTTAGGAAGACAGAAGACATTAATTTCCATGGAGTGCTAAAAAGGAAAGAAAATTTTAAGGGGAAAAACCACGTGAACAAGCTGAAACTTTAAACAACCTCAACTCAAGCATTATCAAACATGCACGAGAGAGAGAGAGAGAGAGAGAGAGATTTTGGACTTGAAAATCGTAACTGAGCTATTTATAACTTGTCCACTACTGATTCTCAGAAGCTAATTGCAATTATAAAATCTTAATTATTTGAGTTTACCTCTTGGACAATATTCTTCAACACAGAGTGGGATTCCGATAAAATTTCCTGCATGAAGAAGCTCTGCAACTTTTCAGCAAGACCAGAGATATCTCCAATTAAAGCATATGCATCAACTACCTGTACAAAATGCAACAATCTATCATTTGAATGTACAAAATTTTCACACAAAACTCCAAGCAGTTCTATTGATTCTTTGATTGCAATTTATCAAGATAACATACTGTGAGTCTCTGACTACTCATGTAGATAAAAATAATGAGGATAGTGGGGAATGTAGAACAACCCGAACTAATATGAGGGTGGGGGAGAGAACAGAAGTTTTTTTGTAATACTAACAATCCACAATTTTGTTGCAAAATAGTTTCTTGTTTAGGTGCACATGAGGTGGTTCAAAACTCAAATACCTAATGTTTGGTAGCAATAGAATCAAACCAAAAAAAATTGTTTTAGGGATGGGGAGGGGGGAATGGTTAGATAAGATCTAGAGTAAGCTATCATTTTTCCTTTCTCAGTGGTCTAATGATTATGCAACAGATAGAGTTAACCCCCTTCCAGAAACCCCCAGCTGGGCAGGAGTCAAATCCATTCCTCAGTCTTTAATACAATGCCCAAGAAACTTTAACAGTTAAACTATCAGTTTCCAGTTGATAGAGGAAATGATGTCCCAAATTCAGAATGATAATTACATTAATCATACACATGATATTCTATAAAAATCATCTTGTGAAAAAAATAAGCTACAATGAAAAAAGATAAAAACAACATAAAGCAACGAATAAAACAAACCAATTTATATGAATCTAATTACACAAAACAATACATAAAAATACCAATTTTGACAATTATATGCATTTGATGTGGAAATCTGAATAAGATAAATATCCACTTCACAAAAAAGGATCAATATACTGACTGTAATATAACTCTCCTCCTTGAACTCCTGGCACACTCCCAGCAAAAGTGCATCCAGCTTTTGAAGGGTTCTCCCCAACCAAACCTGTATGAAAATCAAACAATTCCAAGAATAGAGCAAAATTACTTGAGTATAGCTGTCTGTCACCAATGTGAGCTTCTACTCACAATAAAAGAGCACGACATACAATCAAATGGAGAAATAATGAAGCATGAGAATGAAAATTAGGGAAACATCAACAGTGAACTTGGATTTCTTGACATATGCATTATTTAAGACAAAAAAAAGGACTAATTTGGTTAGGATAATGCATGTATATTTTTTCTCAGACAAAGGAAAATTGTATTAACATAAAAAATTATTACAAAAGCTTGATAGAAATAATAGATGTATTTTGTGTTCTTATTTATATTCACCTCAACCCCATGACTCATCTCCTGTATTGCTGAAAGCTCTGAGAAACTATCTAATAGCTGCAAATACTCAGATAGGACTTGGAATGCCTGCGAGAAAAACAGAATTTAGGGGGGTTCTCTTAGACACAATAAACAAGAAAATTGACCAAATTTTGTTAGAAGTTGGAGAACTAAAGACCATGATACCATAAGACATCACTAGCCAGAGATACATTGACCAACCTTGCAGTAATTTCCTTCTTCAACCAGGGATTCAAGTGCCACTTGCATTTCCAATGCACGACAAAGCTCGGTTAATACTGGAAGCATGTCCTGAAATTGGAAAAGATGAATTATATCTGGCAAATGGAGCTCAAAGCATCACCATCTTCTGATTGAAAAAATAAAATACGAAGAATGAAATGTCAGATGTTATTCCTATGATCTCTAGGAAGATGAACATACCAGGAGAGCTTGTTTCTTTTTGGAATTAGAATTCACTACAAGATCCCTTGAAACCTCATTCATTGATGAAGTCAGGTGCCTTCTACCATTCTGCAAAACAAAATAATGGAAATCCAGATCCAGAAAGAGAAGCAGAGCAGACAGTGATGAGACGTCAATGATAATAGCATCCCCAAACATAAAACACACACACACATCATGAATTTTTTTTTTTTTTTAAAGGATGCATTTCTTAGGAGTATCCATCTTGACTAAGGGTCTTTAACCATTTAAGGAAAACACTGCAGGAATACTTACCATGCAGATGACATTCGCAACCTTTAAATCTTTCTCTACTTCCCTCACCAAATTCATCCCCTTCACTGGCCAAAAGCAAGTTTAAACATCTCATTCAAAAGTAGGACTACATGGACTTTTTTCTATAATTATAATTTGATAATTTCACTCCAAGCTTTCTCTACTTGGTCAATATAAATGCATGGACAAGGAAAATTACTATAACAACAAACCTAACTATAAGAAATAAGTTAATGTCAGGGTACATGTGCAACAGCATCATATCAACTCATATAAACGCCAAAAGTGTTTAATGCACAAATGGGAAAGGAGGTTAACAAAGATGAAGAATGCAAACCTTCTCAAGATAACTTTGAATTAGATATGTGACAATTAATAAATGCACAAGTTACCTGATCAAGAGAAAAAATCAGCAAAATGTTCATGTTTAAATGAATCCTAAAAAGACCTTACCCATTACTTCATGATGCTCCATAACATGACAGGATAAATGTTCTGCTACTCTATCTAGTTGCAATAATCTAAGAGTGGCCTACAAAAAGAAGAATCCATATCAAATTGCAGTCAATTAATCGAGAAAAACATTTGAGAAGACAATGCTGTGTAAAGATGAAGTGCAACAACAGATTATATACAGTAGTTTAGAATGATAATGAGCTTTAAACATGAACAACAACTATGAAGTGTACAAGTGTGCCGAATTCTGTGAACTTGAAAGGGACATGTACTGACAGTAAAAGAAAAGAATCAAAGCCACAATAGTGACAAATAAAAGCACAAACTCCATCACCAAACACCCAACAATATTATACTTGTCCTTGAGTTGTATAAATTTTATGTACTTTGCACGAACACAAAGGACGAATGGTCATGGTAACTTCCTATCAGGAGAACTACTTCATTCAATGGAATCCGACTAATGTCGTGCTTGGGCAGGCTGAACACTCCTTAAATGCACATAAGTTCAATAACATTCTTTCAGGTAAATATCTAATAGTCCAAAATCAAATAGTTTTTTGCCACTGCCCTAAAGATTTGAATGAGTGTTCTATAAGTTTAGAGTAGCAGTAGTTTAATTGAACTGAAATGAAATATCTAATAGCACAAACTCCATCACTTAACTCTTTTTTTGTATTTTTCATGCATGCACCCGCGCGCGCACACACATATATTTCAATTTTTTAGCAGGGATTCATTTTTTTCTTTTCTTTTGCTTAAGGATTTTGAATTCCATGAGAAGTGAAAGACAACAATATTTTGATAAGTTGATGAATTCCCAGAAATTCCAAATTTGTAAACTCAACCAATGCATTTGACAAGGGATTGGTAATCATGCAAGGCACATGAAGCATCCAAAAAGCATAAATAACAGGCAAGTCATGCCTATGGTCTCATCCATTAAATGAAACAGTCCACTTTAGGTGCATGAATACCAGAAATAAACCTCATAGAAACCCAGGCAATGTATTAGACATTATCGTTCACTATGAAGTCATCATCATATTATTGATGAGTTCACAATAAAGCAACAAGCATAGGGAAACTAGCTGAAGATCAGCAAAGAACAATTATAATTTTAGGTTTGTTTATAAAGTAGGTTGCTTATAATGTATGCGAGTTAGAAGAACAATAAACATAATGAACATAGGAAAATCCAACCACTATTCACCAATCAGGTATCAAGGCATATTATCTGCCGAAGGATTATTGACTAATCATCAAAATTCAGGTACAAAAAATATATAAATTTTGGGCCAAATAGAACACCAAAGTTAACACCATATTTACACATACAGTCAAATATTTACTCTTTTAGACAAAGAAAAGTAGATAACTATTATGAAAGAATGTGGGAGCTCAGAGAATATAAAATCCTCCAAACTAGCAAAAAGATCAAGAAACAATACTAAAAATGTAGAGTCCTTATAATTTCAGAGTGCCCAAATCCTTTGAGAATATCATCAGTGAAAATTACAAAAGACAGTTTTTCTCTCGCTATGTGTGTGTACTTCAACAGTATAAGCCCTCCCTTTTGCATATATATGGGTCCATGGATAGTTATCATAAGTGAACCCCACATGTAGGGACATACTCTAAGAGTACTGGATATTCCTCTTCCAATTATGTGGCATTAATGAATACAACGCAACAGACACACAATTGCATGGTATAATTTGCATGCAACTTTAGACCACTTTATTTTTGTGACTATTCATGATTTCATGATATGTTAAATCCATCATTTCTCCTTACGTATAACATACAATAATGGCATTATAATCATAAATACCATGAGATAAAACAAAAGACCATCTGATTACCGTGCAATATTCAGCCCACATCATGTCAATAAATGCAGAGGGAGTAAAATATCGATGCTATTTTGCTAGAAGGAAGTACCTGTTCCTCAAAATACGTTAGCTCATTTTCTTCAGATGGAAGATGCTCTAGAATATGCCTAATTGGATCAAAATCCTGCACATGATGATGCCCAGCAGCCTTTTAGTAAATCAGCTCAAAACTTTAGCTGAATGCATAAGCAAAAACTCATATTCTAAGAAGCAGAAATAAAATCAGAAAGTTTCACAAGAGTGTAAAGGATACATATGTTTGTCACACAACTCACAGCATAAGATATTATATATAAACGAAGATTATATTGACTGAGTGAAAAGAACTACAAAATTATGTTGGATGGAGACTCATCCTCCAGATCATGAAGGCAAAAAAAAAGAAAATAATAAAAGAGTAGCCCGATCCCGCTGAATATCATTATGACCTAAGGAAATTCCCCCAAAAGTACCAAAGCATGAACCCAAAGAGTAGAGAGAAAAGCTACCCAACCCACAACAATTCTCTCCATGTGAACGGATTCTTAAAAGTTCTAGCATTTCTCTCCAACCACATATGCCATAAGACTGCACAAATGGCACATTCCCACAAAGTCTTACCATCTTTCCTTCCCACAAAACCCACAAAAGTGATAAACATAAACTCTTTATGTCATAAGAATCTCAGAGTTTTGAGACAAATGGCAGTGGCGGTGTCGTCCTTAAAAATTCCATGCTTAGAGTTACATGTAATCCCTCCTTAAGTTGCAGTAACTACAAAGCAACTTGCCAAGAAAATTATGGAAACATCTTTTGCTCACTATGTCAGCATGTGCAACTTGGTCGTAATGTGGGATCACATGAAAGGATATAGCATTGCATCGTCAAATGGTTGCCAGTCAAATAAGGAGCTATCGTATTGGCCATGCTATTCTCAACACGAGCATTCATTAACAAAGTAATTTTATGGTAAAACAAGTTTGGATAAATACTCCCCCTTTTGGCACCTTATTTAATATGGTCTTTCTTCCTTGCTAACAGAAAAGAGTATTTGATGGAACTGATCTATAAAGAGCATCACTTCTAGCTGTTAAAAGTACCCTTATGGCATCTGAACCATTGCACTGGCAAAACCTGAGTAGCACATCTCTTCTGTGGCCAGACATTGAGCGATTCATAGAGAACCCACTATATTTACACATACAACACTACCTTCCAGGAGATTTCTCTGAGGCCAAAAACCAATAAATTAGCTCGTATCTAGTTCAATTAGTCAATAATGTGCCTTTTTATATTTGTTTTGTTTATTCACCCACAAATTGACAAGTAATGGCCAACATCAAAGGCTAATCAATCAGTAAAGAGGGTACATATTGTGCCAGCATGTCAATGTTTGATCTTCATTATCTAACAGGTTTTCTCTCTCATTGTTTTCAAATATTGAAAATAAAAAAATTGACAATCTCTCTAAAATTTCTGGAAGAAAAAACACTTGGAACAACATAATGGATCCTCTCCCTTGAAAGTCCCAAAAACCATAAAAAGTTTGCTTGCAAATAAATTCCATCTCAAATCACCACTGCTTCATTAGTCTTATCAATAAGCCAACTTCACCATCAACCACTCATGTCTACTGATCTCAAATCCAACAAACATCCAACACCATAGCAAGATCCAAAACTCTAAACCGATAACCAATTGGTTCAGGAGCAAAATGACTATCAAATAACCATGGCATTTGAAGACCAAATGATGGTGTCATACGGGAACTTTTTTTTTTTTTTTAATCACAAGAAGAGCTATCCAATCTTACCATCCTTAAAATGAGCCTCACCATTCAATTTGACAAATTGGTTAACTCTACAAACATCTGCCTGTGTGTGTGTGTGTAGAGAGAGAAAGAGAGGGAGGGAGGGGGGTGGGGGAAGAGAGATGGTCTTTAAAAGCTGTAGGTTTGAAGTAGTGATTTTAGATCAGACAGTTATTGCAGTCTACCCTGTGCTTCAAAAATTCTGCAAGTTTGGTTTAAAAGTGATACAAAAGAAAAGGGAAACGTTCTTTTGACTTCTCTACAAGCAAACAATAAATGTGATAAACTCTTGTGTGATGTTTTTTTTTTTTTTTACTTTTCAATATTTTAAATAGTTTATTGTGGATTGTCTTGGAGTGAGGGTGCCACTGCTGTAAGATATTCACCTTTTTTCCTTCTAATTGTGATTTTCTCAATTTTAAGTCATGCAATTGTTTACTTAGCAATTATCTTGCAACATTAGATTAAATTAAAAAGGGACGCGCTACTAACAGTAATTCTAACAGCAGTTATGGACAATGACTTGTTTGATCAGCATTTACCAAATTGCTGTTAAATTGCCCTAAGAAAATAAAAGGGACTTATTCAAACGATTGAGCTAGACATAGTTGTATTTTGCTTTGAACGAAGGGAAAATTACAAAGACCTCCTGGTTTTGGGAAATTACAAGGCTAGCCAATAGTTAGAGCATTTAATACCATGATTGATTACACCCTCACAAATACAAACGAAAAATTAAAAGCACATCATGAAGGTGTGGAGTAAAATAGCTAGTGATGTTCTACCAATAAGTCTTGCTACAAGTATGCTCTAGCAGCATTTTCTGACAAATAAACCATCTTCATGAAAACATTATTGACATGCCACATAAAAACAGAAGAACATTTAAAACAAGTAGAAACCTCTTCATAGAAGTCTTCTTCCAGCTCCTCCACTGTGTGGCCTTGGGGTCTGCTTCCATATATTGATCGAAGTTCTTCGGAACTTGAAGGAAGATTAAACCGCTGATGAGGAGGCATTCCTGCAAGCACACGAGCAACAGCAGCAGCAGCTGCAGCTCGAGCTGGAACCTGAAAGGAAAATAAGAATCAAAATCTGCCTAAGCAATCTCCACAACCCAGTGCATGAGAGTCGCACCAAGAGTTAAACCAGGATTAAGTATGAACTTGCACAACTTAGCGATCTGAATGAAAGAACTCCTGATTAACAGTGAGGAAAGTTAATCCCACAGACTGTTACTAAATTTGTTCCAGAAAAATGATGGTCTGTGTGAGTAGTTCGAGAGATGGTAAGCCAATCACTCACTAGAGTAACATTTAACAACCAGCTCGAGATTGAACCAAAGAAGCCTCTTACTGGTGATGTTGCACTAAAGCTCAGAAACTAAACGCATTCATGTGATTTTCAATTCTGTATCTTTGAATGAAAGCAGAACTTTCGATCATATAGCTCATAATAAGGCCTACTGGATGGGCATTTTCAATATATGTTGAATAACAGTTGATGAAAAATATTCAGAGTTTTTACCAATGTGCCACCAGAGTTCCACAAGAAAGTTGGCAAAGGAAAAGTTGTAAGACAGAGAGAGAAGTAGAGAAACATAGGTCCTTACCACTAGCATCAAACCATTTGCCAATAACTTTCTCATTTCTCTATTTTTTTTTTTTTCAATAAGCAAAAACTCAAAAACTCTACTAAAGAGAACCCCATAAACAACAATAAGAAACCAATATGCATGACAGAAATCTGCAACATAAATAACCAAAGGAATGTCAACAAAATATTGCTCCCTGTTCCAAAGATCTGAAGACTTTCTATTAGGCTCCGTGCACAATAGTCAGAAAACAGCTAGAGGAATTAAAGCAAAACTACTGCTTTAATCAGTAAACAAGTGGATACAACTTCATATCCGTACTTCAACTAAGCTTATAAGCATCAAAAGAATCCACTTCATTGAAAATATGCTCCCGCAGCATTCAAATAAAAATGTTAAAAGTGGCAAATCCATTCAGCTGGACTCTTAAAAAAAAAAATCCACTGACAGATTTTATCCCTTTTTCTGAGATTGTCGGTGGTCAACATACTCCAACACACCAGTTCATAAAAGAACAAAAAGAGAATGGGAAAAATCAAAGAGCACCCCTTCAAATTAGCTTCCATCAAGAGGCAGCGCTGTCACACACACAAACACACCCCCCCCCCCCCAAACCCCAAACACCACAACAACAACAACAACAACAACAACTAACAAGAGCATGATTAAAACAGCCCTATATCCAATGAACACAATCTTCTTCATGAATCTCCAAAGCATGCCAAAAGAGAAGTAGCATATATTTCAAAATCCCAATCTTTGCATTTTGAATAAACAGAACTCACGAACAGCACTAACCATCTTTAGAGTTAACTAAGGCATTAATATCCCTATCTGACCTGAAAATAAATCTGATCCCTAACTAACAAGAAGGCCGGAGAACTACTCCTCCACTAGTGATGTGTCACACCAAGAATCAATCTAAAAGAGCAAAATTTCCACTACTCACATCAAGGCTCAGAAGCATCACGTCTTTCAACCATTTATGATAAATCTCCATTACTCAAATCGGCTGCACCCAAAATTTGGCAGCAATGACCTTTCACGTTAAAGGATGAGACATTTGCCTGCCAACCCTAATTTACCAATATGAAGTTTCGCAATGCCCACTTAATTCCAGTAAGAGGAACTGTACGCGCATGTTAAGTTAACAAGGCAAAGTTTAAGACACAACGGTTGTCTTGCTACTAGCTTTCCTCCTATCAAAACATTCCTATTTTATTTTTATTTTTTTCTTTTTGAAAGTTCAAGATTGCATTGCTAGTTTTCCCAATCGCCATTAAATAAAAAACATCGAATTTAAATTTTCGAAAATCATAATTAATTAATCAAATTAGCAAATGCAAACAGCATTAATTTCAAAAATAAATAAATAAATAAAACAAAACAAAATGAATACCTCCGGTCGATCAACGGTGGGAGGCAAAAGACCTAGAGATCTAGCAGAACGAACAGAACTCAAAATCTTCTCACCGACTTTAGACAAATCCATTCCGCCGCTGCCTTCTCCTCCACCTCCTCCTTGCAACAATAAAAACGGGAGCAAAAAGAATAATCTGGAGCTTTCAAATCCAAAACCGACACCGTCTTCTCCTAAATCACCATTTAAAAAAAACGGATTACCGAATACGCTACCGAATGGGAACAGATTCGGCTGCATTTCAACTCAAAACTCTGAGATCTACCCTCACTACTGCTAATACTACAACAATAATACCCATTGTAAACACTCTTTATTTACACATATTTATTTTTATTTTTATTTTTATTTTTCCTTCGATTGAGATCTGATACTTCCTTTTTTTAGGATCGGAGAATGTGGGTATGGGAGTGAATAACTTGGATTTGATGTTTTCCTTTTTATTATTAAACTCCGTAGTTATAGTTATTTTAGTAATTTTTCCTTTGTAGACTTTTTGTAGGTGTGACTGACTTTCAAAATGTTGTTAGTCCGCTTGTTCTTATTTCCAGAGGGAGGGGGGCGTCAATTTTTATAATCACTTCTATTTATTATTTATTTATTTTACTGCACCTCAGTAAACTACTGAGTGACTCGTTAGTTGTTATTATTATTATTATTATGTAATTATGATAATGGTTAATCCTGCACGAATCAGAATTTCTTTGCTACATTGAAAAAAGAAATAAACGTTCTTCTTTTCGCAGTAGATAAGTGGGAATGAACTTATCGTGTCATGTCCTATCTTAATGTAATAATATAATTGATATGTAATTGTGAATAAATAAGGACGATTTTAATATAAAAAAAGCATATTTTGAAATGTATCTTCAGGCGTGATGAGAGTCAAAACAATGCTACTTTCTGGCTCTACTAACAAAGTCCATTGCTCTTAGCCATCGTTATGTGAAGGAGTGGGTGAATAAACATCCGGCAGAGGCACAACTAGCATGCCAAAAGTGACACTAGCCATGCTCTTGGTTAGGTTCATTCTCATTGATTCTTCACGGAGGAATGTTTTGAAGCAAAGCAAGAAAAGATCGATGAGGCAAGGCAAAATAGAAAGTCAAATTAGAACATAACGTAAGGGGATAGAAAATGAGTAGTTTGACTCTCAATTGGTCGTTATCATCTATTAGTAAAAAAAATATCGGGGAGGTAAGGCAAAATAAAACATTTTCTCCTACTAAAGTTATTATTATATTAGAATATTTATGAATTACTTTGTTTTGTTTAAGGATAGATTTGGTATGTTGGACATAGCAAAACTGGATAAGACAATTTTTTTTTTTTTGTGAAGTTGTTTGGTGCACATATAAATAGAACAAGAATAATTAATTTTTGTCATGTCCAAAACTATTTTGAAAAAAATTTATACCTTGTTAAAGAAATAGGACAAACTTATCTAATTTTATAGATAACGGTTATTATTTATGAACTTTCCGTACTATCGATGATATTTCTTTTAAAACTTGATTATATCATAAGCCAAACCATCATTACGGACATGATATATAAAGATCATCTTGTGATAGTAGTTGTCACGATCGAGAAGCAAGGTCATAGCTACAATAGCCATTAACGAAGATCTTTTAGTGAGTTCTTGTGTTTTTATTTCTATGAGTCTCTCTTTCTTTTCTTTCCCTTTGAATCTCCCTTTTTCTAAATTTATTGCAATGTATGGTTTTTCATCAAATAAACATATTTTCTCTCCAACTCGGAATTCAAATCGAAACTCTAAGTAAAATGGATCTCATTTTTATTTTCAATTAAATTTAAGTTTTGAAGAATATCAATGTTTCCAAAATAGGAGTTGGGAGGAAGGAATGCATGGTCACTAGATTGATTAGAACTAAGGTTTCTTTATTACGAGTATTGATGGGAACCAAGGTGTACTTGTTGGGTCTTGTTTCATACTAAATTTTTGTGCTTTTTATTCTTGTATGAAGTGTGATATTTAGATGCATTTACTTAGGTCTCTATATAGTTATTTCATCATTACTTCCAAAGAATTCTATTCTAAATGTATCAAGTTTCAATGGTTTATCATTGTAGTTTTATATGGTATCAAATGCTTTAAGTAATATATTATGACAAACAAGTGAAAACAAGACAAGTAATGGTAAATAATAATCAAAAGTTAAAACTAAACAAATTATCAACACACAGGATTTATATGGTTCAATAAATTGCCTACTCCACGGGTAAAAGGAAAATTTTATTAGCTTGATAGTAGGAGAATAAAAGAATCATGGAGGCTCAATACAAAGTCTATGTCTTTCACTCTATTTTTTAAATAGAGACATAATAAGGTTTAAATATCTCGTACCTATAAAGAAAAAAACCTAATGGGCTAAATATATTTTTGGCCCATAAAATTCAAGCCACACACAACAAATCTCCACCTTGTCAAATAATTCCTCAAAACACACCTCTAAGCTTATGTGAGCTAACTTGGTGTAAGAAATAAGAGATACGAAGAGAGAAAATATTGACTTCAACGTTAAGACTAATAAATTCTTTCTCTCTAACAAAGCCCTAACATGCACGGACAAATGCTCAAGGCCTATGGGCACAAGAAAAGTGTTTCACACGGGCGAAGCATGAAGCACGGGAGAGAAGAAAACTTACACGATCGTGTCTCTCTTCTTCACACGATCGAGTCTCTCTTTTCAGACAACAAACTTTGATTTTCTTAACACCACTCAAGTCCAAACAATGTGTGAACTTGTTTATTGTAATAGGTTTAGTTAACACATTAGTCGGATTGTCTTTAGTATGAACTTTCTTCACTACAATCTTCTTGTCGAAATTGTTTCATGAATGAAATGATACCGATATCGTATGCTTGGTCCTCTCATGATGTGTTTGATTTTTAGTTAAGTGTATAGCATTCGATTGTCATAAAAGACAAATGAATTTTCTTATTATTGAAGACCAAGTTCCTCTACAAGATTTCTCAACCAAGTAGCCTCCTTTACGACCTTCAATCGCTGTCATATATTCTCGCTTCGATAGTCGATAAAACAACTATCGATCGTAATTTTGATCTCCAACTAATAGCAGAACCCGAAAGTGTAAAGATATATCATGTCAATAATCTCTTTTTATCGAGATCACTTACATAGTCGAATCCACAAAGTCTATAATAGAAGTTTTAGAGTCACCGTCCCTTTCAAAGACTAAACCTAAGTCCGTGGTACCTTTGAGATACTTGAGAATCCACTTCACCGCTTACTAATGTACCTTTCCCGGATGAGCCATATATCTACTCACAACACTCGATCGCTTGGGCAATGTCCGAATAAGTGTGGATCATAGCATACATTATGCTACCTACTCGCACTAGAATATGAAACTTGTGACATTTTCTTCTTCTTCTTCATTTTAAAGTGACCGAGAAGTCAAAAGTCTAAAGTGAACGACCAATGAAGTATTGACGAGTTTGGCCTTTTGTATACCAAAGCGTTCAACTATTTTCTCAATATATCATTTATGTGAAACATATAATTTTCCAACCTTCTATCTTTATAAATCTCCATACCCAAGATCTTTTTTTATGCTCTAAGATCTTTCATCTCAAACTCATCACCGAGTTGTTTATTCAACACTTGAATTTCGACATGTTCTTAGCATCAATAAGCATGTCATCCATATAGAATAAAAGATACATAAAGGATATATCCGTAAACTACCCGAAATACACGTAACTATCATGAGTAGATCTTGAATAACTATGATTAAGCATAAAACTATCAAACCTCTAAGTACCACTCGTCTTGGTGATTGTTTTGGGCCATATAAAGATTTCTTTAATCCGTAAACATGGTCCTCTTTTTCTTCCACAAAGTATCCCTCCGGTTAAGACATATAAATAGTCTCCTCAAACTCTTTATGCGTAAAATTTATTTTCACATCTAATTGCTCAAGCTCCAAATCAAAATGAGTCACCATAGCAAGCAAAACACGAATAGTGGTATGTTTCACAATCGGAGAAAATACTTTATTGTAATCCATTTTCTCATTGACTATAACCTTTAGCCACTAATCGTGTCTTGAATCTAGCATTTTCAACACTCGATATTCTTGATTTCTTCTTATAAACCCATTTGTATCCAATAATTCCGTTACCTTTAGGTAATTTCACCAAATCCCAAGTCCGATTTTTATACGGTGACTCGAGTTCTTATGTGATTGCAACTGACTCACCGACTAGACTCTTCATAAATACTATCCGTGTATAGATAGAAGGCTCCTAAATACCCATTGTCTCGCCTTCAATGAGGGCATAAGCTAGTAGATTAACATAAGCATATCTTTGGGGAGGTTTCATTTGTCTCCTGTCTAGGCCAGTAGCTATTGAGCAAGGTTGTTCGGGTTCTATGATATCTTCATTCATATTTGAATCTTGTTACACATCCAGTAATCGTAAGGGATATATCCGGGGATGGTTTTTGAAGAGTCTTTTTTTTAAACTACACTCGAAGCTCCACCTTATCCATGGTTTTCTCACCCTTTTTGTAGACTCACAAACAACCTTTCCTTGATCAATAATATATTTCTCATTAAAAGTAACATCTCTACCAATAATGAATTTAGATAAATTGGGTTTAAGGCACCACGGACGATAACCTTTCAACCCATTAGCATAGCCAATAAATAAGCATTTTTTTACTCTAGTGCTCAAGTTTATCATCTTTAACATGATAATAAGCAGGGCATCCAAATACTTTTAAATTTGAATAATCACTAGATCTACCCGACCATACCTCATTTAGAGTTTTATAATCAATGACAAGTAGAGGGAGTATGGTTAACAAGATAATAAGTCGTGTTAACTGTCTCAACCTGCAAATCCTTCTCTAAACCCGAATTAGAGAGCATACATTTAGCTCTCTCCATCAAAGTCCTATTCATGTGCTCTGCCACCCCATTTTACCGAGGAGTGTGTCTAACTATGTGATGTTGGACAATCCTAGAGTTTGTACAAAACTCATTAAATTTTTCACCATAGAATTCCAAGTCATTATCTATTCGAACAACGTTTAACCTTTAATTTTCTACTAGAACTTTTAATTATTCGAAGGTTTTAAAAATATCACTATTATGTTTGAGAAAATAGACCCAAACCTTCCTAGAGTAATCATCAATAGACGTCAAAAAATAAAGTGCACCACATTTGGATGGAACCCGAGTTGGTCTTCATAAATCTGAATGAATGTAATCAAATGTGCCCTTTGTAGAATGAGTGCTAACAGAGAATTGCATTCTAGTTTGCTTTCCTAAGACACAATACTCATAGAAATCAAGCGATGTCATTTGATCACCGTAAACCAAACCATATTTACTTAGAGTAGTCATACCTCTCTCACTCATATGGCCTAAACGCATATGCCATAATCGAGTCCTTTCCTTTTTAGAGTAGGAAGTAATCACCCTCGCAGAGCCCATTATTGCACTACCTTGTAACACATAGAGATGATTAATTTGAGTTACTTTCATTATAACCAAGGAACCCTTAGAAACCTTAAGAATTCCACTTTTACCGGAGTAGCTATAACCTCTCGAATTTAAATAGCTTAAAGAAATTAGATTCTTTTTTAAATCCGATATATGTCTCACTTCGTCAAAGTCTTCACAACCAAATCATAACACTCGATACAAATTATATCAATACCAGTCATCTCACAAGCTGAATTATTGCCCATCAAAATAGAGCCACCACTTACAGGTTCATACGTGGTAAACCACTCTTTATTTAAACATATATGATAGAAAGCACTCGTATCAAATATCCATTTTTGATCGTAACGACCATTTAGAGGATATACGAGTAAGAACACTTTCAGCGAAGCATCAACATCAATAGCCTTTGCCACATTAGCGGACTCAAAACTTTGACCTTGTGGTTTCTCTTTCTTCTTTCGAGCATGACAATCCGATTTATAATGTCATTTCTTATGATAGTAGTAGCACTCAACATTTGTTTTTATCCAGGAGTGTTCTAGACTTAGAATGAAATTTGGGTCTTCTTTTATAACCCTTTCTATCCTTTTGTCTTTCTCTTATTAGCAAACCATCGACTCGACTATCAAAGGCTTTACCATTCAAACTTATGTCTCAGCTCGGTAGAATTTAAAGAGGCCTTAACATCGTCTAAAGTTATGGACTCTCTATCATAGAACATTGAATTAACAAAATTCTCATACGAAGCGAGTAATGAACACAATACAATAAAAGCTTGATCTTCTTCATCAAGTTTAATATCAAGTTTTTTTATATTCATAACAATCTTATTGAATTCATCAATGTGTTTATGAATAGACGTACCTTCTTGCATCTTTAGTGTATAAAGACATTGCTTCAAATACAATCTTATTGTAAGAGATTTCTTCATGTAAAGGCTTTCCAACTTTTTCTACATTCCCGCCGCCATCGCTTCATCCGCAACTTCTTACGGTAACTTATTTGACAATGATAATTGTAAAGCACTATGAGCCTTCTCATCCATCTCTTCAATTTCGACGAAGTCATGTCATCCGGGTATATACCCTCAATTACCTTGATATAACTTTCACACCGTAACAAAGCTTTCATCTTTATTCTCTATAGGCCAAAATTATTTTGACCATTAAAAAGCGAAACATTAAATTTCGCAGCTACCATTATGAACAAAAAAATAAAATAAAATAAAACCTAAAGATTCGCAACCTACTCTCTAATACTAGTTTGTTATGACAAATAACGAAAATAAGATAAGTAATGACAGGTAATAATCAAAAGTTAAAGCTAAATAAATTATCAACATACAAGATTTATGTGGTTCGGCAAATTGCCTACTCCATGGGTGAGAGAAAAATTTTATTAGCTTGATAGTAGGAGAATACAAGAACCTTAAGGGCTCAATACAAAGTCTCCGTCTTTCACTCTATTTTCTAAATAAAGACATAATGAGGTTTAAATACCTCATACCTATAAAGAAAAAAACCTAATGAGCTAAATATATTATTGGCCTATAAAATTCAAGCCACACACAACACAATATGCTAATAATAACTTCGATGAGTCATCTTGGGCCCTTTTATTTTATGAAAAAGAAAAAATGATTCAAAAAATAAATTGAGATTTTGATTAATAAAGTTTAGCTTCAACTTCACCAAAAAGCTAGACTAGATTCCAAATATTTCAATCAATTCCAAGCATGAACTTTTCATGTCGAGTCTTACTTTATATTATGCTTGTGTACTTATTGTGTGCTTACAATTATCAATGCATATTTCTCAACTTTAATCTATAAAGATCCACTGAATTTTTTTGGCAAAAATGCACTAAAGGATGTTGTTTTTTATTTGGTATCCTTATATATGCTTCTCTTTTAAAACCAATTTCATTTGACACCGAATCCGACAATAGACCTTATCATGTTACATTATTATTTGGGTTTACATATATGCTTGTATTTTCATGATTTTAAAATTAAAATAAAAAAATGGTTGTTTTTTTTTCTTTTCTTTTGCCTTTGCTTAAGCTTGGTTGAAAATTGTGTATAAAGACTTTTTAAGAATAAAAAGTTGGTTGTCATTCTATTTTGGATAGAAAATTAGATGTTGATGCATTTTTTAGGTTCTAAAGGAATGTTGATGTTGACTTGAATATGGATTAATTTTTAAATGCATGTTGTTTATTTTCCATTTAGTTTCCAGATTTTGACTAATATCTTGTTTCTTGTTTAGTGGCCATGGACTTTTAACATACTCAATTTCATATGTACTTTGTCCTTTGAAGGAATTGTATAAAATTATTAGTTGTGTATTTATTTATTTTGGATTGGTGTTAATTGAGATGGATTTAAGACATAAGACAAGAAGTAGCTCGAGAAAAAAGACGTTAATTAGAAGTCTAAAAGGATCAAACTTCTTTTGAACTTTAATTTATTTGAAAATCAATTTTTTAACTTTATCTAATTAATGTTTTAACCTTTTTTAACTTTACTTCTTCTTTTTTTTTTTTTTAGATTTAGTCCCTTTTTTTATTTTGAACTATCTCCCTTCCTCTTTAAAAATTTAATTCCCGGTATTTGAGTTGAACTTTTCACATGTACTAAGAGAATTCCATTCCATTTTTTGAAAAAATTCTTATAATTTTTCAAGATCAAAAAGCATATTTGTTTATTTTTTTGAATATTAAAAATATAAAAAATTGAAAAAAAATAGAAAATAACTCAAAATGTTCCTTTTCTAAAAAAAATCTCATAAAAATACTAGTGAATGATTTTCATAAGTGGGCTATTTGTGTAATTGTTATTTATTTATTTTTTTTTGCTTAATAACATAAAACTGATGATGATTAAATCTTAAAAAAAAGGTTTAGGGAGGTTAATTTAAAATTAATAGTTTGAGAACTGATTTTCAAATGTACTAAAATTTTAAAAAAGTTTGGCTTTTTATCTTAATTAGAATTCAAATAAGAAGGACATGGTTGGATAATATTATACGTGAAAGTGATAGTAATTGTATTTGAAAGTTAAGGATGAGTAGAAATTCTTTTATGCATTTTTATGATAATACATAACGATTTGATGATCACGGAAGAACAAATAGCTATTTTTGTACACATTTTGGTCCACAATAAAAAAAATTACAGTATTCAAGTTAGGTTTAGGATGTTTGGTGAAATTGTCTTAGGTATGTTCATCGTATTTTATATGTAATATTATATTTGTCAAGATATTTTACTTTCGAAACCGGAACCGGGACTTGAGATTTGCACGAATCGGAGATGGAAACGGTTTAAGGTAACCATTTATTGTATCTTAAAAATATATTTTTTTATATTTATAATCAAGTGTGATTAAATTAATGATATGTTTGAAAATTTTTATTTTAAGAATTGTTTAGGAGCATTATATGGCACATATATAATTGTAACAACATGCAACAGCTTACAAACTCAACCACAAAGTGATAGCTCGTTGGTAAGCAAGCGTCGATTTGTTCCATGATTTGATGTTTATAACTAGTATTATTGAGAATTTATTTTCAAAATATATACGATCATATGTTGGGGAGTTCTTCTTAACCACATTTAGAGAGAAATTAGTCTCGTGATACATAAAAGCTAGCTTGGGAACACCATCATCGCCGAACTTAAAAAAAATGTCATAAACCCGGATAATGAATAAGGAAAAATCATATTGCCACTAACATCCTAGGGGTTTATACTTGTGATTTGAAGTTATCCTAGGGGTTTATACTTGTGATTTGAAGTTTATGTGTGTATTTTCTAATTAGAAAGGATTGGTTTTAGATTAAAGGTTTTTGCAAGCAGTTGTCACTAAACGTAATGACTTGAAAGTCTCGGTTGATACATAAAAGTTAACAAACACTAATTAAATTATTTATTAAGATAAAAATATTTTTGATGGTTAAAACTAAGTAAAAATATTTCCCAACGCCCATATAGAAATTTGAAAATTCTTTGGTAATGAAGCACTCACAAGCTATATAAGTTATTTAAATATGTTTTGAACTTCTCAAAAACTATGAAATATCTTAAAAAGTCCATTTAACCCAATTAAAATATCAAGTCAGATGATAATGGCTTATTGCTTGCTCTACAACTTCATTAGAATATACATGCTTGTAAATGTTGACGAATTCACTCCAATATCACTTGAGGATATGCCTAGGAACATGATCCATCTAGCAATATCATTTTAACTACTAAATCAAGTAATACCTTTTCATAAATTTGTACCAAACTATTTACAAAACATGTTAATATACCCTTGCTAAATTTATATTTTTGCTAGCTAACTTTTAGAGTGTAAATTTCCTCCATCAAAACAATGTATTTATTTTTTAACAACATAAACTTCAACAATAGGAAGATATTGTTTCCTGAAAAAAATACTCACAACAAACTTGCATATGGTCATATCAATAATGGACAAGATGATCGAGATGAAGTTTTGTAAACTCAATTAGTTTGACTTGTTGCTTGCTGAAATGGATTTGAAACTTAACATTAAATATGCAACTTGGAATTTATTTTGCATGAAGCACGTCTATGAAAAAAAATTATTTAAGTTTCTAAACATTATCATATGTCGTGGACATAGTTGTAAAACTAATGTTAGCGCTAATCTTTTCATCCCAAACAACACTCTTGGAATAAAAGTCTCATCTAAAGTAAAAAAATTGAAAAAAAGAGACAGAGTTGTAATGATCTAATGGTGATAAAAGGCAAATAAAGAGGTCACGAACTCAATTTTTTCACTTATTCTCTCCGATTTCAAAACAAAAAATTTAAAAGAGTTAGAACTTTTTAACATAAACAAATTGGTTTTGAGATGAGAAAATTCTATATTTGGCATAATATTCATAAATGATCATAAAAAACCTTTACAATCCTTTTTCCGAGCCTCAATATTGTTTTATATTGATAACTCAAGACTTGAACCATCCCCGCATTAGAACAAAAGGTGTTTAAAATACAAAGATGAATAATTTCTAATATCAAAGAAAGAAAAACAAAATAAGATTTATCAACGATAAAGCCAAACTCTAAATTATCATGAATTCACACATCAAATTTATCCCTATAATAATAATAATAATAATGCAAAAAAAGAAGAAGAAGAGAAGGTAATACTGAATTAATCAAAATTTTTATTCTAAAAAACATATTGAAGTCAACAACAGAATAATAGTTTAAAAAAAAACCGAGATTTTTGAAAGCATTATTACTTGTGAGAAACAATAAAGTCAAGTATAAACTTATTAGGATTGTTGAAGTGATCATTAGCCTTTCACATTCTTAAACAAATATTGAGCCTATATATTATTTTCTTAAAGATCTCAAAATCAGCCTACATTACATGTTTTTCAAAATTTTTTTTGATAAGAAATAATTTTTTTTTAGGCTAATGAGTTTATCCTCAAGGAAAGGAGAAAATTTTGATCTATTTACATGTTGCATATAATTATTTATGGCATCAAACTAAAAGATTTTATGAAAAAACAAAAACAAAACAAGACGAGACAATATTTTAAACTAAAAACCACACTTTAAGCTCATTTAAAACACTTTCTATTTTGCAAAATACCATTCGAGTATTTCACTCTTAAAACAACCGAGGTATGTGACTTTTCTTAAAGAACACCAATAGAATATCCATTTTGAAACCTCTTTTGCAACTTAAATATGATTACAACCTAGTATTTTAAGCACTATATTTTAGCTTGTAACCATCCAATCAAACAATTTATGAACAAGAATGCTTTTTAATGCATATTTTTAATTTTTTTTGAAATAATTTGGACTTATAAGAAGAATTTCATTAAAGTTTGCTATTTGATCTCTAAAATAAAGTGATTAGTTTTTTTTTTAAAAAAAATTCTTTTCAAATTGACTTGAATTTGAAAAGTACAAGCTAAAAGGTTAAAAAAGTAAATAGGTAGAAATGATATTGAAATGCTCCATCACACTCAAGTAAATTTAACAAAGCTAAATTAAGAGATAAGTAGATGACATAGAAACAACTGGATTCATGGTATAATAGTTGAATAAGGAGACAAGACAATGATTTAAGTGTTTCTTAAAGACGAAATAAACAAAATATGAAATAGTGAAATAATAAGACAAGGTTTGAGGGCGATCAAGTAAAATACGATCTAAGAGCAAACAATATTTCAACACACATCGACACTCGAGGAGGCACATGCCCAATTTGAAAAGTACAAGCTAAAAAGTTAAAAAAGTAAATAGGTAGAAATGATATTGAAATGCTCAATCACACTTAATTGACTCCGCATTTGAAAAGTAGACCTAAAATGTCAAATAAGTAAATAGATAGAAATGATACTCGAAATGCTCTGTCACATTCAAGTGAAATCAATAAAGCTAAATCGGGGAACAAGTAAACAACATAGAAATAACTCGATTCATGGTATAATAGTTTAATAAGGAGGCAAGATGATGATATTAAATATTTATCAAGAATGAAAT
Source organism: Dovyalis caffra (assembly GCA_963924115.1). Taxonomy (NCBI): domain Eukaryota; kingdom Viridiplantae; phylum Streptophyta; class Magnoliopsida; order Malpighiales; family Salicaceae; genus Dovyalis; species Dovyalis caffra. The sequence goes on along the minus strand of CAWUPB010000913.1, from coordinate 16,700,265 downwards.
AAAAAAATATAAACTAGTGAGAATAACAAGACAAGGTTTGGGGGCAATCAATAAAATACGATCTAAGAGCAAACAATATTTCAACACAAGTCGACACTTGATGGAGACACATGGCTAATCGAATCCTAGAGTCAACGGTCAACAAAGGATATAAAGACAACCATGAACTTCACATAAACCAATCATGACACTTATAGTGTACAATATGATCAAACAATAAAGAGAGGGATCATATTTTTATAGGTAAAGCAAAACAATAATAAGTTTAGTGCTATATATAATTAATCTAATATCTATTTAAGAAACTCTAACAAACTAGTAATCGAGACACAAAATTTGAGTCTGGTTACCTTTAAATCCAAGACAAAAGAATTGAGTTTTACAAAGTGTGACTTATATTTCTCATATAAAAGACTACCCTTAAAGAAACTTATGTTCTATCACTATTCTTGACAAAGAGAATTCAAACATAAGAAACGACAAACCTTCCCCTTTTAAGATGATTCATTAAAAATCCATTCTTTAAAAATTTATAGGTGGTCGCCCTATCAAGATGATCGATTTTTTAAAAATGTTTAGGTGATCATCCTGTCAAATGACTAGTCTTTCAATATCTCATAAATGGTCATCCTATTAAAATGACTTGTAACACCACGACCTAGGACCTAGAAGGTCGAGAATATTATTGTCGTTAACCTATATTCGAAGTGCAATGAACGCAAGTTAACAAGGCACTATGACTTATACCTGCCGTTCCTAATGATCGAATACGCCACAAAAAATTATTATTTGACTATTATATCTTATCTTACAGATCCAAAATGCACTAATAATTTTTCGTGTTTTATCATTTTATTTAAATTATTTAGGCTATAAAAGCTGGATTTGTGATACTCGATCTTTCCCAAATTCTTTTTCTATTAGTCCGTATAAAAATTCATTTAATTATTACTTGTTATTCAGTACTTAATTTCTTTATACTCATTAATTACTATTTATTATGATTAATTTCTTATCTATTCCGTTCTCTTATTACATTACTAGTCTTGGATATACGAAAATAATTTAAAAAAACTACACTAATTACGGTTATGCTACTATTTCACTATTGATATTTTTGTTTACATACAAAATAGCCTTAACATATAGAAACTAGTTCAATGCCACATACTACAAGAATAGCTTATTCATTTATCTACATCACATTACTAGCTTTCTATTCATTTGTTCATGGCCTTAAGGATAGCATAAAATAAACCAGCTAAACCTAGCACATATATTATAATACTCAACACTAAGAAGAAGATAGTATGCGGTAGATCGACTTGGAATCCAAAACCCCATCCAATGTATATACAGCGTGTGTATCCCTCGAAAATCGGTTCAACTTGTGAAATGTGTTATGATTACTAATGCTATTCAAATAAACTTCAATTAGTCATTGGAAAATTGGATTGTTTGAAAATTATATCCTTCCTCTTTTTCCTCTTAAATTTAGCCAAGCTCTTTTAAATTTTTTCTTATGAATTTTGAGTTTCCAACTTAAAATTGGGGTCTAATTAACTCGATTTAGGATATCTAAAACGAGGTTAGAAGTGTTTTTGGTGAAATTTGAGTAGAAATTTGGCAAGAGTTTGCCTTGTATTTCTCTAATTTCCTTTTATTTTTTATTTTTTCAGCACTTCTATTTACATGCAATTTTGGTGGACTTGTTGACTTAATCTCCACCCTTAATTTGAATAAATCTTGGCCTTTAATTCAACTTTTAATCCCTTCCTTTCATTTGGCTTAATTTTTACCCTTCTATTCTTCTTTTAATCTAAACCTTCTATCTAGCTTAATTAGAGCCATTAATTTAACTAAAAGTCAAGCTTAATTAAAGCTCCAAATCGGCAGAAGATGGAAGAAAAATAATGAATTTTGGTCCTCCAATTTCTAGAGTTTTCCATTACCTAATCTTTCATAAATTCTCTCCTTTTACCATTAATCACTTTAAACCCTTCCTTTCAAGTTTTTCTAATAAATTTTTAACTCTTAAAGTTCTTACATAATTTAATTTAAAAGTTTAAACTTTTAATTTTATGTAATTAAGTCTCTAGTTTTATGCAATTGAGTCATTAATCCTAAAATTCCATTCCATACCTTCCCAAACTTCAAGTTCTATTTATAATAAATTCAAACATTTCCTAAAAAAATTTAATTATTATTCAAATAATATTTATACACTTATTTAGGTCTTCAAATTAATTATTTAGTGTAAAAATTACACTATTTCCTATAGAAAATTTTCCTTATATATAAAAAAATTCATCTAAATTTATTAAATATTCCTACACATCCTAAATGATTTTTCTATGCCCTTTGAATAAATTTTCTTACACCTTTAAAGCACTTAAATTAATTAATCTACCTTAAAAATACTATTCATGCACAATAAAGTTCAAATAAAACATTCAAAAAATATCAAAAAATTCATCCAACAATATTCAATAATCCAACACCTCTTTAGCAAATATTTTATGCAAACAAAACATTTTTCATGCACATACAACATTCCTAAGATAATTATTTCATACAAAAGATCACTATTCATGCACGGTAAAATCAACAAAATATTCATTGAGCATGGAAAAACTATCTTAACTCGCTTTGTATTCTTTCAGCCCTTTGTAGATTATTCTATGCCCTCAAAGCATTTGTTACATGCCTTTAATATCCTTAATTTTATTAAATAATGCTTTTAAGGGGTACTTGGATGTTACATGACTAGTTTTTAAAAATTTCTAGAAAGTCACCTTGTCATACTTGATCCATCTCTTTATAAAAATTAGGAGGTCACTTTATCATAGTTGATCAATAATATCTCTCTAAGGGCTAAAAGGTCACCTTGTGATACAAACATCATTAAAAAGTATAAAAATGTAATTTAGCTACTCTAATACCCCTTAATGGTTCGTACATTTGGTTTATTTTGCTTTTAAAAATCAAATAATCCTAAGATATTTTTATATTTGATTTTTTTTTCAAAAATCCAATCACTCCAGGATATCCATATATTTGATTGATTGTTGTTGTTTTCCAAAATCATATCACCCCAAAAGGTTCATATATTTGATTTTTTTTTTTTTTTTTTTCAAAACCAAACCACTTAAGAGGTTCATATATTTGATTGTTTTTTTTTCCTAAAATCAAATCACCTTATAACCATAGTATTTTTTTTTCAAAAGCGAGATCACCTATAAGAGGATCTTTCCTCCAATTATGTCATCGTAATATCATAGATGACTAAATTTTTATATAAAACCAATCTTTCTTGTAAATTTAGAAGGTTACTTTGTAATAGTTGACCATTCTTTTTGGTCATCACATCTCTTCTTTACAAGCTTATTAAGTCAAGAAGTATAGAGATTTGTCTTCCTATATTCTTGATACGAAGTATTATAAAAAAAAAAAGATGGTTGTCATCATCTAATTTTTGTCCCATAAAAAAGAATGATAAACAAGCCTCGGTTGGTGAATAGCACGTTGGGGCGTGCACTTGGTCTAGACATGCTAGGCTCAATAAACAACTCACAAATTAAGATAGAAAAAGAACACATAATTGGACTTTGCTTAAAGAAATTTCTATAGATTAGAATTAAGTGGTAACCTCATTACAAAGACACAATATCATGGTGACTATGATCTTTCTTAGTTATATAATCAACTCATTTAGTCGAACTCTTAAAACCAATGTTTTAAATTTTTTCTTAATTTTTCCCTTTTAGAAAATTAAGCGATGGATTCATGTTTCAAACACATTCACAATTTTTATAATTATCAAAAGGTCACTCGTGTGATAAAAATGAAAAAAACTAAACATTAAAGGATGAGATTAAGACAAAAAAGAGTCGAGAGACATTTTAAAGATGAAATCATAAGTAAAGAGATTTATGCAAGCATCAACCTTAGTACTATTCTAATGAACCAACAAGCTTGGCTACGTGCAATATTGGAACAAATGTACCAAAAGACATGGATCCAAATCCATATACAACGTCTTTAAGGAAATCAATTCTACTATATCAAACAAAAAACCATGATAAAATCTAGTAGGATTAGGATGCGACTCTATGTTCATTGGCACTCGAGATGTGTTTATATTTGATGCAATTATATTGTCCAAGACAAGAAACGAGATGACTTGAAATTTGAATTTCTATCCTCTCGCTCACTAAAAAGAAATGATCTAAGTGCTTGATAAATTAGTCAAATATCATCAAATCACATTACATGTAGATGTTAGCTAGTCATTATTGCCTCGTATTACAAGTACGTGGGAGAGTTCCATGTTGATAAAGATATATATTAGAGACAAAATAAAAACTAGGTTTGTTTTTTTATATTTTATAGGCACATGTGATCATCAAGCACTAATTGAGAGAACAACAAATTTATAAAATCACACTCCTTACTTGCTTGCTTACTTGTTTGATAGTTCTTTCACTAATTCTCATATTACCAACTCTACTTAACCTTCGGTTTAAAGCAGTTTCTAACTTTTTTCTCAACCAAATTTATATTCTAGACTAGATTAATTTAGGTTTTTGTATAAAGTAAGATAACGTTTGGTATGAGATTAAAAAAATAATAGTGAATTGTTATAAGAGTAATTATTACAAAAACAATTCTAAGAGTGTAAAAATTGGTTTTTAAAGATGTTTTTGTATTTATAAATTAAAGGGTGAACTCGTTAGTGGAAAGAGAGAGAAAATAATTAAATTATTAGTAATAATTAGTGAGAAACAATTAAAAATTAATTTGATGTGTATTAAAAAAATAGAGACGAGAAAAGAAATAATATTGCTTGGATGGTAATATTTATCATTCAAAAGCTCCAATTTGAAGCTATTAAGTACTAATTAAAGTCCTTAAAAAAAAAAATCAAACAACCTTAAATTTTATTCTTCTAAAATTTAACCTGCTATCAAACACCGTCTAACAAGTAACATCTATAATCTTTCACGAATTAATTGTTTCATATTTTTTTGATTAACTTATAATTCAATTGAAATTAAGTATTTTTTCGGGTAATTTTAAAAGCCACACACTTTGATATCAGTATGGTGTATTCAAATTAAATTTTTTTCTTCAAGGCTGGTACAATTCAAACAATAAAATAAAAAATAAAATTTCATAACCACCATGCCAATCGTTTGAAAGAAAAAAATTATTTAATTTAGACAGCCAATCAAATCAAAGTAAACCCCAAATAGAAGGAACTTTTTTATTCCAAACAAAAAAGACTCCAGTCCGACCCGAGTTGATAGAAAGTAAACAGTAGACAGGTGGCCTCCATAATTCGTCCACACTTCTTTGTTGCCTTGTTAATTAATAATCTATCTAGTGTAAATTGTAACCTAGTATTTGTAGGCTTATTAAACAAGCTACTTAATCCTTCTAGTTTTAAAAGTAATTAATTAATCATTTGATTGTATTTGACTTCCAATTAATTAGGAATGAATTTTCTTTTTAAAAAGAAAGAATTTAAATCCAAAAAAGATAAGAATTTAAGCTAATTGTGAGATTTGTAACATGACTGGTTATGTTTTTTTAGGAACATAAAAAGTTCAAAATTGGGAAAAGATGTGGATTTATTAATTGTTTGTTAATATAAGGTTTTAGTTCTTTGTTTTTCAAAATTTTAGGGACTAAGTTATAATTTCCTCATTAAACTGCATCTGTTTTAACCAAAAAAAGCAGCAGCAGCACCATCATCATCGACACAACCCAAACAGACAGATCTCTCTCTCCATCATTGCTTCTTTCCTTTCTTTTCTCTCCAAAACCAGCCCTACAATCCTCCAAATGACTTCCATTCCGTCGGAGAATGGTGTCGACGGCGACGATGAGCGAGAAGAAGAAGACGATGAAGAAGAAGAGGAAGAAGAAGAAGAGGAGGAACCAAGACTCAAGTACCAAAGAATGGGAGGTAGCATACCTGCCCTTTTATCCAATGATGCGGCATCGTGTATTGCTGTTGCCGAGCGCATGATCGCACTCGGCACTCTCGACGGTACCGTTCACATCCTCGATTTCCTCGGCAACCAGGTCTGACCTCACTCTCCCCCTATCTCTCTATCTCTTTCTATTCAATTCTTTATTAATTTCTCGAATTTCTGCGTTTTAGGTTAAGGAATTTACGGCACATACGGCGGCGGTTAATGATCTTAGCTTTGATATAGAAGGAGAATATATAGGAAGTTGTTCGGATGATGGCACTGTTGTAATTAATAGTCTTTTCACCGACGAGAAGGTTTTGAAGTTCGAATATCATCGGCCGATGAAGGCAATTGCTTTAGACCCTGAATATTCTAGAAAAACATCTAAAAGATTTGTTGCTGGTGGTTTAGCTGGTCAATTGTATTTTAATTCCAAGAAATGGCTAGGCTACCGTGACCAGGTATGGACTAGTATGTCTATGGTGTGCGAGCCTGAGGGTCTAGTTTTTGTTACTGAATGCTGTGAATTTGTGTGTTTCAATTAGGTTTTGCACTCTGGTGAAGGTCCAATACATGCTTTGAAGTGGAGAGCGAGTCTCATTGCGTGGGCTAATGATGCGGGTGTGAAAGTTTATGATGCTGCTAATGATAAAAGAATAACTTTCATTGAAAGACCGCGAGGGAGTCCGCGTCCTGAGCTTTTGCTCCCTCATATAGTTTGGCAGGTTAGTTAAAGCGTTGACCTGTCAGTTAATTGAATAGCTTCAACTGCCCTTTTCTTCATAGTTATTTGGATTTTTGAATCTTGTGGTTTCAAAATTAAACCTTGAAATCTATGGCTTTGCGGCATTCCACCACATTCAGGATGATACTCTCTTGGTTATTGGGTGGGGAACGTCTGTAAAAATAGCATCGATAAGAGCGAATCAGCAAAAGGGAGCCAATGGGACATATGGGCATGTTCCAGTGTCTAGTGTGAACCAGGTGGATATTGTGGCTTCTTTTCAAACCAGCTATTATATTTCAGGAATTGCTCCATTTGGTGATTCTTTGGTTGTTCTAGCTTATATTCCTGTGGAAGAAGATGGAGAGAAGGAATTCAGTAGCACCATATCATCAAGACAGGTATCTTCTCTTTCATACCATGTCGACTTTGTTGAATTATGAACTTTCATCCATCTCTTACTACCTTTTGAAGTTAATCTGTTGCAGATTGTAAATGAATTTTGATAGCTATTTTGTATGAAATTAGGTCTTCACCTGTTTAGTGCCATAACAACAGTAAAAACATCATGGAGGAGTTATGTGCTGCATATGAGTGCATGCATTCCTGAGGTTTTTATTCTAGTCTGGGGTCATTTTATGTTCAAGCTTTTGCAGTTTGTTTTTTAGCATTCAGGTTTTTGCTACATCTTTTTAAACATCCTAAATTCGAAGTTTGGTAGTTTACTTCTTGAAAATGCTAGCAATCTGAGCCATTTTTATGTCATTGAGTTCTGCACTCCCATGGGCTTGAGGGTTCTGCTTTTTTTTGTCTTCTTCCTTTCTTCTTCTGAAAATTACTTGTTTTCAGGATGAGGCATGTGTTTTGTGTTTTTTGTAGAATTTTTAGTTTTTTCTTAATTGGTCTCGTTCTCTTCTGCACCTAATCTTTGGTTTCTGAATGGATTGTTGATAGAGGCATGGTTCTTCTCATTGTGATTTAGCTTCTTTCTGCCAATATGTTTATTTTTGAAAGATGAAAACATGCTTGCAAGTCACTTTTGTGGAAATAGGTAGATACTGCAGCTGCTGAATTATCTATTTTTATCAGGGCAATGCACAGAGACCAGAAGTACGTGTAGTTACATGGAATAATGATGAACTTGCAACAGATGCCCTACCTGTACATGGTTTTGAGCATTACAAGGCAAAGGACTATTCACTTGCTCATGCTCCTTTCTCAGGTTAACATATTGGATTGACTGAAATTCATGGTTTTTTATACCAGAGGACTACATTTAAATAGCTTCAATACCTTTTCATGTGAATGCAGGTAGCAGCTATGCTGGTGGTCAATGGGCTGCTGGCGATGAACCATTATACTATATCGTATCCCCCAAGGATGTGGTGATAGCAAAGCCTAGGTTATTATTGATTCTTTCTCTATTTGGGCTTTTAAATAGAAAGAATTTATTTCTTTGCTTGCATTATGATCTCGTAGGTATTGATGGTTCCAATGGTGTTCTAGATTAATTTTAGAACACCTCTCAGTGCAAAATGATTCTTGCTGTTTTTTTTAAGGATTGGTGGTTTGAACTATATCCTGAATCTCTTCTCTAATGTATCAACAGTATTGTGAGTGCCTAGTTCGTTCATTTTAACTCATTAAACTCACCCAGTGACCCTTCCAAGTTGACACCTTATGACTTGAGAAATTTCAAATCATGAGCTTATGATGGACATCATGTGTTAAGCATCTAAGCTTGCATTTATCAGAACAATCTGAAGTTCTACGTCTCTCTCCAGTTCACCAGCATGGGCATGTGTTTGTTTTTGTATTCTCTTTTGGTTTTTAAGAGAACTAATGTAGTTTTCTCTGTAGGGATGCTGAAGATCATATTGCATGGCTTCTAGAACATGGTTGGCATGAAAAAGCATTAGCAGCAGTTGAAGCAGGTCAGGGTAGGAGCGAACTCATTGATGAGGTATTTTGGCTTAGTTATCTGGTAGACGGCTTTAAAAGATGAAGAGGTTTGCCATGTCTTGTTCAACAAATATAACATAATAAAACTTCTGTTATAATTAAATAATGACAACATTTTGTCTGAACTTGATTGTTCAGAAACTAAATTTTTCCAGGTTCTCTCTCTTTAAGTATACCTTTATGAATTAGCAATTTCTGCTTATAATTTGGTGTTGCTTTTAAAAAATACAGCTCTGTCTCCCCCTCCTCCTCTCTCTTATCAGCACATGAATGATCAAATGAGTTTTGTTTCATTTTTCTTTACGGTTATAAATCTGGTTTTTAAATTTTCTTCTTCATATGCTCGTATATTTCAATATTCACACGTTGCATGATAATACTGAAGCATTCAGTTTATTTTGTGCCTGGTTTCCAAGATTTTAAAGACTGGAAGCTTGATATTGATTGATGCATGCAAAATTGATTAGTAAGCAGTTATCTGGATAATGGTTTCTTCAGTTTGTGTAGTATTTAAAGTCTTAAGCATCATGGTTCCCCTGTCTTACCCACCCAATTTTTTCCATCAGTATTTTCTTTTGGTCATAGCTATGAAGCTTTCATGTAATGATTATCTTCCATTTTAGAGAAAAAAGTATTTGAAGAAGATATCTTCTTGTTAATTTGCCTGTTGTCCTAAGTTGTCCTTTCAGATCCGTGTTATTTTAAACTGAGTAATGGCTTAACTTTTTGTGCTATAAGCACAGGTGGGATCCAGATATCTTGATCATTTGATTGTGGAAAGGAAGTATGCTGAAGCTGCATCTTTGTGTCCCAAATTGTTGCGAGGGTCTGCTTCAGCATGGGAGAGGTAAGAAAAGCTACTATTTTAATATCTCCTTTGCATTCCTTGTTAATAACTACCAGAGGCTTCCTTTTGCAGATGGGTTTTCCATTTTGCTCATTTGCGTCAGCTTCCCGTGTTGGTTCCATACATGCCAACAGAAAACCCAAGACTTCGCGACACTGCTTATGAGGTTAGAGGAATGAAAATGTCTTTGTGCAGTTCCTTTCATAACTTCTCTATTTCAGTAGTTCATGATTGAGGTATCTTGTTTGTTTTCAATGCACAGGTTGCTCTTGTAGCTCTGGCAACAAATCCATCTTTTCATAAAGAACTTTTGTCAACTGTCAAATCTTGGCCACCTGTGATTTATTCTGCGTTGCCTGTTATATCTGCCATAGAACCTCAGCTAAATACTTCTTCGATGACTGATGCACTCAAGGAGGTTGGTCAGAGAACTGGTGTGTACTGTTCGATTTCTGAAATTTGATGGTATATGTAACTAATCACACTCCTTTATATACCAGGCACTAGCGGAGTTATATGTAATTGATGGGCAATATGAGAAAGCCTTTTCACTTTATGCTGATGTAAGTCTTTTGTGGTACACTATGTTCCTGTGAATTTGCACACAAAGAAGGCACTGTTTATGACCGTTTAAACTGATTCGGGAAACAAGGTGCTAGATTAATTCTCTTTGACATATTTTTCTTATTTGTTTTCTTTGTTGGATTTATCTTTCAGCTTATGAAGCCAGATATATATGATTTCATTGAAAGACACAATTTACATGAAGCTATACGTGAAAAGGTATGACTGCAAGATAAGGTGAAATAGTTGTATGTTTGTTGCCTTTTTGTGGTTTCCTACTCTGTTCCTGTTGTTATGTAAGATCAGATTTGTATCTCCATTTGAAATGTTAAGTTTCATCCTAAATTTTCATCTTCAAATACAACTTTTTAGATGTTTGCTCTATGCCTGTAGTTCTGCTGACATTTTGACTCTCTCATGAGCATGTAGTGCAAATTAATTGACCTCAAAGGAGCCTTATTATTGATATTTGGAATCTGAAACTTTATGCTTTCTGCAGATTATTGCAAAAAATTGATGTTTTTTTCTTTTTGCTTTCTAGCTTTTTTGTTATTCAATCTGTTCTTATTTCGTAATTTGATTGGCTCACTGTTAATTCTGTTGCTTGTGCTTGTTCAATTACAGGTTGTCCAACTGATGATGCTTGATTGCAAGCTTGCGGTTCCCTTATTAATCCAGAACAAAGACTTAATTTCTCCACCTGACGTTGTCTCACAACTGTTGACTGCCAGCAACAAGTGTGATTCAAGATATTTCTTACATTTATATCTGCATGCATTATTTGAAGCAAATCCTCATGCTGGAAAGGATTTTCATGATATGCAGGTATGTAGAAGTCTGACTAGTTATTTTGTCACTATTTCTTTTTTTTTTTTTTTTTATCTATAATATGTTAAATTGAACAGTTAGTTCCTTTTCCTTCTGTAAAGGTTTTGGTTTCTTTTACTACTAGTAATAGAAGGTAAGGACATATTGATCATGAATGCTGTGAAACCCGAGTGTCAAAATTGAAGTGACATGAACAGAGACATACATTCACTCTTATTACAGTGATTAATACATCTTGACATGCCATGAAAATGTGTTTTGGATGTCATTGATGCATATGTGCTGTACATACCCCATAGTCACAATATCATTGTTGTCTTAGCTGTTTTATCTGCCAATTTTAATTTACTGGCATCATGATCAAGTCACTCTTGTCTAAAAGGAGCTGCTTGTTCTGCAACTCTGCCTCTTGTTGTTAAGCTTAAGTTTAATACAGGTCATATTTTGTTCTTTCTTATGCTAGAAGATCCATTTTTAATTTTTGAGAGGAACTGTGACAGGGATTTCTCCCCAATCATACATCCTATTCAGATTGCCAACAATATGTTAACGTCACACCCTTTGGTCTTATGTTTTAGCTGCTTGATAGCTCATGTCTAGTTATTGCCTGTGTGTGTGCAATCTGCAATATGTAACGATTGCTGTGACCTTTATTTTTATCGAGACAGGTAGAGCTTTATGCAGATTATGATCTGAAAATGCTACTTCCTTTTCTCCGGAGCAGCCAACATTACACCCTTGAGAAGGTTTGAACAGTCAATAAACTGTCAATTATGATTTTTTTAACTCAATGGATGGTGAATTCTTCCTGTAGTTATTTACAAATAAATTGATCAGAACTCTTTACATCTCAGGCATATGACATTTGTGTTAAAAGAGATCTTTTAAGAGAGCAAGTCTTCATACTTGGAAGAATGGGAAACTCAAAAAAGGCCCTAGCTGTCATCATAAACAAATTAGGGGATATTGAAGAGGTATTTATCGTATTTGGTTGAAACATCAGATGTTCTTTTGTTTGTTTGTTCGTTCTTTTTGGAGTATTGGCAGAAATAAGAAAAGCATTATTGTGGGTGCAGGCTGTAGAATTTGTAACTATGCAGCATGATGATGATCTTTGGGAAGAATTAATTAAGCAATGTCTTCACAAACCTGAAATGGTACGTGTAAGACTTGTTCTATTGATTGCTGGTGTTCACACATCTTGTCGTTTAACATATCTATGTCTGTTGAGCTCTTTTCTGCAACTTGGCAGGTGGGGGTATTGTTGGAGCACACTGTTGGCAATCTTGATCCTCTATACATTGTAAATATGGTGCCCAATGGCTTGGAAATACCTCGGTTAGTGTGCCTGTTTAATTGCTTATTCATATCCTCAACTGCTCTTAAATGAAAGTTTTGTAATCTAGTTGTTTTGAAAAACACAAGGACAATGTTTAACTTCAATGCAATCCAATGTATTTGAAAGTAAATTACCTATGGATTAGAATCCAGGAGGTTAGTTTGCAAATAACCTTATTGGGAAGGTACAAGAAGGGGTACATCACAAGGACAACGTTTAACTGCACTGTAGTCCAAGGTATTTGGAAGTAAATTACCATGGCTTAGAATCCATGAGGTTGGTTTGCAAATAACCTTATTGGAAAGGTACAAGGAAGGGTATGGCTGAAGCCTGAATTTTGTTTGTCTGAAATCGGTCACCAAAAAAAGATTTGATTGAAGGCATTATACATGACTAAACCTGCAAACACATGATCTCCATGTCTACCACCGAACACCGATTCCCGTTGATCCCCATAATGAAATCCAATATGAAATAGCCTGCCCCAATTTAGTCAGTTTTCTACATAGAATTTTAAGGAACTATAGTCCTAATCCAATTAAATGCTTTCTATTCTCATCCCTTTTGGATGCAAAATTCCTTATTATTTGATCCGTGTTACATATAAAATAGCCTAGATACTTTCTAGAGCTGCATAGTTTTTATTTAGCATTAAGCACCAACTTCTGAGCCAACTACCAAAAAGTTGTATATTTGCTCATCATGTTTGATGGTAGAATAACTTCCTATTAGCTTCGTTGTATCCTGTTTTGGTATGGAAATGCTAATTAGATTATGCGTCAAGATGACACTGTTGGGTGTGTAATTGCAAACTTGATACAATGCTGCTTTCAGGCTTAGGGATCGTCTCGTCAAAATTATCACTGATTACAGAACTGAAACGTCTCTGAGACATGGGTGCAATGATATTCTTAAGGTATCATGCTTCATGTGCCCTTCATCTTCATCTGAAATAGAAAACAATTTTTGCTTCTTGCTAACATTCTGATGCTGTTTTGAGACATACAGGCTGATTGTGTAAATCTCTTGGTCAAATGCTACAAAGAAGCGAGACGGGCTATTTGCTTAACCAACGAAGAAGAAGATGCTCGAGTGAAAAGGGATGGCAGTAGGGATTCTCAAGCAGTTGGGAGAACAGTAAGTTCAAGAACCATGGAGGTTAAGTCAAAGACTAGGGGAGACACAAGATGTTGCATGTGTTTTGATCCCCTCTCTATACGAGATGTATCAGTTGTCGTATTCTTTTGCTGTCATGCTTATCACATGTCTTGTCTTATGGATTCTATGCCTACTGTTAGTGGCAAAAAAGGGAGTGGAGCCACTTCCCGGATGTCAGAATATGACTTTGATAGCAATGACGAGGATGACGGTGAGGAAACCGATTCTGGTGTTCCTCGGTTGAGATGTATCTTATGTACTACTGCAGCTAGTTGAGATAGTGATGTGTGCCCTATACCTCTTCTTTTCTTCTCTATTTTTCCCCTCCGGGTGTGTGGTGGTTATTCTGAGAGTCTTAGCTTTATTTTTTGAGGCGGTCATTTCTTGTTTTATTTTTCTTGTTCATATAGATCATATGTTGTGCTATTTATCAATTGTTCATTTTTGGCAGAGCTTCGTTTGTCAGTTGTATCATATGCATCATAATATATTGGAAAAGGCTAAATTATTATTTTTTATGGCCGTTTTGTGGAGATTTGGATGTATACACCTTTGCTGCTGCTTTTTCAAGTACATCATTCAATTTATATAAAGAACTGAAATTGGATAAATCCATTGACTCTTTAAGTTTTCATTGACAATCTTGCTCCGTTCTGTTTGAAAATATTATTCTCTTCGTTTTATGTAACCTCCGAATTGTTGGTGGGATTTGTGGCGTGGGCAGGGGAAATTGTTTGAGACCTAACGAAGACTTCTATTTATTTATTTATTTATTTTTCAAATGTTCTGGTTGTAGGAAATGAGGAAGTTTCTGATTGTCACCATAAAAAAATGAATTAACTAAATTTCTCAGAAGTCTCTAACCTGATAAGGTGCTTGCTGGTCATGCTAAGTGTTTTTGAAAAAAAAGGAGAAAAAAAAAAGTAACCCTATTCTTAACCTAGGTTAAAATTAAAAAATTGATCTGAGTGGTTCTTTTAATTTGAGTAATATTTATATTTATTTGGTTATTAGGTAGATAAAGTTAGATCCTAGTTTATTAAATTTTTCATAAAAAAAAAAAAAACTTTTGACATGTTATTTACTTTGAGTTTGCTATTTTTATTGTTGTGTGTTAGCACTAATTTGGTTCATTGGCAAACATTACTTCCAAATTACTGGATTATAATAATTTAAAATTCATACTATCAATTTAGATTATTTAGACTCCAAATTATTATTTTTTGAGCACATATTATCTCTTTTCTACTATTTTTAATGGTCAAAATGTTGATCGTTAATCGAAACATGGTTTAATGATAAAATTTACCTCCAAACTATTAGGATTATGATAAAATAAGATTTATATTATCAATTTGAGCTATTTAAATCTTAAACTATTAGTTTCTTGTCAAATTTTATCTTTCTCCATTATTTCTAACATTCAAAGTGTAGATCGTTAACTGAAATTTACCTCTTAATTCAAATTTGTTACGGCCTTGCATATAGTTTTATAAAATGTCTCTCACATAGTATTTGTAGATGCGATCATACTTCAAATTGATCTTAAAAAAACCTTGCAAAACTTTAGTGGTCCAATCTTCATGAAGTTATCAAAGGTTGCCTCATCCACCACTTTTAACTCTTTCAATCCAACATTACAATCCACCAAATTAGTAGCATTCACTACCCTCCAGTAACCACTTCTTGTACAACTCACCATTATGGTTTTTTTTTTTTTTTTTTTTTTTTTTTTTTTTTCAATTTGCATAAATGTGTTGTGCATAGTTTCTATGTTCAAAATTTGGCTTGTATTCATTGACAACATTCTGTAGTTTTTGTAATCATAAGTAAACAATCATTTCGATGACAAAAAAGGTAAATGATTTTAAACTTATAAATATTAAATTAGTGACTTAAACGAGAGATAGTGCTTGAACTTGTCTTTTGTTGGTTGCTTATTACTCGTCCAAGAATTTTCATCAATGATGCCAAGATCCTTTGTAAGCAAATCCATAAACCATCTCCGAGTTCTCTCCATTTTCACTATCCACGATAGCCCATGCTATGGAAAACATTTGCTCATTGGTATCCTTCCCTACTCGCATTTAATAAACAACCTCTCAAAAATGTTTTTAAAAAAGTACCATCAAAACCAAACACTATCCTACAATTACCCAAAAAACTATTACTTAATGCTTCAATATAGAATCTTCTAAACTCAAAATTATCACATTTCATAGGTTCAAAATAGACCTAGTCGCCTTCTTCAACTTAAGAATATACGATCTCAATCTTGCATAATGCTTATTGAGAGACCCTCTCAACATCTCTAAAACCAAATTTCTAACCTTATAATACATCCGAATATTGACGAGTTAATGCATCCCTCTCATTAACAACATCTTATAGTTACTTTGTTGGCCAATTAAGATTGTTCCAAAACTTATGAATATATGTTTCGTCTAGCCATAAATGAGAAGCAAACCTATTTGTCAATGATCTTTCACATTTATGGTCAACATCAATAAACTTCACTTTGAAAGCGTGCTCAATCGCTTCTTACTTGCATACATTCTCCATCCATAATCTTGTACACATTTAGCTTTTATAACTCTCTTTGAACTCCTTACTTAAGTCAAATCTCTTCCATTTTCAATATCATATAATTACATAACTCGTTTAAATTGTTTTTCATTTATGAATTTCATTCCAGCCTTGAACACTAAGTCTTTATGGTTACACGTGAGATCATAAATTATCTTTTTTTTTCTCCTTTTTACTTCTTTTATAGGTAAATATATCATCTTCATCACTTTCAAGAATGATGATCTCGCTCATCCTTCTTCGTTATCGTATTCATTTATGTAACCTACTTTAGTAGATTGAGGTATATTGAGCTCTACCGATTCATTAGTTCTTCAATTAATGGGATAAGAATCACACATTCATCATTAAACTAAAGTCCATAACCACTCTTCTTCCTTATGCTCCTACTTTGCTTTCTAGCCTCAATTAGTTTTTCATCCATAGAACTTTCAGAATCATCATCACTAAAACTACTATAATTCTGTGGTTTCTCAATTGGTAAGTAGTCATCATCATCATCATTATTACCATTATTCTCATTATCATCATCACCTATATCTTTTACATTCTATTCATTGTCATCATCATCAATATTCTGTTCATGATCATGATCAACAACATTCTATTCATGATCATCATCGGTAATATTTTGTTTATTATCATCATCATCTACTTCTCTACCATTTTCCATATCAACCGTAGTAGCTACATTTTCACCTAAACTATTATGACCTTCAATTTCCTCTTCTACCTCAACATACACATCAATAGACCTACATTAACATGCAACACTTAACATCATCATAAAAACCTCACCCTTATTTATAATTAATCCTCCCTCACTTAGACTTAAATTAGGTTTAAATATCATAACCCTAGGTATCTTTTATCCATATTCGGTAACCATATTATGAAGGTGTTTTAATGTCATGTATTTAGGATCTTCCGACCACTTACATTATCCAATCATAACCTTGCCAACTTAAGTAATTTGATTCGAGTACGTTAAATACTCCACCAATATGAAAATTCAACTTAAATGTCTTAGCCATCTTATGGACGAAACACTAAAAGAACAAACAAATTATAATAAACTCGTAGATACAGATTTAATATAATAAAAAATATTTACACTAATTCACGTGTGGGTAATGTAGGGATGGGTTTTGATCCATCACAATGTAATTGAAGAATCTACACGGGCAAAAAAGGCACCAAAATCAACAATCATCAAAATAGACATAAATGAGAAAACCAATAAAAAATGAAATTAAAACAGGTATAGATAGAGAGGGGGCCTTATAGTTAAAGATTTATAGGGTAGTGGGTACTTATTAATGATTCATGGGTATTGCAAGGAGTGGAGGATGAAGGTCGTACTAGAAATTTTAGGTTTAATGGAATCAAATAAATTGCTAGATTTGATGAAGGAAAATGGTTTGGTTCTCGACCAAGTGAACTTACGGTATTTTTATAGACACTCTTTGTACATAAAAACGGATGAAGAAAATTTGTGATTTATTCAATTCACTCAAGAAGAAAGGTATAAAAGCAAATAAAGTCATATACACTCGTGTTGATTCATGGACATTGTAAAACTGGGAAACTAGATAAGAAAAATCATAAAAATGAGAAAAAAACGGATAGAGATAGAGAGAAAAGGAACCTTATAGTTGAAGATTTGTGAGGGAATGGGTACTTGTTAAAGAATTATGGGTTTTTTTCGAGGTATGCAAATGCACGTGTGGATTTTGGTTTGGGAATTTTATAAGGAGAAAAAAGAATTATTGAAAAAAAGAAGAAGATTAGTGTTCTTATTCATCGTGTAAAAATAAGAGAAGAAGATTGGAGTTCTTGTTCGTCGGGTGAAGAAGAAAAAAATTAGGGATTTGGATTGGCTTGTTTGTCGATTGGGTAGAGAGAGAAGAGAAAAATTAGGGATCGTGTTTTTTTAAGAATTAAATTGAATTAGGTTAGTTTTAAGAATTGGTTTTGAATAAGTGGATGGGTGACATGTTGTCCATCATAAATGAATTATAATTATTATCTATGTGTCATCCTATGTGGACTTTTATCCGAGGTGTCATCTTACATGTCATGCCACATCGGATGAACTCGAATCTTGGATGAAAAATGACTCTAGTGCTAAAATTGTTGTTAGAAACACGAGTTCATATATTTTCCATATACTTTTGAAAGAACTTGCTAAAAAAAATTAGAAGGTGTATAGCTTGTTCTTTTATGATATAATAAGTGTTACAATAATTGATGCTCATATTCATATTTAGGACATAAAATATAATATTTAAAGTTAGGAAATTTTAGTATGTTTGACTTAGACCTTCTACGTTGTAAGTTTTCGGTAGCTTTAATGAAAGAATTAGAAGAAGTAGTCTTCGAGATATCTTGTAGAGGACATCTCAATCTTTGCGGAATGGTATGAAAGGTTAAAATATAAGTTTGTTTAGGCCTTTAAATGATATTTCATAATTTGGTTAGAAAATTTGATCCGAATCCTACTTGGAGTTCCATACTAGTTATGGATTTTATTTCATATCTAAAGTTTCGGACCTCCAATTGGTGTAAGGCCAAGCCCATAGAAGTTTTTGGAAGCATATCTACAATTCTTATAAGGGACTAAGTCCAAGCTAGGTTGGTTTGAAGAAGTAATTTAGCTATATAGTTGAATTCTTAAGTCTAGGTGGATCTGGTCGAGTTGGTAAAACCTTTTAGACTATAACTCAACTTGTGGACCTTTGTTGATGTAAGGTCCAATGCATTGGAAATATAATGAATAGGGCTACAAATTTTATGCAGAGAGAAAATTCTCATTTGGGATATATCTAGTTCCTATCCGAAAGCCAAGGCAAGTTAAGAAGTCGGTAAAACTAATTTCTAAAAAATAATTTTGGGTCACCAAACGTTTCCTTGTTTTGAAAATATAAATAGGATTTGTAAAGATAGAAAAATCCCTCGATCTTCTTCTTCTCCTTTTGAATTTCTTCCTCTCGAAATTATTAGATATTTTTACATTCATGTCCGACTAATTTTTTTTAGTCGATTCAAGAGAATTTAATCAATTAGTACAATTACGAGACAATGCTCTTAATCAAAATTATTCTTGCATTCAAATATCTTTATTTATTTATTTTATTTTTTTATGATTGCATGGTTCGATTGATTGAGATGTATATTAATTAATTACATGGTTTTATCGACATAAGCCGGCGAAGGATGCATGCGAGAACGAGAGTCACCACTTAGCCGATTGAGGAGAACTAAGAAATCCTAAATAAACTAGTATGTGAAGATATTTAGATAAGAGGTCGGTTACGTATGGGAAAGATATAACGTCACCGTCATCCCGTCCTATTTAAGGTAAGCTATATTGGTTGTATATGAAAATAAAAATATGGTTTTCCTACGTTATATTTCTATACTTATTTGAATCAATTTATTTTAGTGAGATAGAATAGAGTAATTTGGGGTTTAGATCGATTTGCGATCGATACCATACTTAGAGGCTAAAGGTGGAAAGAATTGAAATTTTAACTAATCTTTAGTGAACATAACCTACCAATAAATATGTGATTTCTATAGATTGATAGCTTTACAACTCACCACATAAGTGAGAAGCCGCCAACAACCTCATTTCACTCGAAGCATGGAACAAATAAGCTGGTTTGAAAGCCACCAATAACTTCGTCACATAAGTGAGAAGCTTTTGGCGACTTCATTTTAGACAAGCATATAATAAATAAGATGATTTTGAAACCTCTCGATAGCTTTATCACACAAATGGGAAGCTATTGACAATTTCATTTTGATAATTCAAAAATTAAATAAAAGCTGATTCGAAAGCCATTGGTAGCTCCATTCACACAAGTGGAAAGCTACTAGTAGCTTTAACTTGGTAAACGGGCAACATACGATAATTGATTAGAAGCCACTGGTAACTTCGTCAATATAAGTAGGAAGCCATCGACAACTTCGTTTAAGCAAACAAGCAACATAAAATAATTGCAACCATTTATAACATAGTATTTCACATTTATTTATCATTGAAAATAATCCACATAAATTTGAAAGCTACCCAAGGGTCGTTAGAATGTCAAAATTTCCCTTTTTGAATTAATTTATTTCTTTTAATCTCAATAAAGACCGGTTATTTCGGTTAGTCAAGAAGGAGGAAAATATTGTTATAAGTATCGATGAGGCTACCATATGATGATTAGAATGCTCTCGGTTAGCTATGAAATGACCAAAAATGTCCCTTCACATAAAAACACCAAAGTACCTTTGTAGTGTGAAATTACCAAAATGCTTTTAGAAGTCAAACGAGTCATTATTGATCGTTCGATCACCATCCAATGGTCCTTCGAGCATGTGGACTAGTCCATGTTGTAGAAGGGGCCATCACAAGCTCAACGAGTGGTGGTGGTAGTCGTTGTTGATGCCAAAGGAGGGAGATTGGGGGCTCAAAAGTTTTAGTTAGATCTCCTCCTCTTCCCGAAGATAATTCTAGCAAAGATTGACTCTTGACGCTAAGATGAGTGTTTCGTGATGGTTAGGATGTTTGATTTAGTCTTGATCGACTATTTTTTTGGATTCTTCAAAATATATTGAAATGAATCTTCATCAATTGGACCATTTTTTGATGACTTTGGGCAATGAATTTAAGGGGAAAACACTTAAGGGAGTTAGATGACCAAGTCTATGATGGTGGCGATTGGTGATTTAGTCGAATAGGGAGACACCATCGGGTTACCAAACGAGTTAGGTCATGATAGTTCAAACTCAAGTTTCTCCCTTTTCTAACATCAACCAGTGGAGATAGATGGATCTAGAGATATGCTATCCATGAGTGGTGGTTATTGAAGTCAAAATTGGTTGAATGATGATCGATTGAAGGGAGAAAGTCTCGATCGGGTAAACGGGGTTGTTGGGCTCCCTAATTCGATAAAAGTGTGTTTGGACTTTTTTTTAGTTTTCGGTGTTTTTTCATGGTTGTTTTTATAAGGTTTTTAGGTGATGAAGGGAGGCTAGATGTGTGGGGGATGTTGTGATGGTTGATCAAGTGGAAAGAAAGCTTGGTGGTGGATTTAATAGAGGGAAATGACTTGGATAATAAAGGGATACAATGTTTTTTTTTTGGATTTAGATGGTGAGAGAGCTTGCAAACCAGCTAGATAGTGGAGGAAAAACTATTGGAAAATTTGAAGGGAGATGGAGACATTTTGTGTGTGGAGAAAAAGTGAGTTTTTATAGATAAAAATTAAGTTTTTTGAGGTAAAAATTCGTTTTGACCCTTGATTTCACTTAATTTATCGGATTAAGTGTAATTTGGGTTGTTTGAACTTTAATGGCACTCAAATTATAATTAATTAAGCTTTTTCTTAAAAAAAATTATCTAAGTGTGTCTTTTTTTTTAATTCTTTTTAATTTTGCCTATGATCGGGTTTATTTTGATTCTCAAACTTTCATTCTTCTTCTTCTTCTTTTTTTTTTTTTAACTAGACTAATTTGAAATTGGGTATTAATAATCTATATTTTAACTCTGAAAAACTCAATGTAGATATATGCATATAAAATATTGGATACGTTGCTTTATTATTGCAAATTTTAAATCATGACAAAGCTTGTACTAAGAACGGACCGGATCAAATTTTAAATACTAGTTGAGGGTACAACCCGATAAATACTTCGGACGATTTGGAAAACATATCTACCATTTTTTTTTGCTAAAATCTTGAATGAAGAATGCATCTCATAACACCATACATAGAAGAATTTCAAATTTGGACTCGTTAGCACATTCTAAACGTGATTTAGAGCTATTTTTCATTGAAAGATAGAAATAGTACAATTGTTTGATTTATATTATAATGATCACTATAAAATAAGCATTATAACCACTTAGATTGTATTATAATGCTTATAATATTTTTCATTACATAATAGATCTCAATTCTACTCTCTCCATAACTTCGGACCAAGATATGAGGTAGCAATGACTATGAGGTTTTTGAGTCTTGTATAAAAAAGTATGAGCTCCTCTTGGATGGTGTACTCGTTACTTACAAGTCCCATCTTTTCCGGTAGATTTGACAAAACAATCTAAGGGTAGACGGTCCCCGTTCTCAAATTAGACCCATTTTGACTTGGCTCTAAAATCCTTAATAAAATACTCCACTTTCTTTGTCATGACTTGTTTTGGTGATAATCGCCAAAACAAAGGTTAGAGCGAGTAACATTGCAATAATAATTCATGTCTTAATAGATCAACCCTAATGGATAAGATCTAACTTTTTTAAACAAAGTTTAAGTGAAACTTGACAAATCCCGAAGTCTTTTTTCAAGTCCCCGGATTGTCTAAATTACCGATAAGGTAATCTATCCTATAACCTTATGCATTAAGAGATATGTGAAGGTTACTCTATAATTTCTTATGCATAGGAAGAATTTCGATCCGAATGAGAGTCTAGATGAGAATCAATAGAGTTTCATCATACATGTCATCTAGATGCCTCTATCCGAATCCAAAAAAATGTTTTAATTCGGGACCAAAGTTTCTACGGACTTTTCTTGTGGTGTGTGTACAACAATGCACAATAGCTTTATTCAACTCAATTCATAGTATGCATAATAATAAATACAAAAATTTAAATACACAAAATAAATGGCTTGAAATTTAAATTGATGATAAATAAAGAACTTAGAAAATAAATAAATAAGATATAAATGACAAATATAAATAAATGAGATAATTTTTTTTAAAAAACTAAACCTATAGCCTAATTTTGAATTTGCGAGTGGAATCGGCATGCAATCGCTACTCGACATTTAGAAGACTTTCAAAAAATATATGAAAAGGGAAAAGTATTAAGAAACTGATTTTGAAGTTGTTACCTAGTATTTAAAGAAAACTAGGAAACCTAAGGTAAACACTCGGATTCAAAGATTCTAGGATATGAAGTTGGTTATGCCTTTGGAGAATTGTACCGCATCTAGTCTAGTCTTAAAAAATATATCTCCTAGAGCTAACTTTGCCAAATTATCTCTTACTTCTATTTCCATACTTATTTATTGCCTAAGTCAAATTACTTCATTTTTAATTTTTAATGACATCATATTAAATCAACGTCGGGTCTTAAAATCGAGAGTCTCGTCAATTTAACATCGAAACTAATTTAAAATCCCGACATGACCGGTATGTCGAGGAACGGCCTAATTAATAATAATAATAAAGAGTATTTAAAATTGAGTGGAGTTTTTCTTTAGCTAGTTTTCTCTTTATTTATTATTTTTTTTTGATTATGGTCAAGACTAATCATCGGTCCCCATAAAATTAGAGAATTGTTAGGTCAACTTGAATTCTATAAATATCCTAGAAGGCATATTTTTTTATAATGATAAGCTTGAGGAGAAATCATCATCGGTCCCTAGAATCTAGGAGACATAACGATATCTCATCATATTGAAAATAAATCACAAATAAATAGAAAACACATTTAGAAAATTATGATAATTAATATACAGATCAAGAATGAACATGTGAGTAAAAATAAAAATAAAAAAACAAAAAAACAAAGGATATTGAGCATAAAAATTAAATTTCAAAACTGATCACATTAATAATTAAACTTGCAAGCATAACGATAGGAAAATTCAAAATAAATAGCAAATGAGATTATAAAATTAAAAAAATTAAAAAACAAGACATGGAAAAACATATATACAAATACTATGAGTTTTAGATCATAATAATAAATGGTACTAGAATTAAAAATAAAATACCGAAGTAAAGTGCATTAATAATTAGGATAAATGGTAGAATAATAAAAAATACTATATAAATATAAACTGATCTCGCAAAAAATATATAGCTTGACATACATATGTATTGAAATATAAACATGCATAAAAAATTTCAGATTAATCAAAAAATAAATGCTAGGG
Source organism: Dovyalis caffra (assembly GCA_963924115.1). Taxonomy (NCBI): domain Eukaryota; kingdom Viridiplantae; phylum Streptophyta; class Magnoliopsida; order Malpighiales; family Salicaceae; genus Dovyalis; species Dovyalis caffra. The sequence goes on along the minus strand of CAWUPB010000913.1, from coordinate 16,676,335 downwards.
AAAATAATTATATTCTATATGTGATCTACTACCAATAATGATTAAATAGAAATAAATTTTAATTAGGCCTTTAATATTTTGAAACTTTAAATACATACCAATAAATAACACATGAGTAAAATATAAAAATATTATATTAAAATAAAACCAAACAATAAGCTAAATAATTAAATTACCTAAAAAAACTATACTAAAAATAAAAATAGGGTAGAATATTAAATAAATTAGAGATGAATAGTAAATAAAAACTTCAAATTATGAAACTTAACCTACATTCTAATTGCTAATACATAAACAATTCCTAAAAAATTTAGATTAAAATAAAACCAAATAGTTGGCTAAATAATTAAATTCCATGAACAAGTAACAATAATAATTAAAAATACGACAGATTATGAAATAACTAGTAAATGGATCTATAAAATTATAAAAACTTAAATACAAATCAAGGATAATCATATGCACAAGTCCTAAAAATATCAAACCAAAATACTCGAAGAAGGACTATGAAAATAGAGAAAACCGAAACTAGCCCTAAGATCAAAAGTTTGTCAATGCTAGCCCTAATCAAGGACCCAATCGCACGATTCTCACAAGTTTAAGAACCAAAATTTAGAAGAAAAAATTAGTGTTCTTCTTCACCAAAACAGGATAGAAATGCAGCCATGGAACTCAAAAATGCATCCTCATTTTTCTAGAGTTTTGGTTGGTTTTAACATCTGAAATTTCATATCCCTCATCATATAGCTATGATTGTTATCCTAAAATTGCTTTTCATTTAATATTTTCAACCTAGAGAGATTTTTTTAGAGAGAGAAAATAAGCCATGGATGAAATTTTTTTACCTTTTGAAGCTTTTCTTGGCTACAAATTAATGAAAGAACAAATCCACAAAAATTACTTGAGGACCAACCCCTTCCTTTTACTTTCTTTCTTTTTCAAAGAGAATCAAGTTCAAAATTTTTTTTGACATCGTTTTTTGGGTTTTTTGTTTAGATTTTTTTTTCATTCAGGTCTCCCTCTTTTGCTCTATGTGTTCAATTTTTATACTCCTCCCATTTTGATCCTAACCCTCCATTTATTGGAAATATCCCCATCCTTTTTTTTCTCTTGCTTCGTAAGCTCTTTTTTTCCATGTCGTAAGGATTATTGAGAGAGTCTTTTTGTTTGGGAGTGTCGCTATCCGACATTTGTAGGACTTCCAAAAATAATAAGTTGAAATTTGTTTATTTTGGGATGTGAGTAAAACTAAGTTTTTGGAGTTGCCATCTAGTATTAAAAGAATTAGGAATCTAAAATTAACACTCGGTTTAGAGATTCTAGGACAAAGAGTTGGTTATACTTTTGTAAAGATATCAATCACCCAAAGCCACCATTTTAAAGAAAAGATACCATGTCCGGTTTAATTCTAAAAGTTTATCTCTTGAAAGTTTTATTTTTACCAAAATATTTTCGAGTCAATTTTCAAGTTTCTTATCTAAGCCAAATTATTTTTTTATTTTTATTTGTGACATCATATTGAATCGATAGTCGAACCCCGAAGTCGAGAGTCTCGTCAATCAAGAATCCAATTTAAATCTGGACATAATCGGTCCGTCGAAGACCAATCGAATTACTAAAATGTGATTGGTTTTGAATTAACATCGGTCTCTATTGGATAGGAGACTCATTAAAATTGCTTAAAATGCTTTCTTTCTTTTTTGTTCTTTTCATGTTTTATTTTAAGTTATGCGAGGAAAACTTTATTAAAATTATTTTTTTGTTTGTTTTTTCTACGGCACTCGTATTAAATTAACGTCGGATCCTAAAATTTAAGAGTCTCATCAATTTAACATCGGATTCGAGTTAAAGTTTTGACACGATTGGAATGTCGAAGAACGACATAATTAACTATAAGTATTTGCGTGAAATATTGAATAAAATCGACTCAACTTGATTCATTATTATTTTTTTTTATGATTTTTAATGCTAAACAAATACATCAAACCACATTCCATCCTTAATAAATAGGAGACTTATTGGTTCAACATGACAACCGAATCAAACTCTACACATTAAAATAAATTTCACAATCTAAATATTTTTAAGTTTTCTAATACAAATAAAATTAACATTATTACAAAATATCATAAAATAATTAAAAAATAAATAGTTAGAGAAACAAACCAAATGGTCACAAAAGAGTGACCAAACCGTGATGCTCGCTAACAAATGACCAAAATGCCCCTTAAGGAAAATTTACTAAAATGCCATTGCATGTCAAAATTATGAAACTGCCATTCAAAAATCCAACGCTATTGTCGCTTGCTCGATCACTAACCAATGTCCTTTAAGTGCATTGATCGGCTACGTATGGAGGAGTAGCTCCTCGTTGATCATCCTATAATGGTGTCGGCAGTCGATGGAGGAGGAGAAAGGAGATCGACGCGGTTGAAGGTTCAATAATCTCTCTCTCTTTCCCGATGGAGAGTCTAAACACGACAAGGTAATGAGAGACCACCAAGTCGCTCGGAAAACCATGGGGAGCTTTTATACCATGGTTAGGAGGCTTGGTTTGGTCGGATCAAGGAGATTTGATTGGGTTTGGAAGAAATGGATAAACGAGTCGGTTGGTTTCTCTTCTCTTCGATTTGTCCAATTCTCGACAAGATTTCACCGTGATTTCAAGGAGGAACAACTTATAGGAGGATGCAGGGCACTTCGTGGTGGTAGGATTGTTGTTTTCGTTAGAAAACGATGATAATAGCGAGTACACAATCGGATCGGGTCATCGACCTTCTCACCTTGATGTCTCACTCGTTTTGGCATCCTCTTCTTCCCTAACCAACTAAGAATGAAAAATCTAGTGGTGGGCTATCAATTTGTGGTGGTGGATCGAAGCAATTTTGGTTGAAATATAGTCGATTTGAGGAAGGAAACGCCAACAGTTCGCGGGTTGACTAGCGGGTAACTCGAGTCGACAACCCCTTTTAGGGGTTGTTTGGTAGCCTCTTTTCCCTTTTTTTTTTTTTAGTTTTTTTTATGGGTAAGGGTGATGGGTATTTTAGCTAGATTGTTTTGTGTAGAAGAATAGTTGCGTGAGGCTAGATTGTTTTTGGCAGGTATAAGTGATGGAGGCTAAGTTTTTTCTTGTGTAGAAAGATGAGTGGGAGGCTAGGGTGTTTTTTTTTTTTTTGGTAGGAGTATAATTGTAGAGGCTCTCTAAAAAAGGAAGTAAAAGGGTGCTTATATAAGGATTTTTTTAGGGTTTGGGATAAAACCAATGTAGGTACTTCTTTGGATTATTTTTCTCAATTTTAATGTATGTTCCATTATTTTCTTTCAATTAGCTCCTTAATTGAAATTATTTAATTTCTATTCTCTTGCTTTTTTTAATTTCACACTCATTAATTCTCAACAAGTTTTTTAATTTTTATCCCTTTGCAATTACATCTCCATTTGAATGCCACTAGATCCTCGCTTTTTACATTATTTTCAATTGGATCCGAAATCATCTTTCCTATATATTTTTCTTTCTTATTTCTTTTTTTAAATTAAAAATGAAAAATAATTTTAAGAAATTAGAATCTTAAAAATTCATAAAAATGCCTAAAAATCATGAAAAAGACAAACTATTTTGGTTCTTTTATTTTTAATTCTTTCTAATTGACCCTTAATTTCTTCTTGATTGTTTCCTTAAACTTTTGATATTCATGAATTGGCCCATAGTATTTTCAAATAAATTACAATTAAATTCCAGAATGTGAAATTAAATCCTTTTTGGTATTTTTCTTTTCTCATTTTTTTTTATTTATGGTAAATTGATAAAGGGGAAATCAATCAAATTCTTTCGTTTTTTTTTCTCTTTTTTTTTCAGTTTTTGTTTTATTTTCTTGTTTTTTTGAAATGTCAAATATAATTAAACTAAACTTTAAAAAGGTAATGATAAAACAAAACTAATTATATAATAAAATTAAATTCATGATCCATCTACACTATATGAATTAAAAATAAACAAAAATAAAATAAAATGAAAAATAAAATAAATTAAAAAGAATTTCTAAATAATTATGAAGGTATAAAATTGGGTTATGAAAACAACAGTGCCAATATTTACTTTTACAACTCTTCGAATTGGTTAAACTCTCTTTTTCGGATTCCTGATGGTCGTGTCTGTGACCAGGATACAGAAACTTTAGAAATAATACGACATTTCATTCAGAGTAGACCGACCAGTTATCTTAACTTAAAAACTGTTAAGGATGGACTTTAATGAAATCTGGCTCCCTTTCCCTTTTGTCGTTTCCTTCCTTCCTGTTTCACTCGTAGTTATTCAGTTCAATTAAATATCCTGATGTCTTTGATGAGAAGCAACATTGATTAGAATAGTAAACTGGCTAGATCAATCTATAACCTTTTGTGCCTCGGGTCAAGAAGATGACAAGCTTCTTTTATGCAACCCGTAAGAATTTGTTCTATGACTTCTACGCCCCATTAAAATCATGGAAAATGCTCTCCGGTGGTTAATCCAAAGTTACAGACATTAGTCAACTTGTTTTTATAATATTGATTCTTGTTACAATGTAAGATGCGTTTGACTGTCTAGTCCAAATGAACCGATAATAATGCAACCATTTTTCTATGTTACGGCAGAAGAATATTTGTTCTGAGCCAGTGTCAAGTAATGCACGAGTTCTTTTCAGGTCGCATAGTTATTCGCCGGCAAACAACAACATGTGCCTCCTAGGAAGCTACATTGCAAACCTGACAGTCTTTCAAACAGTGAATGGTATAATATAACTTTGTTAATCCCGAACATAGTTTAGCCAGATTACAGGGCTAAAGGCGGAGAATCGCATGTTGAGGCTATATAAGCCGATGGCAGTGACTAAAGATTTGTAGCTCAAAATGGAAGTGCCATCATTTGAGCTGTTGTTGGGGTTTCTGATGCTTACAACAATATGTGCATCTGCAGCACATCCTAGGACCACAATGAGATTTGATAGGATGAGAAAGTACAAGGAGAGCAGCATGGCCTCGGTTAATGTCGACCCAGAATTTGAAGTGCATAATTACACGCAGACATTGGATCATTTCAACTTTAAACCAGAAAGTTATGCTACTTTCCAGCAGAGATACATACTGAATTACCAGTACTGGGGAGGGGCAAATACCAGCTCACCCATCTTCGTCTATTTAGGTGCAGAATCAGATGTAACATACGATCTTCAATCATCAATTGTGGATCTTGCTGCTCGTTTCAAAGGCTTGCTGTTGTATATAGAGGTAAGTGTCTCTTGTCCTCCATTTGAAATTTTCAATTCTGGAGGCACAGGTTCATGGACTAGGTAGCTTGAATAATAATGGTCATCACTACTCCCATTTCAACGTAGAATAAAAAGAAATGATAACATTTTCTGTTACAGCATCGCTATTATGGAGTCTCAATGCCTTTTGGATCAGAAGATGAAGCATTCCAAAATTCCAGTACCTTTGGATACTTGAGTTCAGAACAAGCATTGGCAGATTACGCGCAGGTGATGACAGATGTTAAGAAGAATCTGTCAGCAGAACACTGTCCTGCTATTGCAGTTGGAGGATCATATGGCGGAAGTAAGCAAGACTGCAAATATTTGTCATCGATGAATTCCTGAACTTAAAACTGATCTTTTACCGCATATATTATACAGTGCTTGCATCGTGGTTTCGTCTAAAGTATCCTCATATCGTCATCGGTTCTTTGGCATCGTCTGCTCCAATACTCTACTTTGATGATATCAAACCACAAAATGGATACCATGTTGTTGTTTCTAAAGATTTTAGAGTAAGAAATTAGTCAAATGATATATACTTTTTTGTTATTTAGTCACTTAAATTATCTAATTATTCCATATGTCCATTGGGCTATAGGAAGCCAGTGAGAGTTGTTACAACACTATACACCAGTCCTGGGCTGAGATTGACCGAGTTGCGTCTGAAGCAAACGGGCTACTAACTCTGAGCAATATCTTCACTACTTGTAGGTAAAGAATAAGGCATCCTACGAATCTCTAAACCCATTCTCACATGCTTTATGCAAATCGTTTTCTGAATTGGACCTTGTTGTTTTCCATCCCATGTTCAAGTCCCTTGAACTCATCGCAGGATCTCAAGGACTCCATCGGGATCACATATGTGATTGCAGCTCAGTATGACAATCCTCCCTCTCATCTAGTCAATGATATATGCAGTGCTATAGATGGAGCACCAGCAGGAACTGATATTCTTGGTAGAGTTGCTGCTGGTTTCAATGCTAGTATTTTTGGAAATGATTCATGCCATGATATATCACATTCAGGACTAAGCAACGAGAGTGCATGGGATTGGCAGGTTCTACATAAAGCCTTTATGTTTTTAATCCTAATATTCTCCTTCTTTCTAGCAAAAAAGTGGTTTTCTATATTCAGTTCACAGAGTTCTTTTGCATCTTTCAGACATGTACCGAGATGGTATTTCCGATTGGATATGGTGAAAATGAAACAATGTTCCAATCAAATCCTTTTGATATAAACAACTATACCAGCGAATGTGTTGATGTTTTCGGTATCAAGCCAAGGCCTCATTGGATCACAACCGAATTCGGTGGACACGTAAGCATTTCCTTCTCTCCCCATAAATTCAGAACATAAAAACCTTAGTCTATTACGACAAGAAATCAAAATGTCATTGCTGATAGACAAAATGTTTCAGGACATAAAAACTGTGCTAGGAAATTTTGCAACCAACATTATTTTCTCCAATGGACTGCGAGACCCTTGGAGTGCTGGAGGGTAAGGGACAAACTTTGATCCTTTTCTTAGCAATGTTATGCGTTTCAGCATTACATTTTGCTAATTAATTCATACTTTCTTCTTGTTCTTTTTTTCTTTGTTTTTTCTTTACTCAACTGCAGAGTTCTTGAGGATATATCAGACAGTGTTGTTGCTTTATATACAGAAAAAGGTACCCATTTTGTTCCTTAAAAAGTGTTTGAATTTCATAATTTGATCATTAATTCTTTTGGTAATTAGGAGCCCACTGCTTGGATCTTTATCCCCCTAGATTGAGCGATCCTGACTGGCTGGTTGCATTGCGAGACAAAGAGAACAAAATCATTGCATATTGGCTTGCTGAGTATTATGCCAAACTTAATTAACTATAACATAACTAGACCTGGCAATAAAGGTGGCCAAAGTCACACGTATTTTACTGTTTTTTCGATAAGCAAAGAACTTCTCAGCAGTTCAATACCTCATTACTATGCTAAATGATTCCCGTATCGTTCCAATTTAGTAGGAAGGAAAATTTGTATCTTGTTAAATTTCGTTCACACTTCTTGGACATCAATAGTCCTACGCCAAGGGCACATAGGATGAAGTATTTGGGTTAGAAAGATGCAAAGCCTGCTAGATTGCTTGTAATTGTTTGACAACAGATTTGGTCAGTTTCATTTTCGGATTCTCCTGAGAAAACTGTGTATGCCGACAGAATAATAAAACTTCATCATTTTACATAACATTTCCATTAGAATAGCATGAGTGACCGGGCGACCACTTTTTTGTTTCTTATGATAAAAAGAGAATAATGGTATTTCTGATCTATTCTCAAAGGCATTTCTGGTTTGTGCCGGCCACATAGTCCATAATGTTTTACAATGGAATTGTGTGATGGAAAGACTCCATTTGGAGAATATGGTTCCTCAATTAAATTGAACATATAGAAGACACTTCCTGGTTCCTGCACAAAGGACATTTGTTTTCTGAGGATGTAATTACACATCTTCTGAACAGGAATTCTCTAGTTTTGATCCGTTCCATGAGTGCCATCCAAGAGAAAAGCTCCACTTTTGGTGGATCAAGTACGCATATGCACATGGATCAATAACTGACCAGAGTCCAGACAAGTTATCTCTGCTGAAACAGCAGTTTAAGTCTATATCTTCTGTCTTAAAATTAATAATAATAAATTAGCTGAAACAGTAGTTGAAGTGTGTATTGAAGGTCTTAGGTTTTATGAATTGTTTTCAATATTTTACTATAAATTTTGCATATTTCACTTTAAAATCGATGGATGCAATTGACGAAGAGTAACATTGATAGCAATGCTATAGGCGAACGGCATTTTTGCAGTTAGCCTTTTCTTTACTATACGCAAGAAATTAATAGCAGACTTGGAAGAAAACCTTCCCCCTTCTCATTACTTGTGCTTCGTTCTCCTTTTACTGGTAGTTGTTCCCTTGAATTAACAATCCCCAAGTCTTGGAGAAGCAACATTAACTTGAATAGCAAGCTGGCAAGACCAAATCTATTGTTGCCTCAGGCCTGCCAAAAGAAGATGACTGGATCCTTTTATGTAACGGTTACGAGTGTCATTTTCTCTAAGACTTCTCTCCCAGTTAAAAAATCACGAAAAAATGTGTGCCATTTTGAATCCAGAGTTACAAATCGAAGTCAACTTGTTACTCTTTTAATTATTCTTGTTTCAATGTAAACTGTGTCTCTCTGTCTTGTCCAAATGGATGTTATGAATAGTCCGGCATTTTGGTTATTTTTTAAGCAATGGAAACTTTTCCAATAACTTTTCTGAGCCAATATGTTAAACAATGAATGAGTTTGTGTAGTTTTCTTCACCAATATATACGTTAAATAAAGAGTGTACATTTGCAGCTTAGTAAATATCGTACATAGTAGTTAAAGACAAGAACATGCTGCTGAAGTTCAGTAGCTATTTAACCTGATAGCTGGAGATCTAAAGCCTTGTAGCTCAAAATGGCACCGTCTTCGTTTCAACTATTGCTGGGGCTTCTGATGCTTGCAGCAATATGTGCTTCTGCAGCACATCCTCGGGCCACATTGGGATTTGATAGGATGAGAAAGCATTCGGGCAGCAGCTCGGTCTCTGTTAATGTCCTGCCTGGATTTGAATTGTATAATTACACGCAGACATTGGATCATTTCAACTTTAAACCAGAAAGTTACGCTACTTTCCAGCAGAGATACATACTGAATTACCAGTACCGGGGAGGGGCAAATAGCAGCTCACCCATCTTCGTTTATTTAGGTGCAGAGATAGATGTAACGCAAAATCTTGATTTATCAATTATTGATCTTGCTGCTCGGTTTAAAGGTTTGCTGCTGTATATAGAGGTCAGTCTGTCTTCTCCTTCATTTAGATTTTTCAATTCTCTGGAGGCAGAGCTTCATGAACTAGGTTTATGGAATATCATGAACTTGTTTTTATATACTCATCATTCCTATTACAGAATAGGATTACAAGAAATGATAGCATTTCCTATTACAGCATCGCTATTATGGAGTCTCAATGCCTTTTGGATCAGAAGATGAAGCATTCCAAAATTCCAGTACCTTTGGGTACTTGAGTTCAGAACAAGCATTGGCAGATTACGCGCAGGTGATAATAGATGTTAAGAAGAATCTGTCAGCAGAACACTGTCCTGCTATTGCAGTTGGAGGATCATATGGTGGAAGTAAGTTAAAAGTTCCAATATTTTATTGATGAATTCCTGAACTGAAACCTGATCCTTTACTAAATATATTATTCAGTGCTTGCATCGTGGTTTCGTCTAAAATATCCTCATATTGTCATCGGTTCTTTAGCATCATCTGCTCCAATACTCTACTTTGATGATATCAGACCACAAAATGGATATCATGTAATTGTTTCAAAAGATTTCAGAGTAAGAGATTAACCCAGTAATATTGAAAATTTGAAATCTATTATTGTTTAATCTCTTAATTATCTAATTATGCTTGCATGCCATTGGCTGTAGGAAACCAGTGAGAGTTGTTACAACACTATACAGCAGTCCTGGGCTGAGATTGACCGAGTTGCATCTGATGCAAATGGGCTTATAACACTCGGCAACATCTTCAGCACTTGTAGGTAAAGAATAAGATATTCTATGCGTCTCTAATCATGCTTTTCGCCAATAATGTTCTGACTTGGACCTTCTTGTCTACAATCCCACTTTCAAGGCCCTTGATCTCATCGCAGGATATCAAGTACTACATAGAGATGGCGTATATGTATGCAGCTCAGAATGACAATCCTCCATCTCATCTAGTCAATGACATATGCAGTGCCATAGATGGAGCACCAGCAGGAACTGATATACTTGGTAGAGTTGCTGCTGGTATCAATGCTAGTAGGTTTGGAAATTATTCATGCCATGACGTATTTGATTCAGAACTAAGAAGCAAGGGTGCATGGGATTGGCAGGTTATACATAATTCCTCGATGTTTTCAATCCTTATATTTACGAGCTTTCTTGCACAGAAGTGGTTTTCGATTTTCAATTCACAAAGTTCTTTTGCATCTTTCAGACTTGCACTGAGATGGTATTTCCAATTGGATGCGGTGAAAATGAAACAATGTTCCAGTCAAACCCTTTTGATATAAACAACTACACCAAAGGATGCGTTGTTGATTTCGGTATCAAGCCAAGGCCTCACTGGATCACGACCGAATTCGGTGGACACGTAAGCATTGCCTTCTCTCCCCATAAATTCAGAACATAAAACCTTAATCTATTGCAACAATAAATCAAAATGTCATTGCTCTAAAAAAAGAAAAAAATGTTTCAGGACATAAAAACTGTACTGGGAAATTTTGCAACCAACATTATTTTCTCCAATGGACTGCGAGACCCTTGGAGTGCTGGAGGGTAAGGGACCAAACTTCGATCCTTTTCTTGGAAATGTTATGCATTTCAGCATTACATTCTGCTAATTAATTCTGCTTCTGCTTCTTTTTTAACTCGACGACAGAGTTTTAGAGGACATATCAGACAGTGTTGTTGCTTTATATACAGAACAAGGTGTCCATTCTGTTCCTTGGAAAAGCGTTTGAATTTCTTAGTTTGATGTAGTATTTTGATTAGTAATTCTTTTGGTAATCAGGAGCCCACTGCTTGGATCTTTATCCCCCTAGATTGAGCGATCCTGACTGGCTGGTTGCATTGCGAGACAAAGAAAACAAAATCATTGCATATTGGCTTGCTGAGTACTATGCCAAACTTAATTTACAATAACCAGGCCTGGTGACAAAGGTGGCCAAAACGATATGCATCTTTTTTTTTTTCCTTAAGCAAGAACTTTTTAGCAGTTCAGTAAAATAAAAAATTCATTGATTACTATGCTAATGTTGCTTGCATTTTCCGAAGTTGGTAGCAAGAAGATTTGTATCATGGTGAACTACATTCCAACTTCATGGAAATCTATAGCCCTAGACATAATTTTAAATCGCGGATGGTTGAAAAAACGGTCATGGTCGCTATCGCGAATCGTGACTCACTATAATACTAAAATAACGATAACAAAATACTTTAAAACTGTTAAATAATAGATGTTATATAACGCAACCACCGTTATTTAAAACTATGGTCCTAGACGAGGGCATATAGGATAAAGAATTTGGGTTAGCAAGATGCTGAGCCTGCTAGACTGCTGGTAATTGTTGCCACAACAGAATTGGTTAGCGTTATTTTTGGATTCTAAACTCTGCGTGGAGCCGGAATAATGAAACTTTAGCATTTTACAGCAACATTTCATCCAGAGCAGCCCCAGTGACTGGTAAAACATTTTTTTATTTTCTATTTATTAAAAGAAAATAATGGATTAATAGAAGAAAGGTAAAAAGGCCAAAAAACAGCGACAGAGAGAAAAAGATCGTTCAGTCTGTGCAGTAACATGTATGGATGTAAGATAGATAACTAAAATCAAAGCATTGCGAAATAAGAAGTGGAAGAATCTCTGTAAGCACGATATGAGTGCTCCTACGTAGTCCTGAATCCACTTCTGAACAACCTTTAAAGTAGCAGCAGAACATGATCAAGTCCCTGGACCAGAATCTATAGAAACATAACCTGGCAGAGAAATCCAAAGACGCAGCAGGAAACTCGATTCATATAAGAACCAAGCCTTCAGGTTATCACATTAGGACTTCAAGTTGAGCTTGACAGTTAAAACAACTGTACTCAGATTCGAGTACTTCCAATTTGCTAAGTTCATGCAATGAATTTCTTCCTGTCTTGAAACATCAGCCTTTGCTATTGCTAGGGCATGGTGCTATATTATTGCCTCTCATGCAGTGTGGACGAAGCGCTAGGCTCAGCACAGTCATTTTGTGGCTCGATTGATGGTCTCTCTTGGTCTCTATCTGGACACCTGACTTAGCAAGTAATTCTGCAGTTTCATTTGCCAGCTCCTTGAACGAATGGGCACAAAGGATTTCTCCAACCCTTTTCAACCAAGTAACAAATTAACATGCATGATCCTATCCTTGATACAAGGAATGCAATAGCAACATAGACTGGTTCCTATGCAAAGCTCAATATAACTTCGAAAACACAAAACCAAGAAGATCCATCTGTATTCCATTTCATCCATCCATGTGCAGGAGGAATCCAATTAACGGTTGACATGGTTCCTGGGTACTTTTTGATGCCGTCTGAACTCCTACATTGATCATTACTGGAGCATCCAGAAGTCCTCGTTAATTGCTTTGGACCATTTCTTAGAAACGGAGATGCTGGTATTCTCACCGACGAGCTGTTGGTTTTTAGGTTTGAGCCGTAATTTCCAAGCTTTTCTTTTTATCGATCGAAACTGCAGGGTGCATTAACGGGTGGCATTAACAAAACAGAGGGTAGATGAATACATGCATATATTCTCAGCTAGTTCAACAGGCCGGTACTCTACAGTAAGTATTAATTCTGTCTCCATATGCTTTCAATTCTTCTCCCTTCTGTTTTGATGTGAAGTTTGCTTTGTATTTCATAGTTGGTAGGAGAAATTTTATCTTACTGGACGGGTTATTGATACAAATAAGAGAGGGAGAAAGAGTTGGTGAGAGAAATTTAACTTACTGCATGTATAATACTAATAATACTTATAAAGAAGAAAGATAGATAAAAAAGAGAGAGAGCGTAGAAAGATAAACACAAAGGATAATAATAATAATAATAATAATGCAAAATAAGACAGGAAGAAATTTTAACTTACTGCATGAATATTTATTTCAGATTTATTTATTTTTTTTTGTCTGCCCATCTTTTCAAAATGAGTCTATAAAATAAATATCTATATAATTTAAAATTTTTGGTTTATAAAAGAACTGTAAGTATGCTTACTAGTAACGTCATATAAGTATGTGTAATTTAAGTATTTTTATAATCAAGTGTATTAATATTTATTTTTTTCTTCGAAAAGTTAGTGGATTTTAAAAATTATAACAATCAGATGAAATTTAAAAAAGTGTCAGGTGCACTTTTAAAAAAGTGTCAAGCTCTTATAGTTTTTTTATTTTCATTAAAATAAAATTTTAAAGTTATTAGTTGATAATTAATATGATGAAGGGTAATTCAGGAAAAGAATTGAATTTTTCTGGTATGAAAAGTATACATATGAACTTGTTGGTTAGTAAAAATTTTAATATCTTATTGATATTTTTATCTCCAAAAAGTAAATTTGTTGATGATTTTTCTTGCCTACGCCAATCAAGTTTGCCTAAAGCACGACAAAAATTACCCCCTTTTTTTCAATCACCCGTAGCATAAATAAATCAAGTGTTTTTGGAAAAATATATTTGTCAATATATTAGATTATTAACAATATTTCTTATAAAACAGTCAAATGGGTCCTTAGCTCAGTGGTAGAGCATTTGACTGCAGATCAAGAGGTCACCGGTTCGAACCCGGTAGGGCCCTTTTTAATATGCCTTTAAGTGAAAATCTAATTTAGCCCTTTTATTTGTTAAAGTATGTCAAATCAGGCCCTTTAGAATATTTTTTTTCCAAATGTATCCTCAATTAGATAATATTAAATGAACTTTGAAAGATCGAACCCCGGCAGGGCTCTTAACTTTTTAACCTCTTAAATGAAAATGTTTTGGAAATCCAATATAGCTCTTATATTTTTTTAAATGTGTCAAATCAAGCCTTGTAAAAAATTTTCTATCAAATGTATCCCCAATGGATAATTTTAAATAATCTTTGAAGAATTTATCCTATAGAGAGACTATGTTGTTTACAAATGAGTCCAATTTGGACAAGAATTGACAAGTAGAGGTAAATTTGATGGAAGTGAATTAAGGGACTCATTTGTCAAATTGACACTGATACAGAGACTAAATTCGGTGAACTGTCCTGCTTAAACATCGTAAGGCAACGTTGTACTCTGGTGGCTTGCTCATTTTTTCTTCTCTCCTCCTTTGTAGTTATAATCGTAATGAAACTATTACCATTAGAACCTATTTTACAAATAATACTTCTATTATGGAAAAAAAAAACAAAAAAACAAAAAATCTTCATCGCTTTTTTTCTTAGAATTTTAATCTCTAGAGCTAATTGTAATTATTGGACTGTGCCATGTTTCGGAAAAATAATTATTTGTTGTACACATGTTCATCAATAATAATTAAAAAAAAAAGGTATTAACATTGTGGAACATCATTTGCAGCTTTTCCTGAAAGCTGGAAAGGGACACTGTTTTCATTTATATTTGTGTCTTTGGAGTGGAATATATGCTTACAGTAAGCTTTTATTTTGGACCACGCACTACTCTCTCTCTCTCTCTCTCTCTACCCGAGCTTCTTTAAGCATTTAAATGGGGACTGCCATCGGTATCAATTCCTACGGCAGCCCTCCATATGCTTTCCTTTAATTGCCTTTTTCCTTTCTTTTAGTTTTAGCTTTTAGCTTTCAGTTTCAAGTGTTTCTATCAATTCTTCTTTGATTCATTTTAGAACTAGATCTTACATACATATCTAAAAGTTTATTGCGAGTTTGATCTTTTACTTCCACAAATTTAGTTAGAGTTATTTGAAGCATACTGTGGTATTTTGATGGAGAAGAACATAACAAAAAAATTATATAAGTAGCGTTTTTCAAGCTAACGAAGCAAGTAATTAAGGATCTCACCTTATAAACCTATCGTTTCTCGAAATCTTTCATGATATTTGCATATATGAGCTCTATAGAGTTTTACTATTTTCTTTTACTCTGTGTGCAAGTTTACTGTTAGAGGAGGTAATGGATAGGGTTGGAGCAAGATTTTGCTCCATCATCGTCTGACTCAAAATATCCAAATTTATCGCCCATCTTCCACTCCAATCAAATAGGATATTTTCTAAACCTCACAGATATCCATTCAGGTGCCTGATCAGACCCAGGTTTTTTTTTTTCTACATTATTTTTTTGTAAAAATAAAATTTAAAATTTAAAAACAAATTATATTTCCATTAATAAATTATAAAATCATAAAATAGAATTTAAAACTTCAAATTCATGCATAAAACCATAAAAATCTTCCATGAATTATAAGATAAAAATTCGTATATTATATTAAAAAATAAATATACCAAAAAAGAACCAAGAAAAAAAAAAACTAGGTCGAGAGTTAGGTAACGAGGAAGGTAAACCCTCACTAATCTTTGCAGCCGACTTCGATCGAATTGAATAACATTTTACTAGTCTCTAGTTTGACTCAGGTCAAACTGAATAAAAATTCAATAAAATCGAATTGGATGGCATTGAATACTTAATTGATCGAACGAAATTGTCATGCTTATTTACTATATGTGGACTTGGTTTTTAAATACCATTTCAAGATTAGTTTTGTATACGAATTGAATGTTTTACTGTATTTTTTTTATTCTACATTAGGTTATGTTGTATGAATATAATGGTTTTAGTCAATGATATGATGTCAATTTTTGTTAGTGTATATATATATATATATACATATATAGACCACACGTAAGTGTGGATGTGTTATCGATTTTCCCACAAGGGATTTGAAGTGCATGCAACTAAAAGGTATCAAAAGATTCGGAAGCTTCCTTATATGACATATTAATGGGAATTGTTCCGAACGTATCCTGGTCCACAATTGCTAGTCTAACAAGGTTTTTCTTGGGAGAGTTACTTTTCACGAACTTTCATATTAATAAAAATTTTAGAAAAATCTTACTTTTGCTATTCAATAGATTTTTGTAAATAAAGAAGTGAATTCCTGAACTGCTACTTCTTCTTCTTTTTATTTTATTAATAAACTAAAAAAATAGATAAGTTATTTAATATTATTTGATAGATGACATTACCTTTATATCACATTATTTTATTTAAAACGATTTGTATTGAAATTAAAACTTAAGACTTTTTTTTTTGAAAAAACGATAATTATGCATGAAAACATGAATATATATATTAAAAGATAATCTTACCTAAAAACTTAAGCTGATAAGTGAGGTCCTAGGATATAATTTATACTAGTTTCTAACACATCCCCTCAAGTGAAAAGCCTAGCATTTAGGGCATGAAACTTGCACAAATCTACATTGCCTTGTGCTTAATATTTGAGAAATTGGAGATAGTGAAACTTGAACTCAAGACCTCAAGGTCAATCAAACTCGATATCATATTAAAAGACCATCTCACCTAAAAATTTAAGCTGATAGATGAGGTTATAGAATATAATTTATATTAATCTCTAACAATATGACTAATTATAAATTACAATAGATGAGGTTCAAACTTTCAACTATAAAAATAAATACTCTATAATAAACGCATCTACAACTGTACCATTTAGTTATTGGCATTCTTAACTTAAATTATTGGTCTAAAAACCTCAACCCCTGTATATTTTGTTTTCTTATAATTTGTTAGTGTGAAGGCAAGATTTTGGGGACAATTTTATCTTTTTCTTTTTGAAAAATATCCTTTCGGTTGTTCTAGAACCAGGACTGAAACGTGAAAAACATGGGAAAGATTTTTCTGTCAAAAAGTTCAATCGCGAAGTTTCAAAATGAAATTAGTGATGTTTGACTGTCTTTCGTTTGTGGGCTGCTCTTGATGGCACAATACACTTCTTCTAGGCTTCATGATTCCTATCCCATTACGTGACACCACTTTTGACTACCCTACATGTATAGTGTATTCTGCAAACGATTCTACTAAAAGCTTCCAACATTCAATTATTCTTGGGGCATGCTAGCGTACACCCAGTTTCCTTGTGTAGTTGACTAATGACTTCAATACTTCTTCTCCTTCTTCTTTTCATTGTTATCACTTTTCACCTTTCAAGAAGTGAGTGTATATATATATATATATATATATATAGAGTATATAGAGAGAGAGAGAGAGAGAGAGAGAGAGAGAGAGAGAGAGAGAGTGGTATGTGTCTTCTTATTCTATATTAGATATATCTAATTTTATTATGAATGATAAAATTTAATTTCTTCTAATAAGAATAATTTTAAAATTTAAATATAATATTGTAATAAAAAATTGATTTGAAGATTAATTTATTTGTTATTGATTCAATAATTTGTTAGTTATAATATATTATTTATTGATAATCTAACCTTTTAATTAATGACCTCCGGCATATTTATTATTTATTTATTATAGTTTGGTGATGGATAAAGTACGTACTTTGATATATATATTATTCATCATTAAGAGCATGATATTGAGTACCGAAAGAAGGGGAAAAAAGAAGACGGTTTGTGTAATAATTTTGAACAAAAACAAAGTTTTTTTTTTTTTTTAAAGAAAAAATTGATAGTATAAGAGATTATTAATGAACTGGATGCATGATTGATCATTCTTGCCCATGAACGGATGCTGCGTGTTGTTACGGCAAAATTAATGTCTTCTATGCGCAATCAAAGGCACAAAGATCCAATCAGCCGCGTGTTGTTATTTGATTCTTCTACAAGGCACTAAGACCCCATTTTTGGTTCCTTATGGTCACCAATCTCAAATTTCTGAAATGACAGCTAGATTATGCTATATACTGTCCAAGGTCAAGGCACATAATCTGCCAGCTTGATTTTTCCAATTTCTTAAAGTTCTAAGACCATTCAGTCGGAGTTGTTACAATATCTAAGTTTTAGACATCGACATTCGGATTATTAATTACATTGAATTAGAATTTTATCGATTTTATGTTACAAGACGGATAAAATATATATAATCATTTAAAAAAATGATTTTAGTTTAATAATCTGTTTTATGATAAAAAATAATTATAATTTTTGAATAACAAAATTTATATTTAACTATTTTTTATTTGTGTTTTTAAATTTTAGAAATAAATAATAAAAAAATAAATTATTAGTTTTTTTAAAATTTTAACTTCCAATTAATTGTTGGTTCCTTTATAATTTTAACATTCAACATTAGTAAGAAATGAAAATTAAAAAAAAAGTTTAATTTTTTTTTTAAAAAAGTAGCCAGTCGTTTACTGTTCATGTGAATAGTAAACGAACGAAAATTAAAAAAAAATTCAGTGTTTAAAGAGAAAAAAAAAGATGGGGAAGTCATTTACTATTCAAATGAATAGTAAACAAGAAAAAAAGTGAAAAGAAGACTAGCGTTAGGCCAAAAAAAATAATAAAATTTTTTTAAAAAACTAAAGCACTGTAGCAATAAAGAGTAAACAATGATTACTGTTTATTGCTACAGTGAAAGCTATTTTCCTTTAATTTGCAGTATAATATAACAATATATTAGGATTTAGATAGATATGGATACAATACAACATATTCAAAACATAAAAATTAAATTACTCTAATAAAATTTATACATTTTAGTATTGGGGGTTTGTGGATTTATAAATTGATTAATTAGTAAAATTTAATAGTTGTTAAAAATTATAGGTATTTTGACGTTGATTTAATTTAGAAAACAATAAACTTAATTTCGATTGGTGTAAAATTTTATTTAAAAATATATTTTACTATCTGTAAATATATTTAAAAAAAATTAATTAGTTAGTAAAATCCTAAAACAAACCTGGATTTCATGAAACACATTGTGATAGCTTCGCAACTTAATTATTGTGATCCTTGAATGCAATAAAGCTTGAATACTGTGTAATAAGTCAAAGTCGTCTCCAAGAGGCGGAGATTTTATTATTTAAGGATGTACTTTGAGTCACCTAAGATACCCTCAACAAAACAATCTAGCTAGCTGGCCAGTGGGCACATATTGCAAATTGCCATGATGTTACAAAGCCTAATTCTTCTTCAACTTTTCTTACTGATTTCCTTAACCACTGCAGCTGCAAAACGTCTTAATACTATTCCAAGACTCAGTCCAATAGGACCAAGAGTTTGGCGAGACCAACCTGATCAAATATTGGATGAATCTGCTCGAGAAGATTTCAAAACCTTTTTTTACAACCAGACACTTGATCACTTCAACTATAAGCCTGAAAGCTACGTCACATTTCCACAACGATATTTGATCAATTCTAAGTACTGGGGTGGTGCCAATGATAGTGCACCAATCTTAGTATATCTTGGTGCAGAAGCAGCAATTGATGGAGACCTTGATTCTGTTGGATTTCTCGTTGATAACGCTGTTCAATTTGATGCTCTCTTGGTTTATATTGAGGTATGGATATAATTAGTTTACTTAAACATGTTGTTTTCGGTGCATTGAAATATGCTTAATAATGGGTGGTAATATATATATATATATTAATGTCATCAGCATAGATATTATGGACAATCAATCCCATTTGGATCAAGGGAAGAAGCCTTGAAGGATGCAAGCACACTGGGATATTTCAACTCAGCTCAAGCCATAGCAGACTACGCAGCAATCATCATTCACATAAAGAAAAACTTACAGGCTAAAGATTCTCCGGTTATCGTCATTGGAGGATCGTATGGTGGAAGTAGGTGGCTACGTACTATATATCCTCCAAGAATATCAATTACAACAATATTGAAGAAGACTTTGACTTTCTTTGCATTTAATTCCTTTAACTTTTTTTTCCATGTTAATTAGTGCTGGCTTCGTGGTTTCGGCTTAAATACCCTCATATTGCCCTTGGAGCTTTGGCCTCATCAGCACCAGTTCTTTATTTTGATGATATTACACCGCAGGATGGATACTATTCTCTTGTCAGCAAGGACTTTAGAGTAATATATTTTGAGTTTTCATCTTTAATTTGCCCATTTTAATTTAGTTTTCCGCAATTAATTGGAAGTATATATAAGAAAAATAACGTTTTACTGTGTCAAATATGTGGGAATATGTTGCGTGTATAGGAAGCTAGTGAGACTTGCTACCAGACGATACAAAAGTCATGGGCAGAAATTGATGAAGTTGCTTCTGAACCAGATGGTCTCTTAATCCTCAGCAAGAAATTTAAGACTTGCAAGTAATAGTTACATTTTTTAACATTGCTTGTTAAACTGATCAATATTCAATATAATTTTACATGCTAATAGCCTTCGTAATTTCCCTTGATGCAGTCCCTTGACCAACGTCAGTGAGCTCAAGAACCACTTGGACTCAATGTATGCAAGTGCTGCTCAGTACAATAAGCCACCAAGATATCCGGTTAACGAGGTCTGTGGGGGCATAGATGGAGGTGGTTTTGGGGGTGATATTCTTGGCAAAGTATTTGGTGGTCTTGTTGCTTATAAAGGAAATAGGTCATGCTATGTCAATGGACCCACTAAAAAATCTGAAACAACTGTGGGGTGGAGATGGCAGGTAAAATATATAATTACTCCTTTTGCTAAATTAATCTGCAATTCAATGATGTTTTAATTAGATCTTTTTGTTTTCTTTCATTTTTTTCATTTTTTCCCCCTCAATTGACTTGTGGAATTTTCATGGAAGTCTGACAATAGGAAGCTATTGTCACAATAGCAGTTAAGATAACGATAGGGATATAGTTCACACTCAAGTCACAATAGCAGTTAAGATAACGATAGGGATATAGTTCACACTCAATATGTCTTTTGGCTTGCATAAGTAGTTTTCATAGGTACAATTATTATGAAGCACTCAAAAAATGATAAGAATGGGTCATGATTTTTGCAATGGAAAAGTTCCACTAATAATCCTATTTGAAGGAAATCACTTATTAGACCCCATTTGAATTAGGGATGGCAATTTATCCCATTCCTCTTTATCTCGGAGATTCTCTGAGTTGACCGAGGAATGCCCCACCCGCATTAATTTTGAACGAAGACAGGACAGAAATGGTATTTACTCGCCCTGCTCCATCATTTTCTTTGAAAATTACAATTATACCAACCATATATATAAACTCTGGGGCTCCAAACTAGTTTCTAATATAATGAGTGAGTTTTGATTAGTAATAAAGAATTGCAAGAATTTTTATTTTTTAATTGCATTTGTGATACTCATCAACTTAATTAATATTATTTATTCGATTGAAAATAATTTAATATATTATGAGTTGTGTTGTAAACTTGTAATTGAATAAGATATTAAGTTATTTTATTTCTTAATTGTATTTTTTTATATAAATTATTATCTTTTTACTATAATTTAAAATTTAGTGCAAGATAATATGAGGTGGAATAGAGCGAGACGGATATAAAAACTTAAGCAATGCACCGAGCCCCACGAGAACGAGGCAGAGGTAGGGATGGCCCACCCCATTGCCATTCCTAGTTTGGATAAAGCATCACAACAATGCACTATACAGTGATTCTTATATTAAGTTAGGCGAAGTTGGTTAAGAAATAGAAAATTATTAATTAAGCCTTAACTAACTAGAATAATTTTGTCATTAACTAAATGACACATACATTTCATAATTAAGCAAAAGAAAGATTCAATGGAAAATTGGAGTATAATCATAGGATTGAGAACCGATATGGTTATAAGTAAAGTGATAAAAAGAGTATGCCTAACTTATTAAAACAAGGCTTGGATTCCCTCTTTAGAAATGCTTTTCTCTCTACTTTGTGTTATATTAAACATAGATTATTAGTAGATTTAAAGAGTTTGACTTTTAAAATCAACCAAATACTAAAGTACACGATCCGACATTAATCTAGTTAGGAAATAGTAGACTTAATTAGTCTCGATTAATGTAAAAGTTGGTTGAAAGATACACTACTACCTATATATATATATTTTATAGTTAAAATAAAAAAAAAAAATAGACAAACATAAAGAGAAGGAAAAATCACAATCAAGTAAAACAATTTGAATATTTTCAAGTCGGCTTATATATAAAACTTTTAACTTTCTTTATCTTTTTTTTTCTCTTCTTTATATATTTTCTTTCTTTTATAAAGTGTTAATAATTACTCTTGAACTAATGTAAAATTTATTGATAATTCACTATCTTACTTCGTATACTCTTAAAAAGCGTTTAATTATTTTGACAAATTAAGTACTATTGTGTATTCAGACATGTAGTGAGATGGTGATACCTATTGGTTATGGCAATGAGTCCATGTTCCCACTCGATCCTTTCGATTTGAATGCCTTCATAGAGGATTGCAAGATTTCGTACGGTGTCTCTCCTCGTCCTCATTGGGTCACTACCTATTACGGAGGCCATGTAGGTCCCCTTTAATTTCTCTTTTAACCCTTTTTTTTTTTTTTTTTGGTATTAGTGATTTTTATTTTTATTTTTGTTGGAGAGGTAATTTAACCCAAATTTTAAAGCATTTTTAACTTCTTTTTTGTTTTTTTCCCTCTCTAAATGCATGTAGAGTATGAGACTGATTCTTCAAAGGTTTGCTAGCAATATCATTTTCTCCAATGGGCTAAGAGATCCTTATAGTAGTGGAGGGTAAGTAACTAGCAAAATTGGAAAAAGAGAATTGATTTAATGATTTTGTGACATCTGATCATTACATTCACAAGTTTGGAGTAAAGACCTCACCAAGTTTAACATGTGCTATCATCTCTATTTAATTTCTAGGGTATTGGAGAACATTTCAGACACTATTGTTGCTGTCAAGACCGTCAATGGTAAGCATAGTTGAAAACAAGAATATAATATGATCATAGGATCAATATTTGGCTACCAAGCTCTATCAATGCTATCTCCAATATGAAAACAGAGAAACTTGTAGAATTAAGGCAATTTTATGGAAGTTCATACTAATTAACAGTGCAAGATTAATTACATTAACAGTGTTGGCTATCGATCTTTAAACTTCGTATGTCTTTCATAATATATATATTAATTGCAGGGTCTCATTGCTTGGATATACTTTTTGCCAAGGAAACTGATCCAGAATGGTTGGTCACACAGCGAAAGACAGAGATCAAGATTATGAAAGAATGGATTAATAAGTATTATGCTGATCTAAGCATGGTTTAGCTCTGAAATCATGGGCACGAAAAGTTGTTAACAACAGAAGAAACAGAGGTAGTGGAAATTGAAAATATACCATGCATTTTCTTAATTTTCCCAGCTTAGCCATCTGCAACAAGAGGTGTTGAAATCGCTGAAATCAAATTTTCACAAATTCGATCTCCTGTATTTCATCGCTCTAGAAAGATGGTAATCTTTATGGAGAAACCTTATGGAATATATTAGATTTTTTTTTTAATTTTCTTTTCTAAATGTCCATTCATCAGTAGAGCCGATGTTTTCATTATTGTAAAAACATCAGCGTTATATTGACTAGAAAGATGGTAATATTTATGTAGGAGAAACTTTATGAAATATATAAGTTGCTCTTGTCCTCACTTATTTATCTATTTCTGCCTGCAAAGTTCTCAACTAACAGTCCATAATTCCCCCCGATATGAAACTTGGAGTTTCAAATAAATATATTAAAGTTCCACTTAGTGTTCTCTTAAACCTATAGACAACCCTTGATATCTTCAAGGATTAATGTATAAATGAAATGCTTGTTTACATTTAAGAAAAAAGGATTAAGCTAAATAGCATCTTTTAAGGACCATTAATTAAGATTAAGATGGACTAATTAATATATCCACTATCTTGACAGGTAGAGAGTTTTCAACATTGTTCTTAAACCCGATCCAAACACTAACTCGGTCAAACTAAAAATCACAATGATTATCTATGGTATCCTGTCTATTAACTATATATATGTGTGTGTGTTTTTATTAAATGGAGAAATGTAAATATTACATACACACATTTGTTCGGAATGGTGTAAGTGGATATCTATCGGGTTCGGGTTAAATTACCTTTTACAACTCAAATTACTTTGTCATTGGTTTAACCAGTGGATAAATGGTTGAACCGTTGAATAATTTATGCACACAATTTGAGCAGCGAAGAGGTAAACGCATGATTTCAAGTCCTACAAGCTAGGCGTTTTTCATTTTCTTGAAAACCGATCAACGCTGAACATGTTGGTTCTCGATTGGACCAGATTCTGATTAGGTCTCTTGCATATCCAATTTTTTACTTCAACTTGAATTGGTCACACATGTGACTGGGTTTTGGTGGGACCGATCAGTCTGTTTCGAGTTTAATAACACTGGTTTTTAGTAATAGGATTCCAAAAAACAAATAAAATAAGGAAAGTTGCCTAATCACCTTGTAAATAAATCTTTTATCACTAAAAAAAATAAAATAAATAACGATGGATGGAAACATGTGTCGCCAAAACTAACATTTCCGTCGTTATTTAGAAATAACGACGGAGCATCGATGGAAATAAACCATCGATAAAGTCCTTGTTTCTAAGTTTGTTAATAATGGATTATCTAATCCGTTGCTAACCGAGTGATAGACATTTTATTGCTATTTCAAGGTATTTTCATCGCTATTTCGTCGTAAACATTTGTATGAATGGTTTGAATTCCATTAATATAAAGAGACGAAAATCTGTTGTTAAATGTTATCGGTAATTTCGGTAATTATTTGTCGCCGACATCCGTCGCTAATTTCCGTCACTAAGGTAAGTTTATGTTGCTAACTTCTATCACGAATAGTTAAATTTAGTTTTTTTTTTTTTTTGTCGTTGGGGTGTCACTAATCCTTCATTAAATTATATTTAAAAAAAATGTTAAAATGATTTTAGATGTTCTACCATATTAGCCAACAACTAAAATTAAAATCATAACTCTAATATTATTTAATAACGTTATATACATATAAAATCAAATGTAAAATGTTAGAAATATATACATAACAATACAATATGGTATATGAACACATAAAATTTTTTTTTAAAGAAAACTAGTCTTAAAAAACATATAAATAACGATGGAAATATGTGTCTTCAAAACTAACATTTTCATCGCTATTTAGGAATAGTGATGAAGCATCGATGGAAATAAACTCGTCGGTAAAGTCCTTGTCTCTAAGTTTGTTAACAATAGATTATCTAGTCCATTGCTAACTAATGATAGACATTTTATCGTTATTTCAAGGTATTTTCATCTCTATTTCATTGTAAACATTCGTATGAATGGTTTGAATTCCGTTGATATATAGAGACAAAAATGCGTCGCTAAATGTTATCGGTAATTTCAGTAGTTATTTGTTCGTCGACATCCATTGCTAATTTTTGGCACCGAGGTAAGTTTATGTCGCTAATTTCGTCACTAATAGTTAAATTTAATTTAATTTTTTTTTTTTGTCATTAGGGTGTCATTAATCCTTCGCTAAATCATTTTTTTAAAAAAAATTGTTAAAATGATTTTCAATGTTCCGCCATATTAGCCAACAACTAAAATTAAAATCATAACTCTTAATATTATTTAATAATATTATATAAATATAAAATCAAATGTAAATATCATATGTATATGCATACAAACACATAAAAAAAAAAAAGAATTGAAAAGAAAACTAGCCTTCATCAAGATCATTTGTTGCTTCTTCTTCCGGATGTCTGGTTGTCGAAAGAAAAATCGGACTCTTAGCTAAGGGGAAGGGGAGGGTTAGAAGGAGGGACACGACTCTCGAGTATTTCCTCTAAAATCTACTTCAACCTCTTCTTCCACAACTACATACCTTGGCTATCCTCCTTGTATTTTTCTCCACCCCTCAATCTATCGAGCATAGTTATGCTCCATATTCTCCAGCTTCTATTCGACTTGGTCATTATCATGCCGTACATGGCAAAGAAATCATGATGTGCCGAGGTTGAACCGGCAACGAACGAGAGTAAAACAACGACACATGTGTTCCCGGGTTGTACACTCTACGCTTCTTCTCCTCTCCTATAGCCTCGAGATATATCTATAATATGTTGATGCTCGTAGATGATGAAGCACCCTCCGACTATTAGGTAGCGAGTTGATGCACGCAATTAGTCCATGTGCTCTAAAGCAATTGAAAAAATTATATATGAAATCATAAATATAAGTTTTTTTTATTTATTAAAATTGCATTTATATAATAAAATTTACCCCAACTACCTAAGAATGCGAATCCACAAATGACCCATCTTGGCTCTTGTGAGTCCTTACGAGCAACTCATAAGGATTTAGGTACCGACCCAAATCCTTAGCTAGAAAAAAAAAGATGCAATAAATGACCAAATACTAACTTATAGCATAATGGGTAATAAGATTTACCATCCGTTGAGCGTGTTTAATCGGTGAGATGGAACCCCTCGTATGTCTAGATAACTCAAGCACCAGCACCACTTGTCTTGTTCTTGCAGTTCTATGTCACTCGTTTAGAACTCGTTCGAAACTTTGATTTGTTTCTATCTCATCGTCATGCATCCCACACTCGGTGTTGGGTTATACTAGGGTTTGTTAGTCTTTTTCTTAATGTTAGTTAGCATGTTGTCATACCGCTTGCGTGCTAAACACTCTATCCTATCTTAACCATCAAGTTGATAGCTTCATCCAATAAAAAAAGGCTTCTACAAGAAGAAAGAAAAAATATTAGTATGTTTTGTGTTACTAATTTAAATATAATATAAATAAATAAATAGATAGATAAAATATTACTTTAAACTCATGCTAGTAGAAATCTTTTGTCTCCTTCAAGATTGACTTCCATGTCAAGTTGAAAAGGTCCAAATGCTTTTTAAAAATTCTAATGATTTGGATAGCACACTTATTAGACGGAAATAAATTATCGAACATAAAAAATAAAAAATTAGTCGGTTAATAAATATTTCAAATAATATACCGTTATATAAAACTAATTATCATATTTAAAATAAAGACAATTCTATTTGCAACCTCGACATATTACTTACACGTCATTAACGATATGAATATTTCAGCCATCATCATCATTGTCACCGAAGTAGAAGAAACCGTCGATGTGAGATTGACTATCATGCCTCGTTCATGCATAGGAGCATCTTGTTGAGGAGTAGGTTGTGGACCTAGTGAGGACCATGAAGGCAATGCCGTGAGCATTGGCGCCGATGATGATACCGCCGATATCGATGTAGATTTGTTGACCATGTGTCCGGGGTCGAAGCATTAATACGACCTCTGCCATAGACATTAGATCTAGTCGGATTTAAACGTTAGTTGTGAAGGCTCGAACCACGAGTCATTACACATATAATACCACATCTTATAGGCTTATAACTACAAGAAATAAAAAATAACTCGACCACCTCGGATTCAATATATTTTTTTCATAAGTCAAATAAAATTTTGATAGAGTCTCCTCTATAATTGAATATTGTCAAATTACCAATGACTCAACCTACATAAAAAATAACACTTCTAAAATACATAACACACATTTAAAATACTCAACAGAATAGATGTCATGGCCTATACAATTTCAAGTGATATAATTTAATAAATAGAATAAATAAAAAAATATCTTTATTACTTTGATTTAATAAATACAATGAATAAAAAATATCTATTATACATCAGTTTACTAAATAAAAAAAGATCTTTAATTACTACTGTTATAATCATCATTTAAGTCTTTCTCTTTTTCGGTCGACTCCGATTCATATTCACTCTCATCTTCTTCATTAATTTCATCTCCTTCTATATCTATAAACGATCTATTTCGATCGATCAACGATCGCTCCTCATCATCAACTTGCATCACATTTTTTGGATTTCCAAGCTATCCTTTTGAAATGGTTATGCATGTTGTTAGACCGTGACAAACAACTCGGTAAATCGACTATAGCTTTAGCTTTTATCTTACAAATAGTCCACCAATCACTCTTGTCACACTTTAAGTTAGGATATGTGGCATAATACACTTGGGTCGCTTGAGTCGCTAGAATAAAGGGTTCAAATCTATTGAAAGAGCTTATACAATTAAACCTCTGCTAGTCTATACAACGGATGTACCTTTGTACCATTTGGTGAAGGATCAAACCAGCTATATTTGAACAAAACAAGTCCTCTTAAAAGGTAATACAGGATACTCTAATTATTGAATTTCAATCAACTTACCGTAATAGTTGCTTTCATTTACATTGTTATTAGATATTTTTATGCAAACTTTACCATTCATCCTTGCTCTATCTAAGCTATGGTCTTCGATGTGAACCTTATATCCATTTATAAAGTATTATAGGAATGATATCACTCGTTCATAAAGGATTTTTTACAAGAGCTTTTTATAAATTAGTTTGTCATACAGTTGGCTTATGTATAATATGTTTGTAAAATCGATATGAATGTGCTTAAATTATAGTTAAAAATTAATTAATATAACCTATAAATAGAACAAGCTCTAAGATAAGGATACTTTTGTATTCACTAAACTAGAAGGAAAATTAATCTTTAAGTTGAGCATCAACCTTATCTATAGGCATATATGTATTGAAGGATCGTACATCCTATGGAGGTACGGAATAAAACAAAAATTTTCTCTATCTAAAGGGCCCAAGATCATGTCGTTAAAATAACTAACCATAGATTCATGAATTAAAGTGATGAATAGAGAATTTACCTCTTGTAGCGTAGATATAAACCTTTACATAAAAGAGCCATCCAACTTTCTAACCTCTATCGATAATCTATACAGTCCAAGCATCCATAAAAGAAGCACTCAAAATTGATAGGGTGTTAACTCCATCTTTTCCGACTTGTTTAGTGTTTCCTATACAAATCTAATTAGGGTAATAGTTACGAAAAACCAAAGTAAGAGAGAGGAGGTTGCATGCTAGGGTTAGGGAGAAAATAATTTTCTCCATCTTTTATTTTTGAGTTGGGTGCCCCTAGCTAATTTTCTTATTTTGTCGAATTTTTTCTCTCTTAAAACTTCTAGTTTTGCCACACCTTTCTTCCATATATATGGGAGAGGCTTCTTTGTCCTTGGAGAACAAGAATGCGAGGTAATGAGTCCCTAAAGGACTCTAGGTTGTTGCTTTCTATTCCTCCAAGGATTAGGAGTAATTTTTACATATGGACTTTTGATCTTTATCTTTAAAACATTCATCCTTATCCAATAAAGCTTACATTTATCCTCCTACCAAAATATCTATTAGAACTTTAATTAAATCTATTGGTCTAAAAATATTTTGACCTAATTAATTAATTTGGACTATCTAGATAAATTTAATTAGATAATTTTAGGAGGTCCACATTAGAAAATAGTTTCTCAAATTACCCTTAGACCTAAATTAGGAACTAATTTTCAATTTAGGTTATTCATTCTTAATTTGAAACTAAAGTCCAAATTAGGAAACTGATTTCTAAAATAGAAAACTTTTCATTTTCGAAAACCTTTTCCAAAATAAGAAACTTTCATAATTGAAAACTTTTTACAACATCTTTGCTTCTTTTTAATCATGTGAATGCTTAAACTTATGCACGTGACTCAACAGGATCCTAGATATATTGGTAAAGTATCAAGAATAAAAGATACCTCTTTTATCTCTTGATACCTAAGTCAAAATTAACCTTCGATAAGGTATCATGACTATACAATTCTTTAAGAGGATTAATTAATCCGTAATTACCTTTCATGAGCATGGTAAACATACAATTCAGATCCTCATGTCAACTTATCACGAGTGTGATCTCAAATTTGGTTATTAATCTTGTGATCACGATCACATAAGTTTTCTTCGATTTTTAAATATCTTAGCTCTTAGAGTAAGCTAACAATGCTATATTGGTGTACTCTTACCGTGACTACATATTTCTTAAGTAGACATTCATCAAAGTGTAATATGATAACTCTAGCGTAAAAGGGATGACATGTCTTATTTTAGTCATTCACCTACCTCCATTAGATTCCTATTGTACCCAACAAATCACTCATGTGTAATCCTTTATTAGGTCAATCAAAACGAGAGTCAAAGTACATAAATCCTTTAATGAGATAACCATGATGGTCTCAAGTCTAAGAATCAGCTTGTAACAATCTTGTATAAGATTCTCATAGACTAAACTAAATGGGTTCTTATGGCGAGTCGAGTCCAGATGATATGTTCTCTAACATAAATCACCTAAGTGTTTGCTTTGACATCAATATGCCAATAAGTGTAAGATCTCCTATCGCTATCATATAGCATGAGTATAACACTCACAAGTCTAACCGCATATAGTCAATGTCCATTCTTAACCATGCTATGACTTGAGACATTTGACGATATCATTTATGTGCATTAGTGTTTGTCTCACATCTTTCTATCAATCACTAATGCAAATGAATATCGTATGGACTTCTATTTAATTCTAATCAATGAATAAATGTAAATGACAAGAATTAATAGAAATATTTTTTAATTATAAACAATATAAATGATGCAATAAGATAATAAGTCAAACTCATCCAAACAATGTTAGATCTTAAGCACCTACACTAACATGTATTATTTTGTTTTAGTTAGGTAACGTAAATGCTATCGATAAATAACGACATGCACAAGCAAGTGTCTTTATTATGATTTTTAATTAAAAAGGTCGAATATTAACATTAAATTGCAAGATTTTTTTTTTTTTTTGCACACTTACTCAATATAAGGTTTAATTTCATCCCATTTCAATAATATATACCGATGGACTCGCTTTTAGCTCATCCTTTGTGAACCTCCTTATTGTTGCTTGACCAAATGGTCGATCTTGAGGTTTGAATATAGAAAGCATCGTTTCAATGTTGTCACTCAATTCTCCACTATACTCAATGTTATGTGGCACTTTTCAATGCCTAGTATACACATGAGACTCGAAGTTGTGCGAACAAAATAATGAAGCTTCTTTCATTAAATATGCATTATATATTGACCCTTTAATCTTTGCTTTATTCCTTACATTCCTTTTAAGTTTTCCAAGGTACCTAAAACATTAATTAGGTTAATGATTGATAATTGCAAAATTATTTAAGTTAATATTCAAAATCAATACCATTACCTTTCGAACAAATACATTTATCGATATTGCATTGGTCTCGTTATCTTTACTTCATATGTCAAGTGAATTGAAATATGTTTCATGGAGTCAAAGAATCTTAGTAGAAATATACATTCTAGTTTGCATAAAATTATGAGTATTTTTTCCTCAAAACGCATCATATTTTCAACCCTTATAATAGTAAAAGTTAAATCCTTGAAGAATAACTCAACTCGGTAAATACTTACTAAATATTTATCAATAATATCTCTCGAAATATGATAGGTATTAATCAATACATAAATACATGACAGCTTATGACCTTTCATGTTATAAAATTTGTGTTTGTTAATATCTTTCCCATGTATTTCTCGTTCCCACCTTTGTTGAGAAAAATCTCATTTAGATTTTGGTGACTTGGCCGAACTATTTGAAATAAACAAAATTCTTATAACAATTTGAAAATTGCAAGCTAATGAAAACCGTACATGCCCGATATTTTCTTAAGTCGAAGGAGTTATTTTCTTATTTACAGCCAACGTACATGTACTAATATTTAAATTCTTTTTTATTTGGTATGGGTTGGAAAATATATCCAAATATATGCATCAAGATTCAACGTGAGGCTTTAAGCCCACGAGAATTAATACTTAAAGAAATGCGATTTGGTGGGCTTAAAATAAGGTCCGTTAAAATTAATCTAGTTGGCCTTAACCTTTCTGCATATTTTATAGACGCATGGTATCCATCCAACCGTAATTACATCAAATACTTGGCATGATCCTAACCGTTCTTTATCACCCTCATAAATATCCCATTCTTTAACGAAGATCTTGGAACCAGATGGTCTATTCAGAGTTTCTCTCCAGACATCGTCTGGCCATTCTATTTGCAGACCGCCGCGCAGTATTATGCCAAAGATTTCTATTTGGCGTTCCATTGGACCTACCTAGAAAAATTATCCTTTACACGTGCCCAAGTTCTCACGTGTCAGGACTGCTTATTCTTCCCTTCACGCCTCTCGCTATTGCATCTTTTCTCTGCAGTAGCATTGTCAATATGCAACACTCTCATTGTTTCAACTTCAGCAAAGACCTCGTGTCTACAAAACTATTTGTGATAATAATCATAACCTACATATATATTAAATACTCATCCTCTTTTTATCCAATTTTCCAAACTCATCCTAACTGCCTGCCTAGTGTATTGTGTGAAATAATAGGGAGAAATAGCTCCCGCATGTCCTTTTATTTTAAGAGTTGTATTCAATCGATCCTTTAAAATTGTTGCATTTCTAATCTATCCTTTATGTTAGAATTTTTCTATTCAAACTAATTAAATTACATCATGTGACCTCTACAGGACTAAATTTAGATTTTATATATCCAAAATAAGCATAATTATAAAAAAAAAATGTTAGGATTTTTTTTTTCAAACTTCCCACGTGACTGTACATGTATACGTGCATACATATCTAAGACTTTGAACCTTTGTGCACACATATTTAAAAACAAAAATCACCTGTGCATTTTTTGATTTATCGAGAATAAGAACCCTAAATCCTCTACTAAGAAAGTAAATACACAAATGTCATATTAAAAAATTTAAATTAATCCATAATTAATAATAAATTTCTCTCACTAATTTCCCTCCTCCGATTTTAGTTCCCTCCAAAATTTTCAATTGAAGATCTTTACAGGATATCTACTTATAAAATGCGTTTTCTTTTCTTTTCTTTCCAATGTGAGATAAATATCTCACTTGAAAACACTCTCTTTACCACACTTAACTTATTATCTATCCAAACCATATATTTTCAATAATCTCCCACTTAGTTAATAAAGTTAAATATTTATGGTATCACGTATAAAGAAAGATGTCTCTCGACTTGAATCTCCTTTTAGTATAGTTATCTCAAAGTCTCAATGGAATAAATGGTGTCTAAAGTAATTGAACTATTATCCCTTGTTTTGAAACCGTAAATATCACACATGTGACCTAATCCAACTTCTTTTCGAAATTCTCTAAAATTCTTTTAGCACTTATATGGACATATCATTTTTTTAATGTCAAACACGCATGACATATGTCATGGCCACGTAGTTTTTTTTTAAAAAAAATTATTGTGTGCGACAAATTTAGAAAAGATTTTTCACATTCGTTTTTTTTCTTTTTTTCTTTTTAAAGGAGAGACATTCGGAAAAATAAATGAGTCGATCTACCATGAAAAAGATAATATATGTTAAAATTATAATGTTGAGACTTAATATATCCCTATTAAATTTTCAGACTTTTTATGTGTTTGGTAAGATGAAAATATGTAGATTTTGAATTTTAGAAAGTTCTTTCTCTTTCTAACTTCGTATTTAAACTCATGAAATTATGTAGCATCTATGCAGTATGCACAAGCCAGTTCCTTAATCCTTATTTTTTATGCCCATCATTATTGTCTAAAATCTTCATAAACCCCTCTCTAATAAAATTTTTAATTGAGCATGATCTCTTTACTGCAACATTAACAAAATTTCGTTAATAAAATGAACTATTGGTAGGATACGTTTGTTATCTTTATATTTTACATTTATGTTTTGTCCATGATAATGTTATTTTCATTGAATTTTTGTTTTTGATTTCTTTGAATTTATTATACGCATTGCATAATGTTTTATAATTGATGTTTTAATTATTTCTTTATTTTTTTTGACAATCCAACTTTCTCGTTGGTAATCCATTATTTAGTTTTTTTTTCTTTTGATATTAATTGTCATTAAATGATTTAATCATTTTTTTTTTTGTTTCATAAAATGTTTTTGTGTTGTTGATTTTTAATATGACCAATATTGTTTTTGTTGATGTCATTGCTTTAAATGTTTTTTCATTTGGTTTTTGCTATTTATATTAATTGCCTTTTAGTGCCTACATTAATAATAATAATAAGGATTTTTATCATTACATTAAGATGTCTGTTTGATAATCGAAATGAAGAGGTGGGAATAAAAATAAAAATTTTATTTTCACCTTATAGTCGTTTAGTTGAAAGGAATAAAGTGATAATGAGAATGAAAATTACATACAAATTCATTCTCATTTAAAATATAGGAATAAAAACAAGGAATGAGAATGAATTTTTTTAAAAAAATAATATTATTATTTATTTATTTATTGTATATTAACTACTTCTACCACCACCACCACTCTAACCATCGTCGCCGCTGCTGTAACCATCGCCACCGCCACCACTACTACCACCACCAACACCAACACCAAAGGTAGCAACAACACTACCACAAGCACCACCACAACCACGACTCGCCACCGCCACCGCCACCACAATAGGCATCGCCACCAACTCCACCACCATAAGTACCTTTATTATTTTTACAACCATTATAGTTTGATAAAATTATTTTCTTAATCATTATTTTTATTTTTATAAAAAAATAGATATTAAAAAAAATTAAATTACATTCTGATTCCTTGTTAGTATTCTAAACACAATATGGGAATATGAATATCATTTCGATTTACGTATTCCTATTTCGAACTTTTCATTCCTAGTAATTAAATGAAACCTAATTGTTTTTTTATCGTTGCTTATTTTTCTCGCATTAATTAGCCTTCAACCATTAAGGCTATGGTAATTTTAACTCGGTAATGAGATGTGTGCTTCAAACACGTGACATGTAACATGATGACTTTTTCTTCTTCTTCTTTTTTCATGTCATATATAATATTTTCTTTGGTTATTATATTAAAAACAACTACAATAATATTAAATAATTAATTATTTTATTATTAAATAAATTTAGTTACTATTAATATTTATTACAACCATTACTATCCATTATATAAAGTTACTAGTTTTTGTGAGTTTATTAAAAAACTTAATTACAATTAATAATTAATTTTTCAGTCGTTCTCTCTTTATATAAACATAAATATTCTTAAGCATTTGGTATTAGGATAAATAAAATAAATAAATAATGATGCTTTTTATTAAGAAGTAGTGTTTTGGTTTTAAAATGTTTAAAATCCATTTGGCTATGAAATGGAAGAATGAGTACAATTAATATAATTAATCATTTCATATAAAATAATTTTAATCATTATTCATATTTATTATAATCATTAATAGTCATTATATAGTTACCAACCTTTGTAAGTTTATTTAAAAAATAAAATGTAATTTAATAAATATTTTGTTATTTATTTTCATCTTATATAATTATATACATTCTTGAACATTTAATATGAAAAGAAAAATAAAATAATAATATATATTTTTTAAGAACTAATGTTTTAATTTTAAATTTTTTCAGCTTACAAATTAGTTTGTGACACGTAGTTTTGTTGGTTGGTTAATAAGTAGTATACCTTTAATTCTTTAATTAAATAAACCCATAATTAAATGAAATAAAATAAAAATCATTGTACATGCATGTGGGAACATAGATTTAAAAAAACTTTGCTTTCTCTTCTAAAGAAACCACTAAAGTGGTACTACTTAAGGTCTTTATCTAGGAAATGAATAATTATTAGTAAGAGGTTAAATGAATTTAGTGAAGGCTTTACTCGAATCTAAGAAAAGTTATACCTAAATTTTTCTTAAGATGGACCTCACATCTCATACTCATTAGGGACCTCAATAGAAAAATTGCCCACTCGTTAATGAAACGAGACTATTAAGGAGATGAGGCTTTTTGACTTACATTCATTACACTCCGAATGTAAGTTTACATTGGTAATATCCGCGATCTATTTAGGTTCTAGGTCGGAGGTGTTACACTTAAGATGGTGCCACATTGCTTTATCGGGCTCTTGGAAGTGCATTCTACCCAACACTCTTAAATCATCCCATAGAGAGTTTGTTTAAGCTTCTGAGCGCTAGCTCGTGTCACTCGGATCATTTTTATTTATTGGGTAATTGATCAAATCTTGGATTTGCAAACTCATCATCTTGGATCTCCATTAGAGACACTACCTTGTTGGTCCGTTTGGCTCCGTTTGGCTCGTTCGCTCTTGGTTTCCATCGCTCCCTCCCTCTTTAAAAGGATTCATCCTCGAATCTTCATCGTTAACATCTACATCAAAAGGAAAGAGATTAGAAACATTGAAAGTAGCATAAATTCCATACCCATCCATCAAATCAAGCTTATAAGCATTATCATTGACTCATGTTACCACTTGAAAAGGGCCATCTCTTACAACTAGAACACTATTGAGTTGGAAAACACTCCTTGTGCATATGCACCTAAACCCTATCTTTAAAATTCAGAACATCTTTATTTAAGAAGGAAAGACAATAAAGAAAAGATTTGATTTCATCTATAATAAAAAAGGCTTCAAAGTCAATTCCTTTTTTTTTTCATTAAAAAAAATAATAGTGGGTGGTAGTTATGAAGGATAATACATCCTATGAAGGTGTAGAATAAAATAAAAAACTTCCTCCATTTAAAGGGCCCAAGATCATTTCGTTGAATCAACTAACCAAATATTGATGAATCAAAACGATGAGTAGAGAATTACCTCTTGTAACGGATCTAAACCTTTGCGAAAAGAGTCGTCCAAGTGTTCGGTCTCTATCGATAAACCATGCAATCTAAGCACTCACAAAAAAAGCACTTAAAATTGATAGAGTGCTATCTTCACCTTTTCTAACTTGTTTAGTGTTTCCTATAAAAATTTAATTAGGGTAACTTTGCGACAACCCTACGAGAGAGAGGAAAAAGGTGGCGTGCTAGGGTTAGGGAAAAAATAATTTTTCTCTTTTTTTATTTTTGAGTCGTGTACCCTTAGCTATTTTTTCTCTTTGTCGAATTTTCTCTCCCCTAAAAATCCCTATGTTTGTCATACCTCTCTCCCATATATATATAGAGGAGAGGCTTCCTTATCCTTCAAGGAAACGGATGGGTGACAATAAGTCCCTAAAGAACTCTAAGTTGTTGCTTCTTAATCCTTCAAGGATTAGGAGTTATTTGATCTTTCTCTTTAAAACATTTATCTTTATCCAATAAAGTTCATGTTTATCCTTCCACAAAAATATTTTTTAAGGTTTTAATTAAACCTATTGGCCCAAAACTATTTTGCCCAATTAATTAATTTGGACTATCCAAATAAATTAAGTTAGATAATTTCGTGAGGCTCAAATTAGGAAATAATTTCCTAAATTACCCTTAAACCTAAATTAGAAAACTAATTTTCATTTAAATTTGAAACTAACTTTCAAATTAGGAAATTGATTTCTAAAATAGAAAAATTTTCATTTTAGAAAATTTTCATTTTAAGAAACTTTCTATTTTAGGAAATTTTTTATTTTCGAAACCTTTTCCAAATTAGGAAACTTTCCATTTTAATAAAATTTTCATTTTCAAAAACCTTTTCCAAAATATGAAACTTTCATAATTGAAAACTTTTTCTAATGTCTTTATTTCTCTTTAATCATGTGAATGCTTAAACTTATATATGTGACTTAATAGGATTCTAGATATGTTGGAAATGTATCAAGAATAAAAGACACATCTTTTATCTCTTGATACATAAGTCAAGATTGACTTCTAGCAAGACATCATGACTACTTAATTCTCCAAAAGGATTAATTAATTCGTAATTATCTTTCACGAGCATGGTTAACATACAATTCAGTCTTTATATCAATTTATCATAGTGTGATTTTGAACTTGGTTATTAGTCTTATTCGATCACGATCACACAAATTTTTTTTATTCCTAAATGTTTTAGTGTTTAGGATAAACCAATTATACTCTATTGGTGTACTCCTATTATAGCCACAGATTTCTTGAGTAGACATTCATGAAAGTACAATGTGATAACTTTTTTAGTATACAAGGAATGACATATCTTATCTTGATCATTCACCTATCTCTATTAGATTATTCCTAGTGTACCTAATAAATCACCCATGTCTAACCCTTTACTAGGTCCATAAAAAACAAGTGTCAAAGTATATAAATCTTTCAATGAGATAACTATAATAACCTCAAGTCTAAGGACTAGTTGTACTCATCTCGTATGAGATTCCCATAGACTAAACCAAATGATTTCTCATGGTGAGTTAAGTCTAATGATATGTTCTCTAACATAAATCACCTAAGTGCTTTCTTTGACATCATTATACCAATAGGTGTGAGATCTCTTACTACTATCATATAGCATGAGCATAACACTCATAAGTCTAACCGTATATAGTCAATGTCCATTCTTGACTATGATGCGGCTTAGGACATTTAACAATATCATTTATCCGTATTAGTATTTGTTTCACATCTTTCGATCAATCACTAATGCAAATGCTTCAATCAATCACTAATGCAAATACATATTGTATGAACTTCTATCTAATTCTATTCAATGAATAAATGAAAATGACAATAATTAATAGAAAAACTTCTTTTATTATGAATAACATAAATGATGTAATAATATAATAAGTTAAAGCCATCCAAACAAGGTTAGATCTTGGGCGCCTACACTAACAAGTAATGCTAAGAGCATTAATGTTCTTAAAGCAATCAAGTGGGTGTTTATGGATGATGTGGGGTCCATGCATCGACGGAATAGGCAAATGCTCAAATTTAGTTGGAAGAAAAGAATAATAATTCCATGTTATTTTTTTATCCTCTAAAGTATTCTAAGCTCAAAAACCCATACTAACCCTTTATTGTTCTATCAAACATACAAGATAGGGACGATTACTCGGAGAATGTTTTATATTCATAAGGATTCAAACTCTAGATCATTTGCTTAACTAATTAGAGCTCCTCCCACTTAAGTCAACCCTCTTGAATAATAATTTCATGCTACATTGGTAGTAGGACTTCATGCTATCCAATATATAGATATGATTTATAAAGCTATCATGTATGGATAATGTCGTAGATGAACATCTAAATTACGAGTTTTGACAAAGAAATATATATATATATATATATATATAGGAATTTAGTATTAAAAGTAATTAGCAAATTTAAATGACTAATCTTGTAGATATCGTAGCTAAGAGGTTGATTATATGAAGAAAAAATAACCATCACCACTCAATATCCTACTTAATATAGAATGCATATCATGTTATTCAAAACATTTATTTTTTAAAATTATTTAAGCCTATTTAGGTGTATTTATCATTTAGTTGAAAACTAATCAATTAAGTGATTTAAAATTTGATTGATCAAAAGCAATAGCCTCACTTTAGAATAAACGAGTATTGAACTTGAAGAAAAGTAACAATGGAGCAAAACTCAATCAAATTATCAAATGGGCTTGAAAATGCTTACACACGTATATAAGTCACGAAATGAAAACTCATACGATAAAAGACATGATACCAAGAGTAATAATTTTGAAAAGATGTAGAACCAAGAGCCATAATTTAAAAAAGATACGGAACCAATAGCTACGATTTTGAAAAGACATAGAACTAACAACTATGAGTTTGAAAAGAACATGGAACTTGTAATCATGATTTAAAAAGATCATGGAATCAATAACCATGATTTTTGAAAAGATGTGGAATCAACAACAACGATTTGAAAAATACATGCAACCAACAATTATGATTTTGAAAATAATGTAGAGCCAACAACTGTAATTTTGCAAAGAACATAGAACCAATAGCCACGATATTGAAAAGGTGTAGAACCAACAACCACGATTTGAAAAAGGCATGGAGTCAACAACCATGATTTTGAAAAAAATTTAAACAAACAACCATAATTTTGGAAAGACATAGAACCGACAACTATAATTAAAAAAAAAAAAACATGGAACCAATAGTCATAATTTTAAAAAGATGTGTAACCATTAGTCATAATTTGAAAGAAAAAAAACATGAAACCAACAACTATAATTTTAAAATGATGTGGAACCAATAGCTATTATTTCATAAGAAAATTCAAGTAAAACTAACAATGACAACACAAAATTTGTTTTAGAAATTCTAAAGTAGCAACCCTATCTTTGACTTAATTGAGTCTCCTAGAAGACAATATTTAGATTTATTTTTCCCATCTCATAACTTTTCTATTCCTAGCTTACGGATCCTAATTTTACCATGAAACTATAACTCATTGATCTCTTTTGATTTTAGGATCGACTCTTCTTTAATGCAATGACATAAGTTTTTTCAATCTTTCTAGTCAAGCATCTTACTCTACCAACATTTAAATTCTCGATTTACCTTTTCTTTTTCTCTTGTTAGATATTCCTCTAAAGTAAATGTAAAATCCACCATTCAAAAGTAAAGTATCGATAGGATGGAATCTCAAACTAAGCTAGAGCTTTGATTTCCACTTTTCAAATTGCTACCTCCAATAACATAGTTAGACTAGCATACTTGCTTCTAAAGGCTAGATTGATCTATCAAGTTTAACCTCTTTCAATGCGCTAAAATCTTTTGACTATAAATTAAAAAAGAGTTTAAATTTTGACAATTTCTAAAGATTACTCGAAATCCTTCTCCAAACAATTCCCTTTTAATTTTTTTCGAATTTCTACACTTTTTGGAATTCCAAAGCCAAATGAAACTGAATGATTTTCTTATCACCCATCCTAAAATATTCATGACCAAATTACTTAGCTAAAGTTTAAATCACATCCAACTTCACCATTTTGTTTACTTTGAGAGAAAGATTTTACGATCTAGTTCTATGTCATTAAATAAATGGATAGAATTTAACAAAGTTTTAAATAAGGGTCCCTTCTAACTAAATTAATCTCTCAAAAAGAATTGAGACAAACCAAATGCAAAAGTGGCAATCATAGTGACCACCGATTATCTATCATAATAGTGATATCTTTTTAAAAAGTTGAGGTTTTATGAGTGTTTATCCGACATAAAATCCATAGGGACACCACTAATCCCTTTCTAGATTTTAAAGCAAGTGTAGTGATGTGGATTCATAGGCATTATTCCATATCTAATCTCGAGAAAAAGAAGAAGATAAGCTAAAGAAAACAAGTTGCAAATAAAAGTAGTATAAAATGTAAACGATTATGCAAAAATACGTATATCACATAGTCAAAGCATATAAAGTAGTCAATGCATATAAGCAAATAGAGGCATACAAATCATCCAAAAAACAAATAAATTGGCATAGAAATACATCATATAGCTAGAGATCATGCTCATGAAAATGCATGCAAAGCTTAACTATTGGCTCCTCAATAGAGTCACCGTTTTGTTGTAGTTAGACATCAAAACGACAAGCTTTGATAAAGAAAAGATAGAAAAAATAGTCAAAACTTAGTATTAAAAATAACTAAAAAAACCTAAATTACTAGTGTTATAGAGATCATAGGTAAAGAGTTAGTTACATGAAGCAAAAATAAAAATCATCTTTTTTTGTCTTATATGAGGTAAGTTGCATCGCATGCTATTCTAAACGTTATTTGTGATTTTTATCATGCAAAATTATCTATACCTTTTTGGATGAATTTAATGTCAAGTTAAAATCTAATCAATTGAGTGATTTAGAATTTGACTAGTCAAAGGCCTTATCCTCACTCTAAAATGAACGAGTATTGAACTTGAAAAAAATTAAAAATAAGAAGAACTCGATCAAATTATCATTTGAGCTTTAAAGTGCTTACACAAATATAAGAAGTCATGAAATAAAAACTCATGGAATGAAAAATATGAAACCAACAATCACGATTTTAAAAAAGAGCATGGAACCAACAATCATTATTTTAAAAAGATGTAGAACCAAAAGCCATGATTTAAAAAAGATATAAAACCAAAAACTATTATTTTGACTAGAATGTCGAACCAACATCCACAATTTTGAAAAGAATGGAACCAAGAGTCTTGATTTGGAAAAAAATATAACCAACAATCATAATTTTGAAAAATAATGTGGAACTTATAGATATAATTTTGAAAAAGTGTAGAACCAATATTCATAATTTTAAAAAGACATGAAACCAACAACCATGAATTTTTTTAAAAAAATATGAAACTAACAACTACGGTTTTGAAAACAATAAAGGATCTTAATTAAGCTAATTAAGATCCGTACAATTATGTTAATGACATGAATTTCATAAAGACTAATTCAAGTAAGATTTTTTTTTACTACAACAATATTGGAATACCAAGTTCCATATTAAGAACCTTGATAAACTCTCTTTTTTTTTTTTTTGGATATTAAAGTTGCACATTCTTCCACTAGTATTACTTTATGACAACACAAATATGTACTTGACATCTTAATAGAGTGTGATCTCACGGGTTGTAAGCCATCTTTGTCACCCATGGATCAATGACACAAATTTGATTTTGATTCTAGATACTCTATGATGATCGCAAACAATATAGGCATTTAGTTGGATGCCTACTTTATCTTATAATCACAAGTTCGGATATTAGTTATGTAATACACATCTTAAGTCAATTTATGCAAAAGCTAGGCGAGCCACAATAGATATTGCAATATGGATTCTTTGATAGCTCAAAAATGCTACTAGATAAGGCATTCTGCTTCTCTCTAATAGTTTATTATCTTTACGAGCATATTGTGATGCGGATTAGGCTAGATGTTCCATAACTCGGAGATCCATAACTAGCTATATAGTATTTTCGGGATCCTCACCTATTTCATGGAAATCAAAGGAATAACCAATAGTTTTTCATTTCATAGATAAAGTAGAGTATAGGCAAGGCCACTACTATAAGTGAAGTTAATTAGCCTCTTTGACTACTTTTAGAATTGAGAGTATCTCATCTAGATTCAATTTTTTTTTTTTTTGTTCTATAACAATCGAGCCACCTTATATACTATAACCAATTCTATTTTTAACTAGCGTACAAAACAAAACAAAATCAACTTCCATTTTATTCGACAACATATTTAGTCCAAATTCTTACTTCTCTAACCAATTCTATCTCAAAGTTAACTAATAGACATATTCACCAAAGCACTTGGTCGAGATCTATTTCAAGCCTTGTCGGATAAATTAG
The DNA here is from genome assembly GCA_963924115.1 of Dovyalis caffra. NCBI lineage: Eukaryota > Viridiplantae > Streptophyta > Magnoliopsida > Malpighiales > Salicaceae > Dovyalis > Dovyalis caffra. The sequence continues at coordinate 16,633,322 of CAWUPB010000913.1, read as the reverse complement.
GCATTTTCAATCTATATGCTCCAACTTGAGAAGGAGTAAAAGATCTTAATTAGCTTACTTGTTGAGAATTTTGATTAGCTTAATTATTAGGATCCTAATTAGTTTAATTGTAGGGATCTTGATTATCTTATTTGTAAAGATCCCGATAAAGAATCATGATAAGTTTAATTTATAGGTAGCCCGGTTAGCTTAATTGAGGGATCTCGATTACTAGTAATTTGTATATAAGGCATTTGTTGTTCAACAATACAACATAAAAGACAAAATAATTATAGTTCATAATTTTTCAAATAAAGTGAAACCAATAACCGCAATTTTGAAAAGACATGAACAAACTGTCTTGGCTTAAAAAAGAATGAAACCAATTGTCTTGATTTAAGGAAAAAAAACATGAAACCAATTGCCATAATTTCGAAAAGAATATGGAACCAATAGTCACAATTTTGAAAAGACATAATACTAACAACTATGGCTTGAAAGACAAGGAAGAAACTGCCATAATTAAAAAAGAAAATATAAAACTAATAACCACAATTTTTAAAAGACATGAAACCAACAATTATAAATTTGAAAAAAAAAGGTGGAACCAATAACCACAATTTCAAAAAAATGTGGAAAATAGCAACCACATTCTTACGAATAATGTAGAACCAACAACTACAATTTTGAAATAGATGTGAAACCAACAACCATGCTTTAAAAAGATGTAGAACCAACATCCAAGATTTAAAAAAGAACATGGAACCAATTGCTAAGATTTTGAAAACAATATGGAATAAACAACCATAATTTTGAAAAGAATATGGGACTAATGTCCATGATTTAAGGGGGAAAAAAGTGGAACCAATAGCTACGATTTGAAAAAAAAAGTGGAACCAACAACCAAGATTTTAAAAAAACATGAAACCAAGAACCATATTTTTAAAAAGAACGAGGATCCAATACCTATAATTTTCAAAAGACATAGAACTAGTAGCCTCAATTTTAAAAAAGTCATGGGTCACCTGTGATTTAAAAAAATTAATTTTAAAACAATCACTACTAGAAAAATATGAATTAGTGACAAAAATTAGCAACTAATTGTAGTCCGTCACTATTTAGTGACGGATTATAAAATAATATTTCTTGCTATAGCTTAGTGACGGATTAACGAGGGATACTTAGCGACGGTTAAACATCCGTCACTAGATAAGGCGTAAAAAAGCACCATAATCAGCGATGGAAATTCATCGTTAAATAAAAAATTAGCGATCGAATTTAGTCCATCCCTAACTCTTGGGAAGAAATTTTCCCTAGAATGTTAGCTACGGATGGCCATTCCATCGCTAATTAGCAACGGATCGGTCGATCCATCGCCGATCGGCGATGGACGAGCGATCCATCACCGATCGGAGGGGAATTTCCCCATAATCGGCGACAAACCGATCGATTTGTTGTTGATTAGTGATGGATGTTGTTCGATGCTATTTTGGGGGAAATTTTTCCCCAAAATAGTGATGAAATGATGATGGATTCGAGTCCGTCGCTATTTTATCGTTATATACCACCCTCTTTCTTCTTCTCCATTTTTTTCCCTCATCTCTACCACACCTCCCCTTCCGACACCAACCAAAAGAATGGCCACCCACGCCGCCCCACGCCATCGAATCTTTTTCAAAAGCATTTAACAAAGTAAGGGGTATCTTTCTCCCTCAAAATCGGATCGGATCCGTGTTCTATATACTTAATCTATCGGGTAAAACTTTCACTCTAACTTTTATATTCTTTTTAAGTTAGATAAATGTTAAATATATTTAGTTAAATTTTATTATTTATTAGTTTATTAATTGTTTGAATGTTGTTAATTACCTTGTTATGTTAATTTGTATGTAGTAGTTTAAATTTGTTAGTTTTTGTTTTATTTTTATAACTCGTTAGATTTATTTTCCTAAGTTTTATTTTGTTGTTATTTTAATTGTTAGGTTAATTTGTATGTTAACGTAAAGCTTAAAAATTTAATTTTTTGTTAATTTTGAGTTGTTAGATTTAAATTTAATTATTTAATTTTAAATTGTTAGTATGATTAATTGAATTATATATATATATATATATATATATATATATATATATATATATATATATATATATATATATATATATATATATATTACTATTATAGGTTAATTTGATTCGTTGTTTGTTTAAATTTAATTTTGAAATCATATTATTTTTTTATGTATTTTAGTAATTTTGAATGTAAATTTTATAAGTAATTTTATTAGTTTAATTAATGAAATTGAAATAAGATAGCATGTATAATGATTTGATCAGTTCGAAAAATAATTTAATAAAAATGTAATTAAAAAATTAAAATAAACGTTAAAATTTTATAAATATTTTATTAATTAATAGAATTAAATAAATATTTTAGTTGAATATTATAAAAAAATTATTTAGGTGATAATGTAATTTAAAGTTTTTTAATTCATAAAGCATAAAATTTTATGTGTTTTAAGTGAAAATGATAATGTAATTACCTTAAATTACTTTAAAAATTTTAAAAATATATAAATATTTTATTTATTAATAGAATTAAATAAATATTTTAGTTGAATGTTTTTATAAAATATTTAGGTGATAATGTAATTTAACGTTTTTCGGTTAAAAAAGTATAAAATTTCATGTATTTTAAGTGAAAATGATAATGTAATTACCTTAAATTACCTAAGGTAATTTAAATTAAGGTTAATTGTTTTGTTTAGGTTAAGTTAACGTTATTATATATTGAACCTAAGGTTAAAATTATTAAAAAATTACACAAAAAATAATTGAATATTAACAAATTAAGTATTTATTAAAAAATATGTAATCATTCTTTATATAATTATTTAAATAGGAAGTAAAATTCTATAAAAAAATTCATAACTAATTAGAGATAATTATATAACTAATATATGTGTTTAATATTTGTTTAAAATAATTCAAAATGATGACAAGTAATTCTTTGCAATGGTTCCGTTATTTTTGTAGTAATTTAAAAAATGAGACCCGATTGACAATGGATGAATTTAGATTAGTTAACGGATTGTTAAATGATGAATTTGTTAGAGGAGTAAAATAATTTTTAGTTTTTGTCGTTGATCATTCTAAATGTATGGACTGAACTAAAATTAAGTGTCCTTGTAATTTCGGTAAATGTCAAAATTGAAATTATAAAGAGATTGACACGATCAAATATCATTTATGCTTGTAAAGGTTTTATGCCGGGATATTGTAATTGGGTGCATCATGGTGAATTTGAAGCCTATATAACATCTAAAAATTCTAGAAGTTAGCATGTTTTAGAAAATTATTATATAGGTGAAAGTAGTTTTAGCAAGCCCCAAAACCCATATCAAAGTATGGTAATGGATGCGATCGGTCCATCCTTTGATCCGTCCAACACAAAGGAGGTTCCAAATCCTAGCTCCTAACACTTTCATGATATGTTAAATGCATCACATAAAGAGATTTGGTCCGGTTGTGATAAACATTCGTAATTGTTAGCAGTTGCTCGAATGCTTAACCTAAAAGTTGAATATCATTTTTCAAAAAGTATTTCGATCAATTATGTGAGCTAATAAAGGAGTTGATGTCGATTGATTACTCGCATGATAAATAAATTTTATGAAACAAGGAAACTGGTAAAGGGGATGGGTTTATCGATGAAAAAAATTATTATTGTCATAACGGGTGCATGATTTCTTGAAAGGAAGACAATGAATTAGATAAATGTAGATTTTGTCAACAACCTTGATATTGAAGTTCTCATCGAGGATCAAGAAGAGGAAAAATTATTCCAAATAAGAAAATGTACTACTTTCCTCTAACTTCGCATCTCCAAATTCAATGCTATCTCGGGTGGAGTACTTTAGGAAAACAAGCTTGTCCTTATTATATGAAAAGTTCATATGCTTTCTCCCTTTCAAATGGAAGGAAGACCTCTTGTTTTGACAATCATCGAAAGTTCCTTCCTCATAATCATCCATATAGAAGAAACAAAAAAGCATTCATCGTCAACAAAGTTGTTAAATCCGGTCCTCCTCCAATCCGATTTGGAACAAAGATGTTACATCTAGTCGAGTAGTGGGGGTTGTTGAAGGTGATAGAAGATGGTATAGATGATCATAATAGTAAAATCTCTCATATGTCCGAATGGAGGAAGTGGAGTATTTTTTGAGATTTGCCTTACTGGAGTACAAATCTCATCCGGCATAATTTAGATGTCATGCATATTAAGAAAAATATTTTTGATAATGTTTTTAACACAATCATGAATGTGTCGGGAAAAACTAAAGATAATGCCAACTCCGGAGAAGACTTGAAACTTTTTTGTAAAAGGCTAGAATTAACAAAGGATAATACGTCTAGAAAGTATCCTAAAGCTCGCATATACTCTGTCGAAACAACAAAAAATAAGATTGCTTGAATGGGTAAAACAACTCGAGTTCTTCGATGGATATGTGTCCAATCTAGCTAGATGTGTTAATATGCAGCATGACAAACTTTCGTGAGATGAAAAGTCATGACTATCACGTCTTCATGCACTCGTTTACTTCTAATTGCATTTCGAGAGTTTTTATCGAGAAATGTTCGTAAATCACTTATAGTAGTCGAGTTTATTTTTCAAGCAATTGACTTCTACAGTTATAAAGCAAGAGGATATGTTACGACTTAATAATGAGATACCCATTATTTTGTACAAACTAGAACATATATTTCCACCTAGCATTTTTTACTCTATGGAACATCTTCCAATTCATCTTCCATATAAGGCATCTATTGTAGGACTCGTACAATATCGATAAATGTATCTATTTGAAAGGTATTGACATTCAATGTAAATGTAAAATTAAATAAATTTCTTTTAGAATGTTAAAATTATTCATATTTACGAGTATCGATGGAAACTAAACAATAATATTAAGAATAAAGCTAAAGTGGAAGGATCAATATGCAATGCATATTTGGTCAAAAAAGCCTCTCTATTTTACTCACATTAATTTGAGCCTCATATAGATATAAGGCATCAAAAAATGCCTCATAATTTTGAATTCAACAACAAAGACGAAAATCACATTGAAGGGATGTTATCTATATTCAAACAACCGAGTCAATTAATTGGTCAATAAAAAATAAAAAAATTGACACAAATAGAATACAAAGCGACCCACTAATATATATTGTTGAATAATAAAGAAGTCAAAGCTTACATTGAGTGAGTTTAATCTATTTATTATATTTAATAATTAATATTAGAAAGATAGTAGAGACTAACTTACATTTCTTAATAATTCTCTTGTCTTTAGTGGATTTCTTACCGAAATACAACGGAACAATCCATTCATGTCCGAGAATGAAGTCGATGCTCTAATTGAAAATGAGTTTGCCTCTTGGTTTAATCAATATGTAAGTATGATAATTTGATATGTTTAGTTTGTTCATAGCATTAATAGAAAGATAACTAAATTTAGAGGTGATTTTATGTTTAACTTACAAACACAAAATGCACAAGCAATTGACATGAAAGACCAATTCTTGAAAGATCTCGCACAAGGTCCATTGCTAACTATCGGATCGTACAACGGTTATTTTGTTAATGGTTATAGATTTCACACACTTGAGGGATCTTTGGAAATTAGGTCTTTCAATAGTGGTGTATACGTTAAAGAAAGCAATTATAGCTCGACTCGAACGTGACTATCATGGGATGTTGATGAAAATTATTGAAGTAGAGTATCCCGCTTTACCAATTAAGAGAACAAGTATTATTCAAATATGATTGATTCGATCCCACACCACAAGGAACAAGGATTCATCCACACTACAACTTGTGGATGTTAATTGTAAAAGAACTTTGAATAATTACGAACCATTTGTCCTAGCATCATAATCGACTCAAGTGTATTATATGGAGTACCCTAGCTTAAGACATGAAAATCAAGATTGGTCTACTGTGTATAAGATCAAAGCTAGGTCTCGTGTTTGACTTTTTTGAATCATCGCCTACCATAGAACAAAATGTTAAACCATTTCAGCAGGACGATCCGAAAATTCGACATGAATTAATAGACAAAGTCAAGGATGTCACTTTGTTGAATGATCCAAATGGATCATTTGTAGATATATAAGTAGGTGTGGTCGACAAAAAAAAATGATTGTCATAATGTTTCAAATGATGAAGATGATAACTTAAACAATTATTATGATAGTTCGAATTAAATTTATATTTCATATGTTGTATTAATAAGAAGTCATGTAATTTTTTCTCTTTATTAATTTATTAATTTTGTTTTTTCTACCTTTACTAAATGTTTGTTTTATATTTTGATTGTTTTATATCCATGACAAATGATGTATTTTAATTTATTTACCCATGAATGGACTCTAGCAATATATTTGTTGTATTTTGTTTTTTTGTTTCATGTTAGATCATACAACAATGACTCGTGGTAGTCATGGTTTGCATTGTCCCCCGGAGGCGATATCGAATCATGTTCTAGTAATTATGGATGAGCATCACTATCGGAGGGTAGTTCATTAGGATCCCTTACCGGTATCGATCGTGGGTCTCCAACAACGGAATTTTTTCATGGATCCCACGACTCTCGTAGTCATAGAGCTAGCACATCCGCATCGACGGATGTTCCTATATCGGCACTTCGAGGTTCCACCGTCGACCTCCAATAGTGGCCCCTCCGCACGTTGTCCGACACTCTAGAGAGTTCTCATAGCTCATCCAGTCGACGGCCGTATTGTTTCGTCGATTACCTGAATGTATGTATTTTTTTAATATGTCATTTCAATAATAACTATGTTTAAAATATTTATTTCATCATTTTATTGTTTGCTTGATAGATTGACTCCGGATAATAGAGATTATTCGATGAAGATCTTTGAGATTTTTAAGGAACGGGTGGATAAGAAAGGATCATCATGAAAGGATATTCTCGACATAACTAAAGACTTTTACTTTAGTGAATTTAAGGTAACGTATTTATAATTTTCTTATCAAATAAGTTATATAAATTTTTTTGCTTGTGCAGAAATTTTTTGAATGAGACGTGGACATCGATCCATTTATTAGAGGGGCATGGGAGCATGTCGTTAGAAAACACTATGCTAACTTCATCTATAAGATCAGCTTGATGGATGAGCGACCTTAATATATGAGTGAGGAGGCATGGGATGCGTGGCAAGTTGATTTTAAGAAACTTGATCGCGTGGCTCATTCGGAGCAAGTAACCGATTATCGAAGATCAATGGTCCTAGTTTAGGTCCTCCGGACATACGGATGCTCAATATCTTCACGAGAGCATGCACATCACTTGGTAAATTATACTCTTTATTATTATTTACTTATTTCATAACATTTCAATTTGGGACCTAACATATTACCCGTAATGGTTTTTTTTGTAGGTAAGAGAATTGGAAAGTCAACCAATAAGTTTTGAGTTGTTTCGGAGGACTCACAAGAAATGTGATCATTCATTCATCGATATACGCTCGGTAGACACGAGTTAGTATTTTTTCAATTTCAAATATTAAATATAAAAATTTATTTTCAAATTTATTTTAATATTGTAACGATGATATTATTATTTTGATAATGCAAGACCATGTGGAGCGACTAATCAATGAGGAAGTTGAGGCTCGGAGGAGGCGGGAATCTTAAAGCCGAAGTGAACCGAATGCCATATACTCGCAGTCGTCGGGGAGAAAAAGAAAAGATTCTATGGGATCAGCACATAATCGGTGCATTATGTGTCTCGGTCAAGTGGCAATAGCTCCTCTTTTACGACGTCGCAATACATGATCGATCCGGCTAACGAACAACTTTGGATGGACTACAAGGCTACAAAGGAAGAGGTGATCGACCTTAAGGAGACTATTTATAACATGAAGTCTCAATACGATTCGATGGCATCCTTATTGATGCAGTCGGCACGAACATCCGGGTTATCGATAGATCCGTTGATCATTCAACAATCTATTGGTCCTTCCACTCAACTACTAATTCAGCCTCAAGTCGAGCATTCAACATAGCATGAGGATTAGGATATGGGATTAGACGAGCAAGATGAGTGATGTAATATTCAATCACTTTGTTTGTTTTGTTATTTTTTTTTATGAAATGTATTCTAGAATGATTTTGTTAATGTTATTTTATTTTTCATATATACATGATTACTTATGATTGTTTATTATTAATTTTAATTATTAAATGTCATATTAATAATATAATATAATTTTCGAAAATGTCAACAAAAGCGAAGGAATTGCAAAAAAATCATTTTCGAAAATAGCAATGAAAATTAGCGACGAGTAGCACGGATTTATTTTTGAAATTAATGATGGAATAGCGATGGATTTATTTTCGAAATTAGCGACGGATTAGCGATGGATTTATTTTTAAAATTAACAACGGATTAGTGATGGATTTCTTTCAAAATTAACAACGGATTAGCTACGAATAAAAAAGAGTCATCCTACGACAAGATTAGCAACGAATTTTCTATCACTCGAATTTAACGACGGATCGAGTATTCTATCGCTAAAATTTAGCGACGGAATATTATCCGTCGCTATCGCAATTAGCGACGAAATTGTTGGTTTAGCGATGGAATATTCTGTTGCTAAAATCAATTTTTTTATGGTGCAATATGAAACCAACAACCATAATTTTAAAATGAAACAGAATCAAAACTGTAGTTTCATGAAAAAACTCAAGTAAATCCGATAACATCAACATAAAATTATTTTTTAAGAATTCATTTGGCAACAAATAAAAATCAAGATGACAATGACATTACAAAAATTATTTTTCATAATCAATCAATAATCATATGAAAAACTCTAAATAATTTTAAAAAATGATAAAAAATAGTCAAAACTCACCTGGAAAGTGACTAAAAACCCCTTGCGATATTTTTTGGAATTACTTTTTTGCCCTTAGTGCGTGCAAAGCACACATTGTAATTATTTATGAAACTTCCATTGTGTGCAGTTTACGGTTTTGTCAGTTGTAGATGACTGTCTAGTAGTTTTTGTCCTCTTCTCCATGCATAGACGGTCGGAAAATCTTTTCCACACCCTCGTCTACCCTTCGATGATATTTGTGTTGAACACAGGTAATCGAAGAAGGAAGATCGAACGACTGAAAATTCTAACCAAACTCCTCTTCTACTTTAAGCTTAATTGGCTAGACATTGGCAAAAATCATCATAAAGAGTCTCTATAACCTGCAGGAGGTCCATTTCAGTCGTCACATGCAGCGATTCGGCTGAAAAAATGAAATCGAGATTCAAGTAAAGGTTTCAGCTGATTAACAATTCACAACTTTTCCTTCATTTTTTATGGCTCTTCCACCATTTAGAGTCACAACCGTGGATATAAGATAGTCTCTATGGTGATGTCAGATAGTTCTTGTCCTTCTTTGGTTGGATTCTGTCAATCCTGTTAGAGAGGCAAATAGTTTGAAGAGAGAGAAAATCCTTATTTTTTTAATTTTTCAATTTATACTTTTTTTATATCCTTTTGTTTTTTTATTTATTTTCTACTCATACCTAGCTTAGGGTGTGTATCTAGACACTCTTTTGTCTAGGTTTAGTCCTTCTAGATGAAGTGTCTTGTTTCGTTAGGAATTTCTTTACTCTTAAGTCAGATTAGGTTAGTTCAGAAAAAATTAGACTCAGCTTCATGAAACTAGAGTGGTTTGGTCTGTGGGCTTTGATTTTTTTTTTTTTTTTTTTTGCTAATTTTCTTTTCTCGATTTTTTTACTCTCATTTTCTTTCTTCAAATTTTTGAACTTCAATTTTCTCTATTCTGGTGGTTTTCTTGGTGGTTACTTACTTTCACTTAAGACTCAAGAAAATAATAAAAATCGTGAAAAATCAGAAAAATAGCTTAGATTTTGAAAAAAAAAAAAAAAAAAAAAAGAGATAAATCAAATAAAATCTTTAACTTTTCTTATTTTGGATTTTTTTTTTTTTGAAAATTTTGTAAAATTAGGAAGTCAAAATTTGGTTATGACAAATAGTATTAATTGATTTTTATTTTTAGCCAAATGAAGTATTTTTTATACTATACAATCTTATGTCTATAAAAAAATAAAAAAAAATTATTTTTTTTATTATAGATGAGTAGTTGAGATTTTCAATATATTTATAAGGGAAAAGCCGACGAGTTCTCCTAGGACATCCATCAAATAATAACTGAGTGCATTTATTAAACTTTATTTATTCTTGAATTGTGTTAAAAATAAACAAAAATCAAGTATTTGAATAAAATAAATGATATTATTAACAAAAATTAAATAAGTGCTATCTTATATGTTAATATTTATAAGTGTTAACGAGGAATTCTAAAAAAAAAAATTATTGTGATTGATTATAAGTGTTAAATGATTTTTAACAAGTTGTCTAACATGTGGCTGATCTAAGGATTGCCATGCATGTGTTAGCGAGGAGGAACTCCAGCAGCAGGAAATTCTTACTAAAAAAATGATGTACAAATAAATTTGCGGATAATATCAAAACATGCGAGTTTCTCCAATCCTTGAAAAACGATGAAATTCTCTTTTGCTATGAAATAGAAGTATGGTTATAATAATATTAATACAATTAATCATTGTGATATGAAATAATTTTAATTATTATTAATACTTGTTACAATCATTAATTGTTACTAGCTTTTGTAAGGATTTTTTTTTCAGAAATTAATTGTAGTTTAATAATTAATTTATTATTTATTCTCACCTTATATAATTATAAACATGCTTGGGTATTTGGTATGAGAAGAGAAATAAGATAATGATGTTTTTTTTTAAAAAAAAATAGTGTTTTATTTTAAAAAATTTTAAAACACAATTTTCTTTTTAAGAATGGAATTGAACATTCACATGTGTTTTTGTATTAAGCGTGCATGCTTGTATTTGATCATTTATTGTACGTATCTTAGACGGTAAGCTTTCTTTAACTTGTTGCATAATAAAATACCATTCGAGTGAAGAGATTTATTATTAAGGAAAGCCACCATACACCACAATTGATAAGTCTATTCTATTTTTCTATTGACATTTTTATTTATAATAGTGATCTATTTTATTTTTCTTCATTATTTTTTTAATATTTTCAATAATTGGTTCCAATTTTCTTAAAATGTCATATTGCATATACATATCACAAAAAACTTTCATTTTGAATTAAGCAATTCTAAGTAAAATCAGAAAGCGGTGTTTTTTCTTAAGAAATAGTATGTTGTTTTTAAAAGTTTTTAAACACGATTGTATTTTTAAGAGTGTGATTAAGCATTCACATGTGCTTATTTATTGCAAGTGCATATTTGCATATGACCATTTGTTTTGTCTTCGAGACTAAGCCTCTTTTAAGGTATTGAACCGAAAAATACTATTCGAACGATTTGATTTATTGTTAAGGAAAGTGACTAGATATCATGACCGATAAGTCTATTTTTTTTTTTTTTGTTCATACTTTTTATTTATCCTACCAATCTATTCTATTTTTCTTAATAAGGTTTTCTTATATTTTCAACAGTCGGTTCCAATTTTTTTAAGATATCATATTGCATATATATCACCAAAAAAAAAAATTTGTTTTGAATTGGACGATTCTAAGTATAATTAGTGGTTATTTTTTAAAGATTGAGAGTATTAATTTTTAGAGAATGAAGCTAATATATTATATTATAAAAATTTGTTGGGGTTTGATGGGAAGTAGTTGAGTTTAAAGATTACCAAGTAGCCAAATCATTTGTTTAGATTTTATTTAATTACAATGACTGAATTTATACACATGAATGCATTAGTGAATTGTTTTTTGTATTGTTTTTTTATAACACATATCCAAAGCTACTAATAAAATTAATTTGTTAAGATTTAAATTCATGACTTTTTATAAAAAAAATCATTATTATTAGGTTGTAAGCTATTTGGTAAGGCATTACTGAATTATACCACTGTCAACCGCATAAAATGCTCCTGAATGCAGAACACAGCAGCTAGTTTGTAACTAGTTTTGTTTGATTCAAAACATACTTTGCTTTGTCTATAAACCCATAAATACAGGGCTATCTGACGTGGGAACGTACTTCTGCTTCTTTAATTCTATAAACCCATGAATAAATAAATGAAATAAAAACCATCTTACAAGTGTGAACATAGATTCAAAAAAGACTGCTTTGTCTCATGAAGCAAACACTGACGGGTGTTCTTGTTACTTTAGCTCTCTGATGTCAGGTTATGCACCCCGTAAGGTCACTAGTCTATATATATTAAATTACGAGTTAGTTTTCCAAGTCAACTGCTCGTGCTCCTTTCTCAATGTACTTTTTCCGAAATGAATAATACATATAAAGCAAATTCAGAACATCTTTATTTAAGAAAGAAAGACAATAAAGAAAAGATTCCAACGAACCTAAACGAAGTGGGGGTTTTAAAAAGTGATTTTCATTTCATTTTCTCATAATTCACTATTGTAATTTGGTTATGTTTTTTTAAAAAATTTTAATCCTTTAGCTGAAGCACTACACATGTTTTTTTTCTTTGATTTTTTTCCTTCGACTTCTTCAATCAATTTATATTATTTTTTTATTTAATAGAGTGTTAAAATTTTAAAAAATCAATTTTTATTTTTTTCACACGGACTAACGAATATATAATATATACAATATATTTTTAAATTTTAGAATAAATATGTACTACTCTTATTGTTTACAATTGATTTTTTTTATTTATTATAAAAATTATCTTCAAGTTAATTTTTATTCTTATTTTTTATATAATTTTATTTATTAATAAATATGATTTATTTTCTCTATGTATGGATTCTAATAAGTTTTTTTTTTCATATACCTACTTTTATTTGCTTGATTCTTATATAATCAAATTTTAAAAATAAAATATATGTATTTTATTTTCTTATTCTTTATATAATCAGATTTTATCGAAATCAATTTTATATTTTTTTTGCACTATATTAACTTCAATATATAATTTTACAATTTAATTTTTTTAAATATTTTTTAATTCTTACCCATTGAGTATAGTCACGATGTATAAATAATAATAATAATAGAGTCATTGATTTTATTAGAAATCAACTATGCATCCGCACACATAAATAGCAACTATTTACTATTATTTTTTAATATTTTAAAATTAATATTTTTAAATAAAATAATTAAAATAATATTTTACAATAACCGCCTAATAATTTAAATACAATTTTTTTATTATATAAATAAATAAATATAAATCAAATGTACATATTTTAAGAAATAATCTTCTCATTAGTAAAAAAACTTCATTTGTTAATTTTCATACAAGCTTTTATATTAATTGCTGTTTTATTTCTTTGATACAATGTTATGAAAAAAATATTAAGATTTTTTTAAAAAAATTTATATTAAAATTTGTTTATTATGAGTTTTTATTTAAGAATAAATGCATAAGAAAGAACAAATTATTTTTTTTTAGTTCAAATTTATTCAAAACATAAAATATATATATATAGATACAAAATTTTGATTGAAAATTATAAAATTAGATAAAATTTTATATTTTATGTTTAATTTAATCGACAACATAGTATATGTTATCAAACTGGAATAAATATGTTTAGTTCGGTTCGCGAGCATAACGTGAGAATCCGAAGTGTTCGGATGTCTAAAATTCTCATTCGCTTACTCTTCATATGTATAAAATTACCATTTACTTGATGACAATTTAAGTAATTTTTGTGTGTGTTTGGGTATTAATATGCAAATTTAACACTTTTTTTTATATTCGTCCCTCATGTTATAACATTATTTTTTCAATCCTCAACTTTTATTATTATTTTATTATTTTTTTTCATGTAGTGTGTGTGTGTGTGTGTGTGTGTGTTAACATATACTTCAACTTATATTACTCTTATTATTTAAATTTTATTTTTTGAATTTATCATTTTTTTATGAAAATTCTCATCTAATTAATATTTTTTTATATAAAATTTTATTTATTGATAAATATAATTTATTTTTCTCTATGTTTGAATTTTAGAATAAAATTTTAAAACATGATTGTTTTTTGTTTTTTTAAAAATAAATTGGTATAATATATATCATGAATTCTTAGAATTTTTAAATGATAGTTGCATATATATAAATATATAATTATTTTATTCTAAAAAATTTAAGTGTATTTCAAATAATTTATCTCAGTTTATTAGGTATGATCAAGATGTATAAATTTTTTTTTTTTTTTAAGAACCAAGGCGGTACCTTGACAATTTATTAATAATCAAAGAAAAATAAATAAGGAGGACAAACCAGCCTGACCCAATAATTTAGAAAGACAAGGAACCCTGAACCCTTCAAAGTTTACAAGAATGATCCTCAAAACCACAAAGAGTTTAATACATCTCATGCCTACGCATTATACACTCTTAACACTTAATGTTTTCAAATTGCCTGATAGCTGCTATTTGGCTTTACTAGATCCGACAACTCCGCAAGCTTCCCTGCACTAACTCTCATGAAGGCCAAAAGCTGAAGAAACCTGACCTATCCTCCTGGAAAATCTGCTTACAATCTGTGGGAAAGTCAGCCACATTGAAGATGGTTTTGTGAGATTCATGTTAGAGGACCCAATTAGCTAGCCCATTCGCAACCTTGTTACCTTCTTTAAACACATGTTGTAGCCTTGTCCCTGGAGTCACATTCGTTAAGCATGCCCTTTACATATAAGTTAGTTGCTAGGGATAGGAATTAGAACGTGATAAATCACTAAGAGTGAGAGCTGAGTCTGGTTCGATAATGTTTAGTATGAGTCTATGCTGCCTGCAAATTGAAATCCCCTCCATAACTGCTAAAACATCCCCTCTGTTGTTGGAACCCGATCCATACAAACTTGGAAAAGCCATGATTAGATTACCTTGCTCATCCCTAAGAATGCCTCTTCCACTGAACACATTATTTCTGAATGAACCATCAATGTTCAGTTTGACTAAGCCAACAAGAGGTAAGCTCTATCTAACCCATTTGCCTCTGACTGGAGTGGTGATCTGTACCGTGATACCCAAGGCGTCTAGACAAAATCTGTCATGAAACGAGAGAGTTTCTTAGGGAGATGTTTTTGGTGATGTCGGACAACCAGTGTAGAACTTTTTGTTTTATGCTCACACTATTCATGGCCACCTACTTAAAAAAGGATTTGTTTCTAGCCATCCACAGCTCCCAAATGATGCAGTTAAATGCAATTATGCATGATAGTGATTTCTGTGAGAGAGGGTTACCTTTAGGCCACTTTGCCATGAGTTGCGAAATTGAAGTGGTTCTAGTAGGTATGTCTAGTATACCTCCAAAGTAATCCCATGTGTGCTTTGCTACTTCACTGAATAGGAACAAGTGCTCCTTGGATTCCTCAGGCGGGCTACTACAGCAATTACATTGTGAAGCTAAGGGTATCCCACATGACTTGATATTAGCATCCATTGCAGTGGAATTATTCATAAACTTCCAGATCATGATGTATAAAAAAAACATGAAATCATTGTTGTTATTAAAAATTAATTATACATCTTTCAACGTAATATAAATTATTTATTATGAATATTTTTTAATATTATAGAACCAATTTATTTAAAATAAAACAATTAAAGTAATTTTTTAAAGGAACCAACTAATTATTCAAATACAATTTTTATGCTAATTTTATTGATTATTTTGTAAATAAATATATAAAGATCAAATGCGTTTACTTAAAAAAAAATCTTCTCACCAACATTAAATAAGAATAAAATTTTATTTTTTCATTAGTTAATTTTTATACAAATCTATACATTAATTGTAACTTTAATTTTTTGGATACATTCTTATAAAAAAAATTATATATTTAAAGTATTTATTTTTGACTTCTTAATCAATATTTTAGGTTTAAATTATTACAAGTTTTTACTTACGAATTCCTAAATAAAGAAGAATAAATTATGTTTTTTAAGCAAAAATTCTATACAAAACGCAAAAAAAGTAATAGTTAAATAAAAAAAATAGTGAAAAAATTATAAAATTTTGAAATGATTTCATTCTATCCGTTTGAAGCATTTCACGAATAATTTCAAAAATTAATCTTCTTATCAGCATTAAATAAGATTTTTTTATTTTTTAATATTTATAAAAATCTGTTCATTAATCATAACTTTATTTTTGAAATACAATATTATGAAAAATATGCTTTTAAATTTTTTTTAATTCTTAATTAATATTTTAGTTAAAATTATTATAATTTTTTATTTTAAAATCATTTCATAAATAAGAATGATTTTTTTTAAGCAAAAGGTTTATGAAAAAATTAAAAAATTAATTAAATAAAAAATAATAATGAAAAATTATTAAATTTTAAAATAATTTTATTTTATTAGAATCGTAGCATAACGGGGCAATTGGTTAGTTTCATTTATATTAAATGAGCCTGCAAAAACCATTCCCTTTTTTTTTTTCATTTAAAAAAATTAATAGTGAGTGGTAATGATGCTAATAGCATTAATGATCTTAGACCAATCAAGTGGGTTGTTGTTGACCACGTGGTGTCATTGTATAGACGGAATAGGTAAATGCTCAAAATTAGTTAAAAAGAAAAGAATAATGGTTTCCTACTGCCTTTGTGGTGGGAGCTCCTACGCAACATATGGATGTGGCAGTCTTTAAAGCTATCATGCATGGACAGTATTAATTGCTTTTTATGTTTAGTCAAACGAAAATTTTATTTTATTATATAATATTTTGTCTATAAAAAACTTTATTTTTTATTATTCTTATAGATGAGTGATTGAGATTTTTAATATATTTATAAGGAAAAAACTGAAGACTGCTTTTAGGATATCCATTAAACAATATCTGAGTGTATTCATTAAACTCTATTTATTGTTAGATTGTGTTGAAAATGAATACAAAACAAATATTTAAATAAATTCGATGATATTTATAAAAAAAATTAAATAAGTGCTATTTTATATATTAATATTTTTAAGTGATAAAAAAAATTCTAAAAAAAGTATCGTGATTGATTATATTAATATTTTAATTATAGTTGTCAAGCATGTGGACGTGTATGATTTAAGAGATTGCCATGTGTTGGGGAGAAGGAACTCCTAGTGCCTTGAGCAACAAAAAATTATCATTCAAAAGAAAATAGTGTACAAATAAATTTGGGTAATATCAAAGCATGCGAGTATCATGGCGTCACATGTTGGTTAGCCAATCAAGGCTTTTAGCTTCTTTTAGAGGTTATGTTTTTGACTAAATTACTATTTGATCCCTATATTTTTAATGAAATAGTTAGTTAATCCATTTGTTCTTAAAAACATACATTTAGTCTTTTACCTAAAGTATACTTTATTGTAATCAAAATTTTCAACCTACTACAGACAAAATTAAAAATGCATTTGAATAGGATAATTTGGAAATTCAAAAAGAAAAAATTAATAGTCAATTTTAGTTAAAAGACTAATTTATACATTTCAAAAACAAAAGAACTAAATTATTAATGATCTATTTCACTATTTTTGGTTAACTAATAAAAACAGTGGGACACTAATCTAATTGTCATGACAATTCGTGAACTTTACATCCCATATTTGTCCATTAGATGAGAAAGACAATTCGAGATCAGAGAGAATTTATGAGAATTTTATTTGTTATGTCTATCTTGATATTTGAATTTTGGTAAGTAAAGGAGTACATCATTTCTACCATTAGGTTAATCCTCTCGGTTTAAAATTATAAATTGTTCGGTTGGTATAAATAATCCCACTTTTTCTTTATTATTTTCTTCAACTTTTCAAGGATTCTAGAAGAAGCATCAAATTCTTAGAGAAATTATTTGAAAGTGCATTTGAAAAAGTAATTTAGAAATTCAAAAAAAAATCAACTTTGATTAATCAAAGAGACTAATTTATGTATTTCAAAAATAGAGGAACTACCTTACAAGATTATAGAAAACCTAGGGACTAAATTATAATAATTCTTTTCGCACTTTTGGATAACTAATAAAAATAGCGGGACACTAAGCGGATGGTCGTAATATTTAGCGAACTTTTCGCCCCATATTCGTCCACCAGATGAGAAAGTGATTCATCGTAATCATGCAATACATATGGACATTGGAGAATTTATGAGAATTTTATTTCTTGCATATATTTGAATTTTGGTGGTTAAGGAAGGACCGCATCATCTTCACCATTAGGCCAACCTCCTCAATTTAATAAATAGTCCCACCTTTTCTTGCATTTATTTGTTTCTTCGACTTTTCAAGGTTTTTAGAAGAAACTTCAAAGAAATTCTTGGAGAAATTCCTTTCTATGGAAAATTTTAGAAAATTAAATGGTAAGACTTCAAGAATAATTTCATATTAATTTTATCCATCATTATAATTAAAATAATATTAAAAATGATAAAATTTAAATTCGTGAATATTTAATCATTAAAATCGTTGAAAATCATATTTATTGGAAATTTTAAACTATAAGATGAGACGAGGTTCAAAACATTATTTTTATATTAATTTTATAATATCATCTCTCGATACTTTGTAAGTAATGGGGAACCTCCGCTGTATGATTTTTTTTTATTCAACTGTACATACTCTTGTACTAGCTTACAAAATTAATTGAAACTCAGTCTTTTTCTTGAACAATCTTAAAATACACCTAAAAAAATATTTTTTTTAAAAAAAATACTAACTTTGGGTTTAAACTGAAAAAAATCAAAGGAAAAAAAAATCATAATCAACAGGCCAACCTTCAAAGATTACCTTTATAAATTTCATGGATGTTTCCTCTCCATGTCTCTGGTCAATCCTCGTCCCAAAATTAGATCAACATTTCTGGTTGAGGTTAATTTAATTTTACCTTCTTGAAATATATGGGTTTTATCAATTTCTTTTCAAAGGTTTTTTCTCTATGAATCACCTCGTGATCTTTTATCATTCATCAACAAAGTCTCTTCTATTGCCTAAGTTAGGAAAATGAATTCACTATAAAATAAAATGAATACAATAAATAACAACTACAAATAATTTTTGTAATCTTTAAAAAATATTTATACCTAAACTAATAAACAATCAAGTCTATTTATAAGTTTCAAGATTAAGAAAAGAATTGAAAGAGAACATGAACCATTAAAAGATGCATATATAATTGAGTAAATTGCATCACCATTTCAATTTTTCATATTGAATGGTGAATTGAATTACATAAGCGGTAGGAATATGAAATGGTCATTAACATTCATTATTTCACAACATTCTTCCTTGAATGCCAATTGTATAAGGAATATGCCTTGTTAAAACCTTACTAGAAAAAAAACATAATAGGAAAAAATCATAACGAAGGCAAAAGAGTATAATATTCTTTGTACATATTAATCTCTATATTGGGCTCTCCTTGTTGAAAACATTATTTAAGATCTTTAAGACGACGCATCCGAGTCTTGCATGCAATTTTCTCAAAAGTTGTGGTAGGTAATACCTTAGTGAATAAGTTTACCAAATTGTCACTTTGATGCATTCTTCTTTTAATTGAGTTATGCAAATATCATTATATTCATATGATATTATTGAAACTTCTTTATTAGTAGATAAACCGCATATCTCTCGGATATAATGAGTCATTGATCTTAACCAAATACATTCTCGACTTACCATATGAGTTGGTATTTCGCCTAGTTTAAATAGGTAGCAGCTATGCTTTGCTTCATAGAACATCATGATATCACCGTATCACCGTGTGTAAATATATAACTTGTTTACGATCAAGCTTTGTATGGAGTAGATAAATAACTCTGTATTTGCATAACTAATTAATCTTGTCTTTAATTTATTAGAGTAAAATAAATACCATATCAATTTTTTCTTAGAGATAACATATGAAATATTTAATTTCATTTCAATGTATCCGTATTAGAGCAAAACTATATCTTGCTAATAAATTTATAGAAAAAAGCCATATCATGTCGAGTATTATTAGCAAGATATATCAATGTACCAATTGCACTAAGATGTGATACTTCATGACCAAATAATTCTTTGTTATCTTCTCAAGGCTAAAAAAGGGTCCTTTTGGATATTAAGTGAATGAACTACCATTGGGCTAGTCAATGGATAAGCTTTATATAGAATCATTATAGAACTTTTTCTATATAAATTGATTGATGAATAAAAATCTCATTTTCTAAGCGTTCAAACTATAGGTCAAGATAAATATTTGTTTTCCCAAGGTATTACATGTCAAATTCTCTTTTTAGATAACTTATGGCATTTGAAATCTCTTCAAGATTTTTAATAATATTTAAATCATCAACATATATCGAAATTATCACAAACTTCTTTTCGAATTTCTTTATAAAAATAATTACACAAATATGGTTATTTTTATAACCCTCTTTTAACAAATATTCATTATGAGGATTATACTACATCCATCTAGATTAGCAATAAAGAATAGATGTTAAAAAATGAACTATAAAAAGTGTAGCATAAATCAAATTTCTAAAAAATAAAGTAATAAAACAAACACTAAAATAATCCTTATAAAGATCTCTATAATTTAATTAAATTCATTTATCAAAAATATGTATTACATGGTCCGGACATCTTACATTCTTCTAGGACTTTTATATAGATATCATTTCAAGTGAACAAATAAATTGTGATTACATCCATTAAATATATGCATATGTAGTTTTTCATATATTTTGTTAGGCTAACAAGATAATGAAATGTAATTGCATCCATTATAGGAGAATACGTCACCTCATAATCAATGTCGAGTCTTTGTGAAAACGCTTATGCTATATGTCTTATTTTGTATCTCACTATCTAATCTTCTTTATTTCGTTTTCGTATAAATATCCATCCGTATTCTATAGATTTAACATCTTCATGTGTTTTGGCTATGAGTTCAAAAACTACTCATTTTGTAAAAAAGTATAATTCTACTTAGATTGGACTTTTTATTTAAGCTAATCATCTTTATGTCAATATTCTTCAATAGATTTAGGCTTAGGATACTTATTTTCATTCAAAATATCAATTGCAATATTATATGCGGAATCGTTATCAATAACTATTTCTTTTCAATCCTATTTTTTTTCATGTATTGACATAATTTATAAAAGTCTCTCGATTTGTTCTCAAGTATTTGGACTTCTTCTAAAAGATTATTATAAAAAATATCTTGGACCATTTTTTTCAAATATCTACTTTGATATATTTATCTTGATTATTTACTCTCTTTTTTTTGTTACAAATTTTTTTCTTTAGAACTGATTAGTTTTTCATGCTTCAAGTGTGCTTTAGATTCATTTGCTATAACATTAATAGATTGTCCTTTTGAGAAATTAATTCTAATAGGAACATTCTCATGAGGACATACATTTTAGTTACTCTTTTTGGATCTAAGAATACATCTAGCAAATAGTTTGTAAAATTTTATAAATAAATTATCTTCTGTACTTCTAGTTTGCATTATTTTATTCGAGGATCAAGATGATGTAATGTAAAGATAGAGTACTCCATGTAATCTCTTTTTTAATATTTTCAATTGCTTATTTTGTTTATTCTCTCCCTTTAGTGTTAAAAAAACTATTTCATCAAAATGACAATCGGTAAATCGAGTTGTAAAAATATCTTTTATTCATGATTCAAGATATTTAATTATCAAAGATGATTTAAATCCAATATATATTTCAAATCTCCTTTAAGGGCCCATTTTAGTTCATTGTGGAGGAACACTAGAGATATCTACTCGCATAGTAAAAATTCTTAGATGAGAAATATTTGACTTATAACCATAAACCAATTGAAGAGGGGAGAATTTCTAATAACTTATAGGTCTTATACGAATAAGTATTGTTGTATGTAAGATTGCATGTCCCTAAACATAAAAAAAAAGTTTATATATATATATAATGGTTTAGATATCAATTAAAATATTTTGATAAATGATTCCGTTAAACCTTTTTGAGTATGAACATAAGCAATAGGTTGTTCAACCTTTATTCTAATAACCAATCAATAATCATTTAATGCTTAAGAAATAAATTCACCAACATTATAAAGGTGAATTGTTATAATGGCATAATATAGAAATTGTGCTTGGAATTGAATTATTTAAGCTAGCAACCTCAAAAATACTAGGTTTCGAGTAGATAATAAGCATATATGTGACCATCTTGTGGATGCATTTATTAAAACCATAAAATATCTAAATGATCCATATGGTGAATGAATTCATCCTCATATATCACCTTGAATGTGCTCTAAAAATATTGAAGATTCAATCTCAATTTTTCTTGGTGATGACTTAATAATCAACTTGCCTTGAGAATATGCAAAACATTAAAATTGATTAAATTGAGGAATCTTCTAGCTCTTCAACGATGCCTATATGAATTTTTAATAATGTTTCATATCATGAAAGACTTAGAATAGCTTAACTAGTTATGCCATATAATAAAAGTATTTAAATGAGTAAACTTTTGATTTAATATATCATTTGTTTCAATCATTCAAATATTTATAATAAAGACTTGGAAGAGAAAATGAGTAATTTCTTCAATACATATTTTCTACCCGATATAATAATTATAATATATAAATATCTAATATTTTTCACATTTGTTGTCTTCATATGATATTCATTTAGACGAATATCTTTAAAAGCTAATAAATTTTTATAATACTTTAAAGAGAATAATACATCATATACAATAAAAATTTCATTCTAGATAATAATATATTTGTCCTTCTAAAAATTTTAAAATTTTTCCTTTTAAGTAATGATATATTCGCTCTTCTAGAGACTTTAAAATATCTCTCTTCAAATAACAATTTATTAGTTATTCTAAAGCCTTCAAAATTTGTGTTTTTTAGATAATAATATATTCGTTCTTCTAAAACCTTCAAAATTCATCTCTTTAGATAATAGAATTGCTCTTTTGGAGCTTTTTATTAGATTGATATCATCAAATACAATATTAACTCAAAATAAATAATTAAATAAATACAAAACAAATAAAAATATTATTCATACAATTAAATAAATAAATAGAAAAATAATTTTATAACTATTACTATACAATAAAAATTATAAGAAAATATAAAACATCCTTGTATGGACCAAGTTGTTGGTGGCTTATTAATTTTTTAAATCAAAGTTATCGGTGGATTTCTATTTACATAGATGAAGTTATCGATGACTTCTTATCTTTGTGAATTGAAGTCGATGGAACCTTTCCACTTTTATGGACGAAGTCACCGGGGCTTCCTAATGATGTGAAATGAAGCTTTCAATAGCTTTTTACTTATATGGATAAAGTTATTGATGACTTCCTAATTTTATGAACTAAAATTATCGATGGCTTTGGACTTGTGTGGATAAAGTTGTCGTTAGCTTCTCAATTTTATAAATCAAAATCGACGATGACTTTTCACTTGTCTAGATGAAGTTTTTGATTGCTTTCTAATTTTATGAACTAAAATTATTGGTGACTTCCTATTTATGTAGAAGAAGTTGTTGGTGGCTTCTCAATTTTATGAACCAAAGTTATTGGTGACTTTTCACTTATATGGATGAAGTTGCCAATGGTATCCTAATTTCATAAACCAACACCGTTAATAGCTTTCCACTTATGTAGATAAAGTTATTAGTAGATTTCTAATTTCGTGAATCAAAGTTATCGATGACTTTCTATTTATATGGAGAAAGTTGTTTGGTGACTTTCCATTTATGTCAATATGGACCCCTAATCTTGAGAGACTTGCCTATTTATCAATACAATTTTTAGTCGCTAGGAGTTAGCCAAAATTTAAATTTCTACGCTTTTTCTTTTTAAAGTATGGTTATAGGCATTTGACTAGCTTAAGCTTCAAATTACTCAATCAATTTTTCTCAATGAAATAAATTCACTCAAGTGGATATAGATTTATAACATACCTCAAGTAGAATGTAGTGGCCGTGATCTTAATTTTTTCCACTAGTAACCAACCCCATACCTAGATATTTGTATAGACTATTTTTTAAAGTTTCCTAGTTCCTTCGATTACTAGGTGGTGACTCCACTCGTGTTTGAGGTCTCTTCTATAGTTTTAGTGACTTTGCTAAGGATAGTACTAGGATTAAGCTTTGAATGCTTGTGTGATTGAGATATCTAGTTATATGTTATACTTCTATGTATGTATGATTAATTCTTGAGTGAATTTTTACTTTTAATTAGATGTTTTCATGTATGTATATTATTTATATGTAGGGGTGAGCAAACGATTTTTTGGTTTGGTTACTAACAATTTTGGTTCGATTTTTTATTAACCAAACACAATATATTAATAAACAAACCTAACCAAACTATTATTCAATTATTAAATTTTGTTTTCAAAATTTTTTGGTTTTTCGATATTAACTGAAATTATCAAAAAAATTTTATCGTTAGACAAAAATGCTAAAGGCTTGCTTAAGGTAAACAAAACAAAAGCTACGCATGAAGTACAAGTTCACCTCCAAACAAGCTTTGATATTTATACAAGTTTTGAACTCATAATAGTAAGTTATTTTTTGATGTGGGATGAATTGTATGTTAGTTAATTTTTGTTAATGAGATGCCTATTTTATAGACCTTTTAGACTCATGAAATATTTATTCTTTTTCAATGTGGGATTATGAGTTAGTAACTCGCCTTTTCAACATTCTTTTATCCCACATGGGTTAGTTTCCCTTTTGAAGGTTAGGGTTTGGCTTATAAAGCCAAACTTCCTCTTCTTGTTTTGTTAGGTTGTAGGCCTTGTGGTAAGGTTAGAGTGGGCTTTACGGAATTTAAAATTCATGGCTTCTTATGGGTTCGTTGTGGAAGTTCTAGGAGTCTAAAATTCTAAGCTAATCTTAATATAAATAAAATAAATATAGATGTAATGTTCGGTTTTTGGTGATACCAATTAAAATTTTTTAGAAACCGAAATCGAAACCAAAACCAAAAATCACTATAATTATGGTTCAGTTTTTAAAAAAAAATTGAAATGAAAAACCAAACCAAAATAGGTATTTTAGTTTGGTTCGATTTTTTGGTTTTAATCAAAGTTTTCTCACCCCTATTTATATGCTTTATGTGTTTTACCTTTCTTATAACCTTTAATTTCTATGATTAGGTATGGACTAGTGCCTTTACTATTACATCATCATAATATCATATGCATTTATCTCAAGCTCTAAAAAATTATTATGGTGTTTCGACGGGTTTTACCTCGAGTAAACCTTCACAAAACCTTAATTGTTTTGTTATTTGCCGGAGTGTGATGGATAATCTATAATTTCCATGATTGTTAATATTATTGTGGTCGATTGTAGTGATTCTACTAAGTTTTACTAGGTTAGAAAGTACTATTTTGAGACTTAGATATAACTTACCTATTCATATAGTGACTAAAAATGAATCCTAAAATCATCCTACTTTATTAGAAACATTAGGCAAGTTAGACGTGTTTGAAATCTTGACTAGATCGACATAATTTTATGCTTTGAGATTTTAGAAACGCTAACTACAAAAAACGCCCAATTCTAGGTTTAGACCGACGTGATTTAAGGCTTCTTAATTTACAAATTGGAAAAGAAATTATCTAATTCTAGGTTTAAACTAAAATAGGCAAAAAAAAAGGGTTCAATTTTGGGTTCGGATCGATGCAATTTCAAACTCGCAATTTCAACCGACAAATAGGAAAAAACGATCGATTTTAGATTTAGATCAATGTAATTTTAGAGTTTATAATTTTAAAGGGAAAATAGGAAAAAAAATTATTCAATTTTGGATTCAAACTGTTGTAATTTTTAGGTTTTGCAATTTCAAAGGCAAAAACGAGTCAATTTTAGATTCAAACCAACATGATTTTAGGTTCTATGATTTTGAAAAGAAAAGAGGAAAAAATGACATGATTCAGGGTTTAGACGAGACATGATTTCAAGCTTTGTGACGTCAAAAGAAAAATAGGCAAAAATATTCTAATTTTGGGTTCGGACCAATACTATTTTAGACTTAGCGATTTTAAAAGAGAAACAAGTAAAAACGGTTCAATTTCGAGTTTAAACTTAATTGACTTTAAGCTTTGTGATTTTAAAAGAGAAAAGAGCTAAAATGATTGATTCTAGGTTCGGACAATAAGATTTCAAGCTTTGTGATTTCTAAAGGCAAACAAGCAAAAACTATCCTATTCGGAGGTTCAAAATGATACAATTTTAAGCATTATGATTTCAAATGGAAAACATGCACAAATAATCTAATTTTGGGTTCGGACGAAAGCAATTTTAATCTTTGCAATTTTAAAAAAGGCATAAGTAAATACAGTTTGATTTTGGGTTCAAATTGATGCAATTTTAAGTTTTGTAATTTCAAAAGGCAAACATGCAAAAACAATCTCGTTATGGCATTGGACCTACATGATTTCGGGTTTTGTCATATCTAAAAAGCTAATAGTCTAAAATGGTATGATTCAGGGTTTAGGCGGATGTAATTTTATGCTTTATAATTTTAAAAGAGAAATAAGAAAAAAGATTCAATTCTAGGTTTAAATCGAAATAGAAAAAATGGTCTAATTATTAGTCGTCACCCATCTAAAAATATTATGAAAAAAGAGTTCAAACATAGTTTAAGTCGACGATAATCTATCAAGCCAAATTTGAAATTTTTCAACATGAAAAAAAAAGATTTTCTAAACGATAGTTACTCTAAAACATAGTTGAAAATGGATTCCTCCCGAGTTTGAAATCAACCAAAAGGTTACTAATGTGGTATCATATCTTTAAACTTATTGCAAGAATTCTCATGGGCAATGGAATTAAAAAAAGAAAAACCCTTTTGTCACCCCTATAATGGTTATTCTATATCTAGTCTCAAGCATCTTTATTGATAACAATATGATATTTATGTTATTGTGTTTTGTTATTTTTCTATTTAAGTAGAGAAGAATAATTCATCCTACTAAAATTGCATTTTTCTCAAGAGTTGACAACTCAAGTGAAAGTAAAAAAATAAACAACGAAGAAAGAGCTTAACTCAAGCAAAACCATCAAAAAGAGCTAGATGCTTTGAAAAGAGAAGTGCCTAAGCTAGTCGCTTTACTTGAGCAAAAGTCGTAAACTCGTACATCTATCGAAGCACCTTCTAATCAAGAAATAGGTCAATCATCCGCTATCCTTGAGATGTTCATTGCCATATCGATATCCATTATTTGAGTGGTAATTTTTATGCCACCTTTCGTCATTTCATATAAAGAAGTTGTTAGCATTGTGAATCCGACTAGCCATACTATACTTGAGGGCATGTATGGTCCAACTATTCTCAAAGTTTCTAGCTTAATTCCATGGCAGCCACTTACTTTGCAAACTCGGACATCTCTTATTAATTAATTTTTCTATTAATGAAAAGATTAAAAAAAATTAGAGACTAAAACCGAGAAGCTTAGTGTTATTAAAGAACGTCTTAGAGCCATTGAGGGTTTAGACATGTACGATTTATTTTTACTATGGAAAGATGTTTGATTCGAATGTCATAATTCTTAAGATGTTCAAAGTACTTGAATTCTCAAAATATACTAGGAATCAATCTCCTAGAACCCATCTCAAGATTTATTTAAACTTGATGACGAAGTTGCTTATGATAAAAAGCTTTTAAATTTCTTTTTTTTTTGAAAGCCTCTATGGTGTTGCTTTAAATTGGTTTATTGATCTCAATAAAAAAAAATAAAGGGATTGAGCCAAAGTATCCATGAAATAGTTTAAGTTTTACATGGAAGTAGCTTTTAATAAGTTAATCCTATAGTCTATAAAGAAAGGTTTGAAAAAAATATGTGAAAGAATACCCTTAGTGATGGCATGAAATGGCTTTCCGAGTCCACTTACCTCTACTTAAGAAGGAATTGGTTACTTTTTTATGAATAACTTTAAAGCACCTTACTATCATTACTTATTAAGTAATTGATCAAATGTCTTTGTTGATATTATTCTATGGCTACTAAGATTGAGCAAGCAATAAAGACTAGATGAATAACTCGATTTTTTTAATCTGGATCTAAGAAGAATAACTTTGGTGAAAGAAATGGCACCAGTGTTCACTAGATTATGGAATCTACCTTCAATTTAAGGAGTCGTTTGAATCATTTTTATTTGTCATGTACTTTTTTTTAAAATTATCAAGCAAAGCATCCTCGGGAGCTCAACCATCAATAAAGATCAATCAAGATAGCTAAAAAAATACGAAGTTGGAGAAAATATAAAGAAATATTACCATCTGTCTCAATTTTTCTTGGAAACTTATTCTAACATCTTGTGGTTATAGACCAAGTAATTCATGTGATGACATTCCACAACAACCTTTATTTTCTAAGTAATATAACCTCGATGAATCCTCGTGAGTATCATGATAACATAATTGGTCATAATATCAAACATTGTCTAGACTTTAAGAAGTACATTTGCTTATTGATTGACTAAGGCTTGACTTCATTTGAGGATACTCTAAGTATTTCAAATATGAATAATAATCATCTTTTCAACTATGCTACTATCGGTGGGATGAATATATTATCATTAGATGACATTGGGTATGACAAAAAAAAAAAAAAACAGTTTTGAAAATTTTCATGTCTTATTTATTTGATATATTATTTGATGTCAATGTTAAGAAAAAAATTAGCTAAGTCTTAAGCTCTTATTTATGCCAAGTACTTATACAAGTTTAACAGAGAGAGTGGAAATGATCTTGATGATTACCATGAATTTCCGTAAGAGGTGAAAACCATGCTAACTTTATGCATCTTAATGATAGAAAGAAAGGAAAAGAAGTCAAAGATGCCTTAATATGTTATTGATCCATGCGATAATGATCTCGGTTTGATTCAACTATCATATGATATGGTAGTGAATATTTTGGATGTAGAAAAAGCTGATGCTAAAAACAAATTCATATAGTCCGGATGAGTGCTTGATAGCTCGTAAATCATAATGCTTTCACAATTTTTTTGCCAACACACTTGAGAGTATTTTTAATGTTGACCAGCTAGTCCGTAAGACCATTATAGGAAAGGAATTAAATAACTAGTTTGATGAGGAATCACCTATTATTTCCAAAGCTAAATAATCTCCTTATCGTAATTCCATTTGTTTTTAATGCATTGTGGGTGAAGTTGTCAATAGCCTCAAAATTTCATAAATTAAAGTTGTCGATGGCTTCTCACTTTTATGGATGAAGCTCGCTGGTAGGCTTTTTAATAATGTGATTTGAAGTCGACAATAGCTTTTTACTTGTATGGAAAAAGTTATCAATGGCTTCCTACTTATATTGATGAACTTATTGATGACTTCCTAATGATGTGATTTAAAGTCGATAGCAACTTTCTACTTATGTGGATGAAGTTGTTAGTGGTTTTCTATTTTTATGAATCGAAGTTGTCGATGGATTTTCAGTTGTGTGGATGAAGTTATCAATAGCTTCATAATAATGTGATTTGAAGTCGATGATAACTTCACACTTATGTAGTTGAAGTTGTCAATGGCTTTATAATTTTGTAAATTAAAGTTTTTGATGACTTTCGACTTGTGTGGATGAAGTCGTCGATGACTTTCTAATTTTATGAATCGAAGGTGTTGGTGACTTTCCACTTATGTGACAAAGTTGCCGATGACTTCCTAATTTTATGAACTAAAGTTATCGGCATCTTTCCACTTTTATAGATGAAGTTTTGGTGGCTTCCTATCTTTGTGAATCGAAGTTGATTGTCACTTTTCATTTGTGTGGATGAAGTTGTCGGGGGCTTGCTAATTATGTGAACCGAAGTTGTCGGTGGCTTCTCACTTCCGTGATAAAGTCATCAATGGCTTTCTAATTTTGTGAACCAAAATTATCAATGGCTTCTTAAATTCATAATCAAAGTTGTTGGCGACTTCGGATTTATATGGATAAAATTATCAATGACTTTTTTGTTTGGATCAATTGGGTTTCTACTCTCAAAAGGCTTGTTATTTACTTATACAAGTTTGCAATCGCTAGAGGTTAGTTAAAATTTCAATCTCTACCCTTTTTTTCTTCTTAAAGTATGATTATAAGCCTTTGATCGACCGAAATCCTAAATTACTCGATCAATTTATCTCAACAAAACAAATTCACTCAAGTGAACATATATGTATAACATAGTAAGACAATGTTTTAGTTTTCATATGTATACAATATAATTTACTTCAAGTAGGACATGGTGGCAGTCCACTCGTAATCAATTTTTTATCTAGATATTTATATAGATCAGTTATGTTTAAAGTTTTTTAATTCTTTTGATTGCTAGGTGGTAACTCGCTCGTGTCCGGACTCTTGTGGACATGTGTAATTAAAGTTAACATAACAAGAAGTTATTTTTCATTAATTTTGTTAACAGTAATGGACGAAAAGGTTTTATTGATACGTGGTTGAAACATCAAAAGAGTAATTTACAAAGAATAACTATTTGAATAGAAATGGATAGATTTCGTATAATTCAGACACATAAAATAAAAGTAAACCTTTGGTTAACTAATAAAAAGAGGGGGCACTAAGCTAATTGTTGCAACATTCGGTGAACATTTCGCCCCATAATCGTCCACTAGATGGGAAATTGATTCCTTGTAATCATGCAACAAATACAGAGGCCCACTAATCAGCATTCCCAAGAAAGTTAAGACAGCGGCTGTTTAACTTTTTGACCATTTTTAATGCATGATACTGAATTACTCATGATAAAATTAAGGGAAAATGCAGAATAATAATAATAATAATAATAATAATAATAATAATTAGATCCATTTACCATTGGCGACTAACATCGACAAAGGCTTCAAAAGAAAGGCAGGGGTGTCGCCCAGAAAAAAAAAAAGGATATTATTTAAAAAATATTTAATTTTTCATATACTTAAAATATAATGTTTGATAAAATTAAAAATTTAAGACTAAATCTATTAAGTATTGAATAATTAAGTGTTGAATATGTTTCAAATAAACTCGTTTGATATTTATTGAAAATTAAGTGTTGTATATAATTAACTTGTTTAATAAGTATTA
Source organism: Dovyalis caffra (assembly GCA_963924115.1). Classification (NCBI taxonomy): domain Eukaryota; kingdom Viridiplantae; phylum Streptophyta; class Magnoliopsida; order Malpighiales; family Salicaceae; genus Dovyalis; species Dovyalis caffra. The sequence goes on along the minus strand of CAWUPB010000913.1, from coordinate 16,602,184 downwards.
TTACTCGAACATATTAAGGCTATATACATGATAATTTTAACTTTATAATTATAACATGATATTTTTTTAACATAAATAAAAATATATACATAGATGTTTTACTCGTGTACAAATAAATAAATAAAAATTATATAAAAATGATTATTAATTAAAATTAAATATGGTTTAAGATAACATTAATTGGTGTTTCAAATTCCGAGATGATAGTACCCATAATAAAGAAGGTTTCCTCTGTTTTAACAATAAGGATAGTAGAGATTGTTTTTCAGTTGGCTTGTGTATTCAAAGTTATAAAAATATATAAAGGCGATATAGTTATATTTAAAAAGTTTTAAAAATATTTCAACCGAACGTGTCAATTAAAAAGCAATAAGTTAAAAATTTTAACTTATCCGATTAAGTAAATTTTGACTCGAACTTAAATTTTTAATATGAGTTATTTAGATTATCAAACAACTTTTTTATATTAAGTACTACAACTTAATTTTTTATTCTACTTAAATAGGTTATCAAACACTCCTTAAGTCTTATATATTAATTGACTAACACATTAAAGTTAAAATGATAATTATTGATATTATATCAATTTTAATATAATTAGTTAATTAATGCATATGATTTAATTTAAGTAGATAAAAATAGGCGTAGTAAACATTTTTAAAATGCTAGAGTTTTTCTCAACCAAAACCAGCCTCTTGTTTTTTTTTTTTTTTTAAAGCACTCATAGTACTGATTATAAGATAGCATCTCCTTTAAAGGTAATATATATATATATATATATATATGTATATGTACATATACTATATATATATAGTAAGAGGAATACAAAGCATCCAGGCCAAAAAAAGAAAAGAAAAATTAATTCTAGGCATTCATCCTTAGCCCTTTTCTTTTTATCCTTGTTCTAAAAATAAATAATAATAATAATAATAACAAGTCATCATTTACTATGTGTTCTACTAAACTCCTCCTTTCCCTTCTTCATCTTTTTCTTCTCTATATTTTCTTCTTATCTTTGTTATCAGGCCCATCTTGTATTATTGATTAAGAAGTAAAAAGAAAAAAAAATACTTAAAAAAATATCAAAATGCCATCACTCGCACTTTACTCTCTTCTTTCTCTTGCAAGCTAAACTGTCTTTTCTCTTACAGTCTACCTTTCTTCTCTCTTCATTTGCTTTCTTCTTTATATATATATATATATATATATATATATATATGTGTGTGTGTGTGTGTGTGTGTGTGTGTCATTTCTTAATTATTTTCGTTTATTTTCTTTAGTTTGCTTGACTATCCTATTTTCACTAGTAAAATAAAAAGATGTTAAAATATTGAATAAGAAAAAGACTTTTTTTTAATTATATAAGAAAATTATGTGATCACCAACTCAAATATTGTACAAAGAAATTAAAGGTACTCAATTAGAAGAAGTTAAAATGTTAGAGAAATTAATATCTAGTTATATCATTGTTAGAGAAACTAATTAACTAAAAAAAATTAAGCACAAAGTACGTAGAATGAGTATCAGTAATTTTAATATTCAAAAGATTTTTCTTTATCTTTGAAAGATGTATTAAAAAATAATATAAAATTATTATAAAAATTCACCTAAATTATTTAAGTCTTTAGGTTGAAGTAGTTTTTTGATATTCTATTAGAATTTTATTGACAAAACAATCAAGAATTCAAACCCTGTAACCCCAATTTTTTTTTTCCTAATTTAAATTAAAAATTAAGCATTTGGGATGGTTTTTTTGACAATTATAAACCTAATGATGGATAAAAAAACAGCAAATGGTGAACAAGCCACTAAAGCAAAATTTGAAAACTCGATTTGCCAATCACATGGTAATTTATTATAATTCCCTAAGTACGAATTGAACTTGTTAAGACAGATTACTGCAGAGTCCTCCTCAACTGAAGACTTATCCAAAACTACCACTGCAGAGTCCTCCCCAACGGCTGCTGCCGTGCACTCTACCAAGCCTTCTTTGATATGGACAGAAACTATAAGAAGACATCTAGCCCATGTATATTTCTATCTCATTGTAACCGTGTAAGCCTATCCTTTTATGTACTAGTCTATAAATAGAGATCAATACAAATAGTACAAATACTGGAGAATTTTATACCAATTCATACTTCTCTCCTAAATAATTAAACTAATTAATATTATTTGTCATATCTTCGTGAAAAAATGGAGAATATCTTAATCCAGTTCTCTTAACTTCGAGCTACAATTTCATAATTGCCTGAAGATGGTAGACGATAATTTATAGTTTTGGATATTCAAATCTTTTTTTATTATTATTTTAAATGTTACTCCTTTATTTTAAAAAAAAAATTGTCCTTTTTTTTTATTTGTTTCAAAATGATTGTTTTATTACTCCAAATTAAAGAAATCTACGGTTAAAAAATGATATTTTTTTTAAAAAATATAAATATAAAATTATAATATAAAATATCAATTAGTGACATTTTTAACATGTATGAAAAGTCAAATATAAGATATGGAATTTGAGGAATAATTGACCTTATTACAAAAAACACCAAAACATATGGGTTTTTCTTATTCATTGACTTTTCATCTACTCACATTATTTTACTGTGAATTGAGTTTTTTTTTTTTTTTTCGCATTACAAAAGACCTTTGTTTTTTTTCTTTAATTACTTTCATTGCCATTTAGTGGATTTGTGAAAATTCACATTCATCCTTGACTGATGCTCTTTTTAATTTTCTTTCTTAGCCTTTTTCATCATTTCCCTTCTCTTTTCCTCTGCATTATAAATGACCTTCTCTTTTGCATTTAATTACTCTTATTGTCACTCAATAAATTTTTAAAAATTCACATTTGTACTTAACTGATTCTCTCTTTCTTATTTCTCTTTTAGCCTTTTTTTCGTCATTTCTCTTTCTTTTATGATGAAGCATTTAATGCTCATATAATTGCTTCTTTTTTTCCCTCCTTATTTCCATGAGAGGAGAGGAGGCTCAAAGAGTAAATTATAAATTAGTCCCTCTTTCTTAGAGAAACAAATTAATTAGTCCATCTGATTTTAAAAACTATTTTTTTGTCATTTTTACTATTTTTATTTTATTTTTTACCTTTTTTTTTTAAGAAATAGAAAAGACATAAAAATATAAAAAGATTGATGAGAGAATAAGACAATTTAGAAAATAAAAAATAAATTATCCATCGTTAGCACTAGTTAAAAAAATTAATAATTATTTTTCGAAATCAAAATGACTAATTAATTCATTTCTCAAAACAAGAGGGAGTAATTTATAATTTATCTATCACTATATTCACATCGACTACATGAAAATAGTATAAGTAATATACGTAGCTCGTTAATAATTTTATATTTTATTGGATTGCAAAAAATGAATTTTGAGTCTCTAAATTTTTTTTTTTACATTACTTTTTTCATTTTAAGTTGTTTTTGAAAAAAAAATGGATAGAATTTGGCTTTGGAGAAGCCGGAAACCAAAAACACAAATTTTCGACAAACATCAACTCGCTAGAAATTGTAGTTTTTTATTTTTATATATAAAAAAAGCTTTCCTAATAGGGTTTGCCCCTCCACGCCCAGGCATGTAGGCCTGGTTATTAGTTGGGTTTCATTTTTTTTTTCCAATTTTTTTCTAAAGATTTTTTGGTGAATATTCTAAAATATCGAATTTTTTTTTCGTGCGGTTTAATGAGAAACAAATATACCTAATTTTTTTTTATATTTTAAAATAAAAATATAATTTAGATTATATTATTTTTATTACTTAAAATTTATTTCTTTAATTTGTCATTTCTTATAGAGATTGCCATCCAATTAATTTTTTTTTGTTTAACTATTATTTATTGATAAACATCATTTATTATTCTTTTTGTATGGATTTTTAAATAAAATTTTAGAACATGATTATTTTTTAAAAAATCAATTTATATAATTTATATGATGGACTCGTAGAATTTTTAAATGATATAAAAATTAAAAATATTTTTTTAGAGAATTTGTATTAGATTTTTCGAAAAGAAATAATTTAGAAAATAAATTTTTAGTTAGAAATCCATAGAGTTTTAGATTTTATTTTTAGATTATCACAAGTTTTATTTAATAATCAAATAAATAAAGATAAATCATATTTTTTTCAGACAATTTATGAAAAATTTAATAAATAATTAGTCAAACATAAAATTTTAATTTAAAAAAATAAAAATGAATGGTTTTTTTTTTAAAAAAAAAATTACATTTCAATATATTTTACATTGTAGCATAAATCTACAAATTGAAACAATTTTATATGTTTTGTCCGAGAAGAACTAGTAAAGATACTAAAATGAGAAAGTGTATGTCCATTAATCGTCATTGGATATATGTCATCTCAAGCTCGTCATGCAAACTTTTAGATAAAAACATGTATCATGCAGATTCGTGGGTTCTTCGGTAGGTGATTTTTCTTGGTACCTGTCATACTAATGCACCTATTCTCTTAATCATGACATGCTGTATATATAGTGTCTGTAATGATTCGCATGATGGCAAATGGCAATACTATTTTGACTGGCATACATCTATTGTTTTGTATTGATTCCTGGATGTCAAATCTTCCACTATATAAATCGGTCCCAAGAGCAAGCTTTGGCACTTCAAAGTTAACTAGCTCCAAATATTTTGAGTACGCAAATTTAAGGCCATGGGCTCGATCACACTGCTTTCTATGTTCTTCCTACTTTTCTTTTCTTTTTGCCACCCTACAACGCAAAATAAGATCCCAAGGCTTGGTGCAGTTCCAAAAAATATACATATTGCTCCATCACAAACCCAATCTAAATCTTCTTCAAAAGATTTGGTTACATTTTATTACACCCAAACACTTGATCACTTCAACTATAAGCCTGAAAGTTATACCACTTTCCGACAAAGATATATGATCAACTTTAAATATTGGGGTGGTGCAAGTACTAGTGCACCCATATTCGTTTTCTTTGGTGCAGAAGAAGATATGGATGACGATTTAGAATACATCGGGTTCCTTACTGACAATGCCTCTCATTTCAAAGCCCTATTAGTATACATAGAGGTAAGATATATAGTCTAATGGTATGAGAACAAGATTTTATAACTTATGCTTTATAGAAATATTAGATTGCATATAAAAATTCACGAATGAAGAGGATTCATTAAAAATCCAAAAAAAGTAAAGCATTCATTTTCCTGGGAAATATTTTTTATTGTAAAGAGTTAACGAATTAATGAAGCCGATTCATTAAAAATTCAAAAACAAAAAAAAAAAAAAAAAAGAAGCATTCATTCTCTATATTTTACGTCTACAGTATTAATTTTTATCATGAGTAGCTTTTTTTTCTTTTTTTTTTCATGTAATAGAAGTATGGAGTCTTGGATTATTAATCATTGAAATACTAGTAAATCTGAAATATTTTTAAATGATATTTGCAAAATTTAATGCAATTTTTGTGTTAGATACGGGAGGTCCTTGTCGGCTGATGCCCTTACTCGAAGATAATTTGCAAAATTTTACTTTCTGTGTGCTTCTAAATAGGAGACCTGATTTATAAGATAGAATATTGTATGCTAGTGGGACATGAAACAATTAATGGTTGATTTGTCTAGACATCATCTTTGAGGGCATTTTTATACCCTTCCCAATTTTCATAGTAGATAATTAAGATCACTGATCATGCATTGAGCTTTCGTTGAGTGGATCATGCATATATATATGGTTCTTAAACATTGTAAAGGCTATATTTTTGGCACTTTTGTGTTTATTAATTAGTGTTGAATAACATATCTCAAGTTAAATAATTAATATATAAAATTGAAAATGAGTGAGCCATCATAAGATTTAAGTCTTTTAGATGAAACAAAAATTTTAAAACTCATATCACTTGATAGATTTCAAAGTGAGTGAGCCAATATAAGGTTTACGTCTTCTGAATGAAATCTAATCTCAATTATCTAACTCTATACTTAATTGAATCGTTTCTTTTGTAAAACTTTTAAAAATAAAAGTGTTTGGTGAATGATTTATTTTTCTAAAAGCAAGCAGATTATCTTAGAAAAAAGCAGCAAAAAGTTGATAATGGCGATGACAAATTATTAGTGAAACTAACTTAGACATGCTAATGAAATTTTAACATCAAGAAAGTTCTGTTTCATTTTCGGCAGCATCGTTACTATGGGAAATCAATACCATTTGGGTCAAAGAAGGAAGCTTTGAAAAATGCGAGCACTCTTGGTTATTTCAACTCAGCACAAGCAATAGCAGATTATGCTGCAGTGATTATGCATGTAAAGAAAAAATATTCTGCCAAAAATTCTCCTGTAATTGTTATTGGAGGATCGTATGGTGGCAGTAAGTGAATACAAAATAATCAAACTAATAATATCATTGATTAATTTCCTGATTTTTTTTTCAAATATTTTTATGATTATTCCTAATAATGCTGCAGTGCTAACCTCATGGTTTCGGCTGAAGTATCCTCATATTGCTCTTGGTGCCCTTGCTTCATCGGCTCCAATTCTGTACTTCGATGATATTGCACCACAAGAAGGTTACTATTCTATTGTATCCAAGGATTTTAAAGTATGAAAACCAATACTCTCAATTTCTATTAATTCAACTTAATTAATTACTTGCTATCTATCTAGCCAGTAACCCTGAATAATCATTATATCTATTATGATGGTATTAATGCAGGAAACTAGTGAGAGTTGCTACGACACTATACGTAAATCATGGGGTGAAATTGAAAGAATTGCTTCTAAGCCTAATGGTATTTCAATCCTCAGCAATAAATTTAGGACTTGTCGGTAAGTACGACTTCCTATCTGAAAAGTTTATGTTCATTACAATTAGATCCAAAGTCCAGAGGGAAACAGCCCAGATTATACGCTAAGGTCCCTAAGCAATCACCTGAAGCTTTACTAATTTTTGTTTTTTTGTATCAGTCCTTTGAACAGAACGTTTGAGCTGAAGGACTTCTTGGACTCGATTTATTCCGAAGCAGCTCAATTTGATTATCCGCCTGAATATCCAGTTAGCATTGTCTGTGGTGGCATAGACAAAGCATCGGCTGCAAGAACCGATATTCTTGACCGAATATTTGCAGGTGTTGTTGCTTACATGGGAAACAAATCATGCTATGACATGAATGTATACAATTATCCAGACGAAACATACTTTGGGTGGAGGTGGCAGGTGATTAACTTCACCACAATTTTTCTTAATAAACTATTAAACTTTAAGCTTTTAAGACTAGCCAGATCACAAGGAGATTATAGAACTAAAATTCCTTGCCATAAATACATGAATTGATTTTGACTACCTATACATGTGCAGATGTGCAGTGAGCTGGTGATGCCCATTGGCCATGAGAGAAATTCTATGTTCCCACCAGCGCCTTTCAATCTAAATAACTTCGTCAAAGAGTGCAAGAGCTTGTTTGGTGTCCTACCTCAGCCTCATTGGATCACAACTTATTATGGAGGACATGTGTGTTCCTATATATTGATACAATATTGTCCAACATTTTCTCTGTCCTTTTGGTTTTGTTTCTGATTTTTCAAGTCGTTGCTGATAATGTTAAAAATAATGGCAGGATTTAAAGTTGATTCTTCATAGGTTTGCTAGCAACATTATCTTCTCCAATGGACAGAGAGATCCTTATAGTAGTGGCGGGTAAATAAATAGAAAATCTTTTGTTTTGTTTTTTTCAGTAATTATAAGATCATCTAATTTTATAATCATCTTCCATCTTTTGTTACAGGGTATTGGAGGACATATCAGATAGTATTGTTGCGGTTTCTACGGTGAATGGTAATCAGCATTTTAACTGCATGCCTTGCATTCATAGTTTTTGCTGAAAATTTTGATTTGATTCAACTAAAATATCGTCCTTCATTATTTTCTTGCATGTCCCTGCTATCTTCAGGATCTCATTGCTTGGACATACAGCGAGCGAGTCCAAGTGATCCCCATTGGTTGGTGGGGCAACGAGAAATAGAGGTGAAGATAATTGATGGGTGGATTTCCAACTATTACATTGATCTTGTTGAGTTCAAAGATCAAACCAGTGCTTAGTTACATAAGTGCTTACCCTAAGTTATCAAAGAGCAAAAAATGATAGATAATGTGAGCACATGCTATCAAATTTACATGAAGCAAATATATGTATGGTTCTGTGGACTCTTTGCTAGGAAACCACTATATTTCTAATAAGGATATAGCACTGTCATGTATATCTCTCCTGTAACAATGTATATCTCTCTCTAGGCACTATAGAAGCTATATATAGATATAACTCTCTGTAAACAATATATCTATCCTTGTAAATTCTGTCAGTATTGAACTCTAATAAACATAATTTATCTTTGGATCACAAATAACTCTTTTTTAGTATCAGAGCATTACGAGGTTTAAAAACCCAACTAGATCTAAAATTACAAAGCTTTTTCTTCTTCCATGGTCGAACCAGCTACTATCCAGCAATAGTCTCTTCTACATGACCAAACATTTGTCTCTCACCAAACACAGCAGCCTGCACCTACACCCTACCCCAATGTCACTCCCCAATTATCCATTAAGCTCACTTCGATTAATTACCTCATGTGGAAAACACAGCTTTTACCACTGTTACGTGGGTACAAGCTTGCTCATCACATTAAAGGCAGCCTTCCCACACCTATTGCAATGGACCTAGCCTATGCTCATTGGTATACACAGGATCAAATCATCCTTAGCTGGATTATAAGCTCCCTCTCAGGCAACTTTGTTACACATTTGGTAGGAATGACCACCACTTACGAGGCTTAGGACAAACTTGCAACCATTTATACTTCTGGTTCTCGAACACAAGTGCGTCAACTATACACAAACATGATTGAATTATCACGATCGAATGATGACATTCTGACTTACATACAATGTGCCAAGGAGCTTTTTGATCATCTTGCTATGCTACAGCACCCTATCCCAAAACACGATCTCGCTGATTATATCCTACGAGGTCTACTCCCTATGTAGCACCTATTCGTATGCAACATTGAAGCCAAGCTTGAACCAATTACATATGATGACCTATTTTCCTTGCTTCTCAGTGAAGAAATGCAATTAGCACAACATGAACACGATTCAGAGGTAGTGCCACCAATGGCATAATTCTCTACTCATAGGTTCAATCCCTCTCGTGGTCGAGAATGTTATCATGGTAGAGGCAAAGGCAATGGATATGGGAGATCATAGTTCACATCTCATGCTACTGATAGAAGCAATTTTGCCTAGTAAATTTGCTCTAATTGCAAAGGCATTGGACACTATACTGGCCAATGTCCATCACCCATACAGCACCAAGACAGACGCACCTTTAATAACTCACCCAAACATGAGTCTAACTTGGCATCCAAATAGTCTAGCCATAAAGTACCACAATCATAGGTTGTCGACATCGGAGCAACGCACCATTTAACGATCGATATGGACAAATTAGGCATCCATTCTGAGTACAACAGACTAGAGAAAGTAACAATTAGTAATGGTACAACTCTTCCTATCACTTGCACTGGCTCATTTGTCTTTTCCATTAATAACACTCAATTTTCATTTGATAATATTCTCCTTGTTCCATAAGCTTCTAACAATTTACTGTCAATTAGTGCCTTTACTAAATCTAAAATGTTTCCCTTGAATTCTTTCCTACTTATTTTTTTGGTAAAGGATATCCACACAAAGCAAATTTTACACACTAGAAAGCTTAATGATTGGCTTTATTCGATGTTAATAAGTCATTCTCTAGGTGACTTACCACAAACCCTTTTGAGGTCCTTGTCTACTTGGTATGCTCGTATCAATGTGTCATTCAAAATAGTACAAAAAACACTTCGTTAGTCTAGTATCAATGTGTTTGTTTGAGATTTTACATCTCTTTGTCATGTTTGTAGTGTCGGAAAAATTCACAAGTTACCTTTCCTTGAGTCTTCCTATCAAGCATCCGGTCCATTAGATTTAGTTTGTTCCAATTTATGGGGCCCATTTGTTGTTTCATCTCTTAATGGAAATCGTTATTATGTTTTATTCGATGATCATTTTGGCAAATACTCTTAGGTTTACTTTATTAAATATAAATATGAGGTTATTAACTACTTTATTAAATTTCGACATATAGTTGAAAATTTTTTTAATTGATCAATTAAGGCATTTTAGGCTGGCTTAGAAGGAGATTTTCAAAGTCTAGCTAAATACATACTTGACAATGGAATAAACCACCATAGTTCTTATTAAAAAACCCCGAGCAAAATGACCGTGTTGAGTGAAAACACCAACAAATCACTAAAATAGGCTATGCATTACTTCATCATGCCTCATTTCCCCTTAAATTTTGAGAACATGCCTTTGCTATTGTAATTTATTCCATTAATCATTTACCCATCCCATGATTAGCATATAAAAGCCCCTTTGAAATTTTGTTCCATCACTTACCAAATTATGAAATGCTCTAAGTTTTTAAGTGTTTATGCTACCTATGGTTACATTCTTGGATTTAATGAATTGCATAAGAGGTATAGCTATCCTAATCTAGTCACTAATAAAATTTATATCTCACGGCATGTTTTATTTGATGAACAGTGTTTTTTCGTATTAGGCTGAAATGAGCAAAACTTTGGTGTCCTCTAACTCCTAAGTAGCTATTCATTAAACTCACCTAATCTAATTCTTCCGCCCACGTCCAATGTTCCTTGCCAATCCATTACTCTCCTAGTAAGCCCAATTAACCGAGTAACCTATCACTTAGCCCATGCTTATCGCTTCTTATCATTCTCGCTCTACCACTAAGTCCTACTGTCTAAGTAGCCTATCCACAAGCTTGTTCCCTCAATTACAGCGGCCATTCTTTCCCCAACCAACGAGTGCTAACCATTTGGACCCCATACACATAAGCCTTACCTAAGAACAAATAACTAAAACCTAAAAAACCATAGAAAAGCCTACAACTTGTGAATACCCACCTATTCATTTAAAAATTGACGTCACTTGTTATGCCTCTCTTTCCCACAATCATAAAAACCAACAACCCCTCCCCACTTTATAAAAACACGATCACGGACCGACCACACCAAACCAAAAACATTTCACACCCATATCTTATTTCAACCACCCAGCCTATAGCATTACTAGCAAGAACCTAACTTAGCACCAAGCAATGGATGGAGAGATGGCCGCATTACAATCAAATGACACTCGAACTCGGTTGTATAAGCTCAAGCATCCAATATTATAGGAAATCGATGGGTTTATCAACTCAAAAAGCTATAAGATAGGACAATTGATTGGTTTAAGGCATGCTTTATTGCCAAAGGCTTTCATTAGTGCCCTTGTATCGACTTTAATAATACATTCGATCATGTTGTAAAACCCATAATAATGAGATTTATGTTGTCTCTAACGATCACAAATGGATGGATAGGGCAATAATTGGATGTCTCTAATCCCTTCTTACACGGTAACTCGAAGGAGCCAATTCATTTAGAGTAGCTACAAGGTTATATGGACTTCAAATTTCCAACCTATGTCCGTACCTTAAAGAAATCCCCGTATGGCCTCAAACGGACACCTAAAGCTTGGTATCAATGTCTAACAAATGAAATCATCCATTTTAGGTTTAAGGGATCTTAGTCTAATACATCCCGGTTTATATAAAAAAAGGGTACGGACATTGTCTTTTGCCTCATGATTAGATGACATGCTTATCATTGGCAATAATAGCAATCTCATTCGACATCTTAAGACACAACTTCAACGAGTAATTTTCCATTAAAAACTTAGGCAAGCTAGCCTACTTTTTAGGCATTGAAGCCCATTGGTGCAAGGGAGGATTAACTCTAACTTAGTCCAAATACATTAGAGACATCCTTTAAAAATATGCATTAAAGATGCCTCCGTTAAATTGATGAACTCGGGGACATTATTTATCGACATAACGTTGTTTCACACCATTGTAAAGGGGCTCCGGTATTTTTCTTGACACAATTAGATATCTCCTATGTTGTAAATAAAGTGGCACAGCTTTATCCATACTCCTATAAATGCTCACTAGTCGGTTGTCAAGAGGATCTCACGTTATTTAGGTTCCACGCTTGATCATGGTTTATACTTCGAGCCCACATCTACGTTGACCTTAAATGCATATATTGATGTAGACTAGGGTGATGATGTGGATGACAGGAAGAGTACTACAAGATATGCAATTTATCTAAGTGACAATCTTGTGTCCTAGTGCTCAAAGAAGTAAAGAACGAGTTGCATAATCATCGACGGATGTACAATATCATGCCTTAGCTGTAATAGCATATGGGGTTACTTGGATTCAATCCCTCTTAAAGGAAATAGGAATTACCGTTCCTATGGCACCGATCATTTGGTGCAACAATATCTCTACCACTTACCATGCTCGTAAATTCGAGTAAGCTTTATTTCCACTAATGATCGGATTATAGATGCTCGACAAAAGACTTATCCAAATGATAATTTCTTCTATTACGGAACAAGTCGGCTCGCACTCCGATATTCAACTTGAGGAAGGATGATAAAGATATAGCATCGTTATGTATATCTCTCCCGTAACGAGTGTATATCTCTCTCTAAAAACTATAGAAGTTGTGTATAGATATAACTCTCTGCAAACAATATGTCTTCGTAAATAGAAGTCTCTATAAACAATATATTTGTCCCTCTAAACTTTATAAGTACTAAACTCTAATAAACAATATTTATCTTTAGATCTCAAATAACTCTTTCAATTTCATGTAATAATTAAAATGGTTAATATTTAGGTGATTGAGTTTTGGACCATACGATATAGATATTCCATTTTAAATATAATATCTTAATGATAAATCTCAATTTTTATTTGTAGGTACTTTTTTTGGAAAAAAAAACATATGGGTAAATGGTCCATTTTTTCATGAATTTTAAATCAATTAAAAATTAATTTCTCAACTTTTAATTACCTTCCTCCAATTATTTTTTATTTAAAATTAAATTCTTTTATTAGTTTTCATCAATTTTAACAATATAAATACACATCCATGTGGTTGATTTTTTTTAAAAAAAGAAAAAAGAAAATTCAACATTTAAAACTAGAGAAAAAAGCTTTTTTGGTGCCCAATCTTTTAATTTTTTCTATTTTAGTACCCCAACTGTTTATTTGTCATGGTTGACTACCCTTTTGATTTTTTTGTTTATTTTGGTGTCCGATTTCACCGTAATCTTGATTTTGCTTACGTATCCCACGAGATCTACCATGTGGCGAGTCAAAAATGTCACGTGACGCTTATCTCCGTCACTTCAACACCTTATACTCTTATGTAGCTATGGATACTCAAATGAAAAAAAAAAAAAAAAGGCATTAAAATAAAAAAAAATTAAAGATTGGGTACCAAATATGCATTTTTTTAAAAGAAATTTATTGTCTTAAGATTACAAAATTAGTCTAACAATTTCTAATAAATATTTTTCATATCATACTTATGGCATTTTTTTTTACTTATCAATGAAAATTTTTAATACTCTCTATTAGTTAAAAATTACTTTTTAAAATTTCTAAACCCATTTATATGTTTAGAAAAATTTAAAATTATGTCATTTAATCCAAATATATATAAGGTCCAATTAAGATTAAATTTAGAAAAATAAAAAATTAAAAGATATATGAAATCCAATTATGATTGTCATTTGCGGAACAAATTGTTGGTCAATGGAGAAAGTTACACAAAATAAAAATTACTTCCTCTCGTCTAAGGAGAAAATTGACCAACATATCATGGATGACATAACTTTGTTGTAGCCAATAACTTATTGAACTTCTTATAGTAAGTCGAGATTGGATAGAATCGATATAAATAAGTTTAGTGTTCAAGATTTTTTATTTGAGCGTTTAAAATGTAATATTTTTTGTAGCGATGAGAATAATGATAGAGATAATAAGTAAAATATGAATTAAGTTAAAAGTAAATACATTGTTGAAATTTCTTCGCAATTAGCATAATAATAAGAAAATATGCATGCATGTAATTGCTAATGTTTTTGAATTTAAAATTATATGATTTATCAAAAAGAAAATTTGGAGAGATTATATATATATATATATATATATATATATATATATATATATATATATATATGTATTATGGAAGCACAAAAAATGCATGAAATCTATTTATAATAAAGAAAAGATATATCGAGTATAAGAAGAGGATAAACATTTGGTTTGAGAAAACTAAAATCAATTTTTTGAGAAAACTATGTTTTTATTATCCGGCTATTTTTTTCTATTTTGGTGCCCAATCTTTAATTTTTTTTTCTTATTTCAATGCCTAACCTTTGATTTTTTTTTTCCTATTTGATTGTCCATAGATACCCGAAAGTATGATGTGCCGACGTGATAGGGTTGGTCGCCATGTGACAAATCTCGCTCGACATGTCAATAAAATCAGGATTTAGGTGACCTTAGGTATCAAAACAAACAAAAAAATCAAAACTTGGATGGTCAACCATGAGAAATCAACTTGTTAGGCAACAGAAACATAGCAAAAAAATAAAAAATAAAAAATTGAAAGTCCAGACACCAAAAAAGCCTTTCTCTCTTAAAAATATGTTAAAATTTGTGGATATTTTACTTTTCACTCCAAAACTTTTATTTTCCTAAATATTAAAAAATTGCACTATATATAAGTTTTGGAGGGTAAAATAAAACATTTATACTTTTTGGTATATTTTTAATTATTGAGAAATTATATATATACGTTAAAATTAATGAAAACCTAATTTAAAAAAAAACCTAATTTTGAATAAAAAATAATTCAAGAAAGATTCAATCCAAAATTAAAGATTAAATGATGGATTTTCAAGTAACTTAAATTTCCGAGAAAGTTTGGACGGTTTGACCTAAATATATATCACATATTACCATATGCATGAACTAACACTACGAGCTAATATTACTCCATTTCTAATTCCAAAGGTGGAAGTAGAAGATAAAGAAGAATATAAAATCTGGTGTGCTGAGCGGTATGCCACCCCATTAGCAACCACTCCCAATTTGTTAGGCCATTAGAGAACACAAATATTCAATACCCAACATCCCCACTAAAGGGTCAACTAAGATAAACTAAGATAAACACTCTTTGTTTTTTTTTTCTTTTCGTTCATTCTTCAGCTTGATGATGATTTTCTCAATGCGAAAGCATAAACTTTAAAACCGAAAGTGAAATGACTTTTAGGAAGATTATGCAGTGATGGATTGCCGAATATTGATTGGATTTCGAAGTTTGTCGAATGATGTTCTCCAATTGATATGTACAGAGCTTTGTTGGTCCCCTGGGTTACGAAGGAATTCCATAATGTTTCTGCAAGTGTGGCCATCATTTTTTCATCTTTTTGGGACCTTCTTGGTTCTTTCGAGTCAAATGGATCCATGATTTTCACAAGGCCATTGTGAGGGATCATCATGATTGCGAGAAACAAGAGCAAAAACCGGTCCCTTTTGTCACTTCGTGCATGGACCAAATGATTTGTAAAAATATTTTTAGATGGCGAATCTAGTCAGAGACGGTATATGAATCAATTAAATGAAGAAATATATATCATCCTATTTTAGCTGTACTAGACTCTCTCTCTCTCTATATATATATATATAACTATGGTTATTGTTTATTTATTTTCAAATTGATGCTGTCGGCAAATAAGATGTCCTTGCATAGTTGATACGTACAAAATCTCAAATTGTGAATTGTATTTACTTAGTAATTTATTTTAAGAAATTAAAGATTCGAAATTCAACACACCACCACCAATAATCCAATTTAATGGTAAAAAAATAAAAATAAAAATAACAAAAATGAATAAATTAAGATAAATAGAAAGTGAACATATAAGATTTAACATGATCCAATAAAATTCAATTCATTTCACAAACTCGAGAGTAATTTTTTATTATGAGAGAAAATTGTACAAAAATATGATTTTGATTTTTATCCAAAACTTCTTATACACCTACTTTCATACTATAAAAAAAACCTCTTAAACTTTGTATTTTATACATCTTAAAATCTCACATCTAATCATCTCTCTCTATATCTATATATATAAAATGTCCAAAATCCTTAGTGTATAAGGAATTTTTTATAGGTAAGAAATCCTTCGTTATTATTCTACTTTATTTACCTAACCATTACTCTAAGGAGTACGAGTCATAAGCCCAACAAATATCTGCTTTGGCCGATATTTTTTTACCCTTAAGTTTGTTGGTTGTACATGTTTGCAAATACTACAAACAGAAAAAAATAAATAATCATTGATTTTGAAATTTACTAGCTATATATGACCTAAACTATCAAATAATTCTAAACTCTACTTGATTCAAACAATATGACTAATGCCTATATGTAGCTACTTTGAATCAACTTTATATATTCACTCCAAAGAGGATCATCGATCTGTCCCCTCTCTCAACAGGATCTTTCTCTTCACACTCGTCCAAAACTTGAGAATGTATAATTTCATCTCTTTTTCAATCACTAAAGAAACACATTTTGATAACTACCATCATGTGCATTTCATTTTTAACTACTCCTTGAGGTTATTATCTTTCCAATTAGATAATATAAACAATCATACTTTTCTCATTTCATTACGATTGTAGTGTTATGTGTGACTTTCAAAATTGTACATATAATAGAATAATTATATTTTTTTGTAGTCTAACTGACTCAATGATACTAAATTCTTATACATTTTTTAGACATAAGCCAAGCTATCCAAAACAAGGATTATTGCATCAAATATTTTGAATTTCGTCATTTCAAGACTCATAATATCACAAGACAACACACTACCCAAAGATACAGTATCAATCTCTTTTCTTTAGAACTCATTAAAATATTCCATACTGGAATAAACATGTAAAATCTAATACCTTTGGAGATTGTGAAGATATCTCCATAATTTTTTACTATTATAAACCATTCTCTTCTTTAGAGGTCAATCTTACATGACGTGATTAAATTTTTTTACACATATAACATTGAATGTCATTTATAATGTATCTAGAATTAAATCTATCACTCCAAAACCCTGTTTTAGTCAATCTTGTTTTTCTCAATATTTTTCTCTGGCTATTAGTACAGATTTATATATTTTTTTCTTGATTTGACTCTTTTTTACATCTCATTACATGAAAGTACAACATATATTTGGTCTAAATTGGCTGTATAATTACCATATAACAACATTGTCGCCAAATTTTCAAACAAATGGAAAAGAAAAGTCAGAAGCAGAAGGATCTTGTCTTTGTTCTCAATCTTAACATCACCTTTTTGCATTTGGCCTAATGTGCCAATGAACATATTCGATTGTTACATAAGACTCCCGCCTTCTTCTATGAACAGTAAAGTCACCGCATGTTTTAGTTTTTTTTTTTTTTTGGTATAGGTCAAACAAAGTGAAACTTGAGTACCATTTATATCATTCAGCAAGGGCGCATGGTGCACTCTTCTAATGGAGAGGGGCCTGAATCTGAAATAAGTTTGATCATGTCCTTCCAAATTTCACATCATATTTGATTTATTTTAATCTTTTTTCTTTTTCTTTTTCTTTTTTTACAAAAGGATAGATAAAAGAAAGAGTAAATTATAAATTAGTCCCTCTCATTTTGATAAATAAATTAATTATTCATATTTTTAAAAAATAATTATTTAATTCTTTTAACTAATGTTGACCAAATTAATTTAATACTTTTATTTTATAAATATTTTTTCTTATCAATCTATCTGTATTTTTATTTTTTTAAATTAAAAATTTTAAAATAATAAAAAATGATTAAATAATTATTTTTTAAACTAAAAAAAATAGTTAATTTATTTTTTAAAGCGAGAGGGACTAATTTATAATTTACTCATAAAAGAAAAAGCTAACTAGGCGAGAAGACTACTTCCATTTTATTAGGAAAGCAACAGCTGATGAATTCTTTGAGGAGGATAACCCAAGTTTTCATGGTTGCTTAGTACGGGATAAAAAAATCGAATAAATTATAAATTTATTTATTTTTATTTTTTAGAAACGAATTAATTATTTAATTTTTTAAGTAGTACAAATCATATTTAATTTAATATTATTTTACTTTGAAAACTATTATTCTTTTCATCTATGCTTTCATATTTTTTTTATCTATTTTTTATATTTTTAAAATAAAAAAATTAAGTTAAAAAATTTTAAAAATATATAAATTTAATAATTAAATTTTAAAACAAAAAATGACTAATTAAGCGGAGAAAAGAAATAAAAATTGAGCATAACGGAAAAAAAAAAAAAAAAAAAAAAAAAAGATGAGAGCAAGCCGAAAAATAGAGAAAAAGAAATAAGATTGATCGGAGAAATAAAAATAGACTGTGCGCCGAAACACGGGCCATTGAAAAATCCGAGCACATGGCTTAAGGAGCAATTCTAAAGAAAACAAATTTCTTCGTGTGTTCTCTTACCTTGTCCATTTCTCTTTCTTTTCTTCTTCTTGTCCTCCCGCTCTCTCACCGCCGGCAACACATCACGACCGATCCCCTTTCTCACAAACTCCTGCCAGCAAACTATGCACCCTCACCGTCCTCTCCTTTCCCTCTCCATTTCTCTTCGGATTCAACCTCAATCACGACCGATCCTCTTTCTCACAAATTAACATGTTCATTTTTAAAGAAAAAGTTACCTAAAAGATCTAATTGCATGCTGCAGAAATTCGTTTGCTTTTAGCATTATGCTACGTTAGGAATCTTGTGCGTAGGGTTCTAAGTCTGAAATTCTATTAAAAAAGCTTGGTATTGGTTACGCCTTTCCCTTTACCAGTCTCAAGTTCTCATTTTGTTCGCATAGTTCTTTTCAATGTTTTTTTTTATCGTAAAACTGCATTTCTCAGTTATCCAATTTACTTCTCTGTAATAACATGAGCTCACTTATATATATATATATATATATATATTCAAGGGTATAGAGGCAACAAAGGAAATATAGATGATTAAGGATGATCTGAGTATGAGTCGGTGGGTTTTAGTGAGAAGTAAAAGTGAGAAGGAGTCAAGTAAAGGAGGTGACCGGTGACAGAGATGATTTGCTCGTCTCGATTCAAGTTGCAAGGTGACACAGCATGATCAGTTGAGGTTGTGGTGCTAGGCACCAAAAAAACAAAAAGCGTAGATATCACAGGCATGGCTCACAGTTCCCGCTGGCAATAAATCGATTTCTTATGAGTAAAATATGTGGAAATGTTGAAAAGAAACAAACTACTAAGTGGTCTAACTCTTTTTTAGGATACTCTGGTCATTTCATAGAAAACAGATGAGTGGGAGTGTGGTTGAGTACAGGGGGAGTGGCGATATCACCAACGGAGAGATAAATAAATAATAAATAATAAAATTTTGATGCTTGAGGGTTTTTTTATTCTTAATTTTGTTTTTAAAAATCTTTCTAGTTTTTTTTTTTTTTTCACCCTTCAATATATTAAGTTTTTTCATTATTATATTTTTCTATTAATGTTTTGGACTAACATTATTAAATCTTACTATTAAGTTTATAGGATCATGACACGTATCAAATAATTTTATTTTTTATCAAATGAAAATAAATGAATCTTGGAAAAATATATATATATATATATAAAAAACTAAAAAAAGACACACATACATATATATATTCGTCAACCTGAATCAAATTTTGTCAGGGAAGTGCCAAAGAAGACAGAAGGATCATGCTAAAAAATCTAAAGATAAAATGATACCTTTTGTTTAGCTTTTTTTTTTTTAGATAAAAAACAATTGAAACCCTTTTCATGGTTTTTTTTTTTTTGCCAGCATTGTTTTCCTTTTTTTTTCAAAAATTTATTTATTTCAATTTGAAAAAAAAAAACTATTTGACATGTGTCACAATCCTATAAGCTTAATGATAAGATTTAATATTGTTAGTCCAAAATATTACAAGAATAACATAATAATAATAGTAGTAATAATAATTAAAAAAAAAACTAAACATCAAGGAGAGATGAGATCAAGACAAATAAATAAAGATGAAATAGAAAATAAAATTACAAGTATTAACCCAAAGAGAAAGACAATAGATTCCGACCCTTGCATGCATGGGTGTAATTATTATTATTATTATTATTTCACACCTTCTAGGTCAGGTAATTTTCAAATAAACATGCATGTAGTTATTTGGCATAACTATAGGTCAAGTAATCTAATCAATAGGTGGTCACTAGCCCGGGGTTTCAATATTTGGAAAATATTTTCATTATATTAGCAAAAGAATAAAAAGAACAGGACAGCAATGAGGACAAGAGAGGTCCTTCACTACAAAAAAAAAAAAAAAAACAAAGGATTTACGAGAAAAAATTAACGACGGTCTTAAAACCATCGTTAATTTACAAAAATTGCGACGGTTTGAAGCATTTTCGCGAGGAGAATTAGTGACGGTTTTTCGCAACGGGTTTTCACAAAAAAACCATCGCTAATTCCAATTTTTTTCAAAAAATTTATGCAGCCATTTTTGCTACAGCTTTTGTAAAAAAAAAAAAGAACGTCGCAAATCATGAAAACTAGCGACGGTTTTGTTTCGAAAAAACCGTTGCTAATTTCAATTTTTTCTAAAAAAATTTTCTGCACCCATTTTTTGCGATGGTTTTTGTAAAAAAACCATCACAAATTACGGAAATTAGCAATCGCTTTTTTCAAAAAAAACCGTCACTAATTTCAATTTTTTAAAAAATATTCTACAACCATTTTTTATGACGGTTTTTGTAAAACAAACCATTGCAAATCATGGAAATTAGCAACGGTTTTTTCCAAAAAAAAATGTCGCTAATTTCAATTTTTTTAAAAAAAAATTCTACAATCATTTTTTGTGACGAGCTTTTGTAAAAAAACCGTTGCTAATTTCAATTTTTTTAAAAAAATTCCTACAATCATTTTTTCCGATGGTTTTTATAAAAAAAAAGTCACAAATCATGGAAATTAACAACAGTTTTTTTCAAAATAAAAAAACTATTGCTAATTTCAATTTTTTTAAAAAAAATTCTACAACCATTTTTTGTGATGGTTTTTATAAAAAAAAACCGTCGCAAATCATGCAAATTACCAATCGTTTTTTACGATGGTTTTTTCCAAAAAAAAAAAAACCATCACTAATCTTAATTTTTTTACAAAAAAATTTTCTACAACCATTTTTTGCGACGAGTCTAAAAACTATTGCTAATTAAGAAACCGCTGGAGGGAAATGGCTATTTTTTAATTTTTTCAGATATTTAGGAACTTGTTTTTATCGTCGCTAAAACTTTCAACCCCTATATAACAATTTGCCCGAAATTTACGAAAAAAAAAATTCTTCAAATTTACAAAAAAAAAACATTTCTTCTCTCTCTTCTTATTCTTCTTCTCTAGCCGATCTCCCTTCCATTTCCATCAAATCGTCCCCCTCTCCTTTTTATTTTCCTTCCAATCTCCTCCTCTCTCTCCTCCTTCCCTTTGTCCCTTCTATCTCTCCCCCTTTCTTCCTCGTTTTCCTCTTTCTTTCTTCCTTTCTCCCCCTTCCTCAACCGATCAATTTTCGACCGGAAAAGTCCGACGAAGCCCCTCCACCGACTCGACCCACTCTCCTCCTTATGTTGATGAAAGGTCCTCCCTCATCTAATCCCTTAATTAATTCTTTAATTTTTTTCAATTACTTACTTAGTTTAATTTTAAATTTTTTTATTTTATTTTTATTGTTAATTATTAATTTAGTTAATTTAATTAGCTTAATTGTTGAGAAAAATTTAATTCTTATTAATTTTTTTTAATTGTGAGAGTTTAACTGTTTAATTCTTAATTTTATTGTTAAGAAAATTTTATTTTTATTAATTTTTGTTGTTAATTTAATTGTTACTATTATTAGTTTAATTGTTAATTGTTATTATTAATTGATAATTTTTAATTGTTAATTTAGTTAGTTTATTGTTAAATGTTATTTATTAATTTAGTTAGTTTAATTGATGATATTTTGGAAAGTTAATTATTTTGGAAACAATTTAATAAGTTATTAGAAATATTTAAAATTTTTAGTAATTAAAAAAATAATTAGTCATTAAAAAATTAATAATTTTTGAAATTATATTTAGTAATTAAAAAATAAATTAGTAATTAAGTTTATTTTTGGTTGTTGATTAAGTAAAGGTGTTAAGTAATTAAAAAAATTAATTAATTTTGAAATTTTATGTAGTAATTAAAATAATTAGTAATTAAGTTTATTTAGTTGTTGATTAAGTAAAGGAATTAATTAATTACAAAATTAAGTAGTGATTAAAAAATTAATTTTTTTGTCACTTATATTTAGTAATTAAAAAATTAATTAGTAATTAAGTTTATTTAGTTGTGATTAAAAATATATTTTGATCTAGTAAAGGAGTTAATTAATTACAAAATTAAGTAGTGATTAAAAAATTATTTTTTTGTAAATTATTTTTACTAATTAAAATTAAGTTTATTTAGTTTTCGATTAAATAAAGAAGTTAAGTAATTACAAAAATAATTAATCATTAAAAAATTAATAATTTTCAAAATTATATTTAGTAATTAAAAACTTGTTAATTTAATGTTAATTTAAATTTAATTAGGTTATAATTAGGATTAATTAGTTAATTTGATTTATATTTAATTAACTAATTAGATTAATTATACTTAATTTGTTGAATCATAAATTTATATATATCAAAACTTGTTAATTTATTATTACTTTAAATTTGATTTAGTAAGAATTAGAATTAATTAAGTTAATTTAATCCATATTTAATAGTTAATTGGGTTAATTGTGTTTAATTAGTTGAATTATTACTTTACTTATATTAAAACTTGTTAATTTATTGTTATTTTAAATTTAATTTGGTTAGAATCAGAATTAATTAAGTTAATTTGATTTGTATTTAATTAGTTAATTAATTAGGTTGATTTTGTTTTGTTGGTTGAATTATAATTTTATTTATATTAAAACTTGTTAATTTTTTGTTATTCTAAACTTAAATAGGTTAGAATTAGAATTAATTAATTTAATTATTTTGTATATAAATATTAAAGTGTGTCGAGATACATCATAGTGTATCATACTTAAAGAGTCGGAGATCTCAAAAATTGAGAAGAAATAATGTTGATTTAATGCTCTAGAAGGAAGCTAGGAGAACAAGTTTGAATTTAATTTCGATGGAGTATCTAAGACAATTGTCAATCTCCATATGCAAAAATTGATTATTGATTGATTTAATTTTTTTTTTTGTGTGATCATTTGGAGTATTTGTTAATTGGGAAAAGTGCAATTTACGGGGAGATTATCGCTAAAATTTTATTAAACATTTTGGAAAATTATTAATTAAATAATTTTTTGTATTCAAAATGCAAAAACAAAATAATAAGGTCTGATCGTGAATTGATATTTATAATATATTTTTGTTAATAATCGGTAATAAGGGAATATCAAATTTATAGATTTTTGTTAATAATTTATAATATATTTTCGGTTGAATTGATATTTATTTGTTAAAATTTTTCGGGTGTTATTCTTGAGTTATACCTCATGAATTGGATAGATCTAATCGCGATGTCGGTGGCCATGGCTTTGATGTTGATCGTGTGACTAATAGTGACGATGTATGTTGATGTGACACTGCTTGGTGAAAGTGTCCGAGGCCTCGGACTTGATCCCGGTGCTGGCATATCTACATCCCCTTTAATAATGCCCTCGTCGGTAATGTCCCCGATGTGGATGATCCCACTCGTAATTTTTTCAGCTTCAAAAAGCTCTACCGATCTAACGATGGACGGACCATTTGGATCGTGAATAAATGGTAAGTAATATGTTTTACATGCTATAATTAGTTTTATATTTTCATGTATTATATTGGAATCATTAATTTTCTTATTTTTTTTATTTATTTGTTTTGTTCGATAGTTTAGTTTCATCAAGCAAGTTCTCCGTAAAAATCACACCAATTTTCAAGAAGCAATGGATTTCCCTAACTACACATGAACGTTTGTCTCCATAGAGATGGAAGACTTTTACTTTAATAAGTTTAAGATAACATATTAATTATTTACTTATATTTCATTTAAAGTGTTAATTTAACATAAAAAAATACTAATATTATTTTTTTCATTCATGTTAAAGTATTTTTTATAGGATGCGAGTGGTCCATGTGCTGATTAAGCAAGCATAAGAAAGTTTGGCATGAAGGCGGTATGATGACATGCTTAACAAATAGAAGCATAAGAGTAACGAGACTTTTGTCGGTATGACATTTGGATTGGGCCACTCCTTGAGTATCAAGATCAATCTAACCAGGTGTTTCAAAATCATATGTCGGAGATGGATGGAGTCGGTGCTAGCCCATCCAAGCATACTAAAGGGTCCATATCTTTGATTAAACACATTATGCATTTGGTAAATCCTATATTGTCTATTGTGTTATAAATT
Source organism: Dovyalis caffra (assembly GCA_963924115.1). Taxonomy (NCBI): domain Eukaryota; kingdom Viridiplantae; phylum Streptophyta; class Magnoliopsida; order Malpighiales; family Salicaceae; genus Dovyalis; species Dovyalis caffra. The sequence goes on along the minus strand of CAWUPB010000913.1, from coordinate 16,577,638 downwards.
AATTTTTTTATTTATTTCATCTCATATTATTTTGTTTACTTCTTTAGCATAATAAATTGGATCGTAACCCAAATCCTTATAAGCTTTTTGTGATCACTCATAAGCGAAAAGACGAGACATTCGTCGACAAGCGGTTATAGATAATAATGATAAAGTTTTATATTTTTAAATATATATACATCTATATATACAATATAAATAATATATTTATAATTAAATATTATAATTATTTCAATGACATAAAAGCACGTGCAATTAATGCAAGAAGCAAATGCTAAGGAGCGATAAGAGGGTGATTCATTATCTTTAGATATCGACATGTCCAAGATATATTTGGATTTTTTTGGATGGTAGAAGAAGTAAAGGATGTATGGCATTAGAACTTATGCATCCCGAGTGTTACTCATATTTTAGTACCAGCTCCTCCTCTCGCCACTTTACAATATCGTGATGGTAATATCCAAGAGGTTTTTGTCTAGTACGAAGATAGGATAAAGGTAATGGAGGCTACCATCTAGCGAGTAGGCCGATCAAGTTAGTAGTATACAATCTTAGTTATAGACAATGATGAGGTTGTTACAAAACCTCCAATAGACTAACATCCCTTCTATCGACCCTTCCATAACCCAAAAGACAATCATTCCTCTCAACACCCAACGGTCGAAAGATGATGCTAAGAAGGATTGGTTTCTTTTTTTTTTAATATTTTTGTACATCTTAATGCATTTATACATTCATCTTATTTCAATTTATACTATTTTAATTTTATTAAGTAATATATCTTGTTTTAATAAGGTGATATTTATAGTTGTTATAGAACCTCCAATAGACTAACATCTCTTCTGCTGATTCTTAACACCTAACGGTCGAAAGATGATGCGGAAAACGATGCTAATAAGGATTAGATTTCTTGTTTTTGTAATATTTTTATACATCTTAATGCATTTATACATTCATCTTATTTCAATTTATACTATTTTACATTTATTAAGTAATATATCTTATTTGAATAAGGTGATATTTATAGTCTTTGGTCATTACAATTAACAATATACGACTATTGATTTTAAAAAAAATAAAAAATCATTCGTTTAGCGACAGATTTAGTGATAAAATTATAAGGACATTTAGCAATGGATACACATATAGTCGTTAAATAGCAACGAATTTAGCAACAAAATTATGAGTATTTTACTAACAACCCATTTCATCGCTATTTAGCGATAGATATAAGTGAAAATAGCGACCAAAATGGCAATGGATATGAGATCAAACAAATGACCATTTTAGATCGATTTAGTGATGAAAATTCAATAAAATAACAACGAAAAAAAATTTTGATCGCTAAGGAAATAGCTACCACCATATTAGAGACGAATTAAAATTGTTTGACATATAGCAATCAATTTGTCGATTTTTTGTAGTGCTTTCATATTTTTTAACACATCTAAAATTAAATGATTATCACAAAATAATGTAATAAAGTAATAAAAAATAAGAGAAACAAATCAAATGGTCACTAAATAGTGACTAAAATGCTCCTAGAATGCTATTGGCAAATGGTTGTCGTTGATATGGTTAGAAAATGGCCGATTTGAGAAGAACTTATATCCAAATCTAACGAGTCAAAAAACGAGTTGGCTTTTACGAGTTTCTCCTCCAATTTTTGATGTATTCCTACATCTTCCTCCTCTCCAATTGATCAAAAATGATTAATTTGAGAATGGGCTACAAGTGTATTGTGGTTATCGGAGCAATGCTTGGTCGTGAAGTGGTAGTTTTTGGAGAGAGAAGGTTGATGGGTTTGAGAAAACGAGCATGGGTTTTGGCCGGTGATTTAAGAGGCTATTTGGTTCTCTCTCTCTCTTTTGGGTGGCAACTTCTTTTGGATTTTTTTCTAGCTTACGATGGAATTGTGAATACCATTTTTTTAGAGAGATGATGAATAGTGATCCTTTTATATTTTGGCTAAGTGTAGTTAGATTGTTTTGTGATAGATGAATAATGAAGGCTAGATTTTTTTATAGGAAGATACGTGATAGAGGCTAAGGTTTTCTTAAGTAGAAAGATGAGTTATAGAGGCTAGGGATTTTAGGGTAGGTAGAATGAATTATGGAGCCTCCTTAAAAAATGAGAAGAAAGTGTGTTTATATAGAGATTTTTTAGGGTTTAGAATAAAATCAAATTTACTTCTTTTTTTTTATCCATTTCTTTTAATTTCAATGCATATTTTATTATTTCTTTCTCAATTAACCCCTTAATTGAAATTGTTTAATCGTTAGTTTCTTGATCTTTTTCAATTTCACACTAATTAATTATCAATCAAGTTTCCTGATTTTTTTTTATCTCTTTCCAATTACACTCCTAATTGAATGTTACTTACTCCTTCATTTTCACATCATTTTCAATTGGATCTCAAATTATTTTTTTAATTTTTTTAATTTTTTCCTTTTTTTAATTAAAAAAGGAGAATAATTCAAAGAAATTAAGTTCCTAAATTTTATAAAAACACCTAAAAATCATCGAAAAACAAACTATGCAATATACCAATTTTGTTTTTAATTTTTTTCCTTCTTCAAATTTTATATGAAAATAAACGAAGGGTCAAAAATGGGTTTTGACATTCATACTTTTAAAAAAGTACTTTATTATTAAAATTGTTAGTTAAAAATTGTAAGTTATCAAATTTAATCTTTTCTTACACAAAATAACCAATGTTAATTTAAGAAGAAAATCTATTCAAAATTAAGGTAATAAAATTTAAAAAAAAAATCATTGAATTAATTAACAATAAAGTTTAAAATAATTATAAAAAATGACATAATAATTAAAATATTTTATCCTAAAATTTTGGCATGCAATAAAATCTCTATAAGAATGAATATCTTTCATGTAACAATTATTATTATTATTATTATTATTTGAAATTTTATGCTAAAGTTATTTCTATGTATAAAATAAAAGCATAAAAATATTAATGTTTTTTATTAGTGAAGAACAATAAATGGAAAAAAGAATTAATTTTTTTATCAATTAGGAGTATTTAGGAAAATACATTATTTAAAATTTTGATCACACAAATATTTTGAGACATATATAAATTAAAAAAACAAAGAATAATTTCCATGAGACACAAGAAGTGTATACTTTCTCCTTAATAAGGTTGTCTTTAATGAATCAATATTAGTATTGTTATTACAATGACTTTGTCTACTATATTTTTTAATATATATAACAACAGGTGGATGAGTATTTTCATATTAGTTTTCATAATAATCGAAACTATGCCCATCATTTTTCAAGCTGAACCAAAACCAAAATTATATTTAATTTTTAATTGATTATTGGACTGTCTTTTCAGACGAAACAACCAAAGTCTGGTTACTCTTTTTTAATTCAAAAAATAAATAAAATGTTTTTTATAAGTAATTCGGTTTAAAAAAACGATAAAACGAATCTTACGTACTGAAATCTTAATTACTTGAAGTCATAAAAGAAATCAGTTATTCATTTGCTTGACTCATCATTCAATGTCTGATTCAATTTCTCAAAGAAGTTAGAAAAATTATCACTGACAACCGTTCCACAAATTTACTAATGATTTAAGATTTTTTTTATTATTCGATGATAAGAAATATTTTTAACCATTCATTTTATATATTAATGAAAACTAAAATTTTCACTAGACAATCATATTTCTTGCCGGCATTAGTTTGACCTGTTCACTATTAGTACTTACAATTAGTAGAGATATAAACAATCTACCAAATGAAATGTTTTTGCTACTTGATGTATATAAGCCGGCACTCCAAATACTGATCAGGATTATATTGATTTATAATTAAAAATATTGAAGAGGTGCATAATCTTTTTCAATATCCTTAATATATAAGAATGTGACTGGTACTACAAGATTTGCATCTACAAGCCTTGCATCACAAGTGAAACCTCAAAAATACTCTTCAGGGCGCATAATTGCCATGAATTCTCTACAATTTTTATTGCAATGGCTTCATCTAAGCTTTATATGTCTCCAGAGCACTGTGTCTGCTGAAAGGTTTAATTTACGGGGGCTCAATCCTCTAGGATCGAGGCTTTCGAAAAGCTCCGATAAAATGGCATCCACCTCCGGTTTAGAAGATTTTAAAACATTTTATTACAACCAAACTCCTGACCACTTCAACTTCATGCCTGAAAGCTACACCACTTTTCAACAAAAATATGTGATCAATTTTAAGTATTGGGGTGGTGCTAATGCTAGTGCACCAATCTTTGCCTATCTTGGTGCTGAAGATGCACTGGGTAATTCTTATCTGAGCTTCATTGGATTCCTCACTGAAAATGCTCCCCATTTCAAAGCTCTACTAGTGTAAATTGAGGTCTGATTTGAAACAAACAAATTTGAATAAACAATTAAGGCAATTTTTTTTATTTTAATATCACTCTAATTAGTATCTGACTGCCATTTTTTTCCTCATCAATCAGCATCGATACTATGGGAATTCAATCCCTTTCGATTCTGGAGAAGTCTTAAAAGATGCAAGTACTCTTGGTTATTTCATTTCAGCTCAAGCTATTGCAGATTATGCAGAAATTCTCATGTACATAAAGAAGAATTACCATGCTGAAAATTCACCAGTCATAGTCCTTGGAGGATCCTATGGTGGAAGTAGGTGACTATATATATTTGTTTTTAGTTCCAAATTAACCTTTAGTGTTGAAAATTCACTTCTTGTTATTCCTTTAAAATCAATTTCTCGGTTTGATGTTTTAACAGCTTCATGGTTTCGGGTAAAATACCCTCATGTTGCCCTCGGAGCCCTAGCTTCATCAGCTCCAATTCTTTACTTCGAGGATATAACACCACACAACGGATACTACTCTGTTGTCACAAATGATTTTAGAGTAATTTTATTAATCTCCATCCTAGTTAGCGTGGCCCATGTTAATATTTTTTTCCCTTTCTAAAATATTCAAGATCTGATCACAAATGTATTGTCCAATGGGGGGTGTATGCAGGAAGAAAGTGAGACATGCTACCAAACTATAAAAGACTCGTGGGCCGAAATTGACAAGGTTGCTTCCATGCCAAATGGTCTTTCTGTTCTAAGCAAGAAATTCAAAACTTGCAAGTATGAACTAATCTTTGATGATGATCAGTACATTTCAAAACATTTAAAATTATATCTGTGCGATTGATCATTACTCTAATTGTTTTTTCTACTTGGAATGCAGTCCCTTAAACAACTCTTTTGAGATAAAGGACTACTTGGACAGTTTATATTGTTCATCTGTTCAGTACAATAGAGCACCTAGGTATCAAATTCAGACCGTCTGTGGTGGCATTGATGGAGCTTCCTTCGGAAATGATACTCTAAGCAGAATATATGCTGGTCTCATGCTCTTCTTGGAAAATTCTTACCATGCTTCGTTAATGAAGCCGAAAATGAAACGGAAACAAGTGTGGGATGGGGTTGGCAGGTGATTAATTAATGCATTCCTCAATGAGAGAACGTAGAATATTTGCATGAAAATGAAATTTATCTTCTAAATTAGAAAAGGGACTAATAATTACTATTCTCTGTTCAGTCATGCAGTGATATGGTGATACCTATTGATCATGGCAATGGAAACATGTTTCCAACTGATTATTTTGATATGAATAACTAAACTGAGGACTGCATGAAAGACTTTGGCGTCCCACCAAGGCCTCATTGGGTCCCTACCTACTATGGAGGCAACGTATGTTTCTCGTCCTTTTCTCTCTCTTTTCTTCCACTCTTCTTCTTCATGAACTATATATTTTGAAGCTACCGAAAGATATTCAAATATTTATCTTAATTTTATTTGACCATAAAAATATTTTTAGATCAGTTTGCACCTTAAATTTAAATATTTTGTTAGTTTCTAATTAACGTGTTTTTATTGCCGATGACGAATTGCAGGATATCAAGTTGATTTTCAAGACATTTGGTAGCAACATCATATTCTCCAATGGCCTGAAAGATCCTTACAGCATTGGCGGGTATACTAAAAACAAAAGAAGAAGAAGAAGAGAGTTTGGATGTTTATTTATGTATTATTAAAGTTGGCACTTAACAAAATTTGATGCTGTGATTTTTCTAAATATTGTAGGGTATTGGAGGACTTATCCGACAGCCTTGTTGCTGTCACTACAGCCAATGGTATTTTCCCAAAACCCATTACTATATGTGAAAATAGTTTAGACTGCCGTAACTATTATATTATACACAGTGGATACATACACCAAATAAATCTTAAATACCACAAACATGTCTGAATTTACTAGTCCATACATTGTTTAGTGATATTTTCCCTCCTCGTATAAATTGAGTTTCATAAATTTACGTAGTAAGATCTGCAGAAATAATAATTCAAAAACAGTTACATGATCATTTCGTACAATTTTTTTTTATTCAAGTCATTTCTTAAAACTTTAAATAGTTGGTGATACGATGCATATATTCTTAACATCATTTAGAGAAAAATTTAGTCTTGATTGATACAAAAACTAATTTTAATATATATATATATATATATATATATATTATCAAATAAAAAAAAATTTTTTTTTAGAGTGATTCAATTATGATGGGGTTTCTTTTAATTCAAGAATTGCATGTTCAAGTGTGTTACCAACCAACATTTCACTTAGTATGGCCAATAAAAAACCACCCAAGAAAAGAAAAGGAAATAAAACAACAAACAGAGGGATACGTTTCAAATTCACGTTAATTATTAGAATTTTTATTTATATTGACTTTTCTACATTTATTTTTACAGGTTCTCATTGTATGGATATACTTTAGTCAAGCAAAGAAAGATTGAGGTCAAGATTGTCGAAAGTTGGATTGCCGAGTACTATGCTAATCTATACACACACAAAAATTGAAATTTCACCAAGCTAACAGAGCATATTGAAGCTAAAAAATAAGACTGTGCTCTAGTTTTTTATATTACAAAATTATATTTTTGCCAATTTGCTTTCAAGCCAAATGTTTGCACCTTTGAACTTGGGAATGGAGTTCCTTGAATACCTTGAAAATTCCAGGAAGCAATTTGCGATTTTATCTTTAAACCTTAAGGCATGGCATTTTTAATTTCCATTTTCGATTTTATCTTTAAATTTTAAGGAATGGTAATGTTTATTTTCAATTTTTTTATTGTATTTATTTGTTTTTTTTTTCAATTTCTGCCAATATATATATATATTGGCAGAAATTGAAAAAAATAACAAATAAATAAATACAATAAAAAAATTGAAAATCAAAATAGTAAAAAATACATAATGAAATCCGTCTAAAAAATAATTAAAAAAACAACTGTAATAGCTCTTATCCAGCAAACAATTACAACGACAAGAGCAGCAGCCACCATGAAAAAACAATCACAAAACAGAGTTGTTCCAATTTCTAATTTCCTTCAAGGTTTGCAGTGACCATCACCGTCCTTGAAAGTGAAGAAAACAACCTCAGATTTATTCCCCAATAGCAGACGCCTTTTTAACATGCCACAGCCGGTGACCAACAAGTCTCCAGCCACCATCTCATATCTCATCTGACTACACATGTCTTCATAGATCTTTCGAAATCGAGTACAAAATAATTAGTCAAAAGTTGGTGGATTATATGTTAACCTGAAAAATTTGAATATGCCATAAAACAATGCATGAAGGAATGATATATTTTGAGTTGCTTGTCACAAAAATAGATGAGTGATGAAAAATATCTTTGAAACAGTGAACTTTAGAAAACGATGTTGAGATTATGCAATACTGATATCATTTTTGAAACTTTTTATTGTTTCCACTTTTTTTTTTCTTCTTTTCTTTCTTTCAATTTCTGCCACCCTTTTCTTTTATGAAACTTCTATATAGGTTTTATATGTGTTTTTTTTAATACTTTCAAGTAAAACCAAAATTTTTATTACGTGTCAGTACAAAACAACCACTATGAGTAGATATAGGTTACGGTAGCATTTAACAGTTTCATGAGTCATGACACGAAATGCATTAACTCAGATACAAAATAAATCAGACATTAATAACTCAAAAATAATAAAATAACAGGTTAGGCACTTGAAAAGTAAAAAAATCAAAATTTTGACACTCAAATTGTAGTTTTTTCATAATTTTGAACGGGATTCATTTTTAGCTATGTGTTGGTACAAAATGATCGTGTATCAGTTGATATCAATTATGTTAGCATTTAACAATTTGAGATGATGAAATGCATTCAAATAGGAAAAAAAATAGAAGTCAATCATAAAAATTGGTTAATAAAACGTTAGACATTTGAACAGAAAAAAAAATGAAAGGTTTGGACACTAAAATTATGGTCTTCTCATATTTGAACATAATGAAAGAAAATGACAATTCATCAATCACAATAAGATTATTTTATTTTATTTTATTTTACTTTATTTTTATTTTATTTTTTTAGGAAAAAAGAGAGGACATCCTATGTTGGTTTTTGTGCATTATACGATTTTTGTAATTTTTTAATTATTTTGATTAAAATCATGTATTCTTTTTTGTATTGATTAAGTCATTTTACTATTTGTTTTGTTTCGTTGTTGTCCGTCTATCATCACATTGTTAGTTTATAAACTAACATGGTATGTTATATTCCTAAATGTGTATTACGTGTCATAAGTAAGACCTCAATAGAGACTCAATCAAAACAATTCAAAAAATACATGGATTAATTTTTTTCTTTTTAACTTTTATGTTATTATTTTTTAGAAATCTCATCTTGAATACCCAAAATATGTCATATGTGAGACTTAATTACAATAAAACTTGAAGTGTTTTTTCAAAATAAAATATTGTTATAATAAGTTAATGATAATAATAAAATAATAAATAAAAATTCGAACTTGGCATATAATTATTAAAACAAAAAATATAACAATGTGCAATATCAATTAGCCATAGATTCTTAGATAATTAGTCTAATCCTTCACAAAAAGTAAGAAATTCTGAATATTTGACAAATTCGAGTGAAAAATCAGATTGCTTCCTAAAAACACTAAGACTACGCTATATTTTCTTTTTTGATATAAATAATTAGCTACAGTCAGCATTAATGTTGTTTTCATTTTAACTTTGATGAATTTATTTGTACTCTATTTTTTTTCAATTGCATATTATATTTGTTTTATATGTATTTTATTATTTTTAAATAATAATAATGATAATTTTTAGAAAAATACTCTTCGTAGTTTTATTATGATATATAAGGTTCCATATATAATATATTTTACGGAATTCAAGATGAGGTCTTAAAAAATAACAATAACATTAAAGTTAAAAAAGAAAAAATAACAATTTGGTTTATATAATATTTGAATTATTTTAATCGAAGCCTTATATTCTTTAAATTGTTTTAATTGAGTGTTTCTATTAGAGTTTTAAATATGACACATATCACATATTCAAGATCATAACATATTACATCAGCTTACAAACTAATAGTGTTATAACAAAGGGATGACAACAAAACAATAAAGGGACTAAATCAATGTGAAAAAAAGTTGAGGGTTTCAATCAAAATAATTCAAGAAACATAGTAACCATATAATGGGCAAAACCAATTCCTTGTTCAAGAGGTAGACAGCTGCACGTTCAAAAAAAAAACTCTCCTTTCAAAACTATAAAAAAATCATGTCAAGTCTTAAAGGATATTTCTACATCCCAACGTAGCTGGGTGCAAAATTGCTGCCTAACCTAATGTCCATGGGTTCATAAATCATGCTTCATCATTTTCCAGATCATCTCCAAGCAAGTCGTCACACGAAATAGGTACCTCGATCCTATCATGAATAGATTCGTCATCACTCATTAGCACACAACTGTTCATGCTGATATTGAGGTGCTAGCCCATTTTGAAAACCGTCTGCTACACTGGATGGTACTGTATCATCGGTAGTTCTTTAACGGGAACCCTCATTGTTTTAATTGCTTTGGCGCTTGCCGAATATTTTGTTGCCTAAATTGCTTCTGTAGAAAAAGATCCAAATCAAACAGATTGTAAGTGTTCCAGAATACGAGCAGAGGCAAAATGTTATACAAAGATCAGCAGCATGCTTGCGTTCACACAACGAGACAATGTTATTAAATGAAATCTGTCCCGGATAGCGACTAGGTCAAGCTACTGGATGGCTAGTTAAGCCAGTGAGTCATTGGTCGGACAACTATGCCGAATGTACTGTAATATAAATACATTCTACAACATACGAACCATAAACAAGAAATTATATGGTAAGTGCATAATTTTAGAAAGTAGAGGTATTAAGTTCAAACCCTGCAAGTAATCATCTTTTTTTAAAACCGGTTTAATGCTTGACTCGCTAGTCCAACCAGCCAGTTTGACTGGTTTTTTGGCAGGGTTTGATCGGGTCAATCTAGGTTTGATCGAACCTCTTGTGATTTTGGTTTTTAGTATTAAATCTGACTGCTTAGGTAGCCAGATCACTGGATTTCTGGTCGGAACAAAACAATACTCCATTCATCAAATTAATGCATTTATGAGAATACAATAGTTACCCTTCTCAAATTCTTTTGTTTTTTTTTTTCATTTTCTCTTTATAGGCTATCAGTTACCCACTAAATTTTTTAAAATATCTACCATCAGTCATCATCCTCTCTTTACAAGAATGTATAGCATGCATCTACTTAAAATGTATCTATTTTCGACGGAAAAAATATCTTTTTTTATCAAGAAAACTTTTCCCGATGAATTTTCATCCAAAAAAGTTCGTCACTTACGCAGGCTTCATACCTCTAGTGTCATGTTTTTTGACAAAATTTCACACCAAAAGCAACTTTTCAGATGAATATTCATTAATAAAAAATTCTTTTTTTGAAAAACTTTTGTCACAATTTCTCTTTTTTGTGACAAAAACTCGTCTCTAAAGTTTCCTTTCTTTACGTTCTTTCATGACAAATGTACTTTTACCGACGAAAGTTTGTCGCAAAAATCCCTTTTTCCTACAGAGAAGAAAATCTTGCAATATGCCTTTCTTTTATTTTACAGTTTTCTATAATTACACTTATCTAATACCACACAAAATAATATCAAGTCATTTGATTTACAGGATCATTCCCATAATTCTATTACAACAATGGAATGCGAACAGAGAAGAAAAAATTAGCTTTGCTACTGTGATTTACAGGAACATTCCCATAATTCTATTTATAAAAGAAGAGAATGCTCTTATGTCTTCAAAATATTTCTTTTTTTCATTGAATTGGATTTAGTCTAACACTTATGTATTCTGTAATTTATTTTAATAAAATAAGTTTAAATTTCTATAATTTTAATTTATTTAATTATTATATAATAGAAAAAAAAAAAAAAAAACTGCCCTCTGTTCTACATTGTAAGGCCTAACGAGCTTCCCGATTTAAAAATAAATTAAAAAAAAAACAATAAAACAATAAAAATCTTTATTAGGAGTTTTGTTTCCAAAACCTTGGCCGCTAGTCCATAACACGGACTCATTTAAAATTTACATGCAAATATGTATAATTTATAATATATTATTTTTACACATAATTCAAATACATAATTTTCTAAACATATGAGAGATTTGAATGATTTGTATATATAATCGTATTAATCAATAACAATTTACTAATTCATACATATTATTAGTGATATTTAATGACATAATTTTATATTTTTAAATCATATAAAATAACATTTTAAATATAATTCAGATGATGGATAAAAAAATATATTTCACTTTATTAGATACACATAATGGTTATTGTGTAACATATGAGATAAATTAAAATTCTACTTCGACTCGATCTATTGTCATTCATGTCTATAATCTTTTGCTGGATCCTAAAATTAAGATCATATGGTGATTTAATGACTCTTAATCTTCTTTAGTTTTTATTATTATTATTATTATTATCATCGATGTTTAGCATTTTTTTAAAAAAAATAAAGGAAAATACACCCAAAATCAAAGTGGGCCTAATTAAACAGAGAAGTTGAGTAGGCATTGGACCAAGGGCTAACCCAAACTGCTACACTGCCAGTTTGACAAAAACAAGCAACTGAACTTCTTCGTCGTTACATTTACAGAGAAAAGAAAGAGAGAGAGCAGTATCAAGAAAACAGGAGGAGGAGGAGGAGGAAATGTTGAGGCTAAATCGATTAATAAAGCACGCAAAGAGCTGGAGTAGAGCTTCAACTTTTCTATCATCTCTACAACAAACACAAATAGTATTTGATTCATCTTTTCCTTGTCAACATTTCTCTCAAACACAAATTCGCTTTTTTGACATTTACCAGGTATGCTGCTGCTATTCCCACTCTCGGTTTCTTGATTTCAAATAATACCAATCTTTCATTAATGGTATTCATTATCTTGATTGTTCCAGATTGGAAACAAAGCGGCCATTGAGAAAGAGCGCGCCAGACTGTAAGTAGTAGTGTTAGTACTTCATGTTTTTACTTAAATTTTTTTTCTTTTCATTAAGCAAGTAATTAAGGGTTAGATGTGATTTAGGGCAGTGCAGATGAATTGAATAGAGGGTATTTCGCTGACCTTTCTGAGTTTAAGAAACATGGTGGTAAGGTAATATTTTATTGCTTTCTTTTTCTTTTTCTTTTTCTTTTTTTTTATAAACGAGAATTTTTAAGGGAACCCCCATTTTAGTTGGTTAGTTGATGTGAATTCTTAGCATGTGAATTCTTAGCATGTAAATTGAATATTTTGGATTGGGTTTTTATTCTGCTGTGCTAGATTACAGGCATTTTGTTCAAGTTTAAACTTTGAATTGTTGGTAATTGCAGATTGCAGTGGCGAATAAGATTATAATTCCTGCAGCAGCAGCAGTGAAATTTCCTGATGTCGAAGTGAACTACTCCAATGGTACTTCTTTAAAGCTGCCCATCAGGTCTGATGGAAATGTGGTTGGTGCGGATGCAACAGCTTTTCCTAATGCAACTTTAATGTGTCTTTCATTCCGAGCAAGCTCTCAGGTATGGGGTGGAGTTTGTTAACTTATTTGATCTAGGACAGATTTGTATTTCTTTCCTGCAAAGGAATTGTAGTAAGCTAGGGTTTGCTGTGCGTGGAATTAGAGTAGATTAGATAGTCGTTTAGACAAAAGGGATGTCAATATAGATGTGGCACTGTAGCAAGAAAAATTTAGAAGGATGAGAAGAAGAAGAATGAAGAACTAAAAATAAGAGAAAGAATAGTCTAGGCTGCAATCTTCAAACTAAACCAAAACACTCATAATTCCACTATCAAACTCCTGTTAAAATTACAAAGAGAAGGTGCTCCTTTTGTGGGCACCAAAAGTCCTAATAATTCTGAACTAATGGAAACTAGAAATTCAAATAGGAAGAGGAAAAAAACAAACAATAAAAAACTCCTTGTTGATATTCTAATTGTCCAAATAAACCATAACTCCTAAATAGTAATGAGAGTAATTACCAAGAGAAATTCCTAAATAGACTAACTTTACAAGAAAACTCAAATTTATAGAATTTGAGATCAATATAAGGTGATTCAGAAACTTCTTTCTCTTTCCTACACATCATTGTTATTGCCATCATATAGCATACATCTATCATCATGTTGCCTTTCTATTCTTTGATGAGCATCTTAGTAACAAACATTTGAATGCAAGTGATTATTGGTTTACTATTAGCAATAAAAAAGTAAAAAACGTCAGCACAGAAAGAGGAGATGAAGAATGGTTAAATCTGAAGTGACAAGTAGTTTTTGGATTTATATTCCACTTTAAAACATGAAGCTTTTTACAAGAACTTTTAATATGCCATTCTACTCTAATAAAGAAAGGTGGAATATCTCTCTTCTTATTAAGAAAACATGTAGCACATATTATAGTTGTACATGCACTCAAAAGATGTTGGTTGTCCAGCCAACCAATTGATATTTTTAATGCCTCTCCATTTTGTACGATCCACCCATTTCTAAATTTTATTGGGTGGATGGTGGTAATGTGTCCTGGTATATATTCTTGTCAAAAGCATCATGAGTCAGGTCCTCATGGTATTCCTGTATTTAACTCTTTTAGATTCTTCTTGAGGTTAATTTGACTGTGGATGTGAAATCTAGAGGGATATTCCACAATAGGGGTTCGCCAGCAGCTCTCTCTTTTTATGATGCCAGCTCATTAGGAAAGGGATCCTCTTTTTCCTTTCTATTGTCGACATGGGTTCCTGGACAGTCTTTCTAGGCTTTGTCTCTAGGCATCTCCTATCAAAGAAGATAGGTTCCCCCATCCTACACACTCTTGTAAGTTTTTCATTTAATCAACTTGGTTCTTTTTAGTCAATTCTAACTGGAAAACCAAGATGTTCTCTGCTTGGATATCGATGCTTCATGAGATTGACACTAGCAACTTGTCATAAGCTAGGATTTACCTGAACTTCTTGAAGCCCTCTATTCCGCTATGTGAGTTATATGTTATGATAGTAGAGAGTTATCTTTGCATCTTTCATACACCAGCAGTGCATTGAGATATATTAAGCAGGTTGTTCACTATTTGTGATGAACTGTGAGTTTCTCCAAGTTGAGTGGAAGATTTTCATTTTATTGTATCTGGAGGGTTTCGGGACGAGGAAAGAATGCAAGATTTTGTGTAGATGTGCCTTTTGAAGTTGTCTGGAGTTTGGTGTTTGTGGACGGAGCAGAGGTCTAGAATTTTCCAGTAATCTTATCCTTCTGAGGCAATGGCTGTGGATAGGATTGCATCTTTTACCTTTTGTGCTGTTACGTGAAGGCATTTGGAGAAGTTTCTTTAGCATGCAGAGAGAGAGAAAAACTGTGTGGTTTTTCATTCTTTGAGAATTTTCTCCATTGTATAATTCAGCTTACAGCTGTTACTACTAAAACCTTCCTTCTTTGTATTAAAAGAAATGACTATTTTCTATCATGCATGTCTATTTATGAATACAAAAAAAAAAAAGCATTAAGTATGTCTCAAATTTGAAGTCCATTATATCAAAAGGAGTTCTGTTATAACCCAAAAATTTCAGGTTTTTTCTTCCATGACATCAAGTTACCATGACTTTGGTCAAATTTATTTTGTTCTTTTTGTAACTGAATTATGCATACAGGAGCTTACTTTTATGTAACAAAAAGGTGAAATAACCAATGACATGAGGTCATTTTAGTGAGGTTGGATAAAGTTGGACAAAGTCTGATTACGGACCCAAAATTGAGCTGCTTCTTCTTGCCTGGCCCACATAAGAATCTTTCTTCTTCATCCCATCTGACTCACTTAATGATATTTTTAAATAAAGCCTAAATTTGCGTAAGATCATCCTTGTTCGGAGCTTTACAGTGGGGCAAGAACACAAGCAATGTTCTATAGTACTTACCATGTTAGAAGTATCTTATGTGTTTCCTTCATCTGGCTAAGGCTAACTGCTATCATAGCAATACATCTGTGCAGTATCTTCATCCATTTACTGATGGGTTAATCTGGGGTGAATTTTATCTATATATTGCTTTATTTGTAGGTATGAACAAAGGACGTGCAAATAGTCAGTTTATGATAATAGTTAGTTGACAGAAAAGCTTATGTTGGTATGCTTGAACGTAGAATCTTTGGAACATTTCACTTCTCAGCTGTTTTTCTTTCTCAAGCAGTGTTTGGTAGATTGTGTATCGATCAATATTCAACTCATTGGTTTGAGTTTATGGACAAAAAAGAATTGTCTATGTCGCTTCCTTTCTTTTTGTCCGAGTTACTTCTTTTTTCTTTTTTCTTTTTTCTTTTTTTTGTCTAACTCGTTTTCCTTTTTTCTTTGTGAGTTTTGGGAATATCCCAATTCATTTGCCCGAGATTCATATCTATGAGTTGAAAGATCTGAATATTCAACTTTACAATCAACTGTTAGAATAATATGCAGCGTGATAATGTGCCTTGACAATATTAGGAGGCAGGCAATGCCATCCCCTTTGTACTTATGGCAAAACTTTAAGCTGACTATTTCATAAAGCCTAATGAGGATTGCAGAGAGAATAAGTTCTAACAGCTATGAGGATTGCAGAGAGAATAAGTTATAACAGAAGAGATACACCAAGTCTTAAGTGAACGATATAAAATCCATCATGGTTGACTTCTGTTCTCCAAGGAGGTTGTTAAAACTTAGATTGTTTCACTTTTGTTTATAATGGAAGGGGCTGTTAAATATTATGATTCCCCTGCATACCTAGTAATTCTCTCTTTTGGCTTTTATGAGGATCATGGCACAAAATTTTAAGATTAAATGATATCGCAACCCCAAATTACTTGTTGAGGTTGTTATTATAATTGTTAATTCTATTGGGTACGAGGGTTTTAATGCTTATTGCTGATGCTAAAAGATTATTGTTCTTTGTCATTGACAGGCAATGACTAATTCTTGGAGTGTGCCTTTCCTTGAAGCATTTCGTGATGCAAAAGATGTTCAGCTATATGAGGTACTGAAGTATAGTTTCTTTCAATTTTTATTTATTACTATATATATATATATATATACTTTTATATATATATAATTTATCATTGGTGGATTGAGCATCAGATGTGGGACAACATTATATCATTTTTTTTTTTTTTTTGGGATGGTCGCAAGGATAATACAAGTGTCACCTCCTGAATAGTTGCTCTAAGCCAAATTGATTGTTCAGCACACGCTTCAATTAGCAAAGAAAACAGTAAATCTAAGAATTGTCATCATTATGATGCTGCATTTATTCTGTTTCTTGAAAATATAAGAATTTCAGCAGTGAAACAACAAACTACTGCTAGATCATGCCCCATCTTGGATCCAGCATGCTGAGACCTTTGGGATTGATATAATATAGCTAATAACAAAAGATTGATGCCTAGGGGGATGACAGATTTTTGGTTTTCAGGTGTTTCTCGTTATTGACATTGCTAAAATTTTAATTTCTTGATATGTGAGTTAATAATCAAGATTTCACATTTTCCAGGTGTCATTTATAGACTCGTGGTTCTTATGTTTGAGTCCAATCAAGAAAATACTCCTTCGGATGCTGAGGAAATCCAACAGTGATGGAAATGATTCACTTCAGAAGCAGATTGTTTATTCGTTTGGTGATCATTATTACTTCAGAAAGGATCTTAGAATATTGAACCTTCTCACTGGGTACGAAAGATTTGCATTTCTTGTCTGCGCCTTTGCTAGCCAGAGAGGCAATTAGTTAAAATGCTTCTTGTTGTTGTCAATGTACAGGTATATTTTCTTGCTTGACAAATTCGGTAGAATAAGATGGCATGGTTTTGGATCAGCCACAGAAGAGGAATTGTCCTCCCTTGTTTCTTGCACATCATTACTTTTAGAAGAGAAATAAGGTAGTTGATGCACAATACTTTGTATTGATTTGGTAATTCGTCAAGCTACCTGAAAGTTCGAGTGCTTTTCTGCTCGATTACTTAGAAAATTCTATTTTAATTCCTTTCTGTTCGAATGCACAATACTATTTGAGTAGCAAAAGGACCACATATGTTAAAACTGCCATTTTCCTTTTTCCTTTAATTCTTATATATCTATGATTGGCTTTATGTGGCAGCAATATTGATTTCCTTACTATTGCTTGCAGTTGCATCAGTTTCTGAACACCGATTGTGAGAGATTGTTTGTGGCCGTATCCTTGGAGCTTTTGACCCGGCAAGTAGAGATTTGAATCACCAAGGAGCCTCAGTTTTGTTACGGACAAGTAGTTTTGTCAGCAGTGTAGAATGGGCTTTATATCTACAAAACTCAAGGGCGTGAAGTCTCCAATAAATCGTCTCCTTGTTCAACTTTTTTTTCGTTTTCCTTATTGTTCTCTTGACTCTCAATGCATTTCTGTTGTTTATTGTAAAATTGAATTTTTTTGTTGATATTTTTTCAGAAATAATAATATGCCAGTTAGGCAGGGAACCCTGCCTTCTCATTACAGGGAATCAATTGCTACAATTAGCCAATATAGACAATATGTGGTTCTATCATTTAATTAGTCTAGAGCAGCAATGAATAGTTTGGGAGCCTAAGTAGAGCAACTGTGGTCAACAAAAGTCCAGTAATGCTCATTATTGACTAGAATTACCGGATTGTTCACAATATTTGAACATGTTACAGAGATCAAAATGCTACAGCAACTAATGTAACTTGAAACACAAAAATAGCAGAAAAGGATTTCGAGTCATATTTCATTTTAAAGCTAAGTTTGGATATGATGATGCTTCTCTAACCTCTACGGCCAAGAAGCAAAGCTGCAAATTAGCAGAGAGGGCTCGTATATATATGTTATAGCAATGTAATAATTAGCTGAACAGATAGCAGCAATACAATTTCATGAGATTTCTGTGACAAGATTAAGAAACTAAGACAGAAATTTTGGATGAATGCCCCTGTGTCCCCCTCCTCTTCAATTTATAGAAGTATTTACATAGAGAAAATAGGTTGATTTGCCTCGACTACAGTTGTATAATCTAAAGAGAGATTATAGGCTGATTCTTCTCCTAGAATATTCTAATTACAGCTGTATAATTTACGAGCTAATTTGTCTATGGAAACAATCTAATATTACAGCTATACAATATAACCGAAATACATATAAGTTATAGTATGAACGGAATCCTATTTAGATATGGTAACATCCCCCTCAAATTGATATTGGTTGATCAAGAAGCATCAATTTGTTATAAGAAATTGGTGACGCTGCCGAGTGAGAGATTTAGTGAACACATCAACTATCCGCAAGGCGGTGGAAACATGTGGAAGAGAAAAACACCGGTGTGAACCGTTTCTCTTATATAATGACAATCCACTTCAATATGCTTTGTACACTCGTGATAAACTGGATTGGTAGCAATCTGGATAGCACTTATGTTATCGGCGTGGAGAGGAGTGGGATCATGTTGAGGAAATTCGAGCTCGGCCAAAAGTCCTCGAAGCCAAGTAATCTCGGAGCATGCGACGGACATAGCACGATATTCGACTCGATGGAAGATTTCGAAACACGATCATGCTTCTTACTTTTCCATGATATTAAAGAACTCTCGAGAAACATGCACCAACCAGTTACGGATCGACGAGTATTGAGACAGACCGACCTAATCGGCATCACTAAAGCCAACAAGGTGCATTGAAGATCCGACAGGAAAGCATAAACCACGGCTAGGAGTACCTTTAGATAACGAATGATACGATGAGCAGCGGCTAGATGTAAATGTCGCGGAGAGTACATAAACCGACCGACTTGTTAGACAGCGAAAGGAGATATCGAGCCTAGTAATGGTTAAGTAGTTTAAGCTACCCACCAATTGCCGATACAATAACGGATCGGAAAGCAAGTCTCCTTCGTCGGTGTGATACTTAACATTCATTTCTAAAAGAGTATCAACGGATGAAGAATCTTGAAGTCTAGCCAAGGTAACCAAATCCTAAGTGTATTTATGCTCGATGTAAGAATATACTAGAAGAGTTAGTATGAACCTCCAATCCCAGAAGTAGGTAAGTTGACCAAGATCCTTCATGTGAAATGAAGCTTGAAGATGTTGTTGAAGCTGAATAATCAATAAAGCATCTATTCTAGTTATAACAATATCATAGACATAGACTAAAAGAAGGACAATACCCGTGGAAGTCTTACGAAGAAATAATGAGGAGTCATTTTGACTTTGTACAAACCGAAATTGAAGCGGGGTAGTGTGGAACTTCTCAAACCACGCTCGTGGAGCTTGTTTGAGACCATATAAAGAACGTTTCAATTTACAAACTTCGAAGTAGAAGACGAAAATAAACCAGGAGGAGGGTTCATGTATATATCCTCTTTAAGATCACCACAAAGAAAAGCATTTTTTACATCTATCTGTTGAAGTGGCCATCCTTTAGAAGCAACAATAGCAAGAAGTATACGTCCCGTAGTCATTTTGGCCACTCGAAGCAAACATTTCCTCGTAATCTATGCCATACTCTTGTCGATTACCAAGAGCCACCAATCTAGCCTTATAGCTATCCAAAGTCCCATCGAGCAAAGCTTCACAAAGTAAACCCATTTACATCCAATTGGCTTGACTTTAGGTGGGCAAGGAACAACTTCCCAAGTCCGATTGTCTATTAAAGCTTGAAATTCTATCTTCATTGGTTCTTGCCAACACTCATGTTTAGTCGCTTGAGAATAAGAAGATGGCACCGAAATAGATGACAATACGAGTAGAAAAAGATATATGATAAGAGCCATACCGATCGGGAGGATGAGAAATTGAGTTTCAACATATGTAAGAAAGGTCTTGAAAGCGAGAAAACATTAGATTTAGAACGAAGGAAATAAATCCAAGTAAATCGACTATAGTCATCAATAAATGTCACAAAATACTTATAATGTGCATGAGAAATAATAGGTGATATTCCCCAAACATCACTATGAATCATATCAAAGCATTTTTTTGCACGACTACCAACGAATAGGAAAAGGAAGTATTTTGCTTTTTCCCAATTTACAAGATGAACAATCAAAAGACAGATAAGAAGGTTTGAGTTCATCAATATCTCCCGATAACTTAGAGTTCAACAAATGGGATAAAATAACATAATTAGGATGTCCTAAATATTTATGCCACATTTCACTCTTATTGATCATAAAAGAACAAGCCAAAATAACATTACTAGGAATATAAAGATGTAATGGAAACAAACGTCCAACTTTAGGCCCCTTCACAATCACTTTTCCCGACACTCGATCCCGCACACAACAACCATCACGAGAAAAGTGCACATCACAATTATTTTTCACTAGTTGTCCAACGAGAAAGAAGATTATTAGAGAGTCCAGGTGATATAAAAGCATTATTCATAACTGGAGTAATATCACCAATGACGAATAACGGGTAAAGTGTTTCCATTAAGCAACTCTGAATATGTTCCGATCCAAGATATGGACGGATATTTTTCAGCAATTTTGCTGAATTAGTCATATGATTTGATGTATGAGAATCAATAAGCCATGTTTTAGATGAAAGAGTACCATTACCTTGAAGCCCCAAAGCTGAAAAAATAGAAATAATCATTTGTTGCACCATTTCGGGAGTAAGAGCTGGCAGGGCGGCATTGTTTGTTGAGGTAGGTGTGACCTCGGCTATACTTTAAACAATCGGAGTGCTAATGGTGGCTTGTAAAGCGACATGTCGGGGATTTTGAGGGCGAATTACACAATCTTTGATGATGTGGTTAGACTTTTTGCAATAGTTGTAAAATTTTTTATTACAATTTGAGGCAATATGACAATAATTCTTGCAACTAAAGCACTCGTACCTTACTCATATCTCTGCCCTTGCCTTTTCCATGAGCCAAAAATGCCATAGGTGATGTAATGAACTTATCTTGTTCAAGAGTAGCTTGTGTAAGAAGTCATCGCTCCTCACGAATCAATTCTCCAAAACGAGTCATCCAAGGTAGGAGGAGGACGATGGTTCATCAAATTAGAACGAGCGAGTTTCAAAATTTGATCACAATTTCATCAAAAATTGATCACGCTTCCTAATCTCATGAACGACCAATATATCATAAAGAGAGCTTTTGGAGACTATAGTACAAATAATATCGGAAAATTCAGCCCATAGATTTTGAAAACCAAAAAAATAATCTTGAATAGAAAGACTTCTTTGGTCGTAATTCGCAATCTCGCATTCCAAGTGAAATCTTCGAGTCGAGGTCATCCGATTGTACACCTTGTTTAGATATTCCCACATAATTTTAGCAGATCCTATATAGGTGTAAATTGAGAACAATTTGAGGATCACATGATCCGGTAATCCAAGACATCACCCTAGCATCGATGACCTTCCATTTAGCCAATAGAGTGGCATCCGTTAGGGCTGGAACAGATCCATCTATATGCCTCCAAAGCTCATTTCCGAGTGACATACAATTGGAATTGAAATTCCCATGTCAAATAATTCTTCTCGTTAAACTTAACACAAAATTCAGAATTTGAGTTGTTGCCTACTATGTTGAAATTGAAGAATTTCTCCCAAAAAAAAAATCCCAAGACAACATTGTAAACAACGGATAACAACAAGACAATTTGCCAAGATCGAAGTAATCTCTAAAAAAATTATTTGAAAACTCTAGAACCAAGCTCCGATTGTAAAAAAACTTTCTTGCTTAAAGATCAAAACATAAATCATTCCATGCAATGATCAAGACATAAATTATTCATGTCCATTCAAGATCTTGAATAAAATAATAATCACATAAATAAAGCGAATAAATTACTTAACTTGAGCGGAATTCATCATGATGTAGAGAGAGCTTTCAACAATCATGAACCTTATAAATTAGTTTCTCTCCCTTAACCCTCTTTTCACGTAGCAGGGGCTTGATGGATAGCCAAAATATGTATGTTCTATATTTTTGTGTTTTTGTCCGCATACTCATTTAGGGTAGAGAGAGGACTAGTTTATATACCTGTTAACATTAAATCTTGTACGTCCATCAAGTACTAAATTAACGATTCAGATTTAACATACTATTAAATTAAGAAAACCCTAAACCAAACTTAATATGGGCTTACAAAAATATGGGCCATAACATCGTGCCATATTTCTTACATTCTCCCACTTGGCCGGATGTTTCATCATTACATTTAATAGTATAACATAAGGCTAGAAAAAATTAAATCTTATAAACCGTTAACATCATAAGTACCTCAACACAACAAATCACATAATGTGGGTTATAGCGATCATACACGGTATAGTCGTATACTCCATTCCATATAACACTACATTAAGAACTTATTATGTTAGGTTCATAAGTTGCATATAAACAACATACAGTCCACATACTTGTTATGAAAATACATATAAATTTCTTATTCAAACAATCATGTATACATAAACATAATGAATAAGAAATATAAAATTCGAAACATATCATTATTGAGCTCAAGAGTGTTAAAACATCATCGTCAAACATCATCATCAATCATCGATACAACCAAGACCCATCCTAAGCACATGTTCTTTGAAAGTCTTTGGTTATAAACCCTTAGTTAGAGGATTTACAACCATGAGATCCGTCCTAATATGTTCTATATACACTTTTTGTTTCGAATCTCCTCTTTAATAATAAAATACTTTAATTCCATGTGTTTTGCACTTCTAGAGTATTTTTCATTTTTAGAGAAGAAAACTGCTGCAGAATTATCACAATAAATTCTCGATGGCTTGCTTACTCGTGTCAACAACCCCAAGCCCCGAAATAAAGTTTCGCGACCATAATACATGAATTGTAGCCTCATAACAAGCTACAAATTCTACTTCCATAGTGGATGAAGCAATGATAGATTGTTTGGCACTTTTTCATAAGATTGCTCCTTCTGCTAATAGGAATAAATAGCCAAACGTTGACTTTCTACTATCAACACACCCAAGAAAATCGAATCCGAATATCCAATCACTTCTAAGTGATCAGACCTCTTGTAAGTAAGCATATAATCCTTTGTTCCTCGAAGGTATCTCAACACTTTCTTTGCAGCTTTCCAATGATCAATACCAAGATTACTTTGATATCTACCCAAGCATCCCTACCGCAAAACCGATGTCGGGTCTAGTACGAGTTTATAGGTACATCAAACCGCCCACAACGAAGCATATAGAATTGTTTTCATTTCCTTACGTTCCACATCATTCTTTGGACATTGCATAAGACTAAATTTATCTCCTTTTTGAATAGGGATTACACTCGCCGAGCACTTGCTCATGTTAAATTTCTCAAGAATTTTCTCAATATAAGCTTTTTGAGACAATCCTAATAAACCTTCGATCTCTTACGGAATATTAAAATTCCAATCACATAGGATGCCTCTCCCATATCTTTCATTTCAAAACTCTTAGAAAGAAATTCTTTAGTCTTATGCAACAAACCCAAGTCATTAGCAGCAAGCAAAATGTCATCAACATACGTAACTAGAAATATAAACTTACTCCTACTAATCTTTCGATAAATACACCGATCAACAAGTGATTTCCTCAAAACCGGAAGAGGTAATGGTATTATTGAACTTAATATACCATTTCTTGAAAGCTTGTTTAAGTCCATATATTGACTTCTTCAATTTACACACCATACTTTCTTTACCTTCAATGGAAAAACCTTCAGGTCGATCCATATAAACTTCCTTCTCAAGATCCCCATTCGGAAAGGCCATTTTCACATCCATCCGATGTAGCTCTAAATCAAATTGAGCCACTAATGCTAAAATTATTCTCAATGAATCTTTCTTTGAGACAAGTGAAAAAGTCTCCTTATAATCAATGTCATCTTTCCGAGTGTAACCTTTGGCAACAAGTCTAGCTTTATATCTTTCAATATTACCATTCGAGTCGCGTTTGATCTTAAAAACCCATTTACATCCAACTCGTTTAGAACCTTCGGCAAGTTTATAAGATCCCAGACATTGTTTTGAGCCATTGATTTCAACTCTTCTTTCATAACATCAATCCATCTTTCGGACTTATCACTGCCTATAGCTTGTGAAAATGAAACAGGATCATTATTAATACCACAATCAAAATCGACTCTTGTAAATAAACCACATAATCATTAGAAATAGCCGACCTTCTAATCCTTATAGGTCTATTTAAAGCTATACCAATTGGTTCATTTGTATGAACTAATGGTAAGTTAGGTTATTCATGGAGTGCTTCTTCATTATCCAAATGTTGTTTTGATTATTTTGATCTTCCAAAATAGGAACAACATTTGTTGTGGTTGTGTATTTAAGAACATTTATAGGTAATGGAATATTAACCCTTATTTCATTAATATCCACAACTTGTTTTTCAGCACTCCCACTAACCTCACCATTCTCTAAAAATTTAGCATTGGTTGTTTCAACAATTCTAGAACCGTGGTGCGGACAAGTAAAACCTATACCCTTTGGATTTCTCTCGGGTAACCTATAAAGTAAACACTAACTATTTGAGAATCCAGTTTTCTTTCATGTAGATTATAAATTCGTGCTTTCGATGGATAACCCCAAACATGCGGGTTTCTTAAACTAGGTTTCCTTCCGATCCATAACTCGAAAGGAGTTTTAGGAACTACTTTGCTAGGAACCCCGTTTAACGGATATATAACGAGTTCTAAGTACATACGTCTATAAACTTTTGGGTAATGAGGAATTACTCATCATACTCCTAACTATATCCATTAATGTTCTATTTCGCCTTTCCGCCACACCATTCGTTGCGGTGTACCAAGCATAGTATACCGTGCACATATGCCATGACTTTCGAGGAACTTAGCAAATGGACCGGGACACTCGTCCATATTCATCATATTTCTATAATAATCACCACCTCTATTAGATCTTATAATTTTCACCTTTCTATCTAATTGCCTCTCAACCTCTTTTACAAACACCTCGAGGGCATTTATAGCTTGAGATTTTTAATGCAGACAAATAGATATATCCATACCGTGAAAAGTCATCTATAAAGATGATGAAGTATTTTTCTCTATTAAAAGATGGTTAACAAAACCAACATGAAGTATTTTTCTCTATTAAAAGATGGAGTGTCAAAAGGTCTATAAATATCGATGTGTATTATTTCCGAAGCTATCTCGCTTCGTGGCTCTTTTCTTGCTATGTTTGGTTTGCTTGCCCTTGATGCATTCCACACATAAGCCAAGATCGATAAAATCTAGATTCGGTAGAATCTCATTCTTTACCAATCTTTCTAACCTTTCTTTGGATATATAACCCAAACGCTTATGCCACAAGTAAGCGAGAATGTTCATTCGCCAAACTCCGTTTCATTCCAACATTATGATTAACAATAAATAGGGATTCAAAAAAACCAACATCAAGTTTCAATTTATATAAACCATCCATAAGCATTGCATAACCAATAAAGCAATTATTCTTATACAAATTGAAACAACCACGTCCAACCTCAAAAGTATAACCACTAGCATCAAGTCTAGAAACGAAACTAAATTTATAGAAATTGAAGGTACATAGAGAGTGTTCATTAGATCCAAGTGATGTCTAGTATCTAATGTCGACTGTAAGTCCTCATACCTTCAATTGGGGCCTTCATTCGGTTCCCCATAAACAGAAAGTTGCTAGTTAGGCTTATGGTTTGGATTGTAAGAAATCCCTGTATAATATTGGAAACATGAGTAGTGGCACCGGAATCAAACCACCAAGTATTAGAAGGAACTTTAGATAAGTTTGATTCAAAGCATACGTAAACATAATGCATACCTTTCTTTTCGAACCAAGCCTTACGTTTTGGGCAATCCTTCGATAATGTCCTTCTTTCTTGTAGAAATGACATTTATCTAACTTTTGTCCCTTCCTTCCATCATCGACAACTCCGTAAAACTTTAGCAGGTTCTTTCTTCTTAAAATTCTTGGACTTTGGTTTGAATCTCTTTCCAGCTCCTTGACCTACTAGGCTAATAGAATGAACTCCTTGTTTCTTTAATCTCGCTTCCTCCTAAATAAGCTTACTCGGATAGTTCATCAATATTCCACTTATCCTTTAATGTGTTATTTGGATCTTGACTTGGCGTTGTTAGAGGATAAGCCTCGTTGACCTTAATGTTACTAGTACGGAGGCTAAAAAAGCACACCATAAGGCGTGGGTAAGGTCTAACAGATTATGTTTAAATTTTATGCGAATGTCGATTGCCAACAAAATTAAGTCTACTCTTCCTAGCATCGAAAATCGAATGCTAAAGATTTTCTTAAGCTTGTGGAAGAGAAGTTTCGTTCTGTCGATAAGGCACTTGCAGAGACACTTATGGTTGAACTCACAACCATGAAGTTTGATGGGTCAAAGAGTATGCAACAACATGTCCTTGATATGACTAACATTGCGAGCAAGACTTAAGACACTAGGCATGATTGTGTTTTACAAATTCACTCTTTTTTTTTTTTTACAAAAAAAAAGTAAGACTATCAAAAAATGATACCAAGTTATGTTAACGTTTCTTCATTTATCAAAAAGTTGTATTAACTTGGTATTACATGGTTATAATTTTCTTAAAATATACAAGATTTATAGTTAGAGTTTGTATATTTTTTTCAATATTTTTTTATATTTAAAAATTTTATATATTTGATAAATATAAGATAAAAAAATATAATCCTAATTAAACAAAACAAGATAGTTAATATAATTGAAGAATATGTGCTTAAAAAATTTAGAAAGTCAACTCAAACATAAGAAATGCAACATCATGAATTATGTTAATATAATAGGTAGAAGAGAAGAATTGAAACTTTGATAAAGTTCATGAGAGTAATTGATACAGATAAAATCTCAGAAGAAAAATTGAGAAACCGCTCAAACCTCAAGAAACAAATTAAAATTTACTAGGAAAAAAAAAACAACAAAACCCACGCATATATATACAGATAACTCGATTGTATCAAATATTATTATATTATTCAATGGGCATCAAATAATTTTGTTATTTTATATTTCAAATCTATTATTTTTTTCCGAAATATTGGCATGTATATTGCTAATCACCTCAATATTATTTGTTTAATTTTTTATATTTTTATAATCTTCGATGAACACAGTATATTTTACATAACACATGTTACATAACAAAAATAAAAAATAACTAGCCATTTATTATTATAATAAATTCTCAATTCATGTGCAAATTTCTTATCATTATATTGTTAAATTTATACAGGTGAATAAAACTAAAAAAAAAGTTTAAACTTATTTTTTATTATAAAACATCATATTTACATTTTGAAACTAAGAGGTTTGAATTAATTCTATGTATCAAATAAATTAAATACCTTTAAAAAAATTTATGATAATTTTTTTTGTATTTTGAAAAGAAAATAAATATTTTTAGCATGAGAAAAAGCCAAAATAAAAAGAAAAAAGAATTTAGAAGAAAAAAAGAAAGGTGGTCGGCCTGTCTCTCCCGCTGGGCTAAAGCACAGGCCCGTGCGTGCTTGAGCCAGGGGAGCCAAGCCCAGCCTAGGACAAGGGAAAAAAAATGAATGAAACTGGAGGACAACTAGTGATGCGTAAAACCAGACGATGTGTCATCCGTTTTAACTTCTCTGGCGACTTTCCAGCTACTGAAAAGCAATACTTGTTGGAATTATGACCTAAATTGGTTCCTTTTGTTTGTTGTTTACCGTTAAAAACACCTCAAATTCATGCTAAATATCTCAAGAAATTTTTGAACTTCGAAACCCATTTTAATTTGAAAAAAAAAAAAAGAAAAACCAATCTAATTATCAATTTTCATTTTTACATCAAACCTTCTATC
Source organism: Dovyalis caffra (assembly GCA_963924115.1). Lineage (NCBI taxonomy): Eukaryota > Viridiplantae > Streptophyta > Magnoliopsida > Malpighiales > Salicaceae > Dovyalis > Dovyalis caffra. Next base: position 16,549,304 of record CAWUPB010000913.1, on the reverse strand, counting down.
GATTTTTTATCTGTATCATTGAACCTCCAAACCACACCAATGAGCTCCAGAGATCACATTCTACTGATTGGAAGCAAAATCGGCTCTATGCACAACTGGATTGTGGTATTCCCATGATTTTCTCTCTCCTTCTTCATTTCTCCAACCAGCTCTCTTTCTCTCTAAGAGCAATAGGGTAGGGGCTTTTTTGAACATTTGTTTCTAATTATAGAGGACCGAAATAAAAGTAAACAAAAACGACGTCATGTTGTTGATCTTCTATGGGAAAACGACGTCTGTTTTTCGTGGGAGGGTTACTCTTTGCTTTGAACAATAAAACCCTGCCCTTGTTAAGTCGACTGCCCAGGACAATGGTTTGGTGGGATAAAGAATTGCTTTTGTTTCCGGATAACGAAGTTATCACAATGATGCCGTGAATACCACATTCTCTCTTTATCTTTGAAGGAATATGCATGGAAGTTGATGAGTTCGTGATCCTTATATTGTTTGTATGGTTAGATATTATTTTTTTCTTAATTGATCATATAGGTAAAGACTAGTCATCTTAGCTACGCTGCGGGTTCAGTTTTATTGAAGAGAAGATTATTTTTTAAATTATATATATTTGATTTATATAAATTTATTTATAAAATAATGAATAATATTAATATATAAAATTGTATTTGAATTACTAGGTAATTATTCTAAAATGTTATTTCAATTATTTTATTTAAAAAATCATTTTAAATATTTAAAAAATAATAACAAATAGTTAGTATTGTATGTATACATGCATAGTTAATTTCTAATAGAATCAATTACTCTAATATCATTATTTTTTATACATCATGACCATATTCAATACATAAGAATGTATAAAATAAACTAAAAAATATTTTTTAAAAAATAAATAGTAAAATATATATTGAAGTTAATAGTAAAAACTATAAAACTGTTCTCGATAAAATTTGATTATATAAAAAATAAGAAAAAAAAATACATATATTCAATTTGAAAAATTTGATCATATAAGAATTAAACAAATAAAAAAATGTATAAAAAAAATTTATTCAAATCCATACGTAAAGAAAATAAATCATATTTATTAATAAATAAAATTATATAAAAAATAAGAATAAAAAGAATATAAATGGATGAAAAACATAATCTAACATTAATATATGTGATGTTAATCATTATATGATGGTGGGAATGATGAATTTTCATAAAGTGGATGGCATATTTATCTTTTCGTTGAGAAAAAAAGAATTTTTTTTCTTTTATTAAAGCTTTCTGACTGAAACTCTTATAACTTGAGGATATTTTTAAGCGAATGTCTTATAAATATCTTTACAAGCTCATCATTTTTTATAAGGGCGTATGTGATGATGTCTTTCATTAGTGCATGTCCTTTACGTTTCTTTCCAAAAATAGAATGAACTAATCCTCGAGATTGGTGATGAGCTTGACAAAAAGGCCTTGAGAGTTTCTTGGATACCGGTCCCGTATAGGTATATTTTGAGCAGATGGGTCCTTTTTTAACAATTTAATGAGGAACACGTATCAGGTTTTTTTTTTTTTTTTTTTCCGGACTTATCAAAAGGCTCTTGACCAGGTCATGTAATTGCTCTGTAGTGGAGGTGGGGTAAGGAGCGAGTTCATTACCTTTCGGGAAAGACTAGGCGATTGTTAGAGTAGCAGTAGGTGGGAACAGCACTAACTTTCTTTAAATGACAGATTCAAGTGTCATCCTCCAGGATTTAGCTGTTGAAGGAACACGAACAGCTTTTATTCACGACTTTGCTGCCACTGAATCTGTAGATAAGAGCAAGGCAAACTTAAGGAAAGCAGTTTTTAAAAACTCCACAATTTAGTTGTATAAAATTAATATGTCAAGCCCAACTTCTTTATTGGATCAGAATTGGCCTCTTTTTTCTTTTTCTTTTCTTTTCTCTTACTCAAATAATTGAAGGGAAAAAAATTGATAGAAGAGACAACTTGCTTAATTATTAAGTTATACCAGCCGCACTTTTAGTTGTATGTTCACGCTCGAAATATTTGATTAACATTAACAACGTAATAAACGAAATGAATATATATCCTAAAATGAAAAATCTAGCCCCTAGCCGCCCACTTGAATCAATGAGAAGCTAGCGAGAATTTCTCACTGTAAACATAAGCTAATTGCCGAATGAAAAGAAAGAAGAGCTAGGAAGCAGAACCATGCATGGCGTCCTTGAGCCCTCTCTATTTCTTTCCCATTCTTTGTTCAACTCACACATTTCATCTTAAAAAAAAAAAAAAACAAGATCCTTTAAACCCCAGCATGCCATTCAAATAAATCCAGCCACCTTACATCCTTCTAAACATCTTCAAGAACCAAATTAAATTATATCCAAGGTGTAAGATTTTCAATCATCCTTTTCTTTTTCTTCTACTTATGTATTGTTCATTTGTGGTCTTGCATAATTTCCATTACTAGTGCCCTTGTTCTTGTTGCGAGCATTAAAAATCTGTCCAATTTCATACTTAATGATCAATGGCTATATATGACCCCTTCATTATGCGCTCTAACCCTTTTTCTTTTCTTTTTACTTCATTTTATTTATCGGTTTGTTTTCAAAATTTATTTATTTATTTATTTTATCTCTTTCTAGTTTGTTATTTTGCATTTCCTTCTTGGCTTTGATGCTAATATTGCAATGGATGATGCCAATTCTCTAATTTTTACGAAGATAAAACTTAGGATATGAAATATTGCGAAATTAATTTTTCTAAAAGCTATTTCAAATTCGATGACAAAATTTGAGAGGTTAGCATGGTTAAAAATAATTCCTGAGGAAAGAGTTAATTCTAGAGTTTCGCTAAATGTGTTGGAGGATTCCGATCCAATTATTCTTGAAAGTACAAGTTAAAAGCTTTTGACAAAAATTGCATAAACTACATCAAAAGTAACAAAGATAATAATATGAACAACGGTAATAGTAATAGTAATGTGATTGTTTAAAAGTAATACATATACCTTGTAATTTATAAAAGGACCAAATATTATTTCGAATCCAACGATGGAACGTGAACGGTCTGCTCAATGATTTCTTTAAAAGTTTTTAAAAAAGATGAAGAAAATTTTCGGATCCCATCAAACATTTTGGAGGATCCTAAGAGATTTATGGTATATGTAAATGTCAAGAAATATATTTGTGTGCGTATTTGGAGTTTTAGGAAGCGAAAAATAATTTTTTCGAAAAGGATACCCAGGACAAGATTAATTATGTGAATTGCCAGTTTTTTGAAAAAACTAACTTTACTGATGTGTCCTCATGCCATTGAAACAACACTACTACCGATAAAGAGGTAAGGCAGATAGGCTCATCCTAATTTTTGTAAGGACGTGCGCTCTTATCAAAGTTTGTAGGTGTTCTCAAGATTGGCATTGGAAATCTTCTCCCTTTTTGCTTTGTCTTTACTTTGCCTTTGGAGGTTTTAGCAGCATTAGACGTCACTAATACAACTTTGGTGGTAATCTTTGAGGGATGCAAGCTCTTAAGGTTTTACGAAATCTTGAAACGAAATCTTTTAGGATGAGTGCATACTTTTTAAGTGTAGGCACTAAATTATCACCCTTGAATACGAAGCACCGATAGTGTGGATCTCAAAAATACACCAAGTTCTTCAAATTATCAACTAGCATTTTCAAAAGTGAAGTGGTCTGGCCATACTAAAAATTGAACTAAATTTTCTTGTTCGATGACTAGGTAACCTAGCTATAATATTTCTTTCAAATCTGCATGCAGTTCATTCAGCTCTACTTTCATATAAACTGTTTTCCCGAGCTTCAATATGTTTTTGTTCTAAAAGATCTCGATAAGTTTCCTGTCCAATCGAAGTTTGACTCTCCATATTTCGGATCTAAGGTGGATGTTTCTTGATGAAGCTTTGCTATAGATATTGTCATGTGTGTGGTGAATGAAATGAAATGCACGACACAATATGTTTTGATAGTTATCATAATAGATGAAATATTCGTAATTCATACACATATATGTATGTTGTTAATTTATAATAATAATTGAGTTTTTTTAAGAAAAGAAACTGTTCAAACTCATGGATTGATTCGAACTTTAGACATAATTGGATTAGTTATGGTTCGTGATGTACAACTAGTTGTTTCTCTCATATGATTCTTCAGGATTCCTTTGATTAGTGCAATAGGTCAGTTCACTACAATCTAATTAATTTGATAACGAATCTGAAGTCACACTTTGCTTCCCATGCTTGTGCATGATCGTTACCCCATATTTTTTTCCAACTCCATTGCTTTCAATATTTCTGACTTTTTTATAATGATATGGGCTTTTACCTTCTATTGGACTTCTTCAAAAGAGGTGTCTTTAATACAGAAGCTAGCTACTTGAGACTTATTGCACTTAGGGTTAAGTGGAGCCCAACCCATTTTATGTTTATAACCAAACACCCTGCCACCTTTTTTCTTTCATCGATTGACAACTCAAGTTTTTGCATGGCAGATGTCATTTTTTTGGAATAAACTAACTCAATGACTATTCTTTTCAAATGATAGACATCACTATTCTTTTCCATCTACAGTAGCAGTTGCCTCTCTTCCGGGTCCATTTCTCTCTCCCTTCCCCTGCAGGTTAGAACTCTCTCTCTTCAAATTCCATACAAAACTAAAATTGAAAAGCAAAAGCAAATAGAAAAGACAGAAGTGGCTATTTGACAAATCTTTTCAATTAAAATAGACAAAGAAAGGATTGATTAGTCTGTTCCTTATAGTTCCTTTTTCTTTACAATTTCTCCTTCTTTTTTTTCAAAAAAAAAAAAAAGAAGAAGAAGCAACATTATAATTAATACATATATAAGGTTTAAATGGAGAAAAAAGAATCACTACTAGTAAAATTGTGTGATGCTATTTAGCTAGATATGATTTCTTTAGTCAAATGGGAATTGAATTGTATTCTAATTACGAGTCATGCCACAAACTGGGGTTGCAAATGTGCCTGGTCGCTCTCGACTTGCTTCCCATGCTTGGATTCGGTTGACTTGCATGTCTCTTGCAAGAAAAGTTCAGCATCGGTTAGGTAATTGAGAGTAGGGTATATCTTGTGCGCAAGTTAAATGCACTTTACTCAATCAATTCAACTCAGACATTCCAAGCAAACTTTGCGGATATTCATGGTCAATTACTTAATGCATATCACTATCACAAAGCCTAGGGTTGTGCCTAGCTAGTCTAGGATGGAACCTGTTGGCTGGTGGCTAACTTCTTCTGGTGAAATAATGTTTTGGGTCCAAATTATTTTATATATATATATGACAAGAGTTTAGATCCTTCCATATATATATATATATATATATATATATATATATATATATATATATAAAATACAAGAGTTTAGATCTGGAAGGAGGAAGAACGATAGTAATATCCGTAAAACTATATTTGATCGACGATGTCAATAAATGTAGACAATTCCCGGATTGTAATACAACAAAGAAAGGTTGGCTGGACCTATTGTGTAACCAAAACGTATTGATCCTCCTAATTAGATAGCAATTATTAGATGATTGTGATGGTCTAGATAGCTAGGTAAATAAACATTTTAAATTAAGTTAGTGCCAAGCCATGATGATCATAGACTTTTAGCCAAGTATGATCAAAATATTTTAAGTGTAGTATATGTAATGTCTAATGGTCGTGCAGCTTAATTAAATACTGCTATAGGAAGCCACAAATGGACAGCAGAAACCGGAGAGAAAGCTAGCTAGCTAGGGTCAAAATAAATAAATGAAACTCAAATTCGATTAGGTTTAAGCTACATTAATTGTCAAATTTCGTCATATGATTATGATATGGTTAGCTATTTTTCAGTTTCTTTTTTAAAATAATTATTTCAATCTAAAAATTTAAACTATTATTGGATAAAATTTTAGAATAAAATTTATCACTATTGTCGCTACCCAACGTCGAACGGGACTTCTCGAAAATATCTAAAATTATATTGAATATTCACAAGTTTATTTACGAGTTTGGAGTCGCCACCTAATATCGAAGGAACTAGAAATCTAAAACGGACACTTGGTTCAAAAATTCTATGGTAAGGAGTTGGTTATGCTTTTGGAAAGATATCGATCACCCAAAAGCGTCCTTTCGAAAAAAAGGTACCACGTCCGGTTTAGCTCTAAATTTATCTCCTAAAATATTTTATTTTGCGTCAAATTATTTTTTGATTTTTTTAAACTCTCATTTTTTAAACAAATTGAATTTTTTAGTTTTTTAGCGTGGCATCGTATTGAAACGATCGTCGGTCCTCTTCGTCGGGCGACATGTCGATTCAAACATCGGATCCACTTTAAGCCTTGACACAACCGGTGTGTCGGACGATATTTTGATTTAAACAATGATTTTTTTTGTGACGTCGGTCCTAATCGGATAGGAGACTTCGTCGAGAATTTTAGATTTTTTTATGTGACGTCGGTCCCTACCATGTAGGAGACTTCGTTGAAAATTTGGATATATATTTTTTCTATTTTTTTATTTTCTTAATTAAAAAAAAACTCTAAGATTTTAATTAACTGAAATCAACTAAAATAAATTTTGAGAAATTAAATGTATTAAAATCACCGTCCGTCCCTAATGAATAGGAGACTCGTTGATCCAATATTTTAATCACATAAAAAAAACATCACATGTTAGAATAAATTCCACAACTAAATATCTCTAGATTTTCGGACACGCATAAGATAAATTACAAAACACATTACAAAATAACAAATAAAAAAATAAAAAAACAAACACAAACGAGTCCAAAATTCACATACATTGTAAAATTACTAAAATGCCCCTAGAATACCAAGAGTCACGGCCAAGCGATCGTTCGTCTTTCGGTGATCGTTCCGGCACATGGACCACCCAGCCTTGTAGATCCGGCCATTGCGACTTTGATGGCGGTGGTTCCAACCGGAGACGACGTCGGAGGAGGGAGATCGGAGCCTCCAAAGGTTCGACGGATCTCCCTTCTTCACCGACGATGAATCCGACCTCCTATCGGGATTCCAAACCCACCGATCGACTCGCAAGGCCGAGAGAAGAAGTTCTATGGTGGTTAGGACCTTCAATTCTTCCTAGATTGGCCAATGTTTCCGGAGTTTATCAAAACGGGTCGAGGTCAATTAAACCGTTTTTCATTGTTGTTGGGCCGTGAATTATATATGAAAATACTCGGAGGAGACCGGCGATCGGGTCCGTGGTGGTGGTTCTTGTGTTGGTGACCGAAGTTGAGAGAAACAAACGGGTATTGTTTCGGGTCGGGTCGTGGTGGTTTGATCTTCAATTTCTCTCTCCTTCGTGATTGTTTCTCTCTCTAACCGGTGTTGATGGGCCGATCTAGTGATGGGCTACACGAGGGTGTGTTGTTTGGGGCTCAAATCGATTGGAAAACGATCGGATTGAGGGTAAAACTTTCGGTCGGGTAAACGGGTTGGTAAACGGAGTTGGTTGGCGGGTTAGGGCTTGTTTGGCTAGCTCCAATTAGGTTTTCGGTATATTTTTTCTATGTTTTTTTTTTTTTTGGCTGCGTTTTTTCTTTTTTTTTTTTTTACCTTTTTTTTTCCTTCCATGGGAATTGGAATTCGAGAGCTTTTTATAGGCCAAAAACATCCTAAAATTTCTCCTAAAATCAATTCAAAAATCAAATTTTAATTGGCAAATCTTAATTTTGAGATTTTTCTAGCTAAAAATAAGGAGATTCCAATTTAAAAAGATTTGTGAAAGATTTTAATAGATTTTTGAATGATTTTAGGGAGGTTTAATATTTTTTTCCTTTTTGCTTTTTTGCTTTTTTTATTCTTTCTTTTTTTTCCTTTTTTGATTTTTTCCTTTAAAGGAAAAATTGGGTTATGACAACTATAAAAAATTATCAAATAGCGACGAAATTTTCTATTGTTATACCAATATTTTCCATCGTTATTAATTTTTAACGATGTAGTTGTGACTAAATTATTCTGAAACTAAAATTATAGTCACTATTTTGTTAGCAACGAAAAGTATTAGCCGTCGTTGATCAACAATGGAATATCAATCGCTCTTTTAAAGTATTTCTATCACTAAATCGGCGTAAATAGTCATCTTTTAAGTTTTAAATCTCTCGCAAAACCATTGCTATCTCCTTTATTATCGTAGCTAAATAGCGACGAAAATCCATCAACGATAATAATTGCTAATTTTTCTCACAAATCTGTTCCTATTTCCATCACTATTTAGCTATCGTTTCAATATCCGTCGCAAATGATTAATTTTTTTTGCTAATTCAATTGTTGATCTATCGTTATATATATATAGTCGTTTATGTTAATTGTAGCAATAAACAACTAAAAATAACACCTTATTATAACACGAAATATTATTTAATAAAAATAAAATAATATAAATTTAAATTAAATAAATATATAAATGCGTTCAAATGTATGAAAACATTAACAACCTATTAAAAAAAATTAGTCCTCACCATCATCATCTCCTCCGTTATCTTTCGATTATTGGGTATTAAGAGCAAATACCGACTCTTGGATAGTAGAAGGGTCCGCATAAGGAGCACAAGTCCGTCGCAACTCTAGTAATGCCATCCGCATTGTCTCCATCTAACTTTATAGATGTTGAAATTTATCCTCTTGCTCTTGGAATCGTTGAGCATAATCAACTTTCATCCTTCGAATCCTATCTTCATATTGGACAATAAACTCTTGAACATTATCACCAAGATACCGTGATGTGGCGGAGGACGAGCTGGTGTCGGAATGCAAGTAATATTAGGACACCCGTGATTTAAGACTTTACACTTTCTGTTTCTTCTCCCCTTTTACGAGCATCGAGATATATCTTGGTCATGTCGATGTTGAGAGATGATGAATCACCTCTTATTACTACTTAACGAGTACTTCTTGCAATGACTTCACGCACTCGTACATAATTGAAATACTTTATAATATTAAATCATAAATTTATTTTTTAGATTATATTGATAATTATATATTTATAAAAATAAAAAACTTATCATTATTATCTAAGACCGTCTATCGATGAATGACCCTTATGTCCACCTATGAGTGTTCAAGAACACCTCTAAAGGATTTGGGTTATGACCCAATTCCTTATGCTGAAAAAAATATACATGATAACAATAGATGTAATAAATATAAATATTAATTACGTAACATAATGAATAATAGGATTTATCATTCGTTTAGCATGCTCAATCACAAAGATGGACTCCTCTGTATGCTTAAATGGGCCGGGACCAACACTATTTGTCTTCGACATGTGGTTTCGAGATTCTTGTTGAGATCCAACTTGAAACTGCAAGTGTGGCCTAATCCCACGACCATACATCCCACACCTGCTTCTGCAATATATGGGATTTGTTTGTCTTTTGCTTAACCTTATTCAACATGTCGGAGTGCTACCTAATTAAATTAACTCTAATTCAAACCTAACTAAATTTTAAATAATAAATTAAAATATAAATAAAATTAAAAATCAATGAATTAATAAAAATTAAACTAATTAATTTAACTCTAATTCAAATTTACCTAATTAAATTAATCGTGATTCAAACTTAGTTAAATTTTAAATAAAAATTAATTAAAAATTGGAATATAAAAAAATGAACAAATTAAAAAATTAAAAAAAAATAACCTAATTAATTTATCCCTAATTCAAATTAACCTCGTGCAAAGTAATTTAATTAAATTAACCTTAATTCAAACCTAATTAAATTTTAAATAACAATTAATTAAAAAATTGAAATATAAATAAAATTAATAAATTAATCAAAATTAACTTAATTAATTTAATTCAAATTAACATAATTAAATTAACACTAGGTAAATTAACCCTAATTCAAAGCTAATTAAGTTTTAAATTATAATTAATTACCAAATTGGAATATAAATACAATTAACAAATTAACCTAATTAAATTAACCCTAATTCAAACCTAGTTAAATTTTAAATAAGAAATAATTAAAAATTTATAATACAAATAAAATTAAAAAATCAACCAATTAATAAAAACTAACCTAATTAATTTAACCCTAACTCAAATTAACATAATTAAATTAACCTTAATTCAAACCCAATTAAATTTTAAATAACAATTCATTAATAATTAAATCTAAAAATAAATTAACAAATTAATCAATCGATTAAAAATTACATATAAGTAAAATTAAAAATCAACCAATTAATCAAAATTAACTTAACAATTAACTAAAATAACAAATTGGTAGAGAGAGAGAGAGAGAAATTACATTTGGAGATGGTAAAGGAGATGGAGAAGAAAGAGGAAATTTGTAGTTTTTTAGGGAGAAAAAGTTTGGAGTGGGTGGGGATCGTTGGGGAGTGAAGTAGTAGGGTTTTGTGGTGGTTTTTGTGGGGATTGCGAGTGACGAGTGAAAGGAGAAAAGGGAGAGGAAGAAGAAAATAGGAGAACAAGAAATGAGATCTACCACATTTTATCGTAACTAACATTTATAGTCATTGTTGATTTTGAATTTCAAAAATTCGCTCTTTATGAAATATTAGTGATGGAATTTCTATCACTAATTTGTAAGGAAAATATGCAATTAACGATGAAAATTTCGTCGTTAATTCTAAACCAAAAAATAGAGATGGAATTTGTAATTCCATTGCTGATTTTCCTCGCAATTCCCTTGCTAAAACATCTCTAAAATACCCGTGAATATTTAACACCATAGTTAGAGATGGATTAAGTCCGTCATTGAAAATCCATCGCTAATCCGTTGGTATTCCGTTGCTCGAAATCTACATCTCGATAATAGTCGTAGTTCGTGTGCTAATCCATCACTACTTAGTGATGAAGTTAAATTCGTTGCTAATTTTCGTCACTATTTGACGGGTTTTTTTTTTTTTGTAGTTTATTATCATGGGATGTGGTTAAAATATGATTTATATCATTTTTTAACACAAAATATCAATAAAAGACATTTAGGTTATATTTTTAATTAAAAAATGGAGATAGTGACATTCATATGGCCATGTATTGTCCTCTCGCTATTATATTTTTAATTAAAAAAATTACAGATTGTGATAGTCAAATTTGTGATTGTTTAATCGTAAAAAAATGATATCATGTCAATAAATCATTTCAATTTAAAATTTTAAACTATTGAATGAGATTACATAATGTAATTTATATTATTTTCTCGATAATTTTTATCATGATATAAAAAATAAAGAAAGAAGAAATTAAATTATTTCAACATGCTTGCATATCTCTATTTTTTTATTTGAAAAAAATAGATGTTAGATCGTTATCACACTATGCATTTGCTATTGAATGTTACCATATGTTTTTAAGCATTTTTCTATTATAAATGAAATTAAAAAAAAAAAAGCGTATATCTTATAACCTTGGGTTTTGTTGAACAATCAAAATAATGGTGATGAGGTTGTTATCATTGCATTAATATTATGATTGGATGACTTTTATTACAAGGTGATTGCATGGTTGATATAATTTATTGTGTATTGAATTGATGAAATGTATTTATAAAAGAAGTCCTCTTTTATGTTGTTTGAAAGACTTTCTGATGACTCATTTAGCATCAAAGGCTTGTTGATGGAATTCTAAATGTTGGATCGAATGTAATCATAGAGATTAGACTTCTTGTCTGAGTGTTGTTTTTTTAAAAGCTCATTATTATTTTTTAATATATCAAATGTAATTATTTTTTAAAAGAAAATCGCTAATTCTTTCGTTCAACGAAAATTTGATTGCTTAGCAACCTTACAATTTAAAGGATGATCATAAGGCAATACTTGAAGGACCATAGTTAACAACTATCAAATTCTGCCAATTCAAGCATGAGTGACATGATCAATTGAACTTATCTCAAGCTCCAACTTTTTCGAAGTTGACATAATAAAAAGAACTCTCGTTCAAAATACATGAGAAAGGCAAAACTGATTAATTATTGTACTCTAGAATGAAAGGAAAATATATTTCCATTAAATGTAGACAAAACAGAACCCAACATACAGCTCAAATGGCTAACTCGTGACATATAACGTCCTTTGTTTTATAAGTTGTTTTCATCGTACGTGTGGCTAACGTACATTTGTCAAGAATATTGCTGGTCGTTATGTGAAAAGTGTCTTTATGTGATGATAATATCTGCCTGATCGGCGTCTTTGCATGATAATCTTTTCTATGTAAATTCACAAGAAGTTTCCTTCTATGTTTCTTTTGTGGGCTCAAAGAATTATATGTGCACTGCTAATATTTGATGGCTGAAATTGATTTCTTCGTAGTAGATATTTGAAATTAAATATCATAAAAAAAAACTTAATATTTGTGGTAATTATTACTTTCTCAATTTTATATATTATTTATTTTTATTTAACTATTCAATATAAGGTGTATTCTCTAACATTTTCTTTTATTTACAGATCCATCTTTTAAGATTTATCAAATGATTTGGGTTTTAAAATTTTTGTTTGGATCGATTCCGATACTATATAGAGTTAAATAATTAAGATTATATTTTATCTAAAAAAACCTTAAATTTTGTAATGGATGACTATTTCTTAATTTTATATATTATTCATTTTTTGTTTAATTATTTAACATAACATATGTTTTTTTATAAATAGTCAACGAGAATTCGTTTTATTTGTTTTTAAGAGCTGGTTTTATAGCCTCCATAACTAGTTTTTCAAGGCTTGAAACTTATTGCGTTAGATCACATCAATTCTTAGATCAACAAAAACTCATTTTGTTGTGTTTGTTTGTTTTTAAGAAGTGGCCAGCTTATCATTTTTAAAAGCTACTACAAAACTCTCTTCTAGAAAGCTTGTTGGCACTTGTTTTTGGTCATAAAAGCTTAGTTTTAGGGGCTACCGCCGATGAGCTCTTAATTGGCAATAGGTCCCTTTTTCTCCTTTTTTTTTCTTTTTTATTTCTCATTCAATAACCCTAGATCTTGTAGATCTTTTCCTAGATCTAGGGTTTCTTTATTTTTGTGGTTGCCCCGGCAAGTTCTCCAATGAGATCTCCACCACGACCTCCCTTATATCCACCATATCCGCCTCGATCACCGTTGTGGTCACTCGAATGTTCTCTCTAGTAGCCACCACCGGCAACGCTTTTGTCGCCTTCACCTCCGTTGGCCTTCCACCTTTGCATCCGTTGCGGCTACTTCAAACGGCATCGACCCCTACCTTATCCAACGAATTGTTCCGCCTTCATGAGGTTGGGTTTTGGGCTATTTGGTTTTTTTTTGTTTTATGTTTTTTAGTTTAGGTTGATGCTTGTTTGGTTGTGTTGTACTATCTCTCGTTTGTTAAGAGTTTTGATTGTCTTTCGTTTGTTAGAAGTTTTGTTATTTTGTCATGGCTTGATTAATTCGGTTAGTTCTCGTCCTTCATTGTTAAGTTTCAAAAGGCCTTTAGGAGTGTGGTTGGTCACATGACTTCATCAATACAACTATAGTCTCTCGTCTCCTCTACAACCTATAAGTCAAAGGTTGTTCGATGTTCAATGGAACATTTAAGATTTACGAATCAAGTCGCTCTAACTTAGGATAGTTGATTCTATGTCAAATCCCGATCAGTATAATTTGTATGTTGGGATACATTTGACTATTGCTTTCTAATGAAATTTCCTAAAGTTTCAAAAAAAAAAAAAAAAAGAAGTGGTCGGCTTCATAGCCTTCACAACTAGTCCTTCAACCTTTGAAATTGATTATGTTACGTCATACTTGTTTTTTAGTCAACAAAAATCTATTTTATTTATTTTAAAAAGATGACTTCAAGTCCGGTGCTCCATAAAAATTATTTACATAAATTATCCAAAGTGAAATTTGAATATAATACTTACCCATATCTTAAATCAAAATTTTTATCACTTGTGCTAGCTAGCTCTTATAGGTTACAACACGCATATATATGATCAATAAATTTTTTAATTTTTTTTATTTGATTAAATATTGTTAGAGAATATATCACATATTAAATTGTTAAAGAAGAAATGAGTAATATATAAAGTTGAGAAAGAATCACCCAACATGAGGTTTAACTCTTTTAGATGGAATTCAATTTCAACTATCTAATTTTATATTGTATCGGAACCACAAAAAGGTTCAACGGTCTAGTAAAGATTTTGAAATCTAAGCCACTTAACATATCCAAAAAAATAGAATGTTAGTGAGGACGAGTGTTAAAAAACATATCTTACATTGAAAGATCAATAAATAAAATATGAGTAACATGTAAAGTTGACAAGATGTCTATCTAAGGCTTAAGCCTTTTGAAAGTAACTCCATATTAACTATTTGATTTTATATGGTATTAGAACTTCAAAAAGACCCAACAGACTAGCCAATAAAGATTTAAAGCTTAAGTCATTTGATAGATTCTGAAAAATGGGTTATAAGTGAGGAGAGAGTATAGATAAATAATATATAAAGTTAAAAAAGAACCACCCATCGTAAGGTTAGGGTTTAAGTTTTTTGGATGAAACTCGATTTTAATTATCCGATTTTATAAATATATAAGACTATTTATTTTCGAAGAGTTCTATAGAGGGTGTTCGTGATAGTGTGATGGTTTAGATATCTTAGTAATTAATAAACATAAATCCATCAATGGCCTACAACCAAGCATGCTAATAATTCAGAACTCTCGTTAATTACTCGTAAAATATTGTTTAATTTCATTAATCCGGCCTTCGGCTTGAAGAAATAACATAATGGAGCAAATTTTTTTCCCCATACACAAAGTAGTCCCTAATTTTTTGTACTTAAATGAATAAAAAGAAGATAAAGCAATGTGCATCGCCACTTTTTCTTCACAACCATGCGTATCATATAATTGTATATTATTTTCTATTTGAGATCGAGTGTATACCATATTTTTATTAGTATTATTATTTTTTTAACCATATTGGTGATCTATATATGTATAATAGTTAATGTTAATTATTTTTTCGAGGGATAATTGGTACTTCTAAATTAACAACGACCACTATAGTATTTTTCTTTTTCTTTTTTCAAGCACTATAAAAATAATTATAGTTTGCAACGGAAAATTAGTGACGGTTTTAAAACCATCACTAATCAACAAAAAATTACGACAATGAGGAAAAAAATGTCATTTGTGAGGAGTTTAGCGACGGTTTTAAAAACCGTCGCTATTTTGGTCAAATCGATCGATTTTTATGACGATTTTTTTCAAATCGTCACAAATTGACACAAAAATTGTCGCTAATTTTAATTTTTTTTGCTTTGTAAGGAAATTGCGAAGGTTTTTTCCAAAACAATCTTTGCGGATATACCAAAATTAGCACCGATTTTCAAAACCGTCGTTAAATTTTGATCGTTGGAGGGAAATGAATATTTTTGAATTTTTGGGTAAAATTAACAACGGTTTAAAAATTGTCTCTAAAATTAGCAAAAATCATTGCTAAATTTTTTACTGTTGGAGGAAAATGAATATTTTTGAATTTTTGAATAAAATTAGCTTTGGTTTAAAAGTTTTAATCCCTAATAGCCACTGGACCCAAATTTATTTTTCCTCTCTTCTTCTTCTTCTTTCAGCCATGATTTTCTTCTCCCCATTTTCTCCATAACTTCTTCAAATTTCATTCTAAATCTCCTTCTTTCTCTTATTTTCCTCTTCCCTTCCATCTCTCCTCCTTTCTTCCTCCCCTAATCCGGCGTCTCCACCATGAATAGTGCCACGGCAATAGCACCATCGTGGCGCAGCAGCCTCCTCCTCCTTCTTGGCGGCCTTCTCCCTCATCTAATCCTCAAATTATCTTATTGGTAACCCATTTATTCATTTTTGTTGTTGCAATTATTAAATTTTATGTTAATTTTTGTTGTTAATTGTTATTATTAATTGTTGTTGTTGTTTATTATTTATTAGTTAATTATTAATGTAATTGTTGTTGTTAATTGTTAATTGTGTTATTGTTATTAATTATGTATTCTTTAATTAGTTAGTTTAATTGTTGTTATTTAGAAAATTTAATTGTTAATTTTTGTTGTTTTATTATTTATTGATTAATTGTTAGTTAGTTTTAATTAATTTTTTATTATAAGTAATTGTTATTTTTTGGTTATTAAATTAAGTGTAATTATTTGTATTTAAATAATTTTATAAGAATTATTCTAATTAATTATGTGTTTAATATTTTTTATTTAGTTGGTTATTAATTTAAGTGTAATTGTTTGTATTTAAATAATTTAATTACTCTTGAAATATTTAATAGGTGGTGTTAATTTAATTAAATAAACTATTAATTGTTTATTATGTGATTTTTAATAAAATTAATTAAATTTAGGAAAATTAAATTATTGTTAGTTTAATTATATATATAGGTGTTAATTCAACTTTAATTAAGTAAATTTATTATTTGTTAATTAAAAAATTAAAATATTTTTTAAAATAATATATTAGGTTGTTAATTGAGAAAATTAGTTTAAAATTATATTATATAAATATTGTGTAAAATATATAATTAATTATTACTTTAATTTATTTGTTTGTTAATTAAGTTTATTTAGTTGTTGATTAAATCAATTACTTAATAAGTAAATTTAGTTATTTGTGTTTAAAATAAATTTTCAGGGTTAGTTTAATTAATTATGTATTGAATAATTTTTATTCAATTGGTTATTAAATTAAGTGTAATTTTTTTATATTTAAATAATTTAATTTGTCTTACAATATTTAATAGATGGTGTTTGTTTAATTAATTAATTAATTAAATTTTTTATTGAAATAATTAATTTGTTAGTTAATTCAAAATATTAATTAAGTTGTTAAATAGTTTTTTATTTCTTAATTAATTGAAGTAAATGAGTAATTTAATTATAAAAATGATTACATTTAGTTTAAAATGAAAATGAATCGTTCATGGATCAACACGTAAACCTAAGAAGGTTATTGAAGGAGGAGATAGTAAGAGAAAAAAGATGTACGAACTCGGATCACATGCCTCTTACTATCACTCTAATGTGATTACAACTTCTAGTTCGGCTACTTCACGAGTTCCACATCGATATTAAGGCACAATAAAAGGAATTGGAGGATCGTACTTCTAGACATAAAGAAGAGATCCGGGATCTAAAGGGTTATGTTACAACGCTTTTAGCTACTACAAATGAGTTGAAAGAGTATACTCGGGAGTAACATGCAATAATGAGGCGGATGCAACGGATGTTGCTAAATATTTAGCAAGGCGAGTTCATCCACCGAGCTTAGAACTAACGATTCCACCCAACCTCCGATTGATGACCTTACGGATCATTCTTAGCTTTTATGTTTTCTTTTTCATGTAATAATAACAAACTTTAAACTTTATCCATAATTAAATATTTTAATATATATTTAATTTTATTAAATTTAATATATTATAATAATTTTTAATATATATATATATAGTTTTTAAACTAGGATAGGTTAATTTAAAACAATTGAAATTCGGGTAAAAAAATTTAGCAACGGTTAAAACTGTCGCTAAATACATAATGTTAGCGACGGTTTTTCAAAATCGTCGCTAATTTTTGAAGTTCGACTATTGTGTTTCTTAAAAATTTGCGACGATTTTAATTAAATTAGTGATGGTTATTTAGCGACGAATCCAAAAATCGTCACTAAAAAATTAGCGACAAGCATTTTTTCGAGGGTTCTCAAACCATCGCTAATTTTATTTAGTGACTGTTTTTTAAGAATTAATGACGATCTAGACCATCGCTATTTTGCCGTTTTCTAGTAGTGAAGATATTACGAGTTCAAAGACTCATGTTAATTCATCAATGTTTTGTCGGATGCATAAGATGAAAACAACTATTCGGTGAGTTTTTTGCATATATAAATATTTGAACTTGAGATAACTTGTTTAAACGAGTAGAGTCTATTTTACTCGATTCAATCTTCTTGAATAATAACCATTATGTATAGAATAGTTTCACTTTAGCTCCCATGCATGTTCTAATTAAGAGCTTTGGGAAAATGTTTTAGAGGAAATTTTATAAAATATAATTTATGGTCATTTGCGGGGATTATAATGTCTCAACAATTGTTTAATAATTAATTCGATATGATGTAGCTAGATTTGTTAATCACAACAGGGAACTAACTCATAATTAATCATAAACTCTGGTTTTTATGCAAACAAATATATATTGTTATGGTCATAGACAAAGCAGTTTTCTTTGCCATAATTTAAGAAGGCAACGTGCTTCTTTTTTCTTTCTTTTAGTGCAAATTATGCCTTTTGCAACCAAAGGAATGAAGTTCTTTTGTGTGAGCTAATGCAATAGTGTGTGTGTAATGTTTCTTGTGGTGATGTTTTAAAAGGCATGAGAAATTCGAAAACCTTAAAAAAAAAACCTAGGCATAATATGACAGAATTTTGTAATTATTAAGAGTTAATATAAAATTATTTTCGGTAAATTCAACCATTTAAGTTTTTAAATCGATATTGTTTATTTACATGATATAGTTTTAATACTAAATGGTCATGCTTTTGAATATTTATACTATATATCCTCACTATTTTTTAAGGTGTCTTTGGATTCAAAAATTTAAAGAGTTTTCATTTAAAAGTACATTAGAGTTAATATAAAATTATTTTTAAAGCTTTAATTAATAATATTGTAGATAAATAAAATTCTGAATATACATGATCGAAAAAATCCGGTTGCTGAATATTGATTCAATTACTAATTCATAAATATTTCCGGAAATAATGTTTAATTGTTCTGGAAAAACAATTATAAATTGCAATGCCATGATTAATTATAAAAAACTCAGGAGATGTTTGGTGTGAACCATTCAAAAATTTTCATGAAAAAGTCATTTGAGATGCAAATGAATCCTAAACGTATGCTATGAAATCTTAAATGCCCGAATATATAACATTTTGTAGTACGTTACAGTCTCTTTAAAGTATGAAATGTAATTTCTTTTTGAAAATAATGTGAATCACAATCTAAGGCTAAAAATATGCATCACAAACTTAAATACCCTAGCCATTAATATTGATCGGACCGACATATTCTTAATTTTTACTAATAACAGCACAATTGTGTTTGGATATTATGTTTAGTGAATATTTATTTAGTTTATAATTACAATTTAATCAAATCCATTTTTTTTATCAAAAAGTTTTTTTCTATAAAAAATTTAAATGTTTAGTTGAATCTATTTTATTATATAAGTTTTTGACATTAGTAACATGTATTTTTATGTGTACAATGTTTAATAAAAAGGTAATATTAATATTTTAAATTCAGATATTATAAGTTGTAAGGTTAAAATGATAAATTTATTAAAAATTTCATAAATTCTTAAAGAGAAATCAAACACAAATATCACATTTGCTGCAATCATATTTTAAGAAGTCATCTTAAAAAAATTAAATTCAATTAAAAATATTTTATCAATTTTAGTAAGTTCGGATATATATATATATATATATATTTTGTCATTTCTTTCCTTAAAATGAATTTATTAAATAAAAACTATTAATTGCACAATTCATATTTTAAAAATTTTTCCTGTACACGGAAGGTATTTGACTTTTGGCTGGTGGGTCGTATAGGGTATGGGCGTCCGTAACAAGGAGGGTACTTGCCCAGTTCTTCTATTTTCATTTGTGGCAACTGGTCAAAGCCACTGTCTCGGGAAATGAACCATATTTTGCAATGACAAATCTACCCACCATCTAGAAGGCTTGATTACCTGAATCAAAATGCTAATCCTTTCTCTTTTTATTTCTTTCTAATAAAAAAAACCGTAAATGCTTTAAATATTAGGGAGAGATTAGTCATTTGAGAAAAAGGCAATATAAGCTTTGTATTTAAGGAAACATTTATTAAGTCACACATATGCTACTAAGTAATAAAGTAGTAAAAGATGCAGACAGCAATTGGAAAAAAAAAAAAAAAAGACTATAAAAAGTGAAATTCTTAAAATAATGGTGCATTGGGTTGTGCTAAAGATGTGTTGGGAGGGGAACTTGCACAGAATGTATAACTTTACCACTTTATTTCGAAGGGCACAAAAAATTAGGGTTTTTCTTTGCTATGCAGGAAGAAACAGGCCCACGCAGTGTAAAAGAAAATGGGTTTGGTAATGACAAAAAGAGTTTGACTTGATGAAGGTAGATTAATTGTTGTTAACTCAAAGAAAGCTAGATCGTACTAAGGACAGTTTATTTGATGACACTTGTAATCTTATATTACACGATATATATAATATCTATTACTATTTTAACTCCTTTGGACTATGTTAAGGACGACTGACATTGCATGTACATCTGATGTCGTGTCCTTAGCAAAATCCTTCCCTTTGTTTTCATTAACTCAGCTACGTATCGTCAAGATGATGATGATGATGTCAATTTATGAGAATTATGCACTTCAAACAAAAATGTCAAGATGAACATTTGACAATAAACTGAGTTTGTAGGTGAAGCAGTAAGAAACTCATTTTTGGTTTATTATATCAATTTCTTTGGAAAAGTTTTTCTTCCTCTCGTATTATATATAAAATGTCGGTAAATTTTAAATGAGAAAATGTAAAAAATGAGGGATTGAATTGATGTAGTTCAAGTAGATTAATACACATCTTGTGTAGGTGCAGATATTCCTTGATGAATTGAATTCAACGCCAAATTTGGTTATGATTCATTCATACTTGGTAAAAGAGAGAAAGAGACGTTATAACAAGGATAAATCGTTTTTTTTTTAAAAAAAAAAATCACATTAATGGCTTGCCAAATGTCTAGGGTGCCACATCATGAATTGAATTCTTCAACCAAATTATTCAAATAAAAATTACATAACAATTTTCTGAGTTTTTCAAGATGCTAATGTAAAATTGTAGAGTAGCACCTGATGAACAGGTTGCTCAGTCAAAATCATCAATTCTAGACAATCCAGCACGCCTAAATAAACCTCGTTATTATTATTATTATTTTCTTGCACGGTTAGGAATATTTTTGTAGTAGTTTATGTATGAATTAAGATTCTTTTTCTCGAAAGATCTTAAAAACGTAACCTATGTATCAATATGATATACTCAAATCAATTTAATAAGTTATTCTGAATGCTGATTTTAAAATTTAAATTCAAAAATTGAAGAAAAAAACTTTTTTTTTTTTTGACAAGCAGACCAACACATTGAGATTATAAATTGTAAACTGAACAGACACTTTACTATATATATCATTTTTGTAATTTTATAATTATTTTTATATTAAAAGAAGTTTTTTTTTTTTTTGTTGTTGAAATACTAGAAGGACTAAGTTATAACTAAATGGTCTAAATATGCAAAGAAAAAAGAAGAAGGTACCCAGAGGGGGGTATGGGGTGATGGGTGGGACTTTCAGGTGTGAAACATTGGACTTGGTTTACATTTTTTCAAGTTTGTCCATTAAAAAATGAAACAACGGTAAAAGTCTTGGAAACTTGAATTAAACTGTTTCTCGACAGTTGCAGACGGCAGGAAGAAAGACAGAAGAAGGGGTACGAAATACGCTCATGGTGATGGAGTTTGGAGCAGTTAGTTTACCGAACAGGAAACACGCATGAAAGTCCCATCTTTATCTATTAAAATCAAAATTTAAAATAACTTTTATAAGTGAAAAAAAGAAAAAAAATAACTTTTGTAAGTAAAAGAAATTATTAACATAGCTCTACACATCTATATAAAAATAAAAATAAAAATAAATCAAAGTTGCTGAAAAATAGCGATATTATCTTTTCAAGAATACACTAACAAAACTCAGAACTAAGATTTTGTACCGAATAAATATTGGTTTGACAATGTTTTTCAACAGTGCTTGAAAAAGACTTTTAAAATATGATTTAATCTGGTGAATTAAAATATGAATTTTGATGGTTTTTAAGTTAAACAAATTTCTGCTGAAAATCAAACAAAACATCTCGGCAATGGCAATGCACTACCTCATTATTTCCCCTATTTTTTAAGAGAAGAAATGACGGAGTCAACAAAACCAGGAGCAGTAGTAGTATAAATGAAGAATAACGTTACCTTCATTTATTATTTTTTGAAACTTCTGTTATCATCCTAAAGTCTGTTGTCTTGTCTCTCTCTCTCTCTCTCTCTTCTCTATCTATCTGTCTCTCAATCTGCATTTGCCTCGTTCCTGTATACTATGCTAACAAAACAAATACTAAACTATTTTTCTCTTCCGTATTTCTGAAAACCCAAATTATCTGAACGTTAACTACATTCCTTCTAATCCCTATTTTTTATTGTTCATTCTTTCAAGCTTTTCAAAAAGAACTAATCCAGGCAGACACAGAAAAGAAAGAAATGGAAGCGCTTTTTCCCGCGGGAATTCTAATCGCTGCTGTATTGTTTCATGCTACTGTGGTTCTGTCTTCTTTTCCGGCCACTTTGCATCTGGAGAGAGGGATTCCGGCCAACCATGAACTGAAACTGAGTCAACTGAAAGAGAGAGACAAAGTGAGGCATAGCAGAATGTTGCAGTCTTCAGCAGGTGGTGTTGTTGATTTCCCAGTTCAAGGCACCTTTGATCCTTTCCTCGTTGGGTAATTCTATCTTTTAAACCATGTCTGAATTATGGGTTTTTCTTAGCTTTTGGATTTTGTTATTGTTTTTCAAGTTGTATTGTTAAAGATGCGAATTTGTGGATTATGGGGTTTTAAATTTTGGATTTTTAGACTCTGAATGACATATGAAATATGGTGTGAGTCTCAGGTTTGTTTAATTTTTTTGGTTCCTTTTGTAGGCTTTATTATACAAGATTACAATTGGGTTCTCCTCCGAGAGATTTCTATGTACAAATAGATACTGGAAGTGATGTTTTGTGGGTTAGTTGTGGCTCCTGCAATGGCTGTCCTGTTAACAGTGGACTTCATGTAAAGCTCACTTTTTTCGCTTTTATATTCATATAGCTTCATATTTTGATTCTTATTCTCATGAATTTTGTTAAAAGAAAAGGAGAGTAATTTGTTGCTGCAATGTTTTCAATATTGTTTCTCTGGTTCACTTATTACAGATTCCACTCAATTTCTTTGATCCTGGAAGCTCACCAACAGCTTCATTGATATCTTGTTCAGACCAAAGATGTAGTCTTGGACTTCAATCCTCAGATTCTGTCTGTTCTCAACAAAACAATCAGTGTGGTTACTCCTTCCAGTATGGCGATGGCAGTGGCACATCAGGGTATTATGTATCGGATTTGTTGCATTTCGATACCATTCTTGGTGGGTCCGTGATGAATAATTCTTCAGCTCCTATCGTATTCGGGTGAGCTATTATGGATATGTCAAATTTAAGGTGATAGTTGTGTGATGTTCATTTTTTATAACTCTGGAATTCATGGATTTGGATGGTGTGTTATGAAACAGGTGTAGCACATTACAGACTGGGGACTTGACAAAGTCAGATAGAGCAGTGGATGGGATATTTGGGTTCGGACAACAGGGCATGTCTGTAATCTCCCAACTAGCTTCACAAGGGATAACACCAAGAGCATTCTCTCACTGTTTGAAAGGAGATGATTCTGGTGGTGGTATATTGGTTCTTGGAGAAATTATGGAGCCAAACATCGTTTATACCCCACTTGTCCCATCACAGTATGTTTTTCTCCCTGTTTATATTTCAAAGTTCAGATTTTCTCACAGTGGCGGTCATTCTTCTCCTTTTCCACTACTCATTTTACCACTGTGTCTATGTGCCTTTTTTCATACTTGCTATTATATAGCTATCAGATCTGGTTTGACCTTTCACTACTTATTTAAATAAAAGAGAGTGAAATAGATGGATATTATGTAGCTCAGGATTTTTAGTGCCTGTCTGACATTAGTTTGACCTGGAGCTTCTTTATAAAATCATTTCAGTTGTGTCGTTGGTTGTGATTCTGTCGCACTTCATATTTAACTCTCTGTTTCTAATGGTGCAATCTTATAAAATGTTTATGTTTGCTCATTTCTTTTATGTCAATCAATAAAAGAGTTGGAAGTCGGGGCCTGTTTCTGGCGTCAAGTGGCTTTTCTTAACAAAACACTATGCACTTGGTAACATCTCAAAGGTTAGGAGCAGAAAAGGCCATACTTCACATGTATCTAACAATCTGTTACAGAATTATTTTTAAGCTTTACCCTTCCCTTTTAGTTTGTTAATCTAGGCAATCTTTTTATATGCGTTGATGCTTTTAGCTTACTCCGCTAGTGCAGAACTAAAAGCGGTAAATTCCTCAGTTTAGCTCATTGTTGTGAGAACATATATCTTTGGATCTCATATTTAGGTTTCAAGGATAATGATTCTGGCTTTAACCAATATATGGTAAATCTGCAATGAGCAAAGAATGTCAATGTTTAAACAATAAGATGCAGTGAGAGGGGTTGGCATTTTAAAATATGACTGGGGGTGAAGGCATATTGTTTTCATGAAATTATTTAGATCAGCTTGTTAGTTGGCATGCCTTTTACTCACCATCCTAGACAAGCAAAAACCAATTCAGCTCAACACTTTAATAATTAACTTTAAGTGCTTGTGAATCTTAAATCAGTAGTGTTGCTGCTACGAGAGCATTCTTAATTGTCAAAAATCATTTGAGCATGGTGCCCATTATTACTTATTAACATTTGATGGCTCAATTTGATTGATCGGTATGATACCTTGCCCCACCGTGTTTTCTAATAAATAGTCAAAGTTGAAGCATATAATCTGTACTGAATTATAAGTTTCACTGACCACCTTTATATCTGAAATTTCAGGCCTCATTATAATTTGAACCTGCAGAGCATTTCTGTCAATGGCCAAACTTTAGCAATTGATCCATCAGTTTTTGGAACATCAAGCAACCAGGGAACCATCATTGATTCTGGAACAACCTTGGCTTATCTAGCAGAAGCAGCTTATGATCCTTTTATTAATGCTGTAAGTGTCAAAGGAATATTTTATCCACTAATAGATTGAACATTGTTAAGGATCTCCATTAGCCACTTCTTTAGAATGATGTCCTTATCATGTTTTGCTGGCTACTATCTCAGGAATTTTGTATAACTTTAGCAATGTTTGAAGTGTTTAGTTGCCCTCTTGTGCAGATAACATCTATCGTTTCACCATCTGTGCGCCCCTATCTTTCCAAGGGAAATCACTGTTATTTAGTCTCCTCCAGGTTCACTTTCTACCTCTATTATCTTTGTTCAATTTCCATTGTGTACGCTGTTTTCGATAAATTGTCTTAACCCAGAACTTATGTTTGCTTTGTGCTCAGTATCAATGATGTATTTCCTCAAGTTAGTTTGAACTTTGCTGGTGGTGCATCCATGATTTTAATTCCCCAGGACTACCTTATTCAGCAAAGTTCTATTGTGAGTTCCTTGTGCTTCATATTGATGACTTTTCATTTTCTCTTATAAAGAATGTGTTTAGACACTCAAATTTTGCATTGAATTTGCTGCTCGGTTGATTGAGATTTGTTTTCCTTCAATTGAACATTCCCCTTTATTGATTCCAGAGATATGATTACCTGGTCTTGATTTCATTTTTTGTTCCTGAGCTCTTTGTTTTCTTTCCATTTTCTGATTTTGGTGCACAATAATGGACAACTGTGCTCATATTTTCTTTTATACATTTTTCTGTTGTCTGAATATAACTGGAATGCCAACTGATTTGTTCTGCCATGGCTATGCTGCACTATTTGCAGTCCCAACTGTTAGCCTTGTTTTCTGTTGAAAACTGGAAACACATCCAGAGAATTGATAAGGTTTTTCGTGATTGAACATGGTCCCTTTGCATATTGGTCCAGTGATTTGGTATTTTTGTCTGGCATCCTGAATCTCTAACTGGTAGGATTGAATTGATGTTGCAGGGTGGCGCTGCATTGTGGTGTATTGGCTTTCAGAAAATTCAGGGTCAAGGAATAACAATCTTAGGAGGTATTGACACCACACTTTCTTCTTTTTTTCTTTTAATTCCTGGAATTATTTGCTTGTAAAGATCATTGGAGGTTGTATAATCTATTTACCAAAGATATAGGAATCTGAAAGAATTCGAAATTTCATCTATGAGGGAAAGAAAGCCTAATTTTCATTATACTTTGTGATTCATCTTTAGAGCAACTATACTTCAGCTTGGTCCAATCACACAGCCTCGTGCATGTCCGCATGAGGTCTTAGTTTCTATTAGCTGCTGATGCTAGTCATAATTGTTATATGATACTATATCTAAAACATTTAGTATTCCTCTTGCTTTAGCAGAACTGAAAACCAGGGAGATTGCTCCATGTGTTTTTTCTTGTATTTGAGCCTAAAAATGTTGCTATAATAGTACAACATCATTTCGACATTTTTCTATAATAGGTTGTTTTGGGTTCATCCAGAGGTGCTAACTTTACCAAGTTCATATCTGCTCATTCCTATTTGTTGCCTTTTTTGTTCAATTGTCTTGCAAATTAAAAATACGAGGAAGTTGATTAAAAGTTCACCTCAAAAGGAGAACATTTGTTATGATTATCCTGTACTTGTTTGTGACAGGATTTATAATCATGGCATTTATCATTAAGTTTTAGCTTTTCGTTGTTCAGTTTTATTTTTATTTTTGCTAAAGCAGGAGGCCTTTCTCATTCGATATATCGTACCAAAAATTTGTGTTATTGCTGATGTTTTCCCAAGCATAATTGCTTTTAATAATTATTTCAAAACTCCAAGCATGGTTCTCAACACACTTAATATTCTGCACTGATTTGCTCTTTCAGCCTACGTTTATCTTCATGACCAAGATAATTTGCACTGCCAAGTCCATGTCCAAGTTGCAATAGTCTTGCTAACCCATTACCCTATTTCTTCTTTGATGCTACCTTGTCTAACCCTTTATATCTTTTCTATTTGTCTTTTATTTTTTCTCCTTTATTTTAAATAAGTAGAAATCTTTTGCTTACAAAACAACATTTTGCTTTCTCGTTTTGCAGATCTTATTCTAAAAGACAAAATCTTTGTTTATGATATTGGTAATCAACGGATTGGATGGGCTAATTACGACTGTAAGTTGCAATTTTGTGTCATTGTCATTTAGCATTATGTGTTATTAAAATCTTGAATATCAACCCAGAAGAGATTCTCGTAATGGGTAATTTCTGAAGCAAGTGTCGAAAAAATAAATAGAAATTGTCCTTAAAAAAAATTGTTTTCCTTATTGCTTTGTATCAATATGCTACAATAACAAAATGGATATCATTCTCTTTAGTTTCCAAATTTATTTGAGTTTGGACCTGCTCCTAATTTCCATTCTTTGTCTGTGAATTATCCTGTTAGGCTCAACATCAGTAAATGTGTCTACTGCCATAGATACTGGCAGAAGTGAATTCGTCAATCCGGGGACACTGAGCAATAACGGTTCACCAAAGAACATGCCTCACAAACTGATACCAGGGACTATGATATCATTCCTTCTGCATATACTATTGCTCAGCTGTTACTTGTTTTCGTAGCAGGCCATGCAACCCATCTGGGACTACTATTCTTTCCTTCACTGTACTGCCCTCTTTCCGGTTTATATTTACAGCAACCGGCAGGGCCATGTAGTATTACTATTTTGGTAATAGTCAGTCGCCGCCTGATTTGCAATTGGTTTCTGGGTGCTTTTTCTTCTGAACTTACTTCGTCAGCCATTTACACTGATGCTGTCATGATTCATCCATTAGCAGCCTCGCTCTATTAGAAGCGCTGTAAATTTACCTTCATATAGGATTGTTGATCTAACAGCAGAATTAATTTAATACAAAATGTCATGATTCATCCATGTACACTGGTGCTTTTTCAATGTTTTCTGTAGTTTGTATACATGAAAGTTGTATGAGCTAAAAGCAGCACCTTAATAGTTTCTGTGTCATAATTTATTTGGATTCTTTTGATCCATGCTTTTTGATAGAGCAACGTGTGTCCTTCGGTTCTGTTAGGCACAGATGATTGGTTATTCATGGCATTTAGATGTGCATTAGATTTTTATTCATGTTACGCTATGGATCAAACATGACATGTAAAATTATTTTAAAAAACAATTATAATTTAATGGTATGTATTATATTATAGGATCAACTAAAATATATCAAATCAAAAGTAAAATCAAAACTTTCTTTTTTTAATAATAATTGTGTTTAACCAACTATTCATTATGTGTTTCATAATATTTTTTTGTTAAAAAAACACGATTTATTCTTTTATATCTGTATTTTTAAATTAAAACTTTTTTATATTTATTTTCAAAAAAATCGAAGGCAAATTATCTAAAAAATACTTTTAATATATATTAATAATTCATTATATAAATTATATCAAAAAAATTTAAGAGCAAATAATTATATTCGAAAAATTCATTATATATATTTAACCATGATTTATCATTTAAAAATTAAAAGAAGTTGTCATATAAATTATATCCATTTTTTTAATAGCAAATAATAATATTCTAAAAATTCATTAAAAAATCAATACATTGATCTCTCTCCTTCCTCTTTTGTCTTTATTTCTCTTAATTGGTGTTATTCTTTTATATTGTAATCCTTCAGAAGGAATGTTGCTTCAGCATTGTAAGCTAGGGTTTTAAAAACCTATTACAATCCATTCCTATGAACCAAAACTACTCCATTTGATTCGTTGCTAGTTGATGCAATGGAATCCAGCTTTTACTAGTTATTCAGCATTTGCTTTGAATGTGTTGTTTGTATTTTTTTTTTTTCATGTCTAAGCTCATTTATTTTACCAGCAATAAAAAATCACACCTAGACAAAAGAACATACATTTTTTTTTTTTTTACCATGAAGTATCTGAAAAATTCTAACTGGAAAAAAATATATATATATATATAAACAGGCCCTAAAAATTAATAAAAACACCAAATAAATCCAAAATATCTAATTATTACAAATAAAGTCAAATTAAACCAAAAATAAAAACAAACACACTCGCAAGCAATCCTTCAACTCCAAATGCCATGTGAAAACACTCTCCACACATGCAAACTCGCACCAAATCAAAATAAAGTAAGAACATGTAAAAAAAGAATAAAAACGTGTTAATAAATGAAATTAAAAAAAGAAGAAGCTAAAATACAAACAAGCAAGGAAATGTGATAACTTTTATACAAGGCATGGATAATATGAGGAAATAAATAAACTTTATGATTGTTTACTATTTTTTATGAAAAATTATTATTATTATTTTTGTGAAATGTCATTTTGTTATTATCTATTTGATATGGATCAAAGACTTGATGCAAAGGGTTTTTGGAGCATGTAATGGAATTTTACTATTAGAATTCAACCTGATTGAAAAATTTGTATAAGACTTAGAATTATTGGACTTTAATATAAAAAAATTATTTAACAAGTAAAAATATTTTCGAATCAGTTTATAGGTTAATTGAAATTAAATTATTTTTTAAATGATTTTACAGACATATTTTCTACATCCATGTAACGCATTTACAGAAATTCTAGATACTCGCATCGGTGTTTACATTTAAAATAAAATAAAATAAAATAAGAAATTTAAAAAACCTTTTTAACCAACTGCCTCCTCCACCACCCCAACTCATAGTCCAAGCCCACCCCAAATGGGCTAATATTTTTTAATTTTTACATAATTAACTACATGGGTCCAGTCCATGACTATTTAAAACAACATCCATCGAAACTACTCATCGAGTTTTTATTTTTTTATTTTTTTAAGCATCCCCTCCTCCCACATCGACGACAAGTAGCCGTTTCCTCTGGTGTCCGCCGTTCATCTCTTTTCCAAGGGGTGGCTACTGCCGGTCATCTCTTTTCCGAGGTAACTTAGGAAATAATTTTTCGTTTATTTAATTTCGTTTTTTTTTTTTTTGTTATCTTGGAGATTTTATGCTCATTTACTTGTTCATTGATGTACCTAGACTGAATTTTTGTTGAATTCGAATTTCTTTCTAGTTTTAGGGTTCTATTTGTGATTGAGTAAGGAGAACGCAAAATCAAGTAATTTTGAGGTTTTTGCACGATTGTTTTCGATTGTATTTGTAGGTAAACCCAAACTCTGCTAGCTTTTATTTACGCTTTTGTTATCTCCTTTTTCTGTTTGGCTGCTGAGAAAATTTGAGAAAGGAAAAGAGCGTGGAAATTTGAAGAGTAAAATTTCGCTGTTTGGCATTTTGGATAAGTACAAGTTTTGAAATTGCTAGCTAATAAGCTCTTTGCAACTTTGTCTTGATTTTTAAGTTTTCAAAGACGTGGATTAGATATTATTTAATTTAATATGAAGCGGAAAGGCTACCCTGTTTTTTGTCTTGTTTGAAATAGCTCCTCCTCAAGAAGGAAGGAATGCAGTTATTTTGTTCAATTTTTGGATTTTATTAGTCCAAATATCCAATTCATATTTTTACTGCAACTGATTGGGTTTCTAGTTTTTATTTTTATTTTTTTTCTGATTTTTCTACTCTCTCTCTCTCTCCCTCTGTATGGTGCATGGTTGGTTTATTAGTTGATCAAGTATCGTGGAGTAATTTATTTTGGAGTGATAATAAAATCCTAAATGCCAGTCAGTCTCTATAGCATATGCACACTGCAACAATTGTTTCTCTACCATGTCAAATCGTCCTGTCTGTTTTTAGGAGCATATGTCAATTTCCTATAGGATTTGAGAGCTTCTGTTGTATTCCTATGTATAAATTTGCTGCTGTGATTATACATAATGTAGCCTGATATATCAATGACTTTGATGTTTGAGACAGGTTTATATGAGATTTGAGCTTTTCATATGATTTATTTGTAGTATGCGATTTTAGGATGTTGTGCAATTTGGTTGTTGGTTCAAGTAGTAAATTGCTCGGGAGATTGCTTATAATTTGTCTACAAGTGATTGGTTGTGTCGTTTTTTGCAGTCCTTCATTTTCTTAGTTAAATCCATAACTGTTCATGGTAAATCTCTTTGAACAAATTGCTGTTAAGCTTCAATTTCATTTGGTTTATGGAAAAAAACTGGGCCTCGGTCATAAGATTATCTATCTTGCATTTGGCTAGTTATTTCCTCTGTAAAATTTGTTTTTGCTATGAATAGTTTATATGCTGTCTTAATTTTCAATTTGTGAAGGCTATTTCTTTGCCTCTACTGAATGGATGGTAACTGGAAGTCTGGATGTGTTTTGGAAATTTCTTGGCCGTGCTTTTTCTGTGACATCAGCTCTGTAGCAGGAATTGGCTCTTGATTGGTGTCTTTGCGATCAATGGTCTATTTATTTATTCATAAAAAGATTAATAGAAATAAATGCATGAATGTATATTTCTTTTCATTTGTTTTTGTCCTGTCTCTTTTATTGTTTGATTCGATCTGTTTTGTTCAATCTCTTGCAACATTTGGGCAATGGATTTCTTTTTCTCTTCGAGAGTAAATCTTCTGTTAGAATTGATCTTCCCTTTGTTAAACCCTATAAATTTATGGTTTATATGAGTTTGGGTTTTGATTTCCGTATGTGGGTCTCTGCAGTATCTGCAATGGAAGGAATGGAGCATTGGAAAAGAGAAATTCAAGATAGGTTGCAACAAGGGATTGAATATGCACATCAGATACCCCCCACTCAAATGTATGCAGCTGCCACTGTGTTGCTTTTCACCACCATTTTGCTCTTAGCAAGTAATTCTCTATTATTCTCTTATGTATAATTTATCACCATAACTGTCTAGTTTGTTACAAAAAACACCTGATTGAATCTATTCGTATTCAGCCAGCCATGTTCATTTAGGCATCATTAGATGTTGTTCTTCTTGCATGAAAAATGGGATTTGACATGCACTTGGAATAATAGACATACAAGTTAATTGTGAGTATGGATATATAGAAGTTTGAAACCCAAACCCCCCACTATCCGTGCCCCCGCCCACACACACACACACAACACCCCACCCACACACACACACACACACACACACAAACACGATTACAATGCACCAGTGAAACAAGAAATTATAGTTGGGTATTGGAATTGAGGCAGAACCAAACAAGATTAAAGCACTTGATGTTGCTCGGTGGCCATATAATTCGTGATCTGCACTGGCCAGTTGGATGA
Source organism: Dovyalis caffra (assembly GCA_963924115.1). NCBI lineage: Eukaryota > Viridiplantae > Streptophyta > Magnoliopsida > Malpighiales > Salicaceae > Dovyalis > Dovyalis caffra. The sequence continues at coordinate 16,517,183 of CAWUPB010000913.1, read as the reverse complement.
TATGGACATCATTAGCTGTATTCTTATCTCCTGTAGGCTTTACAATGGATTTTACATCTTTTAAAACTTAATTTCATGACAATGGTGATTGGACGATTGGCAGCTTTTTCAAGTTTTTAGCATGCCATTCATGCAAATTAGCCTTTTGCCCAGGATTGTAGTTTAGAATTGTAGAGGCAGAAGAATGAGTTTGATGTATGACCTAGGAAGAATCGTTTTCAAGTCCAGCTGATACTTTCTTGAAGAAATTGCATGAACAGCATAGATATTTAGTTCTCCACTTGCTATGAATTGAAAATTTTTAGAAAGGAACATATCTTAATTCTCTCGGATTGACCTTATGAATAAACAATCTCTCTGTTTTGAATGGCCCATTTTTTAATTGCACTGCTGTTTTGCAGATATTGTTAAAAAATTGCAAAATATATACTCATTTAAAGATTTGAATTTGGAATGATATTTACATTTTTTTTTTTTTTTGTCTACTTTTCCTTTTCAGTTCGCTTGTTCAAACGTACCAAGTCTAATACCATTGTGCTCGCGGGGCTTAGTGGGAGTGGAAAAACTGTTCTTTTTTATCAAGTAATCCCCTGCATTGTTGGTTTTGTTCCTTGAAAATCTCTGAGTTTGATTTTTAGCTTTGAAGATTTTGAATTTTGAAGTACATACCCCCCTCACCCTTTGAGTAGGTGGTGTTCATGGTCTATTGTGGTGCAGTATTGATGAGCAAACTATATGATTATGCTTTGATTTGGTGCTGTTTCTAATAAGGGTAGCCTACAAAAAAAAAAAAATTATATATAATTTTAAAGAATATTTCACCATATACAAGTTTCAACCATATATTAACCATTATGTATATGTATAGTAGACACAAAATAGTTTACCATGTTTATGAAAAATAGAAATACAATCACGTGTTTCGAATGTTAAGATTACAACCTAAATATCTAGAAAGCAGTATTCAAACCACAAAGTCCTAAATGTAAGATAACTACATAAATATCTAAAGAGGAATATGCAAACTTTCTCCTTAAAATATCAAGATCTATACATTAGGGAACATCAACAACTAGAAGTATCAATGCTGTGCAGTTAGGAGTTATAAAAAAAGGTTAAGCATGTATGCAAACTAGATGATGCCATTCAGTTTGATGATTTGACTTCAACCATGAACACCCCTACCTTTGAGTAGATATGCCCTTAATGACTGGGAATATGTTGCAACTTCCAGGAGATATATAATGAAGTGATTTAAATTAGGCAGCATGGTTTTCAAAGTGAATTTATTATCCTGTTGCTTTGCTAATGGAAATGAATTACCATTAAGTTTATGAGAATTATCTTGTTTGTCACAGATTTTATTCTAATTTTGTTGTATCTGTTACAATTGCCAGCTTCGAGATGGCTCTGTACATCAGGGCACTGTTACCTCAATGGAACCAAATGAGGACACTTTCCTGCTACATTCTGAAACTACTAAGGTGATACATTTTTAACCTTGCATGCTCAAATTCAATTCTTGATGTGTTGATTGATCCTTGCATGAAATAAAAACCTGTCCCAAAATTTACCTGGCATTCGCAGCTGTGCTAATTGCTGAGTTTCTCCAATTTGAGCTTTTGTTAATTTTCTGTATTCGAATCTGCAATTCAGTGAACCTCCTAACCCCTCCTTTTGTTATTTTTTCACTTCTTTGTGTCCATGACAGAAAGGAAAAATGAAGCCTGTACATGTTGTTGATGTTCCTGGCCATTCTCGTCTTCGACCCAAACTAGATGAGTTCTTGCCTCAAGCAGCTGGCATAGTGTTTGTTGTTGATGCTTTGGAATTCTTACCGAGCTTGAGTGCAGTTTCAGAGTAATTATAAGCTTTTAAATTTAATTTTAGATGAAGCAACCGTGTATTGTTGCTCACATATAGACTATCACATTCTCAAATGCAGATATATTATTATTCTGATATTTGATGGCTTGCATGTGACAGATATCTCTATGATATTTTGACCAATGCAAGTGTTGTCAAAAAGAAAGTTCCAATTCTCATCTGTTGTAACAAGACAGACAAAGTGACAGCACATACGAAGGAATTCATCCGAAAGCAGATAGAGAAAGAAATGTGCGTCTTCAATTTTCATTGTTCTTCATTTTCTTGTTGAATTTTTATTGGCAACTTTTTCATTGCATGCCTCTGGGAAGTTGGTGGCAGCATGAGCTCAGCTAGGCTTTTGTGCTCTCTTCCACAACTCAGTGTAGTCATAACTCATAAGGCTCTTTTACCAAGGCACTAAGGCTAGATGAGGTGCCTTCTTTAGTGCCTTAAATGCATCTAGGCAAGGCTATTTACTCTTAACTGTTGGGTACACAAGTGCCCTTACAAGGTGTCGACACTTGAAGTGCTCACTTAGGCCTCTCTTTTTTTTCACTTTTGTTTTTTTACAGTATTAGCATACCATATCAAAGCAAAGTGGTTTTTTTAAAAAGAGAGGAGGATATTTTATAAAGACTATACACCTTAGGTTTTGCTTGCTACTAGCTCGAGTACTTTAATCATATAAATTTGTATTTTGGTTGCTTAATATGAGGTCAGTGATAAAACCCTATTATGATTTTGTAATTGATGGTAATACATAAATGATTTTAGGTTTATTTCATTTTGTTTATGTTAAATAGATAATGCATAGTGCTGGCTTCAGTCCCTAATCTGTTATCCCCCTCCCCACTAACTACTAACAACTAGCCACTGGTGTATCGCAGGAATCAAAACCAAAACAAATAGATAGATAGATTGATAGATATCACACACACACACACACACTATTATTTTGAAATTGTCCCTCGTTTTACTTGGATGAGTGCCTGTGTGGAACCTAGCACCGTGGTTGACAGCAACCCTTATGCCTTAAGATGCCTTGTTCTTTAAATTACTCATAATCTATATGTTAGTTACCACTCATGGACTGGAAAAGAGACCAATCTATCTATTCTTGAAAATTGTTACAGTGAAGAAGCATTGTGCTTTGTCATATATGTATATGTATATGTGTGTATATATATATATACATGCATTGTGCTTTGTCATATATATACATATATATGTATATGTATATGTATCTATATATGTATATGTATACACGCATTTTGAATCGTTGATGCACTTTTATTGTAATCAATTCTCTCTTATCACATGGCAGTGAAAAATTACGGGCATCAAGAAGTGGAATATCAGAAGCTGATATTGCAAATGACACTACTCTTGGAATACCTGGGGAAGTGTTTTCATTTTCGCATTGCGTGAACAAAGTTAGCATCGCAGAAGCTTCTGGTTGGACTGGTGAAATTTCTCAGGTGGAGCAGTTCATTAGAGCACATGTAAAGCCTTAGGTAGATGTGCTGTATAATTTTTGTGTGCATGCTTTGGAAGCTGGCTTATATTTCCTCCTGATTGCTGGAAAGCTCAAAGCAGCAGCCTGAACTTCCCAGAAGAAAAATTGTACTGGAGATGTACATTCAGATTTATGCAAGTAGTGTGGTCTCTGTTACTTGAGAAACAAAAACAAAAGGTGGTTTGATTGGATTTGATTAACATTTAATTTTTCGAGAGCTGTGATTAAGAGCTATTTAATGACCAATTATTGCATTTGCTGCTTGGATAAGAGTGGAAGATCAATCTTGCCAATCGATTACAATGATTTTAAGATTTTGATATTTATACCCTGAGTGTGAGTGTGCATCTGTATTTCTAGAGTGTGTTTTGTAACGCAGTGCAGGTGTTTTTGCAAAACTGAGTTTGGATTGAAGATGCGTCAATTTTTCAGGTGTTTTTTTTTTTTTTTTAATGTTATCAACATATCAAAACCATGCAAATACACCCTAAACAACATTTTAAATGCAGCCTTAAGGCTGCATGTATTGGGAAGTAATTACAAGTTTACAACATCCAGAATTTGTGATGCTATAAAGGTTTGGAGAAAATTCAGCTCCTTGATTCGTTTAGAGGTACATTATTGTTTTTATAAAAATGTTTCACTTGATTAGGTTGGCTTGGTGATTTTTAAATTTTAGAACCCTTCGATCGATCTTGAAAATCTGCATGATATTCAGTTCTTCAAAATTCAAATATTGACAGTTTCTGTTAGTAAAAAATTAATCATTCCATGACAAAAATACATTGCTTCCAACAAAGACAGACACAGAGCATAGCACTGCAGTCATGGCTTACAATATAGGCAATGTGATTGGTATTTGCCCACAAACCAGCAAAATCTGTGTATCAGATGCAGCTATATAACATCATCTCAGGCAGGCCACGAAGGGTTTTTTTTTTTTTTTTTTTTTTTTGTATAATTACGTTTACTCTGAATCTGAATGTGCTGATCGTGTGTTGCAGCAGTTCTTTTTCAAGTCTAAGCTACTTTGTTTTACGACAAATCAATTTGAAAAAAATAAATAAATAAAAAGTCTCACCTGGACATGCAGGTGTAGAATATGCAAGCCAGTGCATAATAGGAATGGCATACCAGTTGTGCTTCGCAGATGCCATGACACGGAATAAATTACTAATAAGTCTCTCTAGTTTTGAGAAATAAATTAATTAGTTCATATTCCAAAAACTAATGATTTAGTGCTTTTGTCTATTTTATGTTCTTTTCTAATTTTTTTAAGAAAAAAATAAATGGATATTATGGAAAAATTAGTGAGGAAACAATATTTTTTAAAAAATAAAATATTATTAAATTAAGCATGATCAATACTGATTCAGTGGCTAAATAATTAGTTTGTTAAAAAAAAGACTAATTTATTTATTTTTTAAGACTATAGGGACTAATTTATTATTTACTCCCATGGCGCTGCTTGTAGAAAAATTAACTGAGATGGGCTAAGGCTTGAAGCCCATGAGCTGACATGACGTGACCCATAATGGGCTTGTACCAACAAAAGGATAGGCGTAGTAGCATGATCCATATACGTTATAATTTTCTCGTCAAAAACTTACAGTAAACCAACTCTTACGAGTTTTTTTCCATAATAATTAACTTTTAAATCTTATTTAGTTTTAAACTTATTTTCTATAATAGGCACTATATATTAAGTATGAGTCATTTCAATTAAATATATTGATATATCCGTTTTATTTTTTTCACAGATAAATATATTCAAAAACCGTTTCTTTTTGTTGTATTTAAATTACAGCATGTCATTTTTAATTAATCAAACGATGTGTTTTACTTCGGTTTTTATGAGTGACTTTGCTGAAGCTCCTTTTATTCCGTCATTGGACTTTTCTTTTCCTTTTATTCTAGCTAGCCAATCTCTCAAAGGTGATTTTAGAGGTAACTAACATCTACTGTATAGTGTCTTGTTAATCTGATGGCTAGTTTCTTGTGTTGGATTTTTTTTTTTTTTTTGGAGGGGGTGGGGGGGGGGGGGGGGTGTGTGCAATGAGGGCTGAAGATTAACGATTTAAGGTTTGGAATTTAAGCAGGAAGGAACTAAGGTTAATGGTTTAAATGCTTCCACCTACCATTACTGTGAGTATGTGAAAGCATCGATGCCCCTGGAGATTTCTATTGACAGGACCAGATTAAAAATCCTAACCATTCAGTTCATAAAACCTCTTCTTACTTGTCTCACAATTGCTTTTGCAGTTGGACGGACCTCAACTGATTAAGCATGGCTTTAATGATGCAATTGCTACAGTGGGTCTAACCAAGTTCATCTCTGCCCTCTTTTGGGTTGGAATGCTTTATCACCTCTGCAATCAGGCAAGGATTTTCTACTGATCTTTTTCTCTCTATACAATTTAGGCACCTTAAACAATACCTTTGGAGTAATTGATGTTTACATGTCCTTTGCATAAGTTAGGCAGTTCTCCAGGACAGCTTTTTTTTAACAATTTGAATGCTTACATAGGTTTCCATAATGAGTATTGTGAGACAGTGTACTAATGACTGGGATACGTAAACAACTTTCCAGAGACCTATGCATTCAAATCATTACGGAAACTGATTCAGACATCTGTATAACCATTAAGGAAAAAGCATTTACACACAAATGCCTTGGTTTACATCAAAAACATGGTAGAAGAACCCTGAAATTAAGTAAATGTTGTGGTCTCCGTTTGCTTTTACTCAGAGATTTCAATTCAACTATTTTCCATTTCTATTCCAGCTCTTATCAGGAATGATAACGTTTCTCTGGAAACGTTATCACAGTACTGTTTTTCAGTGTTACGAAACGACTTTGTCCTCTTGAATTTTCAGCTGGCTACCAACACTTGGAGAGGGTTGCACCTCTTACACATGGCAGTGGGCGATGTGCTGCAACTTGTGTTTGTGATTGGCTTTTCCATCGTGATCTTTGGTAATGACATGTCTCGCCACCATTTGATATACTCATTTTTTTCTTAACAATCACTATTATTTTTTGTGGATAGTAAAATCACAATAATACCTAACAATTCCCTCCTTGCAGGCAACAAAATTTCAACACAAACTGGTATTGGAACAGGCATTGCAATCGCCGGAGTGGCAGCCTATTCTTACATCAAGGCCAAGATGGAAGAATAGAAACAAATGAGTTCCGTTCTATGATACTCCAACAAACATAAGTATTCTAGGTTTATTTTTGTATTTGGGTTACAAGCTGCATTATGCTGAGCAGTCTGTTACTTGTTGGGTTAAAATCTAAGTTAAAAAGTGATCTTAGCTTAAAAAATCGATTGCTGAAATCCTTAGAACATGAGCACCTGTGGAAACTAATCTGTTAGTCTGTTACTTGTAGCTTAAAATCTACTTTTTGGAGAATTAATCTGTTTGTTTAATAAGGATTCTTTTGTGATGGTGGAAATGGGTTTCATTTTCTTCTTAGTAAAGTCTCTAAAATGAATTGCTCTAACTTTCACTGCAAATTTGGTTAATTAATCGCTTGCAGCAAGGGAAAGCAGCATGAGAAGGAAAGAGGCATCAGCTGTGGGGAAGGAAACCTTGTTTGTAAAGTCAAATTCTGCTGTTCCAAAGATAAAAACGACAAATTGAGTATCTTTTTGTCATTCTGAAGTTATTTTTTTCATCAATTTTCTTTGATTCAGAGTACAGACCAAAGCTAATTTAAGAATCATAACTACATAAAAAAATCATATCTAGCTTATAAACCCAATTTAAAAATCATATAAACCATAAACCTTAATTAGTCGCTTCCAGACCTTAAATTGTTAATCTCCAGCCCTCATTGCACACCCAAAAAAAAAAAATCCAACATAAGAAACTAGCCACCAGATTAACAAGGTATTATACAGTAGATGTTAGTTAATTACCTCTAAAATCATCTTTGACAAATTCGCTAGCTAGAATCAAAGGTAGAGAAAAGTCCAGTGACGGGAAAAAAAGGTTTCTCCATTTAAGAAAACAAAGGAATTTATAAAAACATGAGTAAAACACACCATTTGATTAATTAAAAATAGCATGTTCGTAATTTAAATACAATAGAAACTGTTTTTGAGAATATTTACCAATAAAAAAATAAATAAAACCAATATGTTAATATATTTAATTAAAATACAGTGTCTTATTATGAAAAATAAGTTTAAAATTATCCTATTATAAGAAATAAGATTTAAAAATATCTTATTATGAAAAAAAAAAAAAAAAACTCCAACTCTTACGGTAGCAGTATTAATTAAGGAAAAGAATCCGAATTCTATCATGATTTGGTTTTTCTACTTATTGATTGTTCTCCAAAAAATATAGAAAACCAAAAGATCACCCTTTTAACCGCCAAAAAGAAAAAGATCAGCTTCTCTCTCCCTGCATCCTCCGTATATGTATATATATTCTTGGCTTTCAGATAAAGAGCAGACACACAGAAAATATTATCGTCAATGGAAGCATTCTGCTCTTTGTACGTTGGGGACCTTGACCCATCTGTGACTGAAGGCCAACTCATTGAAACTTTCTCCAAAATTGAAGGCTATATATATCTCTGCCGTGCTTTGTAGTGATAGCATCACTGGAAGCTCACCTTGCTATGGTTTTATCAACTTCAATAATCATCAACAAGGTAGCTTTTATTTCTTTGTTATGCATGTTAACTAGTTTGCATGAAGACGGATATTGGGGTATTCTCAGACGTTAATTAAAAAGAAAAAGAAGTAATTAATACATGCCTCTTAAGATCTAGCAAGACGGGTAATAGGGTGATTTTCAGTAATAAAAATTGCAACTCTCTTGATTGCTAGGGTTTGCTCATGTATATTTTATTCCTGCGACTTCTCCGATCTGTCTGTGAGTTGTGTAGATCCTGTCGTGGAAATTAACTAGCTTAATTACACCCCAATTATTTTGTTGTTGTTTTCTTGTTATCATATGCATAAAGAGATCGATATACTATTTGGTTGGACAAATTAGCGTATCCCTATTAATTAGTCAACGTTATTTATCATTCATGTAAATCTTTCTTTCCTTTAGTTTCCTGCCAAAGAGGCAGGCACGTTTTTTCTCTCAATTATTTACGTTTTTTTTTCTCTCTTATTCTCCTAAAAAATTGTTTTGGCCAGCAATGCATGCTATAGATACGATGAATCATAAGTCAATGAATGAGAAATTTTATAATACATCGGGAGTAACTAAGTGGCATGTACAGTAGTTACTTCATGAGTCCACTTTGAGGAGAGATAGATACAAAAAAATGATGAAATTACATCCACGCTCATCAAAAATGATAAAAAGATTTCTACGTCCGTTCAATTTTTTTTATTTTCTCTCTACTCGCTTTTTTCTTTTTCTTTTTTTGTATCTATCTCTTTCTTCAAAGTGGACTCATGAAATAACTACTATATATGTCACTAATTACTACTCGATGTATTATAAAATTACTCGTCAATGAATGGCAAAGCAATTAGAGTGACATGGTCACAAAGAAATTCAGAAGCTAGAAAAAGTGGCGTGGGAAACATTTTCGTGAAGGTAATATGCCCGTATTCTACTTTGTTCTAAAAATTAAAAGACTAAGGAGATTCATTATTGTGAGTTTGTTTTCTAGAAATTCCTTCAACTTTGTATTTGATTATGGATAAATTTTGCAGAATTTGGATAATTCAGTTGATAACTCGAAGCTTCATGACATTTTTACCAAGTACGGTAATATACTATCTTGTAAAGTAGCAATGTCAGCAGAAGGAAAGAGCAACTGTTTTGGTTTCGTGCAATTTGAATCTGAAGAATCTGCAAACAATGCCATTCGAACAGCTAATGGCACCATTATTGATGGGAAAGAAATGTATGTAAGAGATAAATATATCATTGTGAAATGTTTATTGTTCTTAAATTAATCAATTTCTATGTTTTTTAAGCTTTATATTTTTCTCTGGTTATAGTTATGTTTGTCCATTTATGACAAAAGGTGAGCGGATCCAAGCTGATTCTGGAGCTACATATACAAATTTGTACGTAAAAAATTTAGACAGTGATGTGACTGAGGATTTATTACGTCAAAAGTTTTCTCTATTTGGAGAAATAAGCAGCCTTCTTATCTCAAAGTATGAAAATGGAGTATCAAAAGGCTTTGGCTTTGTGAATTTTGTGAATTCGGATGATGCCAAACGAGCGAAAGAATCAATGCATGTAATGCAACTCGGTAAAATCTCTTTTTCCTTTAGTAATAAGCCTTGCATTTGTTTATTTCGCCAACAACTGCTCAGAACTTGAAATTTAACTCATCGTTTTGATGTCTAGGCTTGAAGGCTATATATGTGGCAAGAGCACAAAAGAAAGCTGAACGTCAACGAATCTTAAGCATTGAATTTGAGCAAAGACACAAAGAAAGGCTTCAGAAATATATATATATATATATATATTATTGTGTTTTAAATCAATATGGTTGTTAAATGTAGGGTTTGAATGTGCATATCAAGCACATCAATGATAACGTTGACGACAACCAACTGAAGGATTACTTCAATCAACGCGGTACGGTAACCTCTGTTAAGATCATGCGAGATTAGAAAGGTGTAAGTAAAGGATTTGAATTTGTAAGCTTTTCTACTTATGATGAAGCAACCACAGCCATAAACACTTTAAATGGTATGCTGATTTTCTTTCTTCCATGGTTAGTTTAATTAAATGTAAGGACAATCTATGCCAGTCCTTCTCGTATCACCAATGCTTAATTATATTACTTCTGCTAGAAGGGGTCAAATTTCATGGCAAGCCTTTGTATGTGGCTATTGCACAAAGTAAAGATGAAAGGAAATCATTATTGGGACTCTTTACAGCTAATCCTACTAACGTTTATCCTAATTTTGGGTACCAACTCCCGTGGAGACCAAGTGGATTCTCACCTCCAATGGGCCCTGGAGGTCCAGGTTTTCAAGCTCCCCCTTTTCCAATGGTAATGTTTGTTTGATTTCTTGAATTCAATTTCAAATTGTTTATATATGATAATTAATTAATAATTACTATAATGATTGTGTTTGATTATTAACTAACGATGATTACATCAATTTATATTCCTGGTAATTTCCCACAGCAATATAGGGAGAGGATGACCAATCATATACCTAGATATGGTGGGGATGGTTATCTGCCATTTCCACAAGAACACAACCAGTTTGGGTACTTTCATAATAAAAAGAATGCAAATGATCAGCAGCAGGTACTTTGTTCTTTTTCATGGAACATCTTCGGAACACCAAATATCGCTATCAAAATCACCTGCATTGTTCTTTTACATCACAGAGGACTATAAATGCAAACCACTGGTGTAATGGGCACCCAAAATTGACGATGAGCAATGGAGAAACTATTCCATCAGTTCTTGACGGTTCTTCAACGAAAGCACCGAAAGGAACTGAAGACTTGAGTACCAAGCTTGCAGCTGCATCCGCAGAACATAGGAAAGAAATGCTTGGCCAACATCTATACCCTCTTGTTCATAAGCTTCAGGTAAGTAATATTGTTGATTCAGGTTTCATAAAGTTAGCCTCTTTTTCCTTAGAAATTCATGGTTGGACCTTTGTCAGATTTTTCACTAGTTCTGGTTTGCAGAGTGGTCTTGCTACAAAAATAACTGGGATGCTTTTGGAGATGGCCAATGCAGAGCTGCTTTTGTTATTGGAGTCTCCCGAGTCATTAGCTGCAAAAGTGGAAGAAGCAGTCCAGGTGCTTGAGCTCCAATAGAATAAAGCCTATGAAAGAGAGGCTGAGACTCGGGCTGAGCCACAATCTTCTGAAGCCTCTTCAACTTTACTGATAACTTAGAAGAATGCTAGAGCTTTACAGGTTTAGGAATTTTGAATTCAGTTCACCCCAGAGTTATTTTGATTGATTGCAGAACAAAATTTTGTCATAAAACAATTTGGATTTATTTTGTTGGGAAAATATGCTAGAAAGATATGTCTTGCTTAAAATCCAAAGGAAGGATTTACCATTTAATTTACTTTTTTGGTGAACAAAGTTAAATTTTTTATTTGAGTGTGTTGATTTTAATTTTTGGTTCTGTTAACTTCATGTTGATATAGCTCTTAACTGCACACATGGTAATGTAATGTGAGTTCTATTATCAAGTGACAACTAGGAGAAAAAAAAGTTTATAAAATATTTGGTGTGCAAACTTATCAATTTTTTTCGACTTGGGTGTGCAAAATTTAATTTTTACTAATTGATTATACTAGCATGCAATTTTTGTTCTATTTGAGTAGTTCATTAACTCTTTTTTATTTAAGTAGTTCTGTTAACTCCATATTGCTGCATTAGTTAACTGTATAAATGACAATTAGAAAAAAAATAAAAAACAATGATCCATTCTCATTTTCATATAACAATGAATAAATTACATAACAACAATTAGATATTTATAGTTTTACATAAAAATATTTTTTTAAAAAAAAAGATAAACAAATTATTTAAAATGGCCAGATACAATGATTGAAAATTAAAACAAAAAATCTTAATTGAACTCATGCACTAAAATAATGATTCATTCTCATTCTTAATAGAAAAATTAGACCAGAGGTTGTTGAAAAATGAGGATGTGTAATTATATTTTATTTGAAATAAACTTGTTTAGTTGTATATGTTTATTTTTATGGTAGTATTTTCTTATACAAAAATTTGTTAAATAATTTTTTGAATTTTTAATTTGAATCTAGTAGCATGAAGTTTCTAGCTGCCAGCCTAAATAATGATGATAGGTATTAAGTTAACGGACACATCAACCAAAAATTAACCAAACCACTCAAGTAGAAAAAAAAATTGCATGTTAATACACTTAAATAATAAAAAATAATCGACAGGTTTGTACAAAAAGGAATTTTTTTTTTGTTGCCACTTGTCTAACAATAAGATTCGCATGACAATGCCACATGTACAATTTAACAATCACATCAATATCAGTATAAAGTTTACAAGAAGCCACTAAAAAAAAACCCTAAAGTGTAATTGAGTCAGAAGAATTTACTTCCGGGTAATGGGAGGAAATGTCATGCAAACCCAAAATGACTGAAACTTCAGCATATCACTATTTTATCATTAAAAGACCGTTCTCAATATAAACGGTTGATGCTTGTAATCATGTTGCTAATCAGGAAGCAGAATGCACGTGCTTCCCAACTTATATAATAGCATCCGCAGTTGTACTTGGAACATGTTAAAACACTACTGAACAGGATTTACAACTCCTGGAGTCACGCTGCTGGTTAGGTTAAGCTAAGAAATTCATATCCCTAACTAGGATTCAACATTTGCTGAACAGGGCTACAACCATAAGCAGCAGGCACAACCACTTTCACTTACATAATAATTCAAAAAAAAAAAAAAAGATAAATGGCAGAAAATTTCAACAGAAACATAAGTTAAACCGCATAACATTAAACAAACAGCATTTACTTGGATTTCAAGCATCTCTATGAACATCCAGTACTTCGCTTTAAACCTACTGGTTAAAAAGCATTATCTACGGACAAAAGACATGTCTTGTATTTCACCATCTCTACAAAAAGGGAGAAGTGCAGTATACGCCTTTTTTCTTTATGTACCTTTCTGCATCAACAACAGTGATGCCTGCACATTGATGTATACTTTATAAGTTGGTTAGGCTGCAAAATAGTCGTGTGCAGACCACCACACAAAAGAAAGGCCGACTACATCAACAGTAAAACATAACATCCTTGACGTTATCTTTGATAACCGGAAGAGGACGGAACTCAGCAGTCCTCCCAGTCCCACCAGAAGTAGAATCGCCATCTGACATTTCATCTTCAATGTAGTATCGAGCCCTAAAAGCAGCCAAATGTGCATAATACGCCGGAGGCACTGCATATTTTCCACACATGTCAAGTATTAACTTTCTGATGGAAAACAACCAGTAAAAAAAAAAATGAAGGAAAAATGAAAAGGGGAAGGCAATGGTCTGACCTATGGACACAGACCGAGTGCATCTTGCATATCTGGAAAGAATATCAATATCTAATCAGGAAAAAAAAATATAGACACAGATTTTACATTGCATAACAAACCAATTTTCAAAAAGGGCTGCCAAAACATTACGTGTAGCACAAATTGTTGGTGAGGGTTTGTAAACCATCAGCAGTGAAGTTGTTTTCATCAAACAACACATGATAGTGTGTAGGTCTGCTGGTTCCCTGCATGTACAGAGACAGAAAAACAAGTGTCATAATGTTTTTTTTTTTTCAATCGAGTTGGATGTCATATCGTACCAAGAGCTGCAAGATCAGAAATTCATCATTTATTTCAACATCTTGGCTGTTGGAATAATCTTTTACCTGAATTCCAGCATGACTGTTGAGGTAGAAGTCGAATTCTGTTGGATGGCAAATTTTAGTATCAACAACTGTACCTGAAACAATTCAAAATTAAGGGGAAAAAATTAAAAAAAAAAAAAAGAGTTCCCGACAAAATAAGTGTTAAGAGGAAGCAAAATTTAAAACCTGGTAGGATATTGCCACTCCTGTCAGTCTGATCACGCCTGTTATGGTCAGCAGGAAAAAACCGTGTATGATGCCTTTTCTGCACTACAACAAAGGTAACTCGAGGACAATATCCTTCTTCTAAAGTGCTACATGCCTAGAAAGATTTAAAACTGTGCATATTAGAATACAAAAACTTCACCATCCACTGCAATCCAGGAAATAAGAAATTGATTGGTTCATAAACAATAAAATCCAATACAAAAATCATGCAAGTAACAAGATTACTTGACACAGCTTATTGGCATTGTACCACAACAGGGAACAAGCACCACAATCAACATAAATGAGAAAAGTTATGGAAAGACTGAGCTGCCCAAAATGTTTAGCCCTCTCTTTGGACACACCACAGAAAAAGCACATGCCATTAAATCTAATTTAAGCCATCAAGCACTTTAAAACATGTATGGCCAACAGCGGTATCACTAGATTGTTATCCTTAACTAACAACACAATACCTCTCGTATTGCCTGCATTTCATGTAGCAAAACTTGGCTGAATTGACCTTCACTGACACCATCTCTGTCAAATGAAATCAAATGGTCTCAGCAATCCAACTCAAAAATGTTACACTTATTCTGTCATCAAATGATAAGCTTACCTGTAGAATATAATTCTGTAAGGTTTTTGGCCAGTTGATCTCCTGAATGCAATAAACAATTCCCTGCGAATAGAATCAAAACGACAGCATTTACATACCTTTCTAAAAAAATGGCATTGAGGATAGTATGCATGTCAATTCTTTACCTGATCATTCCACTGTGAACTAAACCCTTTTTTGGATCCTGATATTTTTTGTAAAGATCCTCTATAATTTCTTGACGATGGGCCTGTGCAGAGACAAGTCCTCTATACTTTGTTACCTCTGGCCAGTCCATAGAAGCCACTACCTGTTATAACCCCAAACCATTTAATACAATGAAAAATTTACAAAGGATGCACAATAGACATCCTAAGATGCAGATGATAGTTAAGATAGTTAAATGATAAAGTTCAACTCAACATACTGCTGCAATAGATGGGCTAGAGTCTTCTCCCGGTTGTGGATGGGTTACATCAGCGCCAAAAATAATAGTAGGAAGATCAGTAACAAGAGGAATTCTTCTATGAAAAGCATCATTCAATACAGTGTTCCGTCCCCCAGCCTAGAAAAGATCCAATTCCCAATTTAATTCTTCAAATGACTACCAGAGTATGAAGGGAAAAAGAAAAAACAAGGAAAATCAACAAACCTTCACATTAATTTTGAGAGCAACATTTTCTAGGTATTGTTTGCTAAGCTTCCTTGCCTGCTGGGGCTGACAGCATTGTGAAACTATTCCTAACTCAGTTTCACAAATCCGTTTGATTTTCCCTACAAGAAAGAAAGATCTTAGTAACAAGACAAACAACTCAGGCTATGAATTTCGAATCATATTCTGTTACTAACCATAGGATCCCTTGACGTCAGGTAGAATAATGATCAGGAGCTGAAGTTGTTTTCCCCCTGATTTGCGAGTACCGTAGTACATTGCTTATGAACGTCATAAAGAGCCTTCTCAATTTGCCTGGAATTAGCTGGACGTATTGGAACAATGGGCTCTGGGTTGAATTCCTGGCATTATGTTCAGATAAACTCAAAGCATCAATCTACCAGAATAGCAATGCCATGGGAACAAATATGGCAGAAAAAAAAAGAACAGAGGTGAAGTCATACCATTCCTTTGCTTTTGCACATTTCCATTAATTGCCAACAAAATTCAGGTGGCAAATCTCTATGCAATCTTGTAGAGAAGTTCACACAGGTCCAGGAATCAATTCTGCCTCCATTCACCATTTTCTGCCAAATCATTGTTATAGAAAGTCATCTAGCCATAAAGATCACTACATTTTTCACTACAAACGTGCACATTCAGTGTACATCAGACACACACTTTCAGAGACTCCAACAAGTTCAACCTAAAGTTATGGTATACAAACATTACGATGCAAGTTGGTATTTGCTTTGGAAACACTTTCACCCTTTTTTTTTCCCCTATGCTAGAACCACAACCATTTTTCAAGCAGTACAATCAACTTCCAAACCATCTATGGTAAAAGTGGAATAACCAGTGAAACATAACCACTCGAACTCAAGTTTCCTCTTAAGCAGGCCTATCACTAACAATCTTGTTAATCATCACTTCACCTTGTTAATCATGTTCCATTGTCCTAAGTGCGGATCCACGCTAGCTTCTCGCCCTGTATCATGATATTTAAGCTGCAACACCATAGTAGAAAGTATTGTTAATGCTGTTAATGATTAATTCATTGGTTACGTCTTGAATCCAAAGCAGGGTGCATGATTACCATGGGAGGGGGTAAAACTCGGGCATCAACCAATGCAAGTTCTTCTTTCACTTGAATACCAAATTCATTCCTTACAAGCTCATTCCTACCATAATCATTTTGCCTAACCATCTACATGAAAAGGATGGAGAGTGAATAATTATAAAGCCAAACATAAGGAGAAAATGCATATATAAACCACAAAAATCAAGATAACAGAAATAATTGATATAAAGATGTCAAACAGAGATTATTTGCCTGCTTGATGCTATTTTCCCTAGCAGAAGGGCGTTGACATGTTGCTCTTAAGAGGGCAGTGACTTGTCTTTCGTTTAGTTTCTTTGTGTATCGTTGTCCTTCAGCAATCTTACAAAGCTGCAAAGGGAAGAAAACCAAAACTAAACAACCTTATTCACAGTCATATGCAGAGGTACGATAATCGAAGAGATCTCATCTAAAACAACAAACCTCCATGGGCAAATAAATAGGTTTTGCATCAGTTCCAGCTTGAAGAGGAGGCAAAGATGTATATTTTAACCCAATATTGTATGTGTCCCGGAAATACTGATGGACCGAAACCTTTGTGTTCTTAGCATCCAGAGTAAACCTACAGAAAACAAAATTGGCAGAAAGTTCAAAATGATACGAGACTGAGAATCACAAATGTAGCATTATAACATTATTCACATCTAATACCACAAATGCGTACAACATTCCTTTTCCTGAGGTTGAGTGTGTGTTCTACAATTTTCTGTTTTTTAAGATTAAACTAGCTTCGGGTTAAGTTTTAGTAGATATGATCCCCAACGATAAGAACAAAAAACTATGTTAGAGACACAATAAATCAGCCACCACCACGAATTATTAGGAACCTCACAAAATACAATAACCTTATCAACAGTCTCCACGATAGTATTTATAAGCTTTGGAAGCCTACGCACACCGACATCCATGTAATGTGAAGCCAGGAAACTTACATTGTTTTGTTTATTGGTAGATGAGATATGCCAGTAACCTTATAGCTTTTTGTGCAGTCCCTGTATGTAATTTGTACTTTGATTCCTTTTAAGGCCTTTTTCACCTGAAAATTGCACCCAAAGAAGTATAGAAGACACTATTTCAATTTGGCAAAAAAGAAACCATATGGGTGCTTTCACATTAATGATCTTCTGTCGTGCATAATAGTAAACAATAAAGTTACCTTAATACGCTCCTGATCAGAAAGGGGGCCTGACAAGTCTCTAATATTAAAGTACTTCGCTACAAACTCAGTAACCAAAATTGGCTCATAAAAGGATCTGGCTGACACATCTAAAACACAACAATGAGATATTAAAGGCTAGAAGTTCTTAACAGAATTATATTTAAAACAGCAAGTATCAACGCATCAATTTTAGATAATCAAAATAACTATAAGTAAGAGAAGCTATACCAATATTGAAAGATAGTCCCATTTGGATTGGCCGAAGACTTTGATAATAACCTCTCCAATATTCTATTCCATCACCAAGCTCGCCTCTTGGACCCAAATTGGGCGAGTAAAATGACCTCCCAACAGTAATGTACCTTGTCAAACACAAACAAAGGTGAAGAGAGAAGAAAAACAAAACATTCACATTTTCTAAACAATCAAGTTGAATTACTTTTCTGATGGAGATGCTCTGAGAACAATGTCAAGGATTTGTATGGTTTCTTGTGGAGCATCCATTTGTCTACGGCTCAGGAATTCCTTCAAATGATACATATCAACTTTGGATGCATATTTGATAACCACCTTAAATTGCCGTTCCTTTCTACATATCACCAATGGCATGAGCAAGTTTGTTTTAAAACAAATAGAGTAATCATAATTTTTTCAAGCAAACAACAAATACAAGAACACATAAGCACAACAGAATAGGAATTACTTGACAGAACTGGATGAACTAGCAGGATCATCCTTCTCAACCAACTTTACAACAAATTCCTTTGCTTCAAAAGGCAATGCCCCAGCAGTGAATAGACTTTTCCTGCCATCATAAGCCGGCATCCGATTGCCAAGGTAGGACTCCCGAAAAGAACGAACAAGTTGAGATATTACGTCTCTATTGACTTTCTTTGATGTAATTTCAGGAGTTATTGCCACCTAAACCAAACGCATTATTCAAAATTGTCAAAAAGATAATTTTTTTAAACCATAAAAAACTAAACGTTGAGACTTAAAATTAACCAACCACAACAAAATAAATTTAATTACTGAAACATGTTCAAGAACTATGTGAACTTCTCCGGAAAAAAAAATTAAAAATTAAACGCCCCTCTTTACACCGGGAAAACCAAAATATTGAGGTTGAGAGAGACATCAACATTTAGCATAGATTTAAATAAGGGCAGTTTTGGGACACTTCGATACCATTATTCGTCTATATATAACGGCCGCGGCCATTATTTTAATACTGCATTAAGCCGCGCAACCCTTTTTTACAAGTCGTCTGCTATTTAAAACTATGATTTCAATCATTTCATTGTACAACAACAAATAAGAAAAGAAGGGAAAAAAACAGTAAATATAATAGAAAATCTAAAAATGAATAAAAGAGAAAAAACAACTATATCTAAAAAAACAGAAGAAAAACTAGAAACTAGCAAAATCGTCGCCAAAAGAGGGAAAAAAAAAAAAAACAGAGATTTCTTTCAAAAAAAGTTCCTTTATTTGTTAGTCAAATCGAAACTAGAAATGATAAAGAGTCATTAAACAAACACAAAACCATCCATATACAGCACTCAAATCCAACACAAAAGGTACGCATAAACACCAATACGTATATATGTACGTTATTGTAAGAAGTTAAAGAGAGAGACCATTACGTACATCGTAGTGAAAGAGATCTCTATCAGAAACCTCAACTGCAAAATGATTCGCTCTAATCACACATTTCTTCCCTAGCTTTCCATACCCCGGCCGTGGCGGGGGCACAATCGCCTTTGACGATACAGGCACCAACCGTCCCGTCGTAGCAGTATCTCCCAATGTCAGCTTTTTTCGGTCTCTTGACTAAGCTGCCCTACCGAAGACGAACTCGAAGCCGTCGCCGTCGCCGTCGCCGCCGCCGTTGCATAAGCCGGAGGCGGTGGAGCAGTCGCAGACGAATGTGCAGCTTGAGGAGTTGATACTGTCGAAGGACCTGCGATTGCAGAACGGTAGCCGGATGCCGCCGGGGGAGGAGCATGAACTGGTGTTGGAGACGGAGCAGGAGTGAAGCCGCCTCTTCCACCACGGCCTCTACCACGATCTCCACCACGACCGCGACCGCGCTGAAATGACGGTGACGGAGTAGAGGATTCCTGGTCGCGACGAGTTTCTGATCGCCGACCACCACCACGGCGAGACATTGTTACTTAGCTTAGCGGTTACGCTTCTTAGAGAGAAATCAAAGAGGAGAGAGTGAGTCTTTCCTAGGGAGGGAGAGAGTTAGCAGGAGAGAGTGTCGATGGGTGTCGTGTATATAGAAGGAAGGAGAGACGAAAGCGTATACACGCTTCTCAGACATTGTTATTTTTATGACTATTATGCCCTCCGTAAGGAAGACCGGTAACCAGGGGTTTGGTTGGAGTGGTTGGTTACTGCTCTAGGTTCAGGGAACTATGGAGTGAAAGAGGGTGTGTTGGAAATAACGGAAAATTATTTTGATTTCTTGTAAATGTAAAGGTAATTAATTGAAAACTTTTGGATTGCATAACTGAAACGTTGTGATGATTAGTTTTCTGTAGCCCAAGGAAGGTGATTATTCAACTAGCTTCCAATATAGGATACTGAATTTTTTTTTGGAGTTAATTTAGATTCATTTTTGTTTTCGAATCATTTTAAAAGTAGACTCCACTTGCTATTTTCAAAAAAAAAAAAAAGTTAATATTCTCTCTATCTTAAAAATATTATATACTTTTTTTATTTATATCTGTTTTAAAATAAATATCTAATAAAAAATATTTAGTTAAAATATCCATAATTCAAATCTGTTTTATAAAAAAATAGCCCAGATACAATTCTCAAAAAATATATTTTTTAAAAAATTATAAAAAAAATATTGATATGATGTAATAATTAATAATTTATTAATATGTGTGAAAAATCAAGAACAATAATTTTGAAATAGAAAAATAAACTTTACTAAATGCTAACCTTAATATTCAAATTTAAAATAAAAAAAAAAAAAAAAAAAAAAAAGGAGTTGAACAAATTGTATCTAACTAACTCCTTAAAATTTATTGAACTATGGAGTGAAAGATTAATAATCTTATTAATATGTGTGAAAAAATAAAAGAACAATTTTTTAGACTTAAGAAATAAATTACTAAATCATAACCTCGCTATTCAAATTTAAGAAATTAAAAAACAACTGGCATCTAACTAACTCGTTCGAGTTAAAATTAATATATTATTGTTTATTTTATCATTATATTCCTATAAATATATAATAAAATAGCTCTAAACGAAATTCAAGCTTATTCCTAGACACAAAATGCGTTGCAAATTCCATATATTCAATGATGCTGAAGAAGATGCCGGTCAAACTGCATTTATAAAATCTATCCTAATTTTTTTATATATCTTTTTATTGATTTTAATATTTAAGCAATTTTAATTGAATTATGTCGGAGATTTCTTTACGTAACTAGTCGCAGCAAATATATATATATGCATAGGTAAGTATCAATTTTTTTCCTTTTTCTTTTGTGTTTAACATTTAAGGTAAACTCTATCTAATTTGTGAAAAAGTAGAAACCTATTTCTTAAGAGTGATAACCATATATAGGCTAGGATAATGCTGGCCGTCGTTCGGAGATTTTTAATAACTTCTGTTACTAAATAACGTGGCGTGTTTATTAAGAAAAATATTTGAAACCATGACAGGGAGGATTTTTCGCAATTCATGTGACATTACCATCATTAAATTTACATTCACTTCTCACAATATTACCCTATCATTTAGTTAAAAAAAAAATAGTAAATAATTTAATATCCCTAAAAGTATACTATAGGCTACTTATATGGGAAGTAAAATATAACAATTCTAAATAAGCCAGATCTTTTCTAACTTTAATTTATTTAAAAATCGATTTTTAAATTTTTTATTTTGGATTTGATATTCTCTAAACTTTTTTAAAAAATTTAGTTTATCCCTAGCCATCACTCTCTCTAAAATTTTTAATAATTAGTGTTTTGAGTTGGAGTTTTGCACACTTATTGAAAAACATCTTATATAGTTTTTAGAAAAATTCTAGAATTTTTAAAGATTGAAAAGTATATTATTTTATTTTATTTAACATTAAAAATATAACAAATTGAAAAAAAATAGAAAATAATCTGAAATGATTCTAAAGTTTTTAACAAGCTCTAGATAAATCTTATTGAATAATTTCTCTTATGAAGCTATTATGTTACTATATATATATAACTAAACTATGGACTAAATCTTAAAAAAAAGAAAAAAGAGATTTAGGAGAGATAAACCTAAAATTAAAAATTCATAAACTGATTTTTAAATAGATTAAAGTTTAAGGAATGTTTGACATGTTCAGCCAACTCATAATAATGAGATTCACTTTACAAAAATGGGTAATATTTGAGTTCTGTGTGTCTAAAATGGAATTAAACTCTATTAATGATCCTTCGTCAAGAAACCCTTAGGTTAATTAGCAGTCAGTTTTTTAGCAGTAAATTATAAATTAATCATTTATTTTTGAAAAAAATTAATTAGCTTTTTTTATTTCAAAAAAATTTATTTATTTATTATTATTGATCATATTTAATTTAATATCACTTATTTAAAAAAATCATTATTTTTCATCAACTCATTCGTATTTTTTCTATTTTTAAAAATAAAAAAATTAAAATAAATTGAAAAGGAATCAAAAGGATTAATTTTAAAAAAAATTATTTTTTAAAAGAACAAACTAATTAACTGTTTTTTAAAAATTAAATTATAATTTACTCTCTTTTTTTTTTTTAATAGCACAAAAAAGGCTAACACCAACTAGGACTAGAACAACAAAAAATATATATATTTGCTAAGGAAGACATCCCATTGTCAGCAATGATCCGTGCCTGGCATAGCAGGCTTCTTTTGTGGGCTACCCGAGAAAATAAGCAGGTATACAGAAGAGAGAGTGTCACTTCGTAAGAAGATACAGGCGACTGCTCTGGAGGCAAAAACGATGTCATCATGGCACGATTCATGCCATTTGTTCAAAGGTTTGTTTTGGGAGGATAATTTATGTGGAACCTACCGAGAAAAAGAAGAGGACCAGGAGGCCAGCAAAGGAGACTTTGACTTTTAGGTTGGGGCTCTTTAGTACTTTTCCGAACAGGAAATGACATGGAAGGAGCGGGAACTGAGAAGTAAAAGACATTCTACCCTATAGTTTTATAAATAGTCCACTGTCAACCTGTTTCTTAAAATGTTGTAATGTTACCCTTGTAATTTCCAAAAGTTTTTAATTCTTGTTCCCAGCCTTTTTTTTTTTTGAGTTTTTTTAAGTGTTTTTGTGAAATATTATAGAATATATACAATTCTAAGACAAAAAATGAGAGAAAAGTTAGAAAATATAAAATAAAAAAGTGAAAAAGCAAGGTTTTTGTTAGCTATTTAGTCGTGAAGGAACAATTGAAACTTTGAAGAGTATACAGGTAAATTTGAAGAACTATAAGGGTAGAGATGAAAAATTATTGAATCTATAAGGCGATAAATGTAGTTTACCAGTTAAAAAGTGCTAAAGTAGAGGATTTTGGCATTAAAATGATAATAATAGCACCTACATTCCGTACAGTTAGTTTGTCGTATAGGCAAATATTCTGGCAAGTCACATAGCTGGACACGCTTCGAGCAGGGATTGGTTCATATGATGATTTTACGTGACAGCACAGAGGCTAAATTAGATTTTTTATCCGTACTATGTTATAAATTAGATAAGATATTTAAGATTATTTCAGATACATGTCTCATATTATATTTTACATATATTAAAAAACATCAAATCAAAATTAAATAAAATTTTATTTATTTTTATCAAAATTTTATGTTTCACTGATTATTTTTATTCAAAAACATTATTTATTTATTTTTATTTATAAACTAAAAAAATTATAATAATATAAGAATGTTAAAATCAAAGAAAAAAATCAAAGTGATAAAAAAAGAAATCAAATTAAAACATAATGTCATAAAAACTTTCATAATAAATATTTTTAAAATATTTAAAAACTATAAAAATATCATTATATAATAAAAAATAATATATATGAATATGAATAAATAATACAAGTGATTTTAGATAATTAATATTTGAAATAGTAAAACAAACAGTGATCATTAGTTTTATTTTAGATTTTTCGTAATGTAATGGGAGCTGGGATTTACGGCAGTTGTCGAGGAGGGAAAAATCGACAAGAGGTGCGGATTCGAGCAGACATGCCACACGCTACGATATCAGGAATTCCGGATCTGTCTTGCTTAAAAGGGTTTGCGTTTGCCTAAAGCAAAAGCGTGGAATGTTCTTTGCCTCTGATACTGAGCAATCAATTAAATAATAATAATAATAAAACTGAGGTTTTTTTAATTGAATTACTGTGTTTTGTGCCCACAAAATGTAATCAATGTTGTTTCAATAAAAAATTATGATGATTTTGGACAAGATGACTCGATTAAGAAATTTTAATGCATTTGAGATGCAATTGAAAAATAAATAAATAGTTTGAAGTGGATAGGTTGGGTATAAACTTAACACTATCTCTATTTGTTTTTATTGCGATAAATTATTATTCTGTATTTGTATTTATACTGATGTGTGTTTTATAAGTTAAACGTTCCTTTGGTTAATTATTAAAGAAAAGGGAGAATATATGCTTTTATTATAATAAGCTTTTACATGTTTTTCTGACTTAGTATGTTTACTTTTTTTTCAAATATATATAAACTATTTAACAAACATTTTTATTTATAAAAATTGGACTAAGAAGCACCCAGTGTTTAGCTAATGTCGTGTTTAGTTTTTTATCCTCAGTGACTTCAATTTGAAGGCATCTTTTGTTCTAAGGAAGGGAAAAAACAAGACTTCAGTTCAAGATCTCCCTTGTTACTTTTGACGGAAGTCAAAGAATTCTTTCTTGTTTCTAGCAATTATATATATAACGTTACAAATTGGAAAACAAAATGAGTTGAATTACCTAATTATATATGCATATGAAAAAGGACAGTTCCAAGCAAAGTATCATACCGCCATTCTTATTGAGTGTATTTGATCTGCATCAGTTAAAAAAAAAAAAAAAAGGATTAACAGTAAGATTGATTCTTATATTTTTTAGATTTTTTTTTAATGTGGTTTATTTATTTATCTTTATTTATCGAGTTTTTTTATTCTCCATATCTTCTTAGTATTCTCTTTCATGAAATTTAATTTAATTTTTTAAGTAAAAATGACAAATGAATTAACATGTCGATAAAACCGACGATTTATATAAAAGTGATACATAGCAAAATCTTAACATTTCGTTTATTAATTTTATATAATATGTCGATTTATTTATTATTTTTATTTGAAAAATTAGATGGAGTCCCATTAGAGAAATTATATTAAAAGAATTCAATAAAAAAAGAATAAAGAAGCTACATTAAGAAAATAAAAAATATACAGATAAATCATGTAAATAATTCAAAAATAAACCCACACGTCAAGTAATCAATGGCATTACCGTGGCATCATGTGATCAGCCATAATCAAATGCTTTAAAAAGACTATATAATTATTATATATTCTCCAACTTTATTTTGATGGCCCAGCTTTGAGAACTTGATAACATTGATGGTCTAAGGAACCAATGGAGATGACTACCAACTCTTTTGTTCAATTTTTCTTTTTCTTTTTTTCCTTTTTCCTTTTTTGTTAAAAACCGCGTTGCCCAAGATTTTCGAGCCCGAGGTTTGGAAGATGCTAAAGATTTCAAGGGATTTGAACGAAAACGACCAAAAGCACCTCCACATAACAGGACAAAATTTTTTTTATTACAAAACGTTTTAGCCTGGACTTTTTCCTTTGCGAACAGTTAAGACATATTTTTCTTCTTTAAATATTGTATTAATATATGAAAATCGACATGAAAATAACTAATCCATAAGTTAATTGTTGTATTGTTTTCTTAACATTGCTGTTCAAAAAAATATATGTTTATTTTTTATTTTTTTTAGTTTAAATCCTCAAGATCACCACTAAAAATAATTTATTAAATTTTAAACACAGATGAGAGTGATGCGTCTTTAAAATCGTTAAAAAAAAATTTAGTATCGATGAACAAATAAATAATTATTTTGAAAATATCCTTATTATGAAATTAAAAAAACATATATAGACCGAAAAATTATTCACTGTAATTTGCCAGTGGAACTTTTATAAATGAATCTCAGAGAAAAAAATAATATCCTTTGTTATGGAGAGACTTATTAAGTCTTAAATAATAAAAACGATGGATAAACTTTCCTTATTAATTTATTTGATTTTAAATTATTTGAACAATACTCAATTCAAAGATATTTGGGATAACATTAAATAATTTTTAAAGTAATTAATGTTAAAATATCATTCTAACTCAAAAATTTAAGAAAAGTTTAAGTTAGATGAAGTTTTGAAAATATTAGATATAAAAATAATTTTATAGTAAATTATAGCAAGGATGATGCATGGCCCATGACGTTAAGGTTATTTCGTTATGACTAAGGTTAGAATCTATATCTTTTAGACTAAAGTGGGAAGGGACATGTCACGAAGCACTTCGGTTGACTGGGTAATGTTGTCATGCACTTGCTTGTCGTTTCCTATATCTATTTTTTATTTTTATTTTTATTTTTTAATTTTTTGCTGGAAATTTCAAAGTACTCATGTTTTATATTCCAAGCATAAAGCCAGATCTGGGCTGATATTAGAACTTTATTTAAAGTGGTCCAACAGTCTAAATGATTCAAGGGCCTTTGAGTTTATCACCTTTAATTTTCGTTTCACTTGCTGGTATATGATCCTCGAGTATTCGTATGTGGTTAAATCGATGTATTAATTTTACTTTCAATCAAACTAGGTCCTCTATCTTTAAGTTAGTAATAGTTGAATCCATTCATGCGTGCATGTACTTATACGTGTAAATATTAAACTATGAAAAGTTTTTTTAGAATTTTACCAAACATTTTTTTTTCCTTTAAACAAAAGAAAACTACAAGCCTTTATTTGCCAAACGAGTTATAAAAGCAAATTCGTTGTTACTATAGGAAGAAATTATTAGTTACTAACATTGTAGTGCTTTTTTACTCTGGATAAAAAAGAATTTACCGTGATATCTTTTACTCGAATAAAAATAAAATCTATTATGATATAAAAGATATCAAAATTAAAATAACTGATTACAAAAAGGAAAACAAAATGCAACACAGAAATGAAAATATTATGAATGAAAAGATGTGGTTTACCATGAAAAAAAGAAAGCATCATATTCATGACTTTGTAAAACTTACACTCCATTATACCGATTCAAATCTTAAGTCAGTATCTAAATGCACGCATGGGTTAGCATTATTTAATTTAAACCAAAAAATCAAAATATCGATTTTGATTTAGTTTTTAACTTAATTTTTTTTAAATTAATCTAAATTTTAAAACCTGTAAAATCAAATATGTCAATTTAACTCTCGTACGTTATATTCAAGTAAATCAATCCATTATCGCACTATAAAATCACAACATGATATCATATTTTCAAAAAATCAGAAAATAAATTCTATCTTAAAATAAGACCTTGGTTCTTGAAATTTTTAATATTTTTTGTTTGACTACATTGATTGAATGAATGTGATTATTATTATTATTTTTATTGTGATTGATATTGTTGTGGTATTTTTAAATTTTTATTTTTTATAATATCATACATTTATATTGAAAATTTTGACTAATTAAAAAAAAATTCTGCTTTATCGTATTTACTTTTAAAATATATATAAAAAAAGTAATAAAGAGGTGTTGGAAAGCATTGTTCTATTAAACAAAGAAAAGAAAAAATATATATATATATCATTTAAAAAAAAAACTTCTTTTACGTGTAATGGACGGAGAAAGGAAAAAAAAGAACAAAGAGAGAACTTTTTTTATTTGGAAAAAAGTTATACCATAATTCATACTCTTGTTTCTTGATGCTAGCTGTCCATTACAGAAGAATATTCTTAAGTTAACCCTTTTATTGTAACAAATTATAATGAAAAAGCAGTGGAGGTGTATGAACTTGAAGGAATTCCGATTTATTTCTAGGAATTGAATGAAGCTAAATTGTAAAAAAGAAAAAGAAAAATATAATTAAATTACCTAATTGATATGCATTAGGGAGAACTTGACAGCATTGATGGTCTGTGAACCAATGGAGATGGCTAACAACTCTTTGTTCAAAATTTTTTTTTCCTTTTTCTTGTTCAAAACTGCGTTGCCTCAGATTTGAACCAAAAAGACCAAAAGCACCTTCACATAACAGGAGGAAAAGGTTTTTGATTACTAAACGTTTTAGCCTCGACTTTTTCCTTTGCAAACAGTTCAGACATACTTTTCTTCTTTAAATATTTTATTAATATATGAAAATCGACATGAAAATAATTAATCCATAAATTTATTGTTGGATTGTTTTCTTAACATTTTTTTTAAAGGATGAATTATTCAGATAAACTTACAGCTGACTCAAGAAGGTTAATTTGGAAGCATATCCAAATTTCAAGAAATTGATCTAGTAGTTAAAAATGTTTTTTATTTTTTAAATTTTTTGGGTTTAAATCCTCAAGGCCAGCACTGAAAATAATTTATTAGATTCTAAACACACTAAACTGATATGAGTGATGTGTCTCTAAAATCGTGAAAAAGAGATCTAGTTTCAATTGATAAGTATGCCACTAGTTTGAAGATATTATTATTATAAAATAAATAAATAAACATATATAGACTGAAAAATTATTCACTGCAATTTGCAGGTATAGCTTCATAAAAAAATTACCAATGGATGAAATTTGATGTAAACATGAATCTCGGAGAAAAAAATAATATCATTTGTTATGGAGAGACTTATTCAAATAAACTTTCCCCATTATTTTATTTGATTTTAAATTATTTGAACAATACTCAATTCAAAGATATTTGGGACAACAACAAATCATTTTTAAAGTAATTAATATTAAAATATCATTCTAACTCAAAAATTT
This sequence comes from Dovyalis caffra, assembly GCA_963924115.1. Taxonomy (NCBI): domain Eukaryota; kingdom Viridiplantae; phylum Streptophyta; class Magnoliopsida; order Malpighiales; family Salicaceae; genus Dovyalis; species Dovyalis caffra. Next base: position 16,488,645 of record CAWUPB010000913.1, on the reverse strand, counting down.
AAGAAAAGTTTAAATTATTGGGTGAAGTTTGAAAAATATTAGATATAAAAATGATTTTATAGTAAATTAAAGGAAGGATGATGCATGGTCCCTGACTTTAAGGTTTGCCGGACTTGATGAAGCAACAGAAACGATGCTCTCTTTCCTTATGACCAAAGGTTAGAATCTTGATCTTTTAGACCATAGTGGAGGGTGACACGTCACAAAGTACCTCGGTTGACCAGGCTCATGTTGTCATGCACTTGCTTGTTGTTTCCTGTGTGTGTGTGTGTGTGTGTAATCTTTGTTGAAAATTTCAAAGTACTCATGTTTTAAAGTGGTCCAACAGCCAAAATGGTTCAATGGCATTTGAGTTTATCCCCTTCAATTTTTGTTTCACCTACTGGTATATCACACTCCATCATACCGATTCCAATCTTAAGTCAGTATCTAAATGCACATATGGATGAGCATTATTAATTTTAAATCGAAAAGTCAAATCAAATCCAAATATTAATTTTAATTTATTTTTAATTCAAAATTAAAAAAAAACAAATAAACCAATTTTTATTCTGTTTTTTTGGTTCGATTCAATTTAAATCGAAAACCAATTTTTTAACATTTAAAATAATATATATATATATATATATATATATATATATATATATATATATATATATATATTGATGGTGTTTTTTTTTCTATTTACTATTTTAGAAAAAAATTAAAAAATTCAGATTTTTTTTAAAAAAATTGATTTAAACTGAAAAAAAAATCAAAACTAAAAACTAAGATTTTGGTTTTAAATTAAAAAAAAAACTGAATAGTAATTTAGTTTGGGTTAGGTTTTTTATTTTGTAAGTTCAATTAATAAAAAATCTAACTAAAATTATTAAAAACCGAATAACCATCTCGATATGCCCATATCAATGGAAGCATATGTTCTTAAAATGGATTAATAGAAGGAATTAATACTCTTCTTTTAGTGTTTAAAAATATTATCTACTATTGCTTATCTTAATATCATTATTATATGTTATATTTTCATTGTACATTTATGTTAAAATTTGACAGATGGCAGCAAAAAAAATTTTGTCAATGTATATTTTGGTCCCTAATTTTATTTTTTTTGAAAATTTTACTTTGATTCATTTACTTTATTTTTCTTACAAATAAGTATTTATTTGAAAGTTTTTTAGTCATTATATTTTATAGTAAATACAATTTAGTCTCCAAATGATTATTTTTTCAGTTAAATCCTAGATGTCAAGTAGTAAACCTGGTCAAAATTCTCATATTATCTTAGATACATGAAGTGTTTTTATTTTGATTTTAAATTTATTTTCTCATATTATTTTTTTAATAACCTAACAATAATAATTCAATACTTATAAAACCAATATTTTTTTAAAACAAAAAATTATAAAACCAAATATTTCAATTTAGTTCTCCTACAACATATCAAGTAAATTAATCCATCATCACACAATAAAATCACAACATGTTGGCATATCTCCAAAAAGTCAAAAAATAAATTCTATCTCAAAATGATAACTCGGTTTCGAACTTTTTGATAATTTTGTTTGATTAAATTGATTGAATGAATGTGATTGTTATATATATATATATATATATATATATATATATATATTATTATGATATTGATATTTTTCTTATTTTTTATAATATCACAAATCTATCATGAAAATTTTGACCAAGTTGACAATTTGACTTGTAGAGACTAAATTGTATTTACTGTAAAATAATATGACCAAACAATTTCAATGAAGGACTTATTTGTAAGATAAAATAAAATTAAAAGACTAAATTAAAATTTTGAAAAACTAAATTAAATTTTTGAAAAACCTTTAGAGACCAAAATATTTATTAGTAAGAAATCTCATGGTACCACGTGTTAGATTTTTAACGATGTTAGAAAAACCAACTGATAAAAAGATCTAATGATAACAAAAACGTAATACATTGAGATGATATCAAAGAAAAAAATAGTTGAAGGACTTTTTAATATATAAAGTAACAAAGAGATGTTGGAAAGCATTAGTCTATTAAACAAAGAAAAGAAAAGGTTTATTTATTTATTTATTGATAAGGTATCCACTATCAAAGTATAGCAACTTTGAGTATTTGTTTTTTATTTAAAAAAATTCTTTTACACGTAATGAACTGAGAGAAAAAAAAAAAAAAGCAAAAGTGGAAAGTAAAAAAGAACAAAGAGAGAAAAAATTTTATCATTGTGATATTTTTAAATTTTTACTTTTTATAATATCATATATGTATCATGAAAATTTTGTCTTAGTTGAAAAAAAATTCTGCTTTATTATATTTACTTATTAAATATATAAAAAAAGCAATAAAGAGATGTTGGAAAGCATTAGACTATTAAATAAAGAAAAGAATATATATATATATATATATATATATACACAAACACAAGGTTTCCACTATCAAAGTAGAGTAACTTGAGTATTTGTTTTTCTTTTTTTTAAAAAAAACTTTTTTTACAGGTAACGGACGGAGAGGGAGGAAAAAGAAGAAGCAAAAGTGGAAATTAAAAAAGAACAAAGAGAGAACATTTTTTATTTGAAAAACAATATATCATAATTCGTACACTTGTTTCTTGACACTAGCTGGCCATGATAGAAGAATATTCCTATCATAAAATGTAACAAATTATAATGATAAAGCAGTGGAGGTGTTTGGACTTGAAAGAATTCCGATTTATTTCTAGGAATTGCATGAAGTTAACTTATAAAAAAAGAAAATATATAATTAAATTATCTAATTAATATGCATAGGGAAAAGGACAAATTCAAGTAAAGTATCATAGCTACCCTTTTTTTATGCCAGTACATATAATTTATATTAAAAAAACAAAAACAAAAAAAACAAAAAAGCAAAAGTTAAATGATAAGTGGCATTGCTATATGTTGGAGTAAATTATAAACTAGTCCCTTTACTTTTTAAAAATGAATTAAATAGTCCTCTAATTTTAAAAACTAATTAATTAGTCTTTCTATTTTTAAATCTATTTGTAACTTAATTATTTTTGTTCTTTTTAAATTTATTTTATTTTTATAAACAAAAAAGTATAAATAAATAAATAATATGAAATGATTGATGAGAAAAGAAGACATTCTTTTTTAAATAAAATAATTTAATTTAATTATGGTCAATACTGATTATGAAACTAATGGTTTAATGACAAAAATTACCTCAAAACTCGTTGAAGTTATGCAAATTTAAGGACTTTATTATTAAACTTGATTATTTATGTCGACGTCGGCCATCTGCGAGAGGGGAGCCGAATAAGAAGTCGCCACCTAGCTAATTGGGGAGAACTAAGAAACCCTAAACATATTGGTTTACATGGATATCTATGTAAGGGGTCGATTACGTATAGGAAAGATATGACATCACCGCTATCCCATCTTACCTAAGGTTGGTTGCATTGTTTGCCTATGACCATAAAAATCTAGTTTTTACTATATTATGCTTCTATGCCAATTTAAATAAATTCATTTTGTAACAATATGAAACAGAATAGTTTGGGAGTTTAGGTCGGTCTAAGGCTAATGCTCTTTACCTAACAGGGGAAAGGTGGGGGAATTTGAAATTTTGGCTAATAATTAGAAAACATGATCTATTATGAACCAATAGGTGAGTTTCTAAAGATGAATAGCTTTTTTATTGGGATGAGTAGTGAGTCACCAAAGACTTTGCTCACACAAGTGGAAAGTAATTGATGACTTTAAGTCATGAGTTTGAAGCTAACGATAACCTCGTCTCCCAAGTTAAAAGTTAGCGATCACTTTATTTAGCTCGAGCAATGAGCGAGATAACTATTTAAAAGCTATTGACAACTTTGTTTCAAACAAATAGATGTTAAATAAAAATTATTTTAAAGCCATTGACGGCTTCGTCACATAAGTGAGAAGTCACTAGTAGCTTCGTTTTGATGAAATAAGAAATAAATAATAATAAATGGGAATCAGGAAATAAAGAAAAAAATCCAAAATTAGGAATCAAGAAACGAGACAAAATGATTTCGAAACCACTAACGGTTTTGTCACATAAGTGAAAAGCCACCGGCAGACTTCATTTTATCATTTTAACCAACCGTGAAAAGTCAATTAAACCATAAAAATAACACAAACTTCGCATTTAAACGAGATAGGCATAATGATAGAAAAACAAGGCATCTTGTCAATCAATGCAATAACATTTTATTTTTATCGCATTTAATCCATAAATGTGAAGCTAAATATCACAATTTTAATCACATTCCAAAGACATCAGTCATTTTTAACCTTTATCATATTTTAAAAAATGTCATGGTTTTAGGATTTTTACCCAAGAGTCCTCGAATGTTGATGTTTGATTTGAAGTCAATCTTACCCTCTTCGTTCTTGATCATAATCAATTATTCAATTAGCCGAGAAAGGAGAGTAACTGTTGATAGGCAACGTGTGGTGTGAGTTCCACTAGAGTGGTAAAAAACTCCTCCATTAATTGGGTGAATATTCTAAAGTTACTGCAAAAATTACAAAGTTACCGTTGCAAAGTTGCGAGTTCTTGAAAGCTCAAGGTGAATTTTATTGCTTATTTTCCTGTCAAAAATCAAGCAAATATAGTCTACAATATCATGTTGTTCTTGCCAAGCACAATCCAACACAAGAAAATTTTTTAATCTTTTCTTTAATTTTTTTTTTTTTTTGCTTTTATTTCTTCATCTTTTCAGTAGCTCCAAAAGTGTCAAAGAGGTTTTTTTGAGGGACATTTTATGGCTATTTTAGTGGGTGTTTTAGGGCTATTTTAAGGTTAGCTTGGAGGGTGTTTTAGTGATTGTTTTGGTGGTTTACTAGGGTTGTCTAAAAAGGGGTTTTGGAAGTGTTTTTGGTAGTTGTTGGTGACTATATCAGGGCTGGCTTTGTGGGGTTTTGGTGACTATTTTAAGTCAACTTTGAGGTCTTGGTAGTGTGTTTAAAGGGGCTATTTCAAGTTGGTTTTTGGAGTTCGAAGGAGGTTGGAGTGGCGGTTTTGGTGGCTATGTTTCTAGTCCGGAGCGAGAGGTTGTTGAGGCATGTTTCAAAGCTGGTTTTAGGGGGTTTGGCAAGCATGTTTCAAGGGTGGAGACGCTAGAGTTGTGGGATAGTGAGGGCTCGAATAAGGGCGAGAGAGAGAGGGCTGGAGAGGCGAGTTTGGGCGTGATTGGTCCGTTACTTATAGGTGAGGTCTGGTTGGGCGTGAGTGGGCTGGAAGTGCAATGAACTCGGGCGTGAGGGGGTTTGGAGTGTGTGGTGACATGTGGTGTAGGCTACGAGCTATAGGGCGAGAGGAAGCTCGGACGAGGGAGGCTATGGCTTGTATGGGCGAGGAAAGCTAGCCGGCGAGAAGGAGCTTGGGTAAAGGAGGTCGTAATGTGTGAAAAGAGAGAGAGAGAGAGAGAGACAAAGTGCTGTGTGGGGGGCGATAGGCATGTGTAGTATGCTGTGGGTATGTGTGGGCGAGAAGGAGAGGCTGGGTGAGAGAGAGAGAGGCTAGAAGATATGTGTATGGCAATCGGAGTTGCTTGGTGTGTCATACGAAAAGGGCTGGAGCGTTCAAGCTACTTGTGTAACGAGGCATGTGGTGGGCCTTAAGTGAGCGAGCTACTCATACAAGTAGGGGAGAGTTGGATTATTGTGGTTGGACGTGGAGGAGGCTTGGGCGATGGCTATTTCAAGCTAAGGAAAAGATGGCCCGGTGGGGTTTTGTGAGGTGGGAGCCTTGAGTTGCAATAGATGGAGGCGGCTATAAAAAATGTCTTTAAAATGGGAGAGATGAACAATAAGCTGGTATAAAAAATGCATGGGGGCTTTTTTTATGTAGGATTTCTTGACAATGTTTGTTTTGGGCCTTCATGCCTTACGACTAATCAATTCAAGTTCAATTTTTTATTTTTTTATTTCCATAAAGCCCCTAAAGTTGAATCAATTAGGACTTTTCTTTTTTGTTTCTTCCAATTGTGCCCCATTTTATTTTAATTTAAAGATATAGGTTTTGATTTTTATAATTGGACCTTCAATAGCCTTTTTTGTTACCTCTAAACTTTCCATTTCTTTAATTAACCCCCTCACTTTTTTTGATTAACCTAAACTAATTATTCGATTGATTTTTTTTTCATTTTTCATTTTTTTTGATATTTTTCGACAAACATAAAAATTGAAGTAAAAGTAATAACGATAAAATTTTGGGTGATAACAATTTAGATCTCAAAATATTATTTTTTAGAAAAGTGTTTTTTTTTTGGTTATATTTGTGTAATAGCCCACCCTAAAAATAAGGTTAAGTTAGTAAATCTTATATTTTAGGAGTTATAAAAAAATAATTATAAGCTAAATAGAAGTAAATTGTATTTTTTTGTATAAATTAAAAATTTAAATTTTTATTATAAAGTAAAAATTAGTACCCATTAAAAGCCAAAAAGAATAAAAGTTTATAAAATTAAAAAAAAATCAAAAATAAAAAAACTGATAGCCTTTTTTTTAAAAAAAGGATAGCATCTTTTGTCCCTTATTCCTTCATTTGTTTTGCTTCCTTTCTCGCCAAAAATTATCTCAACCCCTCTAATTCTCTCCTCCTTTTTTATGCCAAAATCTTTCCCAATTAACTTAGAAAAATCATGAAACAAAATGATCAAAGTGATATTTAGCTAGATTAAAGTTTTGAAGGGTTAGAGGAATTAAAGGTTGAAATCGGGGTTTGAAGGCCTAGTTGTCAAATGTGAGATTTTTTTCATTTGGATTAAATATAAGGAGTTTATTAGGGATTTTGGAGTTATTTTGTGTTGAGTTTGTAGTTGGAATAAAAATTGAGTTAGGTTAAAGTTTGAATTAAATTTTAGGATTTGATGATTAAACACTTATTTATGCTAACCGATACCTAAAACTAGATAATAGTGGTGTGGAATGATTAATGGACTATCGGTTTAAGAGATCCTCAAGTTGGTTGAAATGATGAATGGTAGAGGTAAGTTGTGGAAAAAATTGAATTGGAAATTAATGATGGATTATAGAGACAATTTGTGTGAAAAATTAACGATAGATTGTAGAGATAAGTTGTGTGAAAATTGAAAAGAAATTTGATAATGAATGATTGATTGTAATAAAATATAAATTGGGTTGTTAGAGAAAATTATATAATGAACTTAGCATATAGTTGTTGGATAATTAGTTAAAATCAATAAAGAGAATAAGCGTTTAGTTAAAAATCCTCAATTTGAGTCTTTTCGATAAATCTTATTCTTGTCATTTGGCTTGTATTTCAATTTCTATGATAATTTATTTTCTTCTAAATCATTCTTTGATATATGGTTATTCAATTATTTGTATCATTAGATTTTTTAAACTGGCAACTCCATCTCGACAATATTGACTTCGTTCAATCATCAAATAGTACTTGTGAGTGGATAACATATATCATATCATTTTTTAAAAAAAATTTAAATCTCCGATATGGATCATTGATTTAAATGTGTCATAGTCACATTAATTAGAACTTAGATGGACATCGACTCCTTGTGTGCTTTGAAATGATTTGACATTGAAATAATTTGATATGAATCTAAACAAAGATTTGATTATGTGTTTTAAATGAGAGTTTCACTCAAGGTTTGATTTAATTCTATAAATTTAATTACTAGTTTGATTAAAATTATTGATTATGATTTTATTTATATAATTTAAGTAAGTATTTGACTTATAATGTTGAATATGTTTTGGATTTGAGCTTATATTATAATTATGATATTAATTTACGTCATCGAATTTGATTATGAGCATGAATTTTAATTAGATATATTGGTTTTGGATATTTTTTATCGGTGCATGATTTATATATTTTTTATTTTCTTTTACATTAAACTTATTCATACATTATATGCCTTATTAGATTGATTAAAGATAATATGATGTTTATTATTTTTGTAGAAAAATGACAAGAAAAGCTAATAAGTCCAACCTAATTACATGATGGGTACCGAGTCCTTCGAAGCTCATTCCTCAAAAGAACACACACAACTATGAGAAAAAGTTTCTACCTGTATGTCATGCCGCCAAAGGATAACACATGGTCTTGCAACAAAGGACATATAATCATGTGCCTAGCTCAAAATGTATAAACATGAGGCTGCTTGCTCGTATGCCTCTAGCTCAAGATCCACAAGCTAAAGTTTTACCCGTGTGTCACAACACACGCATTTGTGTGTGTTTTCTCCTACTCTAGCACGTTATGTAATTTATATATATGTATATATATGTTAGGTTGGATAAGGCGATAAATATAAAGTTTTTAAGAGGAAAACGAGACTATTCTATTTCTTTTGTTTTTGAGTGCTTTGACTAACATGTGTGGCTAAATTACTTGTATCGATTCAAAGGGATTTTAAAACTCTCATAGGCATATCAATTGTGAAATCTAGTAACGTTGTTCTTCTTCTCTCATTACCAAAATTGATTATGTTATTCGATTTTATTTAATCTATGATTTCTATTTGATTAATTTGGTTTAGCCGACTAGATTGATTTTTGTAGATTTCTATTACTAGATCTAGAAATTGTGATACGTGTAATTGTCTTATTTCTAATCACTCGAGTAATAAATAGTGGTAGATGATTATGGACATGTTTTCGTCTTTACCACTATGAATAATATAGCCTAGTTTAAATAATCCAAGCTTGTCGGTTTTTTGCTTAGATTGGTCCAATTTCCTAGTTCTTAAAGCTACCACGTATTAAATTTAGAGAACTTATTCTAGGTTGTGTTACGGTTATAATCTAATTTAAGAGCTTTTTCATTGGTGATACTCAAGGGAAATTTAGATAATAGAGCTTATTATTATCTAGAATCAATAATTTCATAAGCGAAGTCAAATAGCTTACCGTGGTTACATTCAATAAGTGCGAGAGTGGAGATTGAACCAATAACCAATTATTAATTCTATTGTTATTAATCTATTTTACTTGTTTGTCTTAATTTTTCCATCAAAGAATTGAACATTAAAACCCTCTTTTTATATTTTATTTTCTTCCATTTTAAAACAATCGGATATCCGAATAATTTTCAGAACCAATTCTCTGCGGGATTGACCCTTGCCTACCCTAGCTACAATTTAGTAATTAGGTTTAGGAAGGAAATAATTCGATTATTTTGGAGCATTCGACATGCTACCAAAATTGGCATCGTTGTTAAGGAATTTTGTCTAATCAATTATTTTATTTATTCCGGTTGTTTTTATCTAGTTAAGTTGTTAATTTTATTATTAGTTATTCAATAGCTCTAGTTGTTTAACGTCTTTTGTGTAATTTGTAGTTTTTATTTTTTTATGATTTTTGGTAGTCACTATTTAAAGTGACTTTTGCGATTAAATTAGGTGACACACTCTTAATCAATTTTTGTGAAAATAACATTTTGCACAAGACTAGTTAATCTTTTGGATTTACTAGCACCACCCTCTCAAAGCCTAATTCCATCGTTTACTAGGGTTTTTAGCAATTTTTATATTTTTAGAAATTTTAATTTTAGTTTTTCTTTGTTGTTTTTGTTTGTTATTAATTATTTTATGACTTTTTGTAGTGTATGATTTGATCCTCTCATATAGGAGACTTAAAGTTTGATCCGGAATGTTAAAGGACTTTGCACAAATTAAAGAGATAGTCTAGATAGATTTTGGTAGAATATGAAATGTCGGCTATTAATTCCTCACTAGGAATCAACATAGCCCTCGAATTGCTCTTTGAGAGTTCTTCTAGTGATCTAGAAAAAGTGAAAGTTAGTAGCTGCAAACGTAACTTTGAAGGAGGTGATTCATTGTTGATTTAAATCAATAGCATTTATGTATTAAGTTCCCTAATTTAAATATTGTTTTTGAATGAAATCAAGACTAATAAATTTATTGCCTAAATTTTGTAGTCTTGTAGGAAAAGATCCGTAATATTCGTGACCTATAACCTTCCTAGAAGTGTAATAGTGATGTATGGATATTTTGCTTAATTAATAAAAAGGAGTAATTATTTAAGGAGCATTTATTGAATGAGTAAAGTTTGAAATTAATTGAGAATAGAAGAAACATAAGTAAAATTTATGGAATGAGGGAAGGATGAATTAGACAATGGTGTCCTTAATTTAAATGATAATGCATTGCCATAGAGATGCAATTGCAAAACGAAGAGTATAATCGTAAGGATTAAGTGTCAAGATCCTTACATAAAATAATTATGAAACCTTAAAAACCTAAATTAACTTTAAGATTGGCATAGATGAGGGCCAAACTGATGAAAAATATGAAGTTATGGATCGAAACTATATGGTTAGATTGTAAGGATTAGAAGTTTAAAGACTAGGGTGTAAAGTGCATATAATGTAAGGAACCCACTAGTTGAATTTAAGGGACAAAACGTAGAAAAAAATCTGGATTTTGTAGATTTTAGAGAGAGAGTTGGAGAAGAGAGAAAGGAAAAAAGAGAAAGAAAATGGGAGAGAAAAATCGCGGATCAAAGAGGGAAATTTCACCCATCCAAATTCACCCCCTTCGAATCATCCTAACTAGATTAGAAACACCTTAAATTAACTTTCAAACCATCCTAGAGGATCAATCAAGCAAGAAAAAGGGAAGAATTTCTCACTTGGTTGAATTTTTAGATGGAAAAAGAAAGAAAAAGCCAAAGAGGAAACGAAGGAAAAAAAGCCAAAATTCTAAGTAAGGTAAGTATAATTCCTCATCTACACCATAAGAATTAAATGTTTAAGGTGTTAATTAGTGATAAATTAGGATTTACTTAATGAGGGCTTTAAAATGGGATTATTAAGAATTATGTGTTAATGGTTTAATTGTAATGATCTTGTGATGTGTATGTGTTTATGATGTATGAGAATGATGTTGAATGTTAGAATGGATTGAATGCTCATGTATGGATGATGTCCTTGTTCTAAGAACAAAGTGACATGGGGACTTCAAGGTATGAATAGATTGAGTTTATGTAGTTTAATATCTACCAAGTGTTTGGTAGAATATCTTAGAGACATTTATTTGGTCAATTCAATTAAATGATAGTTGCCCTTCTTTTGGCCTCCTTTGGCCAAGCATGGAAACAAAGGACAAGAGAAGTAAATATAAGGCAAAGGTTTAATGTGAGGTTTATAAGTACCAAAGGTATGGAAAAGGTTATATGCATCCAAAAAATGATTATTTATAATACTTATTGTGATTGGCCATGTTCCTATAAATTTTTTTATTATTATGATATTTTCCATGACACTTGATTATTCATAGTGTATATTCCTATTGCATATATACTTATGTGTTTGGATACATCATTTATGCGTATGTACTTGAGGAATTTTAAAAGTTATGCATGATGAGGTAACGTTCATAGTATTGCATTGTATTTAAAAATGCATATGCACATCATTATCATAAAAGAGGAATTTTATTGATGATTTTGATGAATGACAAAGAAAAAGGTTTTCATAAAAGGAAATAAGGGAAAAGGTTTTCATGATTTTCATGACAATAATGTCATTTCTCCGTTGAGGGATTCGATAAAGGCCTCGACAGTTGGGGGATTTGGTGGAGACCCCAATTAACTAAATTGGTCTACTTCTTTATCAAGGAATTCGATAAAGGCCTCGACAATTCGAGGATTTGGTAAAGGCTTCAATTGAAGGATTTGATGAAAGCCTTGACGATTAGGGGATTTGGTGAAGGCCCCAACCAAAGAAACGATAAAAGAAAGGGAGAGCCGGAAAAGGAAAAGAAAAATGGTTTCAAAGGCATGAAAAGGATTTTATGAAAGATGCATTATGTGTATTCATGCATAAAAGGCATCACATGCATTGCATGAATTATACTTACCGAGCATCCTTTTGCTCATCATTTTTTTCTTATGGTATAGGAAATGATAAAGATAAATGAAGGATCGTCGCTAAGACAATGGAGGGACTTGCCATTTTGTGTGCTTTAGCTTTGGGTGGTGAGTATGAGAATGTTGTATAGCTTAGATTGATTTTTGATGTATAGCAAGTTAGGCTTTTTTGGCATGTATATAAATTAATTAGATATATAATGTTTTGGTATCAATAGAAAGGTTTGTTGAATGTTAAGTTAAAGTTGTATCAACTTTGTTAGACATAGAACTTAGATGTTTAAAATGACTAACATGGCTCGGATGATATAATCAAACTTAAGGTTAAAGAGAAAAAATTTATACCTAAATTAGGTTTAAAAGGACCTAGTACCCCATACTCTATATGGACCTAAAGTAGTAAATGCCCACTTCGCTAATGCATTAGATAAGATTATGGAGGAGGCATCTTGGCTTACATTCATTGCACATAGAATGTAGGTTCATACCGATAATACCATCGGTCTAACTAGATCCTAGGACATGGACGTTACGGAGTGGTATCGGAGCAAAGGCTTACCTTAGCTATTTAAGTTAGGATGATCGATTAAGCACACGTAAGTCTTGTCTTGGTGGCAAGTAAGATCCAAATTATGTGATGCATGATAAGTGTATGTTTGCATTGAATGATATAAAAAATGATATGTGATGACCTTGTGTGATATGCTATGGGAAGTGAATGAAAGAGGAATGTTGAATGAAAAGGTGGATGGATCACCTTACATAGTAAATTGATAAGGCATGTGAAAATTTAATGTATTTGAAAAGGAATGGAATGCATAAGAGAAGAATGTAAGTGAAAAGGAGGCTTTGCATTTAACACGAGCATGACATTTTGGCTTCCAAGTCGTGTCAAAGGCGTAAGTGTGCCCACTTTTCCCCTTAAAAGATATATATTGCAATTCATGTACAAGAATGGCAGTCTGCTGTATTTGATTTTAAAAGACAATTTGTATAAATATATATGTATGCATTGGCCATATGTCATTTCCTTTGAATGTTATGTATAAAATCAAGTAAAGGGTAAACATGGTGGTGTGAATTAAAATTCTTGAAATGGAATATATTTTAAGTTAAAATAAAAGTCTGCCTCAATATATATATATATTACAATCACTGTATATGGATGGCTATATGTTTCCTTTTCTCTGAATATAATATTCAATTAAATAAGCATGGACAAATTCACGCCTATATGTACAAGATATATATGTTTTAAGTTATATGCATGACCGTGTGATATCTCATTTTGTTTCCTTCCAAACCGTGTAATAATTGCCATTAAGCCGTGTGATACTTTGTCCAAGCCGTGTGTCCATCTTTTCTTTAAAGGATAAAATTTCCTTAAAGTGTAAACATGGCCGTGTGAATTAAAGATGGTTGTGTGAAATTAGACATGGCCGCGTGACCACTTTTTCCTTAAAATAATATATTTCAATTATTGTACACATGACTGTGTGAAATTGTTTTCTAAACTGTGCCCAAAAGTTTATGACCGTGTGTCCCAATTTCATTTTGAATATATATCTCACTACTGTATGTACACGGATGTCTGAGATGTAGTTCTCCAAATCGTGTTGAACAATTCTGCCTGTGTTTTTCCTTTTGTCTTTGAATGGTATCGAGTCTTTGAAACACACACGGGCATGTTTAAATTTCCTTTCAAATTGTGTGCTACGATTCTGCCCATGCAAAAACATTCTGCCCATGTCTTACCTTTTTTCCTTTGAATGAATGAGTGTTTCTTCACGAAGCACACACGGGCAGGTCCTAAAATGACCATCAAACCATGTGGAGGGTTACTGTAATAATCGATAGTGGTTAAAACTAAAATTTAATAAATATTTAATATTTAAAAATATGTGAGTAATGTTTTGAAGGTATAAAATAATCTTTAAAGGCTTGAAAGAATATTTAGAGTAATTAAAATAGTTCTTTCATGCTTAATGAATATTTTATTAGTTTTACAATGCATGAATAGTAACCTTCACATGAAGTAATTATTTTGACATATTGCATATGCATGAAAAATATTTTGTTTGCTTAGAATATTTGTTAGAGTAGTGTTAAATTATTTTACGTGATTGGGTGAATTTTCCGATATGTTGTGAATATTTTATTTGAATTTTTATTTGTAGGAATAATGTTTTTGAGGTAGAATAATTAAGTTAGGCACTGAAAAAGTATGAAGAATTTTTTTAAATGACATATAAAAATCATTTAGGATGTGTAGGAGTATCTAATAAATTTAAATTACTCTTTCCCTAAATAAAGAATATTTTCTATAGGAAATAATATAATTTTTACACTAAATAATTAATTTGGAGGCTTAAATAAGAGTATAAAAATTATATAAATCATGATTAAATTATTTTAGAAAGTGTTTAAATTTATTATGAAGAGAATTTGGATTTTGGAAAGGTATGGAATGCAATTTTGGATTTAGGGACTTAATTGCATAATATTAGGGACTCAATTGCATAAAATTTTAGATTTAAAATTTAAAATTAAATTATGTGGAAATTTTAAGGGTAAAAAAAGTGGTTCTAAAGACTAGAAAGGAATGGTTCAAAGTGATTATTTGAATAAAAGAAGGATTTAGGAAAGAATAAGCCATGGAAAACTCTAGCAATTTGAGGGACCAAAATTAATTATTTTTCCCCCATATCTTGTTGACTTAGAGCCATCATTAAGTCTGACTTCTTGTAATAATTGTGGCTGAAATTAAGTAAGATGGAAGGCTTATTCAAAAATAGGATAAATGGTCAAAAATTAGCCAAATGAAAAGAAAGGATTAGAAATTGAATTAAGAGTTGCGATTCACTTAAATTAAGGGTGGAGATACGATCAACAAGCTTACAAAATCTATCTAGAAATAGGGATGCTGAAAAAATTAAAAATACAAAGAAAATAGAAAAACACAATGGAAAATCTTGCAAAAATTCCACCTAAAATATTCCTAACTAATTTTAGACACTTCAAATCGAGTGGAATAAGCTTCAATTTCAAGTTTGGAGCCAAATATTTTTGAGAAGAAAATTTAGGGAATTAATATAAATTTAGGAGCAAAAGAAGGAGGAAATAAATTTTCAAGCAACGTAGCTTTCCAAGGTTAAATTAGAGCTCAAGTAGATAAGTTAACTTCATCTACACTATAAGCAAGTTTATTTCATGTTAGTTTCATGTTTAATGCTTCAATTTTGATTTAATTACATAGACTGTGAAAAATTAGGTAAGGGTTCTTGGAGAAGAAAAATAAGAGAAAATTAAATCAAGCTTGAAATTCATGTAATTAAGGTTGAAATAGGTCAATTGAACTTAAATTTTGAGGTTTAAAACTAAAAAATTTCTAGGGTTAGGTAAGTGTAAACTTTTGGCCTAAATGGACAATTTGAGGGGTTTTTTATTCTTTAATGTAATTATTGTTTAAAGCTTAATTATGACTTAATTAGATGTGAATTGATGTTTAGGAAAGAAAATTTCATTTAAATTGAAGAAAATTTCATGAAATTCTTAGGGTACATATTTGGCCTAAATTTAGCAATCTAGGGTTTTTATTTCCTTTATCCAATTCATGATTTGTTAGTCAATTAGGAGTTGAATGAATATAATTTGATGAGTAGAAGAGAAAAATTCCAAGAAAGTTGAAGAAAATAGCTTCATTTAGCTTAGGCTCAATTTAGGCCCATTTAGTGTTTAGGCATAAATTTATCCTAGAAATGTTTGTTAAATTGAACCATAGTAGTAATATAGGATTAAATGACTTGATATTAGAATTTAGGAAGGAATGGAGAAGAAAATAATGAGGTTAGAATGGGGAAGCCATTTGGCCTAGTAAGGAAAATTTTTGGGTTTGAGTTTATTTGGTCCTTAATGGTTAAATTAGTCAATTTGGACTTAGGATAATATAATGAGATGAATAAGAATGATAAACTTCATTGAAACCTAAAAATTTGCTTATATTAGTAAAGTTGGGGTTTAGGCCCAATAAGTCCCAAAATGGAATTTGAGCATATAATTAACTACGTAAACATGGTTAGGCTAGGTCATGAAATTAGGATGAATTTGAGAAAGATTAAATGTGAATTGGGTGTTAAAAATTTAAAGAAATTGGTTAAGTGATGATAGGATATAAATTGGCTAGGTTAGGAAAATTGAGTTTTATGATTTTGTATAATGTGTTACTTGAATTTTGGAATGAAAATGGATGAATTTGAGATGTGTTTGTGACGTGAAAATGATAATGTGGATGGATATCTATGATGATGTTTATGTTATGTATTGATGTGGTTATTTTGCAATGATTTTATCAAGGTAAAGTTTATAATACATTTATGTTATTAAACCATGTAATGTCATGGCATAAATTCATTTTATCATGGCATGCATTTCATGAAGCATGAATAGTTATGCATTTCAATGAAATGCATATGCATGCCTAATTTTATAAAAGATGTTTTAAAGTCACGAATACGTGTTTTTGCATCATGATTTTCTAATAGCGATTGGAAATGTTTTAAGAAATGAGATTTTCATGACTTTGAGAAATTTTATGAGAAAGGACTTCATGGGTTTTTCATACCTCAATGGCAATGGTTCGGGATCGAGTAAGCGCGGACGTGCACTTTTAGGAGGCTCGGTAGGACACCTCCACATATGGGTCTCGGTTCGCTAGATATATATTATGGAAACCTTAAAGTATCTATAACGAGACATGTCCAAAGATTGAAAAAGAATTTTCGGACCGATCATGAAAAGTATTTATGATATGAAAACGGGTTTTCACACGAGCATCCAAACGATTTATATATACATCTTCCTCTATACGCATAATACACATTAGTTAACTTATTGAGTTATCGCTCACTTGTATGTTCATGGTATAACTAACACGAGTAAAGATGGTGTTCCTCATTTTTAGCCGACTATTGAAGGATCTATCTATCGTGTATACATTGGATATGATTGGAGGGTGGATCTCATACACATCATAACGATCATCATACTCGATATCTTAGTTTACTTTTTAGCCTTGGTCCGTGTTTTTCTATGTAATAGTTAAAGCAATGAAATATTAGGTGAATAACTAAAAGAAATGAATGCGGACAATTAATAAGCCATTTTTATAGTAGGTGACACTAGAATGGTTTGTATGTAAATAATAGTGTGTATGTATTTAAAGGTATACTAGTAAAAGCGATAGCATAGTTACAGACTATTTTAGTTCACTTTAAATCATCCATTGCATTTTAGCATTGTTAAGTATTTAGGCGACATAACGAAACAAATACCAAATAAGATAAAGAATAATTAAGAAAGAGCATGGCAAATTAATTAATTATGCTAAGAAAGTATGTGTTCGACCCATCTCACATCTTAGAATCGCAAATGACGGAGTGAAATGCGACTTGTTATATGAGGAGCAACTAGTGGCGATAGTAGATCGTCAAATTAAGAACTTATATAATAAGTAGATTATGTTCGTTAAGATCATTTGAAGAAACCATTCGACTATGGAGGCCACTTGGGATGTTGAGGAAGAGATGAAAAAAAGTATCCTCATTTGTTCACTTACTAAGGTACGATTAGAATTAAATTCAAGGATAAGTTTTTTTAAAGGAGGAAGGATATAATAACTTGCCTTAAAAATAATGTTAATTTAGTAATTTATATATTTTTATAATTAAGAAAAATAGTTATAAAATTGAAGTTAGTTTCTCAATCTTATATAAAGAAAGTAGATGAGAGAATAACATGAAAGTTAAAAAAAATATAAAAAAATTATGGGTAGTCTCTTTATAAAAGCAAGACAGACCCTCTCTTTTGTCTTATGTTTCATTTCTTTCCTTTCTTTCTCTTTCTCCTTCACTCTCTCTACTACCCTATTTCCTTTTTCTATTTTCATATGTTAACACCTTGCATAAACACCCTAGAGAACATGAAAATAATGTAATCAAATGAGGCATTTAGCTAGATTAAGTTTGGAAGACTTGAAGGGTTTTAGGATTGAAATTAGGGTTGAAGACCCATTGTTAAAGGTAAGATTTTTTATCATTTGATCTTTAAATTGAGATGTTTAAATTTGTTTATTGATGATTTTGAAGCTAATTTATATTGGGTTCATTGTTGGAATGAAAAATTGAGTTAAGTTAGGATTAGAGTTTGAATCAAATTTGGAGATTTAATGATTAAACACTTAACCATACTAATTGATGCTTAAAAAATAAGTTAATGGTAGTGTGAAATTGATTGTTAAACTATTAGTTTAAGAAATTTTTAAGTTAGTTGAGATGAACGATTATAGAGGTAAGTTGTGGGAAAAAATTAAACTGAAAATTAATGATGGATAACTTGTTATATTAAAGTGTAAATTGAATTGTTAGAGAAATATTGTAGAGTGAACTTGGAATATAGTTGAGTAATTATCTAGAATTGGACGAGAGAGCAAGAGTTTAGTTAAAATCCTTTATTTGAATCTTTTCGATTGATTTCATTTTTTTAAATTATCTTGTATTCCAATTTCTATAATAATTCATTTGCTTCGAATTACTATTTGATATGTAATATTAATCATTATTTGATTATTTTGTATTGTTAGATTCTTTGGAACGAGTGACTCCATCTCAATAATCTTGATTTTCATAATCTTTCAATTTGCTTTATAAGTGGATAATATATAGCATAATATATTTTTAAGTTTTTTTAATATATCCATCATGCATCATTTATTTAATTATGACATAATCATATTTATTAGAACTTAGATGATAGCATACTTCTTGTATATTTAAAATGTATCATATCGAAAATAATTTGATATGATTATGAAAAAAGGATTTGATTATGTGTTTGAATAAGTGTTTTACTTACGGTTTGATTTATGTCTATGGATTTAATTTAGATAATTGATTATGATTTTATTTGTATAATTTAAGTAATTATTTGATTTATAATTTCGAATGTGAGTTTGTATTTGGGCTTAAACTTTGATTGTCATATTTGATATTAAATTGCATTACCAAATTTGATTTTGAGAATGAATTATGTTGGAATATATTAGTTTTAGATTATGTATAAGTATATTCGCGTTTTTTATTTGATTTACATTGAGTACCTAGCTATGGGAGACGTAGCATGTGAGCTTACTCATATATAATGCTCCAGCTAATAGAAGAGGTTTAGTGTTAGTTCATGTGTTGGTCAACATATAAAAACCTAGCTACGGGAGGCATAGTCTTTGGATGTTCTCATCTAATTATATATTTTGTTTCGTTTCATCCTGGTGTAAATTTTGATTCATCATTTTGATTATTCTATGTATAGATTTTGATGCTTCATATGATTTAAATTGATTATAAGAGTTTTGATATGAGATATTGATTTGAATTTGAAATAGTTAAAAATATGTTATATGATTTGATATTTAAAGTATGCATTTGACTTTAAAAAATAAGCATTGCTTTTTGAATAGATTTTAAATTATTGTCTCGTTGGTATATTTTTCTTCCTTAAATATGTTATATAATATCTACTCCTTGAACTATTAAGTTGCTCACATGCCATTATTTCAATTTTGCATGATTTATGAGGTTGTCTGTTTTATTTCCACAAATCTATTTGATTTGAAGTCGACACATCTATCATATAGCTCCATTTATTTATAATATTTTGAACTTGTATTTTGATATTATTATACCTTTTGAAAGCTCGTATTTATATATGTGAGAATTGAGTTAAGTTATTCTTCATGATTATTATTTCGGATTTGTGTAATTATGATAAAATTGTAGTTTGAGATGGAATTACAAAATGTTGATTGATTATGTTATGATATTATGAATTGAATAAAAATTGTATTAGAATGTTGATTATGGATATTATTTTAGAAAATGGATAAATACTACGAATTAGTATTTCGTTGAAGTTATAAAGTATTAACTATTAGATTGTGATATTACAAATTATAAATGATATTTGATGTGTTACATGTTTGAGAATTATGATTTACATGTTCAAGACTTACTTGAGTTGAGGTGGGTCTCACGACTCCCTCGATTCTTGTATCTTCATGGCCCACTTCGAGGATCGTGACAACATGCTTAAGAGACTAATTAACAATAATTATTTGTTTTTTAATTACATACTTAGGAGACTAATTAATAATTACTTAAATATAATTATTTATTTTTTAATTACATGTTTAAAAGACCAATTAAAAATAATTATTTGTTTTTAATTGCATATTTAGGAGACTAATTAACAATTATTTAGATGTAATTATTTATTTTTTAATTACCAGTTTAAGAGACTAATTAACAATTATTTAAATTATAATTATTTATTTTTTGCATGCAATTCTCAATTTTTTTTTTAGTAGAGATGATTTCATATATTGGTAAACATTATATCTACTTTTTCTATATTATACATAAGTAAATTATTATATTGACAATAATACAATCACTCTTTATCATTAAAAATATGTTAAACGAAAATTCTTTAAACAATTGCATACTAACGTGTACTAATTATTTTTTATGTATTTTTAATTAACAAAAAAGTCATTATAGTGCATGATCATATGTCGTACAACCAAGTGAATTAGTAATTTATTTTTGTCCTTATAGAAGTTTCAATCATGGTTATGTAATCGGGGCAAAAAATGATCGAACCCATAGAAAGAGGGAATCAATCGATTGTTTTGGTTGTATGCATGTTCTTGTAGTGTAAAGGGAGGTTTGTGTGTTTGAAATGTTTGAAAATAATAGAAAGTAGTAAAGAATAACAATATTAAAAAGGCTTTGGTTAAACTTGAGTACCCACTTTTGTTGATCGTCGATCATTGATTAAATAATTAACTTATCCTAAACAAAAATATTCACCGTAAGACAACAATATGAATGTCGATCCTAGTCTTTCCTTACTTAGTCGTCAACTAAATATACAATACCTAATTAATTCTTTAGCTATTGAACAACTTACTAAGCCACATTCCTAATTGTTAGAGAAGATGTAATCTAGTTTTATATTTTCTAAGTAATTGAACGAAAACACCACTTAATCATCAACTCCTAGTTACTACCATATATAAGTTTAAACAAGTAGTTACATAAGCTTGGATACTTAGCTAGCAATAAGTAATATAACTAAATAACTAGCGTGTACGCTAATCAATTTAATCATATAATTATGAATCAATCATGCAAAAGAATATAAAATATCCAATAAAGATAAGTTTAGAAATAAAATCGGTAATCTCATAACTATTAACCAAAAGCTTTAACTTGATTCAACCAAGAATGAAGTTTAGTTATTCATAATGAATTACAAAGAGAATTGCTATGAATGGTGATTGTTCAAGAGTTGGAAGAGAAGAGATAAATAATACCCTAGCTTTGCTATTTATGCCTAAAACTATGATTATATCACGTATGTGTTAGCTTCATACATAAAGTCACATTGATATCGCATGGTTTGGAGCATTCAAAAATAAGTATTACATTGTTTGCTAACTAAGGCACACAGTCGAGTGCCTTTGTTTTTCATTTCGTATTGTCAAGCTTCTACTCGTGTAGAGTTTTTCTTCAAATCGTGTTGAATCTTTTCTACCCGTGTAGAAGCTTTGCCTTAGAAACACGAGCATGTGACTTTACACTACAAATTGTGTGTAAAGTCTACTACCCATGTAGTTTTCTTTTTTCATTGAGTTTTGGTAGGTTGAATCACCCATATGGACGTGTGAGATTCCTTCTTCGGCCATGTGGTTTGTTGTGCTTAAGAATTCACACGATTTCTTCCTTTGAGTCATACGGTCGGTAGCTATTTCATTTATTATTTCGTATGACCGTGTGATTCTTTTAAGCCTCGTCGAAATTTTTCTCTTTCTTATTTAGGTTTTGGGTTTCCTTGCTTCGATTCGTCATTTTCCCTACAAAACGTGAAACTGTCACCTTATTCTTAAACAACATAATGTAATATAATAATTACTAGAAAGTTCAATGTTAGTGTAGTTGCCCAAGATCCAACCATGTTTGGATGAATTTGAGTTATTACATTATTTATATTATTTATAATAAAAGAAATCTTTTTATTAATTCTTGTCATTCATATTTATTGATTGAATATAATTAGATAAAAATCCATATAATATCCATTTGTATTAGTGATTGATTGAAAGATTTGAGACAAATACTAATGCATATAAATGATATCATTAAATGTCTCAAGCCATAAGCATTATCAAGAATAGACATTGATTATATATGATTAAACTTGTGAATGCTATGCTTATACTATACGATAGCGAGTAAGACATATTGGTATGATGATGCCAAAGCAAGCACTTAGATGATTTATGTCTAGAGCTTGGACATCCATGTACTTATTTGTTATCACTTTTCTATCCTTTAAAACATTATAGTGGGTTTCTTACTCTTCATGTTCGAACTCTATTGTTGGGTAAGATTTGGAAAGGTAGCCTTCCCTTACGATTGGTTCCTTTCGATGAGTATTTTTTCCTTGTTGTTCACTATTTACTTTCTCTTATCTTTTAAAGTAGATATTATTGTTTTTATGATGGCTTTGGTCGAATAAAAGGTGAGGGTTCTTTAGTTGGATGGTGCGAGGAGGTTCTTTGGTAGGTTATGATGGAGTGTGGGTGTTGATTTATAGAGATATGATTTGTAATAGTCGTTTAATGGCTAGTTATGTGAGAGATTTATAGATCCGAAATATGAGAAAGAATGGAGAAGAAGAGGTTGACGACACAATGTGATATTTACGAAAGATCAAGTTACATGGTTTAAAGTTTTTACTTATATAGGGGTAGGTTTTTTAGAGGGAAAATAATGTGACTTTTGGTTTAGCAGGAGATAAGTTTGTGTAACATTTATGTGTAAACCATGTGTCTTTTCTTCTATTCGTATCCTCTTTTTTCTCCCCAATCGAGTGTAATTTTTTATGGAAATCCTACTACAAACCGTGTAAAAACCATTATGCTCATATATCCTAGAATTTAAAAAACTTCATTTAACTCAAATGACCATGTAAGATTACTACACAAACCGTGTGCTAACCATTACGCTTGTGTGTCTTTTCTCCTTTAGAATTTGAATTGTCTCGATTGAGTCACAAGCCTACGTGCCTTTAGTTGTGCAAACCATGTAAAATGCTACTATCTATGTCTTTTTTCTCCTTTTGTCAATTTTCATTCATCTTCGAGGCACACGGACGTAACTTTTTCTTCTATCAATCATGTGTATGACTATCGCTCTTGTTGCCTTTTCTCTCTAGTTTCAATTTTTAGCCATTTTCCAATAATAAAAGTGTGACTTTCTTCTTTAAACCATATCTTTTGCCACTACTCATGTGTTTATTCTTTGTTCTTTGGAAATTCAGTAAAATCCACACACTCTAGTACCTATGTTGCTCGTCTTTTCAATCAAGTCAAGTGTAGATGAAAATTAAATACAAAATCAAATAACTAACTTAAAATTTAAATCAAAGCATAAAATTTATAAGAATCACTAGGTTGCCTCCCAATAAACATTTTTATTTAACATCGTTGGCTTAACTTTACCTTTCCCCATCAAAGGGGTCTTTTATTGTCAAGCTCGATTTGAGCTTCCTTGTATCTTAGCATTATCCTTATTAAGGATATTGAACCGAATCACCTTATCATCAAACTCTATGGTGAAAGCTTTCTCGTGGATGTTTATGTTTGTTCTTACCGTCTTTAGGAATGACCTCTTTAACAAGAGAGGTGCTTGGATTATAGGGACATTCTTCATCCATCTTCAAGATGTAGAAATCCACTAGGAACATAAATTGGTTCACCTATATAAGAACGTTGTCCAATACCCCTTCCGGATAGGCATTAGTACGAT
Organism: Dovyalis caffra; assembly: GCA_963924115.1. Lineage (NCBI taxonomy): Eukaryota > Viridiplantae > Streptophyta > Magnoliopsida > Malpighiales > Salicaceae > Dovyalis > Dovyalis caffra. Next base: position 16,464,821 of record CAWUPB010000913.1, on the reverse strand, counting down.
CAACTAGTTGTATGTTCATTTTTGTATTTTTCAAAGGCACTAGATTTAATACACCATATATATATAATATGGCATTACAATAATTGATGCTTCTAAATCCAACATGGCCTTGTTTATTATCATACTATTGATTTGACATGGTATAGTGAACATATCGAATCTACGCATTTGGGAGGGATTTTTCATTACAAAACTACAAAAACATTCTCTTTCATTCTTATCTTTTCGTTTATGTTTAGCTTCTTCTTATTGGTGCATAAGTTCTTCAAGAACTTAACATATCGAGACACTTACTTTATGACCTTTAATAAAAGTATGTTCACCTCTATTTTGCTTAATAGCTCAAAAATCTCTCTTTTTCTTCTTCAACTCTTCTTTTTAGGCTTCTCTAACCTACTAGGAAATGACGCATGGTTAGTTAAAAATGGAGTAAAAGGATCAGGAATTACCTTAGGACTTGTTCTATCCCTATTAATGGTTGTGCTTTCTTTCTCTTCCTCCACCTCTCCTCTTTCTTCTTTTGACAATTCGAAATCCTCCTCGCTTAGTTGTTCTATTCGAGTATCACTTATCAAGGTCATTGTACTCATATTCTTCTTGGAATTTATCACCTATTTGGGATGGTAATTTTCATCCATCTTGAGTGTCTAGATGACTTACAATAGTCGTTAGTTGACTTATTTGATTCTTCGCATTCTAAATGCTTGATTTAATCTCTTGTTAAAATTGTTTAGTTCTTAAAGAGAGAGATTTCACCATTTTTTCTAGAGAATTTTCAGAATGTGGTGGTTTTTATTGTTGGAAAGCCTAGGTTGGTATCTTTGTTGCCTCCGTTGATAAAAGTTTCACCCACCTTATCTAGTCTATTCTTCGGGTGATCTCTTTAACTAGGATTATACATGTTAGAGTAAGGATCATTTGGCCTTTTTGGCTACCTCTAAAGTTTCTAACCGTATGTACTAGTTCCATGTGCCCATTTTATAAGGTTAGGAACGCATATGTCACGTGTCAAGTAGTAGAACAAATTCTACAAGCCTTAACTCGCTTGTAGATTACCACCTGTCATCCGTCTCATCAAAGAAGTCAAGTCCGACATTTGCTACTTTAGACTCGAGATGTTTACCTCATTAACCTATGGTTGATATCGAGCCCCGAGTGCTTCTTCACTCTTCGCGTTTATCATGCTTCTTTTTATAGGGAATAATCCCTCATAGAAATAAACAATTAATAGCTAATTAGAAATAAACCCTCGTAGAAATAAACAATCAATAGCTAATTAGAAATCGATGGTATGAGCAATTAGAACACAACTTCTTGACTCGTTCCCAATACTCATAAAGAGTTTCTTCAATAAAATGTGGAATCATACGATTTCCTTTCTTATACTCGTAACCACTTGAAGCGAGAAAAATGCTTCATAAAAAATGCTTGCTTTATTCCACTCAAAGAGTCAATTAATCCCATAGGGAGATCATATAACCAATCCTTAGCATCCCCATCCAACAAAAATGAAAATGCCCTCAACTTGATCTCGCTCCTTCGATATTCCTTATGGCCTCATGATTGAGCTGACCATATGAAATTCTTTAAGGTGTTTATAGGGGCCTCCTTCAACTAAACTTAAAAATTTTAAAAGCGAGTTGTATCAATCCTAATTTTAGCTTAAATGCCACCTCTAGATTTGAAAACTCAATACATAGGGGCTACTGATTAAGATCGGGAACATCCAACTCCTTTAATGTCTTGTTTACCCTATATATATATATATATATATATATATCTTTTTCTTTTGAGTCACTTGACGATCGGGAACATCTAACTCCTTTAATGTCTTATTTACCCTATATATATATATATATATATATCTTTTTCTTTTGAGTCACTTGATGATAAGAACTCAAGAACCATGGTTATACTTGATGACACCACTCTTTTAGATGACTCGATACTCTCGATCGAAGCTAACCTCGCTTCTTTTCTTAATTTGCTCGAGTTTTCTTTCTAGTTCGATATTGAAAATCGACTTTCTCGGTTGAGACTCGATTATATACCACGGATAATCAAAACACAAGAATAATAAAAAATATCCAAAAATAATAAACTTTAACTCGCAATCTTCGACAACGACGTTAAAATTTGATGATGTGTCATAATGCTAACAAATTAGTAATTTATATTTATCCTTACACGACTTTCGATCATGGTTATATAATCGGGACAATCAATGATCGAACGTATAGAAAAAAAGAATCAATCGACTATTTTAATTGTTTGAGTGTTCTTGCAGTGTAAAGAGGGTTTGTATGTTTAGAATATTTGAAAACAATAGAAAGTAGTAAAGAATAATATCAAAAAGGTCTTGTTTGAACTTTAGTATCCATTTTTAGTTTGGTCGCTAATCATTGATTAACTAATTAACTTATCTTAAACATGAATATTCACCGTAAGACAATATGTATATCGACCCAATCTTTTTTTACTTAGTCGTTAACCGATTATATGACACCTAATTAATTCCCTAGCTATTGAACAACCTATTAAGCGCTAGATAGATTTAATTCAATAACAACATTAAGATGAGAAAGACAGGTGAAGGTAGGCCATCTTTCTAAGCGCTAGAGGAGATGTAACCTAGTTATGTGTTCATGATCATCCAATAAAAAGAGTTTTCATTTTTTCAAACGAACGATTTGAAGACCTATTGGTTCTAACAGCTGATTGCAGAGTTGATCATTCGGACCTTTCAACTTATAAATATGGATCTCGAACTTATAAATGGGGATGTTCACTCACGAGAAGCGAGTTAGACAAAAAGAGAAGAAACTTGGACAAAAAAAGGAGTAATTTAGACAAAAAGAAAGGAAGTGACTTAGATAAATCTTTTTTGTCGATAACCTCGAGACCAATCAATCGAATAATAATTAATACATAATCGATCCAACACTACTTGAAAAAGAAAACGATTCTTCTGCTTAGAAATAAAATGTTCTAAATGTTCTTGGAAATTCTTGCTCCCATTATACCATTTGTATCTATATGAACTAGGATCTTAATTCATGGATCTCTTGAATTCGAAGGAATTGAATGAAAACACCACATAATCATCAACCTATAGTTACTACAACAAGCAAGTTTAGATAAACAATTACACGAGACTTGAATCCTTAGCTAGTAATAAGTACTATGACGAAACAACTATTGTGCACTACAATCAATTTAATCATACAACTATGAACCAATCATGTAGAAAAACTTAAAATACCCAATAAAAATAAATTTAGAAATAAAACCAATAATCTCACAAGGATTAACTAAAAGCTTTAATTTGATTCAACCAAGAATAGAGTTTAGGTATTCATAATGAATTACGTAAAGAATTGGTATAAATAATGACTACTCAAGAGTTAGAAGAGGAAAGAGAAATAATATCGTCGTTTTACTATTTATACTTAAAACTAGGGTTACATCATATGTGTGTCGGTTCCACATGGCTACACGGCTTGATGCATAAAGTCACATGGTTTGTTACTTGACATCACATGGTTTGGAGCCTTAAAAAATAAGTGTTACATGGCTTGCTAACTAAGGCGCACGACCGTGTGCCTTTTTTCTTCATTTTGTGTTGTCAAGCTTCGCCTATATAGATTTCTTTTTCAAGCTGTGTTGAATCTTTTCTGCTCGTGTAGGCTCGTTTTGTCTTAGAGACGTGAGGTGTGACTTTACACCGCAAATTGTATGCAAAGTCTATTACCCATGTAGGCTTCTTATTTCCTTGAGTTTTGTTAAGTTAAATCACCCACACATCATATGAGATTCCTTATTCGACCATGTGAAATGCTTCGCTTGGGTAGTTTATTGAGCTTGAGAATTCACATGGTTTTTTGTTTTAAGTGACACGACCGATAGCTATTTCCTTTGTTATTTCACACGACCGTGTGATTCTTTTAAACCTCTTTGAAATTTCTCTCTTTCGTACTTAGGTTTTGGGTTTTCTTGTTCTAATTCATCATTTTTCCTAAAAAACACAAAACCATCATCTTATTTTTAAACAACATAATATAATACAATAATTATTACGAGTTTAACGTGATAGAGCATAAAAATCATGTTAATTATGCACTCATCAATGCATCACATTATTAGAAAAATTAATAATAATAATATAATGAATTATTTAGGATTAAGTATAGATTGAAAACTCAATCAATTATATAAGAACGAATTGAAAACTTAACATATTAAGTTGCGAAGAATTGTTTTGTCTTAATAGAGGTTATATACAAGTCATGTGACATTTTGAGATGATTTGATCAAAAAATTAATCGAAAATATAGATTCAAACCAAGTCAAATAATAAAGATATAATACAAGCGTTTTAGGATACCAAAAGAGATTAAAAACTTTACCTATAATATAAAGATAGGAAAAGATATTAAGCGTAATTTTTTTTTACTATATTGATAATATAATATTAATATAAAATGCAAAGATAAATATTAAATCTATGTAAATATTGATTTTTTTACCGTAATTTTGATACATGGTTAAATATAAATAATTGAAAAGTAATCTCAAAAATTGAATTATTTGAAAGTATTAACTGTTCAAAGAAATAGTCGACATATATATATATATATATAAAACAATTACAATATACTTATATAATTGAGAAGAGGCATGTTTTCTGCCCTCGTCTCTATTTATATGAAGAGAAAAATGTATCTTATACCCGCTTCCACTGCGTCAGGATTTGTTGTATCTTTCAGAGTGGGTAATTTTGTCATTCGAAGTTTTAATGGTTTTGCATGGATCATGAATCGATTCCATCAATTCAAACCGTTAGATTTCATCTTGACGGGTATGAAAATTCCACCTAAAAACACATGCACGTAGCTACCTGCACCATACCATACCATACCATAATTAACCTCCATCGTTTAGCTTCCACAGCACACAAAAATACGAACAACAGAAACAAAACTGATAGTCTGATACCTACACTACACTCAGTCTCTTCTCCCTCCCTCCCGTTAGCACAGTCGTTTCGCACTTTATCGAAACCACAGAGAATCGAAACGTTTTGGTTTCCCTAAAAAAGAGAGTCCTAGAAGGTCTCATCTCGTTTCTTTCTTTCATTTGAATTTCAACTTCCACTGATAAACCCTAAACCCAAGCTTTTCTTTTTCTATTTATTTTCTTACTGTAGTCGTTGTTCTTTTGATTCTTGAAATTCTTCATCTTTTTTTTTTTTTAAACTGTAAAAGAATTATTTAATTCAAAATTTTGCTAATTTAGATTTGTTTGTCCAGATTGCCTCAATCAGTTACATTGTGGTTTTTGTACAGATTTCAGTCTTAAAATGGTGAGTTAGGGCTTTCTTTTTATAACACTAATTAGGTTTAGTTAAGTTTCTCTTTACATGAAAATTGAGGTTTTTTTTTTTTTTTTTTTGGTGATTTCGTAGCAACGAGATATTAGAAAATGGTTAATGAAGGCACATGATAAAGGCAATGGCAATGCCTCGCAGCCTGCCACTACCAGCGCTGAGAAGAAACCTCCTCCGGCTGAGCTAACGACCGAAACACCTGTATGAACTTTGCAATATGTTTTTTTATAATGTTTGTTTGTTTCATTGGCTGTACATCAATTCTATTTGCTTCAGAGTGGATGCATGTTTCATGTTGTGGTTTTAGGGCATAAAGTTCGAAGATTGGGGTAAAAAAATATGGGGGACATGGATGGCAAATAGACCCCTTTTGCTTTGCGAAAAAGTATATGGAATTGAACTTAAGGGAGTTGAGGAAACAGTATTTCGAACTCTGTTATTCAGGGTGTTTTGGTTTCTTGATTTTCTTTATTATTATTATTATTGTTATTATTATTAAAGAATGACTGAGATGAATGGTTGTATTAGTTTGGGTTTTCTGGAGAAAGTATTTAGAACTTTGTTATTCGGTGTTTTGAGATTGAATTTTTTTGGTTTTCTAATTTGCTTCTTCTTTCTTCTTTTTCTTTTTAATAGAAAGTGGAGTTGGGTAATACGTAGTTTATTTATTTCATTTGGATATATGTAGTTGCATGAAGTTCAAGAAGGTTCAGGCAGAAGGAAAACTAGCAAGTATTTTGCGGTGAACAAACAGAGGCCTAAAGAGGATAATGAAGCAGAGGAACTTCCAGCAAAGAGAAAAACTAAAAATGATGGTGACCAATCGGAGAAACCCCGGCCTTCAAAGAAGGTTCACAAAGCTGATGATGATGAAGAAGATGATGACTTTGCCTTGCCCAATAAGAAGAATGATGCCACTTCTAGTAAGAAATTGAAGAGTGGTTCAGGTAGGGGAGTCGCTTCAAAATCTGTTGATGTTAATGAAAGCGATGATGATGATGGCAAGGATACTGAATCTCCTCTTAAGTCTGGTGGAAGAGGTCGTGGTGGTAGGGGTGCATCTGGGGCATCAGCTGGTGGAAGGGGCAGAGGTGGTGGACGGGGAGGATTTATGAATTTTGGTGAGAGGAAAGATCCTCCGCATAAAGGAGAAAAGGTAAATCGTGACTGGGATTTGTCTGATTCAATTAATTATAACCATTGTAAGATGTTTCATGTTAACATCAAATCTAAATTGTTCATATCAGGAAGTCCCTGAAGGTGCTTCTAATTGTTTAGCTGGTTTAACTTTTGTGATTAGTGGAACGCTTGACAGGTATTTCATTTGCTTATCTGGCTGTGCATAAGTGTATTCTACTTGGTTACATATAAGAAGATTTGACATAGTTTCTGTTTTGCGCATGTTATGATGCTTAGGAGACTTTCTTGAATGCTGCATTTATTTGCTGCTTTGATCATGTCTGTTGCAGTGTCTTTACCATGTGATCTAACCATCCGAATTTTGAACTTGCACCATGTTGACAGTTTGGAAAGAGAAGAAGCAGAAGACTTGATTAAACGGCATGGAGGTCGTATTACTGGATCTGTCAGCAAGAAAACGGTCATCCATACTTCTATCCTGTTGTTTGTTGGATTCATGTGGCAGTGTTGGCAATTGACTAAAACAATGTTTGTTTGCAGAGTTATCTCTTATGTGATGAGGATATTGAGGGACGAAAATCTGCGAAAGCCAAAGAACTTGGGTTAGTTATCTCAAATCCTTATGTGTAGTCCTCTTCGAGTTTGTTATTGCTTTTATTTTTATTTTTTTTTATTTCTTCATGCAGTACGCCCTTTCTTACCGAGGATGGACTGTTTAATATGATCCGCTCCTCAAAGAATTCAAAAGCCCCAGCACCAGAAGATTCAAAGGTGTCTGTGGAGAAAGTTGTCGCATCTCTGCCAAAGAAAAGTCCTCAGAATGTCGATTCAAAGAGTATGCTCTCAGTATCTATGTGCTTGTAATACTTATTTTAACACTTAATTTATGCTTTAATATATGTGTCTGTGGGTTTATTGTTCAATTATTTTTTAGTTTGTCCTCAGCTGCAAGTTATATATTTTGTTTATTTGCACTGCCAAAGAGTCCTGCCTGTGTCCAGTACTAGAATGTTCATTTTAGTTTGTTTTGGATGATTTGCTCACAAATTCTTAGATCTGTTTTCTATTGCTTTTCAAGCATGAAATGGTAGCTGTGATACCAAGCACATCTGAAGCTTCTTTTTTCAATTAATAAAGTGATATATTTTATTGATTTCATTTTTGAACAGCATTGAGCCTAGAATTAATTCCTTAGATTATTTCTCAATAAAAATATGAATGCATAACATGGCTTTATTTTATGGTGAGAAAATAATGTATTAGCGTTGTGAGTTTGTTTCATTGTTTCACCATCTGTTTTAATAATTAAATTACTTTTAAGAGTACGTTTGGTATGGGGGTAAAGAAGGTTAAAAAATTACCAGGGTAACTTTTCAGCCCCTTTACTTGTGTTTGGGACAATTTGTGGGGGAGAGGAAATTTTCAAGGTGGGTAACGTTTAACCCCAAAAAAGTGGTTAAGTGTTAACCTTATAAGGGGAAGGGTAAAGGAATTTTGAGCGGGAAAATTTTTGGTTTTTGTGTTTTTCCTTCCTTTTATTAAATCAAATATTAATTTATTCTTTTTTCTCTCCTACTTCTCATTTTCAACCACACATATAGTATTATTTACTTTTTCGTAATTTTATTTAATTTATAATTGATTTGATTTATATTGGGACCCACTTTTACCTTTAATTTTTTTGACTCCCACCAAACATCCTTAAAACTTCACCCTTAACACTTTTTACACCTTTAACACTTTGCCTTTAAATCTTACTCCCTTAAAATTTCCCCTTCAAATTTTCAATGCCATACCAAACACAACCTAAATGTGAAAAGTGTTAATTGTGCAGGTAACTCTGTGATGTCAAATGTACACAGCAAAGGTTTTGCTGCAGGTGCCAAGCAAGCAAAGCAGAAGGATCAAACTATGGATCGTTTGTCCCTAACATGGACAGAGAAATATAGGCCAAAGGTTCCAAATGAGATTATAGGGAATCAATCACTGGTATGTGCATTAGTTTTTTTCTTTCAAATATTGTTGTTACTGTTGAAAATTGATACTATCTTTATTTAATTCTTTAGGAGTGGAATTAAAATTTTACAATATGATTCTTTTCAGGTTACCCAACTTCATAATTGGTTGAAGAATTGGAACGAGCAGTTCCTTGATACTGGAAACAAGGGAAAGGGTAAAAAACAAAATGATTCGAGCTCTAAAAAAGCTGTGCTATTGAGTGGAACACCTGGTATAGGGAAAACAACGTCAGCAAAGCTGGTCTGTAAAATGCTCGGTTTCCAGGCAATTGAGGTGGCGTACTTTTGATACAAATTTGTTGAACTATGGAAGTGTCTGTATCGAAGTTTGGCTCATTGCTTATAGCTTTCTATTGTTTGTTTTCCTCATATTTGCTTAATATGTACCATTAGGTAAATGCCAGTGACAGTCGTGGGAAGGCAGATGCAAAGATTTTTAAAGGAATTGGTGGAAGCAATGCAAATTGCATAAAGGAACTTATCAACAATGAAGCTCTGGGTTTTAACATGGATAGGTTGATTAATTATCACTGTTTAATTAACAAATGTGTAAAGTGCAGTTAGGTTTTCTCCCACTGAAGTTAATCGCTCATCAAGTGCAGGTCAAAGCATCCAAAAACAGTTCTGATCATGGATGAGGTAGATGGAATGTCTGCTGGTGATAGAGGTGGAGTTGCTGATCTTATTGCTAGCATAAAGATTTCCAAAGTTCCTATCATCTGCATCTGTAATGACCGTTATAGTCAGAAGCTGAAGAGTCTTGTTAACTATTGCTTGCTTCTTAGTTTCCGGAAGCCTACAAAACAACAGGTCTTCTTTTTTGTTTCTTTCTGCCTTTTGGTTTCAATTTATGAAATTTTTGTTCATTTCCTTTCAATTTCCTATTTTTTCTCCTCCTGTTGGCTTTTTGGTGAATGTAAATGTATTAAAGGATAGACTTGGTTTGTTTTTTGTGTTGAAGCTTATATGCTAGTGCACCAGTTTTGCCATGATAACGGAGTTGTATCTAGATTCCGTCACTTTCTGTTATAAGCAGATCTGTACTTCAATTAAGTTTTCACGACAGTCAACTATCATTTGTGCAAAAAATAAAATATTCCATTCTATCCCTGTATAAGCAAGGTTGTAGGAGGGTTGATGTGGAGATGTGGATGTCCTTAACCTATGGTATTTTCACATAAAGTGGCCTCTAGCACTGCTTAAACCTGCACTTTGCACACCAGGTCTTCAATTATTTTTCAAAAACAATGCCCCTTGTTCTCATTCAATGGTAGATGTTAAAGTTGGTATCATATGCTACTGTATGGTTATGCTTTGGGGAATGTTGCTTAGCAAATATGAGTTGCTGCAACTCATTTTCATAGTTTGAGATAGAGGCTAGCAGTTCACTAGTTGTCCTGTCCAAAATAAAGTTTTGATTTGTTCAACTCTGTTCTGTAAGTGAAAATTCGAATTGTTCTCAAGTATGCTTAGCATAAGCTGGTTTTCTGAATTGATGTACAGAAATCCTTGCTGGAACTCTTGACTGGAATCTGAATTACATGCACACTTTCAGGATAATCAGAGTAGCCATTTGACACTCTAATGAAGCTTTCATTTGTATACAATTTAAAACTTGTGGCATTTAGGAAACAGTTCTGTGTTATTTGATACTACCTGGGCATTCATTCTTTGAAGGCTAACGTCTTTGTTCTTTATAAAAATCTGCAGCGACATTAACGAGCTGTGGAGAGTGACTGCATATATGTCTAGATTTTCTGTGCACTTGCAATGCCTGTGTAAATTATTTACAATACTGCAGTACTTGTGGCTCTGAACCCTTTTATTTTTTCTGTTTTTGAAACAATTAGTGCACGAAATGAGGTAAACAAAACTAAAATGTGCAAGGCGTTCAAGTAAACACTCTTTTCCACTACACTGTGCCTCCAATTACCTACAGTCACATTTTTTCCATATTTTACATGTTTGTGCGTTGTGTGTATATTAGCACCCACTCATTTGTTCAAATGTTTTCAGTGAGTAACAAGATTCCTGTAGAATGTAATGGAATGTATTGTAATGCAGTGAGAGATGGGAACGGTTGGGCTAAATCACATGCTTCCATTTTGTACTGCAAGAATTAGTGGATGCATTTGTGCATGGTGCACCCTTCTGTGTGTCCATGTGACACAAGAAGTTGTGTACCCTAATGTTCTTAGCTATTAGCAGAACATAATTTTTTCTTGGGGTATGTTTGGTACGGGGGTAAAGGGGGTGAGAATTACAAGGGTAACTTTTCACCCCCTTTGCTTTTGTTTGGGACACTTTGTGGGGGAGGGGAGATTTTTAAGGAGGGTAATATTCGACCCCAAAAAGTGAGTTAAATGTTAACCTTGTAAGGGGAGGGGTAAAGGAATATATATATATGTATATATATATATTTTGTTAGGGGGAGGGGGGATTTTTGGTTTTTGTGTTTTTCCCCTTTTTTAAAATCAAATATTAATTTATTCATTTTTCTCTTCCGCTTCTCATTTTCCACCACAAATATAGTATTATTTAATTTTTTGTATTTTATTTAATTTATAATTTGGTTTGATTTATATTGGGGCCCACCTTTACTATAAAATTTTCAACTTCTGTTAATCATCCTTAGAACTTCACCCCTTAATCCTTTTTATACCTTTAACACTTCACCTTTAAATCTTTCTCCCTTCAACATTTCCCTTCCAAATTTTTAACCCCATACCAAACACAGCCTTACTCTTGACTATGTGTTGATTATACGGTTATATTTTCATTTTTGGGACAATTACAATTGAATTATAGGTTATTAACAGTGATTTTGGTATGTTGTAGATGGCAAAGAGGCTAATGCAAGTTGCAAATGCAGAAGGCCTTCAAGTTAATGAGGTAAATGATCGTCTCATTTGAACTCTTATTTTCTTAAGTTGGTTTTTCTATTTATTGATGGTGCGGGCGTCCTCTGGTAGTTCATCTGTATTGTGCTCTTGTCATGGAACTTGAAGCCACCAAATTCTTTTTTTTGGATGTTGTACTTTCTAAGAATTGGAGTCTTAATGGAAATGGCCAGTGTTTGAAATCCTAAAGCTAGTTCTATACGTTTTTTGTATATATATATTTAAAAGAAATCTAATTGAAATGCACCAAGCGGTTGGAAGATGTGATCTGTATGCAAAGACAAGAATCTCAGGGAATCTACAAAATCTGTAGCAGAAAAAGCGCATCAACAAAATAATTGCTTCCTGTACCAAAAGTGAGGAGGTTTAATTCAACTTTAAAAATAATGGCAGTAACTCCACCTCCTTAAAAGCTCCCATATTACACTTCCTCCAAAGAGTTAAGAGATATTATTGCTATATTTTTTTCTTCTGCACTGGAATGCATACCCCTCCAAGCCTACACCTTTGTTATAGGACCCCTCTAATTCAATGGGGATATGTGCGTTGTTAGTGGCCTGTTTCTTACCATTAAATTTTGGTGGGGCACTAATTGGTAGCTAATAACCTTGCAGATTGCACTTGAGGAGCTTGCAGAAAGGGTGCATGGAGATATGCGCATGGCATTAAATCAATTGCAGTATATGAGTCTCTGCAAGTCAGTCATTAATTATGATGATGTAAGACAGCGCCTTCAAGGAAGTGGAAAAGATGAAGATATTTCACCATTCTCTGCTGTGGATAAGTATGACTTGATGATCCAATTTTAGCTCTTCAATGCTGTTTTTGATAGTCTTTTCAAAGTTATGATGTCTTCACTTGGAACAACTCTATGCTGGATTCCAAGAAAAAGACATCACACTGTGTCCTGTGGGATTTCTTATTTTAGCTTGCAGAATATTGTAATTTATAATATTTGAGGTTCTCAACTTCTATGAGAAGATGTGCAAGGTTGGTTCCTTGTGGAAAATGCGATCTGATATCATCAGATCAATTCTGTAAGCTTGCAGTAGGTTTATTGTTTTGCCATGCAGAAAGACAATGAACTATTTACCCATAAAAGAAATGGTAAAAATAAACTGGGTTTCATGATCTGTTCTTCAATCTTTCCCTCAGTTTTTTCTCCTGGTTTGGTTCTCCCTATGATTACAGTGAATGGATGTCAGCACCTGCACCCGCACCCCAGCTTCCCCTTTCTCCTTCCTGCACTTAGAATAAGAATGAGAAGTGTGCTTAACGGATGCTGATCTTATAGTTCATTAAGTTTCTGTCTCTCTATGATTATGAATTTTATTGTTTCAGTACGCTTCTTATTATCATTTGTGGTTTTAGGCTGTTTGGCTTTAATGGAGGGAAGCTGAGAATGGATGAGCGGATTGACCTCAGTATGAGTGATCCTGATTTGGTTCCTCTTCTTATTCAGGTTTCGTTCTCGTTCTGTTTTTGGCAATTATTAAATTCCATGAAAATTTTGGACTCCGAAGGTGGTTGCTGAACATTTCTGCTTGCTTTAAAACCTTAGAGCATGTCAAGCTCAAAATAAGGAGTGTTTTCTTTATGCTCTTAACTTTTTAGCCATCAGCAGAATCCCTATGAGCCAGTAGTTTTAGCTGGAAATGCCTTCAAATGGCTGAACAGTTTATATTTAAAATTTTTCCTTTGGCATTTGAAGAAAAACACAATGATGTTTCTCTGCCTATAGTAGTTAAAAAAATTTTGTGGTTAGATTGTTGCAATTTTTCAATTATTGCTAAGATACTGCAGCAAAATTTAAATTATTATTTTTATTCAGTTTTGTAGTTATTTTAGATATCATGTTTAGAAAACCTGAATATCCTGCTTAAATAATGAAAACTTATGTGACAATAGACTGAAGATTACTCAAGTGAGCAAAAGAAGCCTATCGCTTTTACTTTTATTTATATGGAGTGTTTTCCCTGCTCTTGTTCCTGTTCCATGCCTCCCATGCTCCAGGCATCTGTTTTAGGTTCAGTTCCCAAGTCACTAGGTTAACCTGTTCTTTAGTATGTGAACTATGTTATACTTTAAGCTGAATGGAAGAATTGGATATCAGGAAACAAGTAGTAGGTGGTAGTGAGCTTATGGAAAATGGATAATGCAAATTTTATGTGGAAATGCTGTTAGGCTTGTTGTTTTTTTTTTTTTTTTTTTTTTGGAAATATTACTTATTGGTTCACAACTGTTGAGATGCTCGCTTTCTGAAAATGCAAATGCATGAATAAAAAATTCCCACATTACTCAAAATCACCCATTTCTCACAAAAGGCAAAAAGGTTGTTATACATATACCTGGCCACTGGACAACATGGAAAACAAAATGATGACTGGATTTTCTTAAGAATGTTTCAATTTATTCAATGGATGGCATTGTTACATAACAGAGCCTAAACCTTGATGCTATCATATTAGAAGGCTCCGTGACACTAGGTTCAAAGGAGAAACTTGTCTTCTGCGTAGAAAGCTCAAGAATCTTTCATCATTGCAAAAAAAAAAAAAAAAAAATCACAATTCTATATTATATTATATTCAGGAAACTGATTTTATAATTTGGCAGGAAAATTACATCAATTATAGGCCAAGTTCTATTGGTAAAGATGACAATGGGATGAAACGTATGAGCTTGATTGCACGTGCTGCTGAGTCTATTGCCGATGGAGATATTATAAATGTGCAGATTCGAAGATATCGACAGTGGCAGCTATCTCAAACTGGTTCTCTTTCATCCTGTATTATTCCGTATGTATCACCGTATTGCTATGAAAACATCAAGAGTTCTTCATGTGTTCATGCACTCTAGATGATGTTCTCTAAATTTCTGTTGTTGTAACCAGTGCTGCATTGTTGCATGGATCAAGGGAGACACTTGAACAGGTAATGAATGTCTCTTGAAGCTTAATGTGCTTGCCATCTTTTGTGGAGTTACATCAAATGGAAGGATTATTAGTTAGTAGTTTCTTTGATGTATGCTTATTTGCAACAAATTTAGATTAACATATTTGGGTAGTGTTATGCAGCAACTTGTCTAAAAAGCCTAAAAATTTACCTTTATTATGGTGCATGTCTGTAAAAAGATTTTAACTGCCAAGCAGAGATTATGTTGAGAAAACCAAACATATAGCCTGATTTGGTATACAACTTTTATTCTTGCGTTCCAAAAATAGTTGGCTGCCTCCTCTCTCATTATTTATCAAAGTCGTGTCAAAGAATCATATATTTTTCTTATTTCTTTTAGTTTCTTCATTTGCCTTCGCTTTTGTCCTTATGGAATTTTCGTCATGCACAGAATCTTTTTTTTTTTGTTAATTTGAACGAGTCAATAATCAACTCTATCATGCCTAGAATAATCCTGATTAAAAAAAAAATTGTTTGCAATAATCATTACATCATTTCTTGGATAACCAATTTTCTTATGCTTGTACTTATGAGCTTAGTTCGGTGAGCTTGTCACTGGATTTAGCTGGACTAAACTTTGGTGAAATTATTTGTATTTCTTTGATGCTTCACTGTGTACAACAACAACTTTTTATTTTTGTGTTACTGCCTCATGCTTTCTTATGTGAGGATATGGTATATGGATTTTTCTGTCTGGTGAAGGTTCTGGAGAGCATATCATTCTGACTTTTGGTAGTTGGAGTTGATAACGTAGTTGTATATAACATGTTTATATTCTTAGTACCACAAGTATTTATTGTATGGGTTCTCATTTTCAGGGTGAACGGAATTTTAATAGATTTGGTGGGTGGCTGGGAAAGAATTCAACAAGGGGCAAAAATTTGAGGCTTTTGGAGGATCTGCATGTTCATCTCCTTGCTTCTGGCGAATCTAATTTGGGGAGGTAACTGTTTTTATACATGCTGGTATCATTCATTTGTTTCAAAGCAATATATTGTAGATACTGATATAAAAATTTATTGCTTATGCATGTGCTCATGAATATGCACTTGATTGAGCCTTGGTGAAACTTTAGTCACTTTTAGAATAACTATAAGTGATGGAGAAGGTTGCTTTCTGTTGCCATGTTATGCCACTTCTTTTATTGCCAATTTGAAATCTAGAATTTCAATATGTTGCTTTATAGATTCATTGTCCTTTGAAAGCTGCTTGAACATTGTTTCATTGCCATTCCTACAGGGAGACACTTCGACTTGACTATCTTACGGTTCTTCTGAAGCAATTGGCTGATCCTCTTCGGGTGCTCCCTAAGGTTTGACGTCAGCTTTTACTTCTTTTATGCGTGGAACTGATGAACATAGCCAACTGCAAGCTCGGTGCTTGCCTGTGTCTGAGACCAGTGACAAGAATTGGATGCATTGTGTACCATTTTTTTAAAACAAACTGGTAGGGGGTGCATGCCAAATTTCTGATTTCGTAGAAACAATAGAGGAAAGTCGTAATTTCTTTATGTTTGTTATAACATATTGTTTAAATAGCTGCAAGGACTAAAGCAGGGTTTTTTAAGTTTCTCCCAGATACACAACTCACCTTCCTTGTCAAAGGCAAGACAATGAAGTTATGACTCTGAAGCTAATAGATGTTTGGGATGAATGCTGATTAAAATAGGGGTCCTTATATTATTGTGTAGTTATGCAGGTTGTTGGATGAGGTCTTCTACTTTATCTTTTAAGTTCCTCTGTAAAGTTTGTCACTGTTGTTGTGTGTTTTTTACACCAAATAGCTGCAAACCACTCATTTATTCTTTTTAGGGAAAGCCAAAGAGTTCTGAGCATCGTGGCCTGAAAATAATCACCTAATTTATAAACGTTTTCTAAACTGCTCTTTCCATTTTCTCTTATTTTTCTTTTCTGTGAGAAACACACTACTTTTTAACTTTCTGTTTCTTTCATTGGTTCTGCTCATCAGACCTTTTCACTAAAGAAGCCTCATGTACTTTCAGGTAAAGGAGCCCATTATAGTTTTTCTTTCAAAATCTATCTTCTCTCATACACCTTTCTACCCATAATTTATTTTTCCTGTTTCTGCTTCTTTGCCTTTTCTTTGTTTCTGAGACTTGTTTGACAATACTTCTTTATTTACAAAACCTTGAGGAACTAAATGTGCAATAGTAAACCAATAAATTCTCCTTTTCTTTTTCTGTCATTTATTTAACTTGGAACAGAATTGCTAACTTTGACATATATTAGAATTGACTTCATGAGATACAAATTTTCTTTCAATTGTCTGGTTGCATGATTTTAGAAGTTGATTCTCCATCAATTCACTTTAACGAGTGCCTTAATGGCCCCAGGTGTCAAACTTCATCAATTGAGAGTTCCTTTAACCTTTGACTACTGAAGATTGTTCGAAGAGAATGCTCTTTGCATGTTGACATTCTTCTCCTCCTTTTTTTGCATGAACTATTCACCAGGATGAAGCTGTTGAGAAGGTTGTGGAGTTCATGAATGTATACTCGATTAGTCAGGAGGATATGGATACTATTGTAGAGTTGTCAAAATTTCAGGTGGTCCTATCTGCTTTATATACATAATTGGTGTGTCAGCTATTCTCATACTCTCAGAATATCTCATGATTGTTTTACATATCAGGGGCATGGGAATCCATTGGATGGCATACCATCAACTGTTAAAGCTGCTCTGACAAGGGCATATAAAGAAGGAAGCAAATTGAGAATGGTGCGAGCTGCAGATTTAGTCACACTTCCTGGAATGAAAAAGGTTCCTAAGAAGCGCATTGCAGCAATACTAGAACCTTCTGATGAAGGTTTAAGAGAGGGAAATGGTGACCCGTTGGCTGAAAGTGAAGGAGAAAACTCTTCTGACCCAGAGGATACTGGTAAATATTATTTCCTCGAAAATGTCACTGGCCATCCGATGATAGTTATCCTTCAGCTTTCCTCTCCATCTCCCTCCGATATAAAAAAATAAAATAAAAACAGCACATGCACGTGAACATGCACAAACACTCGCTGTAATTTTGTGTCCTTAGATCATATTCCTCTTTCTGCTTTTGGCTTGCATCTTTTCAGTGACTTGAGATCTGCTTTGTGGGCAAGGACTAGGATATTTTTTCCTATTAACATGATTTTTGAACATTTTAGCCACAAATTTTAGTCTCAGGGGTTAGGGATGACACTTAAGACCATGAGGATTAGGGATATACTGATGCTAAGCACAGTGGGAGAAGTCACTGACTAAGTTGCCTGGAGATCTGCTTTGTGGGCAAAGACTAGGATATTTTTTCTATTCACATGAGATTTTCAAACATTTTAGCCACAATTTTTAGTCTCAGTTGACAGTTAAGGCTGGGAGGATTAGGGATATACTCATACTAAGCACAGTGGGAGAAGTCATTAACTAAGTTCCTTTGTTTAATACATAGTCTGATATATTATGTACCTGTTGTAAGAATGTATTTTATTTCCACTCCTCTTAACAACTTTGACTCTGCGAAACATGTAGTACATTAAGGTAGGAGATTACTGATTAGAACCAATGCACCCCGAAATTTATTTATTTTTTGAAAGGCATGGTGAAACTATTTCAAAAAATCGTATACTTGTGGTCTAATTTTTCTGCAATTGCAATATCTGGATAGAATATTTTGGTATTAGTTGGATTTAGTTTTTCTTGTTCACATGTCAGAAGGAACTGGCAATGCTGAGAAGCTGAAGTCTGAACTTCAGAGTTTGAATTCAAAAGGTCAGTGAGATTTTCTTACCAATTGTTTTATTATGTTGGAAAGCTAATCCAAGATTCAATTTGGTGTCCTAATAACTCAGGTTGTTGGCCTTAGAATAAACAATTTATTCAATCCAAAATCCAATTACCTGTGAAAGGAATGGTCTATTAAATTGTTTACAGCCTAACAATAGGATTGATGAATTCAAATGAACTCCAAATATCTTACAGGAGTCCAAGTAGAGGTGGAATTAAAGGGCAAGGCAAATTCAAATTCTAAGAAGACTCCAACAGGTAGAGGAAAACAAGGTTCTGCATCTGCTGAAAGGAAACCAGCAGGCAGAGGGAGAGGTGGTTCTGGTTCCTCGGAGAAAGCTGGAGCTAAGAGAAAGAGATGAAAATATTACTGTAAATCTAAGTGTTTGTAAAGTATGCGGTGTTTATGACATGTAGGTAAGCTTCCTTCTGGAAGCTATAATTTCTTTATGGGGGTTGGTTGGTGATCGTTGACAGCAAATGTTACTCTGGTATCTATTTGCAGGCCTCTTTTCCCAGTATCACAGATTTGTTGATGAGTTTCTGGATGATGTTTGAAATAGGGATGGCTTGCCTGGAAATTTTCAGCCCATTTACATATGGATCTAGCTTACTGTAAGTAAACCATGATGAATTGCTATGGTTAACATATTTTATAAAGTTGCCTCATTTTTGCCTCTGAGGCAGACAACAATCCCCTACCAAATGTGTTTCGAGATGGGAACCAAAGGTGGCCTAAGGTCCGTTTGGTTGTAATCGATTTTGCAGTTGAATACCCTGTGCCCTCTCTTTGTTATTTGGCTGGTGGAACTGGCCAACTCAAGTCTAGTTCTGTTCCCATTCTTTCGTTTTCACGTAGCAACATGGACAGAGTAGAGGTTTTGGCTAACCTGATACTAATGCTCTTCTTACATGGAAGGATGAGATGATGATATTGTAGCTTAGATTTGGTTCATTTAATTCGTTGAATCTTCTTTTATTAGTAATTGTATGTTCATTTTTGGCTTTCATTTTTTATTTTATAGTTAAATGAAGTGGTTTTTTTTCCCCCGTATATTGAGATTAAATTCATCTTTTCAATAATGATCTAAGGCTGATTGCTTCTTTAGGTTTGAAAGCAAGTCGGTAAAAATGAAGCATAATTTTTTTTATCATTAGGCCAATCCTTTCAGATTTAGTTTTCATTTAAATTTTACATTTAGTAGCATAATGTACAAAACAATTAAAAAAAGGGTTACCTAGAGATGGTAAAACGACCTGGGTGGTTTTGTGCATGTTGAGGAGATTTTAATAGGTGACAATGTATTAGGCTATTTCAATTCTATATGTTTTATGAGTTTTGGCAGAGTTTTAAGGAAGCTGTGTCTAAATTTAAACATTAAACACCAAAGTGAAAACATTTTCAAATTATCCTTTCAATTGAAAAATAAATGAATTGATTAGTTTTTTTTTTTTTTAAACTAATTATTTAGCCTTTATATTTTAATTTTTTTTTGGTAATTTAATCATTTTAGCTCATTTCCAAATTATTTTGATTTTCTTAATAAATGGAAGAAGAAAAATGATAAGTAAAAATTAATCAAAAAGATGATATTTTATAAAATATTATTATATTAAATAAAGTATGATCAATACTAATTATGAAATTAAATAATTAATTTTTGAAATAAGGGTGACTCATTGATACTTTCTCTCTTTTACCAAATGTATTAGACTATTTCAATTAATAAATAATGAAGCGAAGGTAATTAAGGAGAAACAAATGTTTGCATGTCGAGTTGTGATTGGTAAGGAATCGAGAAGACGACAGTGTATCTGGGAGTAGGGTATCTAACCATTCTCAGTCCAATCCCATCATCTTAGACATTATTATATACAGAAATCTGGAGAGGACAATAGAGTGTACCCTGTAGTTTTAATTTTAATTAATAAGGAAAAGGTAGGCTAAGCTGCGCTTTCCTTTTTTAACGTCTCTCACTATCGGACTGCTATCTATAATCACAAAGAGAGAAGGAGAGAGACAGAGAGCGGAAATGGGAGAATCATCAGAGTCACAACAACAACAACAATCATTCTTCAAGAAACACTGGGAAGGTTTTACTGAATTTTGGGGCGAGAGATTTTCCTTTCTTGAAAACTATTCAAAATTCCTCAGACGTGATAAGCCACTTCCTACTTGGTCTGATTCTGATGTCCAAGAATTCATTGCTTCAGATCCTCTTCATGGCCCCGCTGTATGCTTCCCTTCCCTTCTCTCTCTCTCTTTTCCTCCTTCCTTTTCTTCTTGCCTCCTGTGTAGATTAAGCTTAGATCAGATCATTTGGGTTTACTTTCTTTTGCTTGTTTTCGATCTTTTTTGTTCTAATTTTAGATTTTTTTTTTTTCATCTGGGTTTTTCTTATTCTTGAATATTCTTGAATTTTATGCTTCATTCTAAGTAAAAAATTTCATTTTTTCAGGTTATTACTGCTTATCTGCTGATGATGTATGCTGGGCTGATTTTGAAAAGCGTTTATTTTTCTTATTGATTTTAAGTTTCATTTGTCTGATTAGGTCTTGTTATTGGGTTCCTTTTGTGTTGTTTGTTTACAGTTGGATTAATCCTTCTTTTTTTATATATATAAGAAACAATTTAAGAATTGTGTTGTCTTTTATTTGAGAATCATTATATAGACGTATCTTAGTTCTGTCAGAATTTTACTCTCAATTTATGTCTTTTTTTATATATGCCTGATGATGCTTAGTCTTTTGAGTATAATTTCCTATTTGGCACTTAAATCACACTCTTAAGTAATGTGTCTCCAGTTATTTCACAGTTAGATATGAATTTAGTAACGGAGAAAGACTATTCTGTTGAGCTTAAGCTGCTCGGGTGACCTGGCAGTTGAAATCAATCTGTTTCCAATAACAGTTAAGTTGAAGAGCATGCGTCGGATGGCTCTATGTATTGAAGAGACAAATTTTCTTCATTGTGTTATTAAGATATAATATCATCTTTAAATTGTTTATGATGCCCACTGGATATTGAAACATCCCCTGCCTTTTTAAGATGAACCTATTTGTGGTCTTTGCTATTTGGGTGCAGTGTCTTGGGAAAATTCTTAAGTGGCTTTACACTATCTTTTCCCTTCTCTTAAAGCAATATTGAGGAATATGTTTATCTTGAATATGGTAAAACATGCAATGCATCAAGATTATCCTGTAGCATCTGAAAATATTGCTATTATTTTCTTGGTCTTCCCAAGGATCAAATTTAACTTCTTGCTTAAAAGAATACAGTTTTTTTGTTATTCTTTTATAGAACTTGAGTTTTTAAGATGACAATGTGAACTTATTTGCGTCCAAAATGCCTCCTAACAGAATTTATTTGTGTTGATTAACTAGTAAGGCGAGGAGAGAGTTATATGTATTAGGAGTTTTTGCTTTAACTCCCTGGTATGTTGTCATTTTATGATAACTATCAGTCAAATGCCCCTTTATTTGCTTTATTTATGTTTTGTTTCTTGGGTGCCCATCAATTTCATTTGTACCAAGCATCTGACATAATTACTACTGAGGATTTTATTATGACTGTTGTTTGACTGTTTGCAAAGCATTTGTTTGCAATCTCTTGACTGAATTGAAAATGGCTGAACCTCCTCTCCCTCTGATAAACCCCATTGTTAGGCTCTTGTTTGCAAGTGAAATTATAAATCAAATTTATTGGTTCATGGTTTTCCTGAGTTTTCATAAAATATGAAGTTTTCCTGCTGAAGAAGGCAGATACTAGGATACGTATCGTTCCATATGTTCTGATGGTTCCTGTTTGGCAGCATTTTTACTGATTGATATTTATTTATGGAAAGCATGATTAAAGTTTTCTTCTTTTTCAGCTGAGGACTGCTAGGGAAGCAGCAAACTTTGGAGTTACAGGAAGTGTAATTGGAGCAGTATCAACTGCAGGTGTTGCCTGGAAATATTCAAGGAGCTTACATGGTATTCCACTGCCTCTTCTCTCTATTTTTTATTGCAAATCTGGTAACTTAAGGATGAAAGAGAATTCAAAGCATATTATTTTGATTGAGCCATATCACAATGATAAGCAATTTCTATTAACAGTTGCAAATGTTTTGAAGGCATAATTATTCATAGCTTCTTATGCACATTTTAGTTTATCTTTCAGTGAATCCTGGCTTCATGGATGATTACTATGTATAAGAGATTTCTCCTTTTGAGGATTGTGTTTCAGGCAAATGCAGTATTGCTTAAAATATGCATAAATATGATTTATAGGTAAATAGAAACTATAGGACAGTGGGATTATATTCTCAGCGTTCTCGTCTTTTTTGTTTCTTTTGCTTTACATGTTAAGAGTTTTATTGGCATTGACTAGTAGTCGAAAAATCATTCTTATATGAAAATTTATTGGACCGGCTTTCCTAGATGCATGTATGTGATTGCCAATGAACTTTGAATTTCTTTAGTTACACAGTGCAAACAGGCCAATTATCATTAAAAGAAGCATGCAGAACGATGAAGTTTTTCTATTATGTTTATTAGTAATGAAAAATTGTTTAGCTTCTTACCCAAATCATATTTCACAGGTGCTGGGCTGTCCTTTTTAGCTGGAGGTGTTTTTGGTTGGACATTTGGACATGAAATTGGAAACCACTGGCTGCAACTCTACAGGTTGGATACCATGGCAGCACAGGTTAAGTTCATGGAGTGGTGGCAGAAGAAATGTGGAGAGCGGTCTTAAGTTGGACTGTTAGTCGAACGTGGAGAGCTCTAGCGAGGAGTTGGTCGCCTTTTCAACAATAATACAAATGTTCCAATGCAGAAATGTAATGGTTATTCGCATTACTTGGGTGTTATGCTAGAATTTTGAAAATGTCATGGATTTACCATTATTTTTCCTTTCCTAGGATGCTAATTGATAAGAAAGCAGTCTGTGCTATTGATGATAATAATGATTTTCCTTCCTCTTTTTGACCTGTGCATATAATGGCTTCAGAATTTGTCCAAATTTACACTTTTGGTAAGCATTATCTATTACAAATTTACACTTTTGGTAAACATTGTCCAAATATACATGCTCCCACTTCTGGTTCTACTAGTAATTTAAGGCTGGTTTTTTAAGTAATGATCTTTGTTTATGACATGGTTTAGGGTCATAATTCGATTTTTCTTTTTTCCCCTCAATTTGCACTCAACACTGGAAATGGGAGCATGTATTATGTACCAAATTCCCTTTTGGTAAACATTGTCCATGGAGAATTTTTTTTCTTTATCTCATTGGCTGCATGATTTTTTTCCAATGGATGACAACAAACCTTCCCCCTTCCATTTATTTTTTTATTTTTTTCCAGATATAGGCCATAATCTTGTCAGGCTTGGTGAGTTTTTTGTGTACGCCAGTCTCAAGGCTCGAAAGTAATGGAACTGTAAATAAATTTATATATAAAAAAAAAATCCAGAAAGATGAAGGAAACTATTTTACCATTTTATTTTTATGAAAACCCGCTCAGCGCTTATGATGCATACAAAGGTGATAAGATGAGGAGAGGGGAAAAAAAAAACACCAAACTAGTCGAGATTCTAAAATTCAGTGTTATTTCGTATCCCCTACCCATCAAAATTGAAACCATTACTAATAAAATAAACTATAATTTCATGATGTTTTAGAGAAATTTTTATGTTGACTTAGTCTATTATATAGATTAAATAAATAAAAATAAAATCATATATATGTCATCTGGTGATGATCACTAATTTTCATATCGTTGGATGGAGACCATTATTTTTTGTCCATGTGTCCTAATTTTATTGACCTAGTTTACCAAGACATGATAAATTAAGTATTTCTAGCTAATCTTTTCTTTTGTTTAAGGCTTTGTGAATTAGGAGCGAGTATTATTTGGTTAAAATCGAATCGAACTAACGATTTTGGTTCGATTTTGTATAGAACATTAAAAAAAAAAACCAAAACTGAAAACAAAAATTATTTTGTTTTGTTTTTTTTTTTAATTCGGTTTTCACCAAAAATTGAGTTGGTATATATTTTTTTTTTTAACACATCCAAAACTCATAGCATTTTTTTATGATTTTCTTTGTTAACAAATTGATTTTTTATTGAAAACTAAAAAACCGAACCTCAATTTGATTCGATTTTTATTTTGATCAATTCTATTAACTGAAAACTGAAAAAAAAACTAAAATAAAGACCGAATGATCACCTCTGGGAATCCTCTTATCCAGCACATGACAATCTCCTAAACCACTTTTTGGACAACATTTATTATTTCACAAATTTATTGAAATCCCAAATCACCCCATCTATAGTGAAATCACAAATTTCCTTACAAACAAAAGATAATAAGATAAAAAAGATTTCCATTGACCAAAAAATAAACAGAATTAATGCTCCTATGAAATAATAATAATAATAATAATAATATCAATACATGATAACTTAAGAGACCGCGCCATGTGTTGAATAGGAACGATTTCTACTGCCTTGGGCAACAAGAAATTATTGTCAGCTATTGGTTTCTTGGTCTTGCAATCAAAACGAGCAGCAAATCAAAACACTGGTTCAGCCCTATCGCGCCTGATCGTTTTGAGATGCAGGTAAAAGTAAACCCTCAT
Organism: Dovyalis caffra; assembly: GCA_963924115.1. NCBI lineage: Eukaryota > Viridiplantae > Streptophyta > Magnoliopsida > Malpighiales > Salicaceae > Dovyalis > Dovyalis caffra. Next base: position 16,440,020 of record CAWUPB010000913.1, on the reverse strand, counting down.
CAAAACGGAGAATTAAACGAATTTACCTAGAGGTCCAAATCAGTTAAATCTTGAATAATAGCAAACCTGCCCAAACAGAAGACCTACTCTAGTTTCTTCATTGTGAATCGCAATTCGATTGCAGATTTCTGCCATTTTTGTATTTAAGACTGCAGAAGAACGTGAAACATTCATAAAAGCTGAAAACAAAAGGAATTTATTTATCCAAATTTTTAAGTCGTTAATATCTTAAATATTAGTGCACCTACACAGGACCTTGTGGATTTAATTATATATAAGCTCATCCTTATAAACTGATTTACAAACATCTACTGGATACGCTGTCCGAATGGAAGACCTTTTGCTGTAGTTCTTCGGTCTGGATCACTTCTCACTTCCTAATTTCCCTTCTATAATGAGATTATGCACTAGCTTTGAAGAAGGGGAAAGCTTCTCATCCACAGCATCCTACATCTGCAAAGCAGACATTATGTCAGCAAAAAGGCATCCTTAATGAAGTCATAATTGCAGATTACATTCCTTTGAATTCACAATTCTCACTAGAAAATGGCACACCACTTTGAAAGAAGAGGAAAAGACAACAGCACTGGTGGTAAGAATACTATGTGACAAAAACTAGGCTTTAACAGGCAATTTAGAATGATATGCAGGTGTAATGTTCATGTATGGTACACATCCAAATCATGGCATTTCACACTAGTTCCCCTTGGCCCAATTCGCAAATCTTAGCCCCATTTTCTTCAAGGGTTTACCCTACATTTGGACCCCGTACTCTTTGAATTTTTTTTATTGAGACCTACTCGTATTTGGCTTGATTGACATCCTCTACTCTTCAAAATTTATTGCTTCAGACCATCTGATATAACACCGCCAATCAACAATCGATACATAGCATTGTAAAATAAGAAATCTCAACCATGTGTCAATCATTGATTGGTGGCATTATAACAGAGGGTTTGAAATAACAAATCCTGAAGAGTAGAGGGTCGCAATTAAACCAAAAAAGAATAGAGGATCTCAATCAAAAAAATTTGAAAAGTGCAAGGTCTAAATGTGGGAAAAACCCTTTTCTTAAATACATTGCATTTATTAACAAAGAGGTACTTCCAATTGAAATACCGAGGGAACCAATTAACCTCCCATGCAATGAGAACAGAGCTACATGTCTACTCATTAACTGAAGCAGGATTAAGAAATACAGATCAGCTAAAGTATGAAAGCAACTAGAGAGCTCATATTTCAACTTGGAAAAGAGCACTATTTGCTTAAACCAAACCACATTGGACCAGCTGCTCACTGGTGTACTCCTTGTCTTCGACCAAGATTTTTTGAGATTCTTGAAACCACATTACAAGAAGCTCTCTTAAATTGCATTGTAATCAACAGCTTCCATATTCAATTGATGGATGACGTTGCACTAGTCAAATTATCACTCTTTCCTGCTAATTCACTGTTCATACCCTGAAAATGCTTACGACCAACCATTAAATCATTGCACGACTATCTTAAGTTGAATTAGACAGTCCATTAAAAAGGACACAGGCTATTACACCATGGTCAATCACCAAAGAGTGCTAGCTGCAATTACTGTAAGGATTCAACCATATAAGCATACCAAGAATTGCCTATTGTGCTACCAATCTTAGACACAGGCCATCAACAAGTGAAAGATCCAGTATGCTGAATCACCAAAGTGTCATCTGCTTTGCGTGGAGCTATCCTTTCACTAAGATCAACAAAAAGGACATGTGTCTAGTTATCCAACACTTCCATCTAAGTTCAAAAAGGCTAAAATAACAGAAAGAAACTCTGCAACTTGACTATCTTCACCAAATGAATCTTCTATTGTTTCTGCAACAGTACAATGGATGATTTGCTTAAGCAACCACCTGATCTTCCTTTCCTCCTATCTTTCATAGAAAAAGATACAAGCAGTGCATACTTCAACTACAGCAATAACAATAATTGTAAGACAAAAACAAAGGTCCAAGGTTGGCTTAAATTAAAAACCAATTTGGCTTGCACACCTTCTGTTTTGGCTTGTCATCCTAATGCAGATCAGATAGGACTGGGTAAAGTAAGCACCCAAGAAAACGCTTGCTTACTTTGAATTTTATAGGATATGTAGACTGATAAATATTTGTCCCCTGCAATAGAGTTACTTTAGTCTCAAACCCATTTGCCTCAGTAATCCACCAAAACCAACTGACCGCACACCTGCCTACTGTTTTTACTCTCGTCCCACTAATGCACATTGGTTTACCGTGCTGAAAAGGAACAGGTCACAGTATGACAGTGAATGAGGGTACACTTATTTGCTTGGAGTTTTGCAGGTTACCTGGGATGCCAAAAATTTCTCCCTTGAAATTTGACAAATCTTGATAATATTCTGACTGTTTTTTCCCATAAATTTCATAGTTCTTGAAGTCTCTTATTTCTCAATTTATAGCTCCAAATGGAAGGAAGATCAATAAGAGCTAGTGTAGCAATTCGATAGGATAATATTGAATTATCATAACTCTGAGAAGGAAATTGTCGCAAAGTGGCTGTACTGGTCTCCGAAACACACCCATTACTGATGCTTGGACTTTTAGCAGGTGATAATGATTGTGCATAGAAGTAAAATACCTATGAACTATATTTGCAACATTTCAATACAATGTGCATTATAAGGACTAGGGACCAACCAATAATACCAGAAAGAAGAATTTAACAAAATGCTTGGGTAATTGGGAAAAAAAAAAGATACAGAATCAGAATGCACCAATGCATAGATATCTGGAGAAAGCAACAAAAAAAGAGCATAATTAGTATAAGAGGGAGATGCATGCAACCAAATGCTGTAAAAAAGGAGTCTGTTTCAACTGGTTTGAGAATAATTGAACAGTTTAAATGTTCAGTAGTTAAAGATTTTCACAAATGCATCACCAAATGCTGTAAAAAGAAACAAATCCATGCCAAAACATACCTTTTCTAATAATGTCAATGATATGATTGAAAAACTGTACTTAAACAGAACCAGAAGTTGCAGCGCGTGAAGCTTGCCCATCGGTATTGGGATCACTCGTTGCATTGCCACCACCAACCTCCGGCAATTGGTGATTGTTAGATTCTGCAAGTGAACCATCCTCCACACTGTTTGACACAGAAGAGGTGCCAGTTCTACTATTGTCTCTGGTTTCTAGACGCTCCATCATGCGAGATACTGTCGCAATTCCAGCATTGACCTCTCTTCTAACTTCAGAACCTAGATCCACGATGGTAGTATTACGAGAGAAAAATCTCTCTTTCCATCCCCTAGTGCTCTTTGAAATCGAATCTTTATATCTGGAAAGGGAAACAGGTGAAAATCAATTTATGAGCATAGGGGAAAGTAGAAATTCATCAAACCTGTCAATGTTATCAAAACTGTCAAATGTTTCCAAGCAATTAATACCTCATTGACACTGCATTGAATTTAGATTTGATAGACTCTGAAAATGATTGAAGTTCCGATGGCCCTGCTCTGTCTTGACTATTTGGATAAGACTCAACAGGAGACCTTCATAAACAAAATTCCCGACAATTCAATTAACAATGTCCATCTACAACTATAGTAGTAACATTAAAAAAAAAAAAATAGTTGAAAATTGAACGGTTGCTGCACCTATTATCCATGGAATTTCCATGTTGATTGATAACACTGGATCCAGAAGCTGAAGCAGGAGATGGATCAGCCAGGGCATTAGTAGATAGCGATGTGATAGGTTGTGGAGAAGATTCAAGTGTTGGGGCAGATGGTGTTGCTACTGTGATTGCAGAAATGGGTTCACCTTCTCTCTGAGTTGGAGAGGAAGAGATTGAACCAGCAGGAGATTCATTAGGTTGACTTGAGAATACTAAGAATTGTGGACGACCTTGACCTGATGACCTGTTCCGCTGCCCTTCTCTTCTTGCAATATGACGCCGCCCTATTGCAGCAGCAGCAGCTAAGTGCTGGATTATTTGCTCTTCAAGTTCAGCGTCATTTGCACCCACTGGCAACTGCATTTGACACACCATTGAATTTTATCATAATTAAGCTTATGTGTGGTTTGTCGAAAAGAAAAGGTTGAAACTAGCAGAGGTAGGTTACAGACATGCTGTAATTCAAAGTCCCCAAGGGTTGGATGATGAAATATGGTAGCATTTCTTGATGGGTTAAACCTAAAATTCCTCTCCTGTTCTACAGCCTCAAGTAACTCCTGACTGTCAAAATATTAAAAAAATAATAATAATAATAAGTAATTCTTTTCAAACTATTGGCAAGGAAAAAATGCAAGGGCAGCAAAAACAATTGAACCTCGTGGGATCCTTCAAACTGATGGGTTGCCAACACATAGGGCACTGGGAACTCCTTTGACACCTGGAAGATTCAATTACCACTCATGTCAATATAATTCATTTATCCACAGAAAAACAAAATCAATTGCCTCGGTTTTCATTCCAAAAAGCATCCAAGAAGCAGCTAGATCGAAGCAGATGAAATAAAACGTAACAAATTTCAAGCATTGAAGAGATCTCTCATCTATAGTAATTCTAACAAAGTTCTCCTGGATTTGGGGAAAAACGAATGAAAGAAAAAAAAAGATGCAATTATATTTTACTTAAAGTAGAATCTATTTAGACTGAAAATAGGTTTCACGCCAGAGTTTCACATTTTCCTTTTTTCTGGCAAGCTTCATGTGTTATGTGTAAGATTTGGATATAGGTTTACTTGCATGTACATAAGAGGAAGGGAGAGACTGGGACAGGAATGGTCGTCTTGTCCAAAGGTCAGTCACCAAAAATTAGGTGAATGACATCAGTTAGACTCCTGAAAAGAGAGAGCTTATTTATAAGAGGGGGGTGCGGGGCGCACAGGGGAGGGGAGGAATTCATACCCAAAGCAATTTTTACATAGGAAATAGTAATTTCAGTATTGTTTTGCACCTCCTCCATTACAGCACTTCAATTATAACACCCTATTTGTAAGGAGGAAGGATAGAAAGGATAAAGCACAAGGATTAAGAGGAGAAAAGTTGGGTGATACCCCATCCATCTAGTTGTTTAGCTAGCAAGGAAGATAAAGGGTGGAAATCCCGTCAATTGGAGACATTGCATTTTAAAAGTTAGGAAGGACACAGAGGATCCTTCGTACCCTTCCCTGAGTCTCCATTTATCATACTAAACAAGGAAATTTATCCCATCCATCCACCCTACCATCTCTCCGAATAGAACCTAAAAGAGCAATTTACATAGCTCTTTCTGTTAGCTGGGGATAAGGAATTGAGAGTTTCGTTTCAGGAGTGGCATCATAGCAAGTACCATTTATTCAGAATGCTTAAGATTGAGAGTTGAGAGCTTTTTGCAACTACATTTTAGCATCCTTTGCAATGTTGTTGTGGAAACATATATTGAGGATTGAGATTCATGAAGGATGACTGAAAGATGGTTCTTAAATTAAAACTTAAAGAATTGGAGGCTGCTAATTAGCAACTTATGTGTTCATAATGTCAAGCAGACTGTCCTCAAAGTATATCCACGGTTAGCCAAACACTAAACCAAGCGCAGGGCAAACTAAGCACACTTAAATGACACAAATACATAAACAGATGATGTGATAATCAAGCCATTTAGCAATCACCGTTACAAGGAGAAAAAGTATCACGAATGATTCAAATTACAAAATCAGAATTAGTTAATAGAGTAATCAACATCATGGGTTAGTCTACTAGCTTTCATGCAATTTCCGAAGCCCAGTCACATACTAATTTAAGACTTCTGTACATAATGAGGCTATCCAAGATTGTCCGACACAGCCATGTTTATTGTTTGGCTCCCTGACCAATCAAAGTTAGGCTCTACTTGGCCAATAACTAGGTAAGTCCTCTGTCAGCACAAGACCATCCAACGCTTCAACTACACTAACAACTACAAAAGCAGCAATTTAAGAAAATAACTGAAACTCAGAAATTGGAGATAAATGAAAATACCATTCGAGAATGCACTGGAGATGGAACTCATGCTTGCAACTGGTCACCTGTGAAAGAAAAAGTAGAACTGCTTTAAGAAAAGCTTGACCAAATTGTGTAGATTTTATGAGACACAGGGAGATAAGATTCTTCAGTCATGTGCAGCGTGCAAGCTATGTGGTTTCGTTAGATATTTTTTTTCATTTTGATTTATTGTTTTCTCTCGTCTGTTCTAACATTTTTGTAGCGCCATGTCAGGATTTTCTGTTTCAATTATTTACATAGCTGGATTTCAAAAAATTAAAATATCCACATCAAACTCTTAGCAGTGCTTTCGAATGTCTATTAAGACGGGCCAACTTGACCGATATTAATTAAAACACAAGTTCAAACTGACAGATTAAGCTAAACATAGGGCGCAAATAAACAATCAAATGAATAAATCATCGACATCAACCATACATACAGTTGAAGGATCACTCTCCGAGAAGTTTTCTAGGCATATGCTGCAAGCATCATCACAAGCTTCCTGGATTCCCCCTTCCACGAAAGCTGCAGCAGATGTCAAATGTGCCTCAGCCTTCTTGGTCTCTTCCATTCCCTACAAACCCAAAACACAAATCATTATTCTAAATGCAAAAACAAAAAAATTAGCCAATCCTAAAACATACCATCTCAAATGAATCTAGGAAATTCAACTGGTTATGCAAATGAAACCCAGGAATTAAACCATGAATAATCACAATGCTAAAAACTAAATCCGACAATCATCTTGGTTCAAGCCATGAGAAAGAAAACTGAAAGCAATTGAAGCAGGGATCAAATCAATTACTTAACAAGACAATACAACAAGCAACAAATATCCCAATTAATAGATATTATAGTGCCAAATATGTCAATACAAAAAAAAAAAAAAAAAAAAAAAAAAAAAAAAACTTTCAGCAAACAAGTTACATGTACCAACCAAATCAAATGCTAGCATAAATACGACATGACACATGCGTAGAGCGAAAGAAATGATAAAGAACATCATAAACATAGAAACCCTCCATTTGAAATGCAAAATGGAAATAAAATAGAGAAACAAAATGGAAATTCATGTTGGTCTCTCTCTTCCATACCCTGAAAAAAAGCACTCAAAGCACTGTCTTTCAAAACTTAAACAACACAAGAAATTTCAATCTCACATTTATAGACAAAAATAAACTAAAACTAATGAAAATAAAGCTGCAAAGTAAGACAAAAATAGAAAAAGAAAAAACCTAAAAGTGAGCAGAAAATAAAACCCAAAAGACCAAAACAGTTAGAATTGCACCAAAATTTTCAGTCCTCGTTTTTTTTCTAAAAAAAAAAACATTGATAGCACATCACAACACTCAAAAAGAAAAAAAAAAGAGATCATAGCTTTACTAAATTTATAATCAGAAGATAAAAAAACATAGAACCAATTTAACTTAGATCAGCTGAGAAAACAAAAACCCATAAAATAAGACTTTCTCAATAAATAAATAAAAAGTGTGAAAAAACATACCTCCATGCAACCTTTATGAGCTTCAGATTCTAAATGACAGTAATAATTTACTTGTCTAATGAAGATCGAGCTCGGATTGCAAATCGTTTAGACAAGCAAATAAAAGAAACCCTATTTATTGTTGTTGTTGTTGTTAATTATTTATTTGATAAGGCGGAGACACAGAGAGAAAAAGTGAGAGGAAGAGAATTATTATTATTTAATAATGGAAACGGGGAGATTTTAATTTATTTTCTTGTTTGTGTCTGAATCTTTATTTGTTTAGTAATTTTTTCACTTACGCCTGTGTGAGCTAAGAAAGAAAGTAAAAGTGGGTCCTCCACTCGCTGTGTTATCAAAACGTGGCGTTTATGGATTTGTTTTGTTATTTTATCTTTGAAGATTCTTCCTTTCCATTCTATTAACTTTTCTCCTTGATCTATTGCGCGGATAACATTAAAAAAAAAAAATCGGGTTAATCGCTTAAAACGTCATTTTACTTTAAAAATTTTTTATGTGGTTTATGTTTTTTTTTTTTTGACGACCTTCGTCTGCTTTTCATTTTTTCTTAATATAGTCCCGTTAACTTTTTAATTAAAAATGATAGTCAGCATAAAAAAATTGTACGTATCATGACACTTCAAACTAATTTGCCATATGAAAAAAAAATAAAATTCCTTACTTTTCCCTAATTTTTTCGATAAACAAACAGAATAAATCATAAATATAAATGCAGCTTGACTGATAAATTCAAAAAACTACTTGAAGAGTTAATCCTCACAATCCTATCAAAATCCAAGACCCCAAAGTCCTCGTTCATTGTTCTACGTTTTTCGATTTCGTTGATTGAAAATCAACACAAAAAAAAATAAATAAATTAGAAACCCAAAGATGTCGAACTGCAAGTCAAGCTTTTTTTTTTCTGACTAGTTTCTCTGGCAAATTTCATTGGAAATTTCATTATATTTTATGGGAGAAGTCTGATTGAAACTTTCGGGTTATAATGGAATAATATCATTTTTTTTATTATCTAACCACAAAACTCTCCCTCGTTCCATACCCTTTTCATTTTCAAAATTCACATTGCCTTTTTCAAGTTTAACCCCATTAGATTGCCTTACCAGTAAGCTTTCTATGAGAGATTGTCAATACTGAACTCCAATTGGAATTTTTTATTTATTGTTTATCTATATTTAGTTTAAACTAAATTTTTTATCCGCACTACGTTGCTTGGTTAAATAGAATACGTGAACTCATCTAAAAAAATCATTTAATTTGATAATTCGGTTTATGTTATGAATCCATAAAAATATATAAAATAAAAAAATCAATTTTACAATATTTTAATCAATTTTTGATATTTTATTATTATGCTCGAGCTACCCCACTCTAGCTCTATCCGATTTGCTCAACGAGTTGTTGTTAGCATCCATTTTTAACTCTTAATTTGTCATGATTTTTCCATAAAAAAATATATATAGCAAAGAAATTTCGTTTTAAACATTTTTGTTCAATCAAAATTTTTTTTCAAAATTAAAATTTTTTATTAGTTTTATAAATTTCTATAATTTTTGTGAGTTATTGCTTGAACATAAAAAAAGAGAAAAGAGAGAAAGAAAGAAGAAGAAATTATAAAAAAGGGCATACGACTCGTCTATTGAAACAATTGAGGAAATAAGAACGAATAGAACAAAATAATTAAAAGAATTGAAAACACACTAGCCTTTAATTGCATACAAAATTAGAAAAGGATAAAAGAAAGGGACGAAAATAAACTAATTAGGTATGGAATTAAAAATAAATAAAGAAGCACCAGATCACAAAGAAAACTACATGCAACATAAAGGATTAAAAAGGAACTTAACTACCCAACCTTAAATACTATACATAAATACTCATTTTCATTCTCTCTTATTTTTTGTCTCCAACCGACCCTAACACTTAAAAACCTTGAAAAAATCCTTCCTTTTCTTCCAATCACCTCTCGTCACCATGCCTACTATCTCCATTATCTTTCACCTCTCACAAATAAATTCTTTGCCAATCCTAAGCCCTAATAGCCACCCTATCGCCCTGCAATGTCATCCTCTCTTCGAACCTATCTTCCTTAGTTTTTCTCTCATACTTCACACCACCTATCCACTTGAAACCACCATCTCCATCACCCAAACAACTCATGAACAAGTCGGACATATTCGGATTCTTAGGCGTAAGTTTTTATGCTTCAAGAATTTATTTCCTTTCATTTTCTTTACTTTCTCTCATTTCCAATTCCTTCCTTCCTTTTTTTCTTTCTTTCTCTTTTAAATCTAATATAGTAAAGCTTTTCTACAAGTAGGGAAGCATGGATTCATCTACATTCTCGCAACATTTACGAGTCGTTTGGACCAGCTTTTAACTCTAAGTTTTTCTTGAACTCCATCCCCATCTAAACTTCGTTTTTTGAATGTTGGTATTATACGGATTCATTCAATTTGTTGGAAAATAACAATGTAGTTGCGAGCCAAGTCATTTTCATGTAAGTAATTCTAAAATTCCGTTTCTACTATAAATAAGCTTAGATTGTAATAATGGATGCATCGATTGTTGACCAAATTGTATTGTGTTTTTAACTAAATCAAACTAAACGCTTTCATTATTATTTATTTGCCTACATAATAGACGCTCTCATCTTTTAAGCCATGCGTATTTACAGCAACTAAAGTGGTTGGTTTTTTTTTTCCTAAGTTTTTGAGTTAGATTTAGAGCACCACATTCATTAATTTTCAAGAAAAAAAGCCCTCTCAATTAATTTATTTAATAAAATTTTACCAACCCCATAAATAAATTCTCTCGCCAACCCCAAGCCCCAATAGCCACCCTATCGCCTTACAATGTCATCCTCTCTTCGAACCTATCTCGCCTTAGTTTTTCTCCCATACTTCACACCACATATCCATTTGAACCCACCATCTCCATCACCCAAACAACTCATGAACAAATCGACATATTCGCATTTCTAGGCGTAAGTTTTTAAGCTTCAAGAATTTATTTTCTTTCATTTTCTTTGGTTTCTCTCATTTCCAATTCCTTCATTTAGCTTTTTCTTTCTTTCTTTCTCTTTTAAATCTAATATAGTAAAGCTTTTCTACATTAGGGAAGCATGGATTCATCTACATTCTCGTAACATTTACGAGTCAGTTTGGACCAGTTTTTAACTCTAGGTTTTTTCTTAAACTCCATCCCCATCTAAACTTCGTTTTTGGAATATTGGTATTATACGGATTCATTCAATTTGTTGGAAAATAACGATGTAGTTGCGAGCCAAGTCATTTTCATGTAAATAATTCTAAAATTCGTTTCTACTATAAATAAGTTAGATTGTAATAATGGATGGACTGATTGTTGACCAAATGGTACCGTGTTTTTAGCTAAATCAAACTAAACATTTATTTATTTGTCGCATAATAGACGCTCTCATCTTTTAAGCCATGCATATTTACAAGAATTCGAAGTGGTTGGTTTTTTTTTCCTAAGTTCTTGAGTTAGATTTAGAGCACCACATTCATTAATTTTCAAGAAAAAAAGCCCTCTCAATTAATTTATTTAATAAAATTTAGCAACCCCTTTTGTTGAATTCTCTCTTATTTCTATTTTTTTATTGTATGTTTTTTTTAGCTTGGCATTGGATTTGCTTGGTTGGCTTTTGTTGGTTATAAAAGAAACAAAAGAAAAGCAAGAGGAGAGGGCAATTGCAAAAGAGAGCACAAAAGAAAAAATTGAGATCCACAAGTGTTGTGAACGATCGAACCCCATGTATTTAATAGTCTTTTGTAATTCTTGTGTATAATTTATGAGTTCCCTTTAGATATTTAAATTATTTATCTTAGAGTTGTCTAAGTCGACAAATTTGGAGACTAAAGCAATGAAAAAAAAAATTTAAATCATTCTTTGGATTTGTTTTCTCCGTGTGTGCGTGCGCATCTATCTTCCGGATCAAAAACTAATCTCTCTCTCCAAAAACAATTCATTTTTTGTCTTTTTTGGAAGAAAATCATAAATCTTACAATAATTCGGTATTGGATTTTTTCAACCCTTAAAAAACAATTCATAAATCTTTAACCTAAGACATCCAATTACTAGCCAAAATGGTGCTTTGTTGTTGTCGATCTAGAAAGAAAAGTAAAAATAAAAAAATGAAAAAAAGACCAAACAATCGCTCATTTACAATCAAAATTCAACACTAAAAACTAACACAATACTCCATGGACACAAAACCATCAACACAAATAAACAATCTTTTAATAAATATCCTTTGAATAAATAATCCAAGTTGAAGACTTAAGGATTCAAAGTTTTTCAAAATTTGATTTCTTAATAAAAGACCCAAAGAAATAAATGGATAAGAAGTTAATAGCAATAATCATGATCAATCCTAATAATGTAGCTTATAGCAAAAATCCAAATCAATCCCAAGAATGCAGCCATAAATCAAAGGATGTGATTCGATCACCTTTCTATTCTATATTTATAGTCAATGTACAATTATTAGATTCCTTATTTTTCATTATGACTTATGTATAAATACATCAATATATCAATGAATAAACCATCTTTAGTAGAATATACGAGTTCTTTATGGTATTAGAGCACAACCCGTAAAAAAACTTACAATCTAATCTTTAACCCTAGCCGCCAACCACTTTCTCTCTCTATAAAAATACTACTCGTAAAACTTCTCTCTCTAGTTGCTTTCTCTCTCTATAAAACTCTTACTACAAAAATTCTTTCCCAATTGCAAACCTTTTTTTTTCTTTTATAGATTCTTTTTCTCTACAAACCTTCTAGCCACCAACTTTACTTTCTTCTACAAAATTCCTTATCGTGGACTTCTCTTTCTTATGCAAAACTAGCCCTAAATCGTGACCAATCCAACCGCAACTAGTAATGAAACCACTTTCACCCTTTCTTTTCCTCCCCAAGTCACTTTATAAGGAACACAAATACCCAACCCTATCATTTTCCATCGTGGGGATAAACTCAACACAAGTTCCCATCAAGCTCATTAAAGGTCGAAACCGTGTTGTTTGGAAATCCCAATTTGAGAACCTTTTTTGGCCATGGACTTATAGGATTTATAGATGGTACGCATCTTTATCTTTTACCACTAAACAAATAACTCCTAACCTCGATCACTTTTTTTTGCTTTGACAAGATAAACTACTACTCTATGCCATTCAAGTCTCATGTACGGGTGTTGTATAATAAATCATATTCGAGCTTTAAGACACTTAGTTCAAGCATGAGACAAGCTCAAAGCCACCTATGCCAATCGATCTAGTACTCGTAAACTCAGCCTTCTAGACTCTTTTACAAATATTAGTTTGGTAGGTAAAACTATTATTAAATATATACGGGAAATAAAAATTATAATTGATGACCTTGAACCGATCGGACATCTAATGGATTATGGTGTCACTATTATTCATGTCCCTAATGGACTCGGTAATGGTGTATCGTAAGCGCTACCAAATAATTATCTAAACTTAACAACTATAGCTAGTGGTAAGTCTAGGTTGATCCCACGAGGACTAAGTTACATTGCTCTCTTTATGTTTACTCACACGGATACCACTTGAAATAAAAAGGGGGTTATATCAAATATTAGCGAAACGAAAAAAATTGAAGTAAAGAAATTATGCAAGAGAAACAAGCTCGATTAAGAGTGAACGTTTACCTTCAAATTACAAACTAATCATAGACGAGCACTTAAGAACCTTATTCATGATTTATTATTCAATCAATGCCAATCTAAAAAACATAGATTAACTCGTTCTCCTTACTTAATCATCAAACACAACAAAAGCATAGCTATTTGAATTTTAATTGTTGAATCACATAGGATAAGCTCTCTACGTGTAATCCAATAACCACATTAACGAATTAGAGAACAATCAAAACAGATAATCAACACTAAAACAGGTTTAACCTATGCATTTATTTTTCTTATATTATAATAATATCAACATTAGAGGTCACTTAATTTAATTACTTCTTGTGATCGATTTTATAATAATTACGTATTATAAACCTTAATCTAGTAATTATTAATTAATCATAAACACCTAGTATGCATCCTAAGCAATTAAGAACATCAATGTTATGAAGATAACATGGAAGAAAAAAAGATAACAAATATGAATAAGTTATGAAATTAAAATAAAGATTTTACAGACTTGTTCTTTGAAGTTCATGTCACTTATTGATCCGAAAGGAAAATTAGCCTTGGATATTCAAGAATAAATTATAATAGAAATTTAGTATATAACAAGATCCTAGACGTCACTCATTCTTTTGGAATCCCTTTTTTAGGAAATGTTCCCAAGTAAAACCCTAACCTCTTTATTTATAGCCTCATATCATATGCCAAAAAGTAGGGTTTTAACATACACGAGTCGCCTCACATCACACTCGTCATGGCACATTAGTTGTTTAATCGAAGGCAAATTATTTGCTCTTGAGAAACACATAGTTTAAAGCTTTGATAGATGGTGGCACACTCGCTTGTTTGACTAAGGCACATGGGCATGTCATATTTGTTGTTCATCTCGAAGCCTTTCAACTTCACGCCTATGTAGCAATTCTTTCTCCCTTGAATGATAGATCGGTTATGACACACACGACCGTGTCAATTCTTCTACATAAGTTGTGCTTATTTCTAATGCTCGTGTGTCTTCTTGTGCTAAACATCTATACGGCTTTTGTTTTGATTTCACACAACCAATAGCTTTTTTCTTTTGTAAAACACATGATTGTATGTCTTTTTCCTTCAACTTGGCTATGCATGTTGTCTCCATTGGGTCCTTTATAGGCTTAGGCTTTTATGCGCCTTAGTTTTAGTTTATTCGTTTTAATTATCATTTTTTCCTATAAAATCCAAAATCGTCATCTTTTTCTTGATTAGCTTAATATAATACATAAAGTACTAGTAAGTCTAATGTAACGAGAAAACAAAAATTATGTAAATTATGCATTAATCAAATTCCTCCACGTTTAAACTTTATTGGTCTTTGAGCAAAACAAATAAAACAAAAACCTAACTCACTTTCATAGGAATCACGATTGCATTTAGCATATGCGATAAGCCTTTAAACCTCTTGGTTAGCCACTAGTGGATGAGTTGTGTTTCATGAAAGTTTTTAGAAGATCTACCCATAAAATCTTAGGTGAATGTCATGCAAGCATAATTGTCCTTCAAACATTGAATCTTAATTCGGAATCTAAAAAAATCAAATGATCAAGTCAATCACGTTTAAAATATTATTCTCATATCTATGCATGTCTCTAGATCAATTTATACATTTTTATCATCAACATAATTTAAGCATGCAACTCTTATCTTGCCATTACCTTCTTCCACTACTACAAGTAAAAGTAGTAAATCAAGATTTTCTTTTCTTAAATTTTTTTTTAGTATTCCAATTTTTCTTTAAGGCATTTAACAATTCTTCCCTAAGTAAATACTCATCTTTTTACATGATTACTAACATTTATGATAAAAGCAACATGTTACTTAGCAAGTCATAAACTTAGAGTGCTTTGCTTACTCATGATTCAAGTTGTCGTCTAACGTAACAATAAACATTGGTGATGAATACCCCTAGTTACTAAGCAATTTAAAAAATTGGAGTAGATTTACAATTCACTCAATATGGCCAAAATTTCAATTTGGAATGCTTTCTTTTTTCTTTCTCAAAGTTCAATCCTTCACTAGAAAATCTCATTTTATTTAAACCATGCTTAGGCCTAGTTTCAAAGGGTAATTTCAAAACAAACCTTACAGCAAAAATCATGCTCAATAAAAAAGAAATAAAATTTTCTAATATGCATGCATTTCTATAAGGGTTATTATACCATAAAAGTACGAACCATACACCTTTTAATCTTTTTTGCACGTTCTTTTAAAAGTATATAAAAAATACATGAACTATGCTTTTGATAGTATAAAGCGCAATCCAACTTTTATACTACAATGCATTTTTAAAAGGGTAAATTACTAAAAACACTTTGTATTTAGGTGGCAAGAACATTACTGCACCTTTATTTTCTAAATATTACACTTCACATCCCAAGGTTTTAACATGCGTATGAAAAAATACCCTTTATTGTAATTTCTTTTAGGGTTTCAAAATTCCAGGTAAAAAAAAAAATCCATTTTTGTACAAATTTGCCATCATATTTTTAAATGGCCATAATGCCTTTAGGAAGCATTTCGGTCTTAACCCAAAAAAAAACCTATTTGAGATTGTAAAATAACAATTTTTTTACCGATGGAAGTGGTCTATAAAATGCCAAAAAAAAAAAAACCACCCTAACATATGTAAATCTAAACATCTAACATCAAAAACCTAATTCAAATCACCGAAATCTAATCTTAAACATCAAAATTCATATCAAAACAACAAAAACTTCAAAGTAAAACACAATATTTGATGTTATTCAAATAAAAAACCTTAATTATTTTTCAATGTCTACATCATCGTACAATAATGAAATCTCTTCCTTTAACACTATCAATCAACTAATACAATATAGTTTCCAAAAAAAAAAAAAAAAGAGGAAAAGGAACTGTACTAATATCGCTATCTAAAAGTTATAAGATTGATGATAACAACAAAACGAATAAAATCTTTAGCTCATATCATAGCAAATCTAATCGTAATCTAATAATAAAAAAACTAAGAAAAAGTAAATATTCCGATTATCAAGATGAGGAATTTTACTATCGGAATCAAGGATCTCATAGATTAAGGTGGGTTGAGCGAGACTAGAATAAATTGAGTGGTTGCACTGCCATGTATAATGTGATCCTATATAGCTAGAGAATACCTGGAGGGATTGTGGGAAGTATACATCTTGAGCTTTGGTCTAGATATCAAGTGTTTGTAAAACTCCTCCTAATTTTGTAGTTATAAACCAATGAATTAAAAACTTCCCAACCCAAAGTCGGTATCACTTCGGTTTCTAGTAATAAGCTTGAAATCCAATTAGGTCTATCTTATCTAATTGCATATTTTTGAAGAACTTATTATTGAGTTCCATCCTAATCTTCTTCAGTTCCTCGTTCGTAGTGGTCGGTGACATCTAAGCCTCATAACATTCATTTGTCTTGAGTTGGCATTGAGCCTTTAACTTTTTTATCTTCTTTTCATACTTCGTTAAAGAGTTCATCCTTATAACTTTATTTTGCGGAACACATCAATTAAAAGCTAATTTTAAGCAAAAATTGGAAGTCTTCACTTCAAATTTCAGAATGCTACCCTTGAATACAAATTGCATCTAACTCGATCAAATGAAATTTTTTTCGAATTACAAATTAACCAATAATAAAACCTTAAAACCCATACGTTTTTATGTGTTTTGCTCGAAACAACCAATGAAATGATAAACATGTTTTTTCAAAGAAAAAATTAAACATTTAAAAAATTATGATTCTTCAAGAATTTTAATCACGGATTAAAAATTCTTCAAAACACCAAATTTCTTAATGGGTTTTGCTTGCAATTAGATAATTGTTATGTTAATTCCAAGGTTTATGGATTAAACACATTTGGTTCCAAAAAAAAAGTTTAGGTTACATTTTGCATATCCGAATCAACCTTGAAATCATCCTCCAATCGTCTTTAAATCAACCAAATACTACCACAACGAATGATAAATCAACAAAAACGCACACTAAAATACTTCGATTATAATCGATTTATCGGTTTTAGATCAATGTTCTATAGGTTTCTCTCTCTTCGAAGAGAGAGAGACAAATAGGAGAGAGAAAATGTCGTGAGGGAAAATGGATGGTTTATACTGAGCATACATATGGGGTTTAAATAGATATAAAGGTCTTGTTGCCATTTTCTTGTTCATCGAACCGAAAATACATCGTTAAAAAAAGATGATGTAAAATGTAATGTTTAGAAAATAAGGGTGTAAAGCATTCCCGCCATGTAAATACATGGTATTTTAGTAATTTATCTTTATTTAAAAATCTTAAAGCACATTGAAATGCTTAACATGATATTTGATCAATTTCCCTTGCTATTTAGTTATGTTATATATTAATAAAAAAAATTCAATATTGAATTTTATTCCGAAGCTTATAACATGAGTTTTCATTTGATTTAAGTTAAAATAAATAGCAACAAATATGTCACGAGATATTTTCATTCAAAATTTTTAGTTAAAGAAAACTTTTATAATCCCTTTTTGAATCGTAAATGCATTTGCATTTTGATTAAAAGCTAATTTTTGTCGTGTATGGATAAGAACAAAACACTTAGCACATATGTCATGCCAACGAATGAGAAAAACTTAAGAATATTGCTTGTGTGTCATTAATTAAGCAAAAAAAAAAAGTCGATGTGTGGCTCGATATTGAATCTTCTATTTTATATATTGTCTTACATTATCAATCAACACCACTTTTGCGGTGTTTGTTCTCTCCTCGCTTTCATACCCAAATGCAAAAGGGAGAAAAAATAGAATCATGTTTTGATTTTAACAAAAATAAAAGAAAAAAATTAAAACAAAGGAGACTATATGTTGAAGGTCTACAATGCAAAAGCAACGTTATGGGTATACAAGTCAATAAATCAACATATGGTTTGCCACATCTACAAATTTACAACCAATAGTATATGTTTTTTATATTGTACATTATCAAAAAAATAATTGTAGTCAATCTTATACTAATCAATCGAATATTGATTAATCCGTAATTAATACAATACTATTTGAAAATGAAAACAATTTTTTTGCTTAGAAATGAAATATTCCAAATATTTTTGAAATTTTTGCTAAATAATTTTTTTTATTCGATAGTAAAAAGTGTCTTTGAATCAATTTATATATCAATCGAGATCAAATTCTTTTTATAATGATTTTTAAGAACACATTCCCACATCGATCTAACACGAGTTAGATGGATTTAATAAACTATTTTATATGTTGATCATGACGTTTAAACCTATATATAATAGAAATTTAATCAATATATTTACCGTTTAACCAATTATCTCGTCTTTTGAAAGAAGAGATATAATTATGATTGAAGGTTAAACATAAGCTTAAGAGATTAGGTATGTTTAATCTAAGGCAACTACATATGTGTGGGATACGGTGACACACAAAATAAGATTATTTTCTTATTTACAAGGGTTGAGCTATTGCGTAATCCCCTACGGGTTCGTAATAACGGCTTCCAAATGCTATTGTGAAGGCACATGAGCGAATGGAGAGAAATTTTCTAATACTCGAGAAGTAACTAATGACATGTACAGTAGACTACTCCATGAATCTATTTGAAAGAAAGAGATAGACACAAAAAAAGGAAAGAGAAAAAAAATTAAACGAACGTAGAAATCTTCTTATTATTTTTTGTGGATCCGGATATAATTTTATATGTCTATCTCTCTCCTCTAACTGAATCTATGAAGTAATTATTATATATGTCATTAGTTACTTCTTTTGAGTATCATAAAATTTTCTAAAAATGTTGGATTTGGACATAGATTGGGCCTAAATGATGGGCAAGCCCAAATCCAAAGCACAAAATTTACTTATAAAACTGACTGGGACAGTCATAAAATAAATGTTAGTTCAGTTTTGAAGTTCGTGAAAGTGATCGAAGAGTGGGTGCGTAGTCACTGAAACTCTCTATCACATTGAAAACCAGAGAAGGAAGAACTCTGAAACTCTCAGCATCTCTCTTTGTAAAAACTCTCAGACCAAAGAAGACAACAATTCTACCGCATAGACCAGTGCATTTCCTGAACAAATTCAATGATCGGTCTTCGTGAGTGCAAGCTCGGCTTCATCAAAGCCTTGGACATGGGCACGCCATGGCCAGTTCGACCTTAAAAAGAAGCAATTAGTCCAGATCAGGAAACTTTGGTATTTTGGGTAGCTCCATCAATTTGTTGCCGCTTATTTTCTAACATCAAACATCCACAAACACTTTCAAGATTAAAAATAAAAGTTTTTATTTATATATCTCGAATGGGAAAAATAAAAAACACATTATGATCATGTATAAATAAAACTGAATCTTAATTTGTTCATAGTATGTGCTAATTCGTTGTTTTAGGCTGCTTTTTCTTGATCCTTTTTCCTTCAGCCGGCAGCGTCCACGTTGGTACAAGCCCCATGACATTCAACATCTGCAAGATCATTCTCAAATGCACTAACCAGGTTCTCAAAATAATTTTTGGTCACACTAGTCATATTTTTCAATTTCGCACAGTAATCCTGGAACTCTTGTGATGTAACTTCAACTGCAATAAAAGGTTGCAGTTCGTCCTCCACACAGTGATGTAACCTTTCTAAATTGGACTCTGCATCTCCTTGCAAGTGCTCAAAAAGAATTTTCTTAGCACCCTCATTCTCAGGTAAGTAGTAACCATATGCATAAGTCCATTTCAGAATTCGTCGGGCCTCGATGATCTGAAGCCAAGCATCGATTATGAAAGAAAGCTGAGTCACAGGTGTTAGATGTATGCCACTCAGCTTCTCAAGATGCTTTTCTTGCAGTTTGTCTAAATCAGCAATGGCTTTTCTCCTAGAGGATTCATTGGCAGCCCATCTTTCGTAATAGTGAGCGTATTTCTCTACCAATTTCTTCGCCATCTCTTTCTTCATCTCATCCTCATCATATTCCCCAGATTTCTTACCCGTCTCATACTTATTACAAGAATAATAATGTTTGTGATCCCGCCAATCGCCTAGGCAAAGCCAGCAAAATTCGTATTTGCAAGGTAGCCTACATGTCATATGCATACAGCCTTTGTTCTTCTCGATTGGAGTCCTGCATTTTGGACATGGCTTGGAATTAGCCAGTATCCAATTCACGTTCTCTGCCTCGTCGCTGTTTTTAATAGACCACTTTCTCACCGTTTCGCAGTTCACAGGACGGTGAGACTCCTCCAAGCAATTCCAGCAAAACCCATATGAGCAATCACACAAAACATCAAAACTTTCACTCTTATATTGATCAAACTCCACAGCAAACTTGCACCCAGGAGCAGGACACCACTTAATGGCTTCGCTCACTCCCACATAGGATCTAAAAAGGTGCCTCAAGTACTTGTCGTTATATTCATCACAAACCATTAAATTTATCACATCTTGATCGACAACAACTCGACAAGATGGTTCAGAGCATCTCAGCATCAAACACCCAGGACCATCATCAATACTTACTTGAAAATACCTTGACCAGCACTCATTACAAAAAGGATGACCACAAGAAAGGGAAGTAAATTCTTCAGAACTGTCGTAACATATCTTACAAGTAATTCTACCCTCAGAAGTATGGTCCATAGTAACTACCTCGTCATGCAACCAGCCAACAGCTTTACGTACCTCCTCTTCGTTACCAAACCATTCATCCTCTACTTTGCTAAAACTCCAACCATAGACACGAAGGAGGATGCTTGCTTCGTTCCTTGATATAGAGAGCACAGTTGAAATTCTCGTGATATCAGCCTCTTGACGTTGGCTAATATCTTCGTCCTTCAGTATGGTGCAACTTTTCTGACTGCGACCTGCAAAGTGGTTTGGATTCGAGTCAGTACCGATAACATCAGCATAGTTGTTGTAGTCATCGTAATCATCATCATAGTATGCATCCTCCTCGTAACCGTCATATGATGTATCATCAGGATCCATGTCTAAACTTTAGAGCTTAGCGAATTGAGAACCCTGAAGCTAGTTAAAGGAGAGATTTTATATGGAGCTTAAGGAAAGAGATCAGCAGGCACTTATATTATTTTATGGGTGAAGTCAGTTTTGGTTATGGACACAGATTAACAAAGGACACTGGCCGTTTTTAACATTAATGATAAAAGCTAGGCGGAGAAACTCTCCTTGTTCTTGTGGGATATTGATATGGGGTTTCGTGATCCTTCTCTTCTATAGAAAGGAAGATCCTTTGCCAAAACGGGAAAACAAATAAGAGACCAAAATTGTCTGCCCTATACCTGCTAGTTAGCCTAGGGCTTGCAGGGATACAAAGAGACTACTTATAGAACACCAAGTAATGCCAGTTAGCAAGTTGGACTTGAACTCTATTTTGTTGTTTCGGAAAAATACAACAAATTAATAATAATAATAATAATAATAATAATCATTATTCACAGATATTATAAATAATATATCATAAGAGCAAATATATACTTGGTTGTGTGAAGGATATATCTCAATAAATTAAATTTATTACCACAATAACTGGACTTAAGCTGCGTGTAAACCCGAATGAAACTTCGGAAGTGGAATTTGAAAGGGTTGTTGATATTAATTAATTATTTATCTGTTTTCAGAAAAAGAAAAAAAATTACAATGAAGAACACTAATTTCAGTTGAACTACAAACTCATTGGCGTAATGGTCGTAAATTTTCAGTAATAGAAATTCGTCAAGTCAAATCTGATCCAAGCACAAGCATTCGTCAAGGCATGATAAACACTCATATACAGTTGGGCGAAGCATTTGAATGTTAGTATATATTGCATGACTTAATTAATTACGATTTCAATATTTATGCGAACCTATAATCTCCAATGCACAAGCCTTTGATCAAATATAGCATAGCATAGGATTGATCGATCGGTTGCAACTAATCAAAAATATATGGAAGAGATTCCTCCAAAAGGTCCTTATCGTTCAAGTCGGGGCATATCAAGAAAAATTATCAAAGCCACGGCTGATTAATACTGCTTATTAAATCTCTGCAAACTATTTATAAGGATCACATAAAATTTCAAATGCCATCAAAATCATACTCGCAATTTCATTAAAAAATCTGGGATCTCAAATTGCCCAGCAGTACTGATGATGAAGACTTCTAGTCTGATCACTCACTGAATGACTTCAGAGCTCACAGAAAAATGCCTGCTTGTTATTTTTTGAGTAGCTACAGCTTAATAATTGGATGCTTGCCTCAGAGTGGTGGCATACTTAATTCACAGATGGAAGAGACTAGAGAGAGTGAAGCAAGCAAGTCCACAGAAGGAAATTGCTAGAAACACTGTGTTATTGTTGTGGGAGCAACCCTATAGCAGATTCTATTTCTAAGAACTCAAATCACATTACAACGCTAGCTCTAGAAAGGAGAAGAAAAAGGTGTATTTAAATGAACAACAACCTTTTTGTTGCAAACAACAGTCCTCAAGCCAAGTTGTAAACTCCGACAAAAGGCATCAAAACACTCCCCATCCACAGTTTCCCATCTTTCTCTTCCACTTCACTAATTGCTTTAACAACCTTTCCCTGGCTGTCCTCCAATATCTGCAAGATCTTACCTTCTGGGCTGTATTTGACAACTAAGGCATGGGGCCAGCCCCCTATTTGAAGCAGGTAATGAATCTTGATTGGAATCGGGAGCTTGAGCAGGAATGTCCTCAGCTTTGGGTATAGTGCATTTATGTAAGCATATAAGTTCCAACGACAATGGAATGCTACCCAAAAGTTACCTTCTTCATTTGTTCTGACGTTGTCAGGATATCCAGGTAAGATGGCTAGAACTTCTGAAGTTCTTGCTTTCTCACCTTTCAGCCAGTACTTGTGTAATCTGCATTCAGTTCGAAACTAAGGAACGAGAAACAGCTGAAAAGTAGAACAAAATCCACACTTGCTCCCAACTGATTATGGATTTCTCAGATGGCCATAAACATTTCATGATTCACTGGCAGCAGATTTTTTATTTTTTTATTTTTACTTTTGAATCGTAAAATACTGTTATTGCCATGCTGAAAATTTTGGACAATGGCCAATATATTTCCACCAAAATTGACTCCCTCTTTCTTTACCTTTATGTTGGGAAGACACTCGTTTCAAATGAAAAACCGTAATGGTAAAGCATGGCACATTATGATGTAATGTCTAGCAAACATTACTGCAGTGATCATTAAGGTGAAATCTTATTCAAATATCACAAAATAGGGGCACCTTCTTTTCTAGGAGCCCATAGCAATATGAAACCGATTTTTGGATCACAATGGTTGTCAGATTTTGTTCTTGAGTGGGCGTGTGCGTGGGCGTGTGTGTGTGTGTGTATGTGTGTGTCCTTCATAGTATTCAAGCCTAAATCAACAAGCAAAATTTGTTCTGTGTCTACTATACTCAAAAGCATGGTCATTGGTGAAGCACATAGAAAGCATCCTAGTAAAGGCAAGGCCAGAGCTAAAAACTTTTGTTTTCGGAAGCGCACAAGTAATATATGGTGTCTCTACTGAACTAAATCCATAGTGAGGTTGCTTATTAATAATCATTTTTATGTTACCATATAGAGTGTAGTTCAAAGAGTATAGCAAATAATCAACATCGACACATGCAGATATGCAAACATGATGTATGTATGATATGAGAGAATCATGATGTTGGTAATAGTTGTAAAGGGTGATAGACTTAAAAGACTTCAAGCATACATAAGTTCGGTTTGGTTAGTTACTTGATAATTCAACCATAGTTTAAGTTTTCTATAATAAATCTCAAAATTGACGCCGCATTGGGACATCAGTCCAAATTGACACCAAATCGGTACATCAGTCCAAATGACTCCCTTTCATTCATTTTCATTGGGGCAGTTACAAGTTTCAGGGGTTACCTCTAGAAGCTTCATATAGTCTACAAATTTTCTAACAGTCAGTTTGGATAATATAATGATAGATACCAGACAATGTTCCAACAAATATTTTGGACTTTGGATATCATAATGATGACACCAAATAAAGGTTTTAGTATTTTAGAATAACATGGATGAAAAGAGAAGCATGACTCACCTGCCTACAGGTCCTTCACAAAACACGAAGAAGGAATCATCCTTGCTTAGGGACACACCATTTGGAAATTGAAGATTCCTCACGAGGACAGTGGTTTCTTTTGAACTTGGATTGTACTTTAGAACCCTCCCACTGTTATCCCCAGAGAAAACCAACTGCATGAAGTTCCTGAAAGATACCCTAGTGTTAAAACCCATGCATAATAACCTCATACTGGCATTTAGCCAAAAAGAAGTAACATAAAACTGCTTCAATAGAGCACTGCTAGCACTAGAGTATCCCCATTTGCTAATCGTTCTAGTGTTTCATCTAGTGATTGTAGGCCAAGTTGTTCATCTGTTCAACCTTTTAGTTGTCATCAGAAGCAGTGTTCTATTTTTTTTTTTAACACAGCATGTAACCTTTTTCTTTTTTCCCTTTGGGAGCTTTAGGTGTGGAGTTTGCATCTGTGCAAGTTAAAGTTCAATAGTTTGTGCTAGGAACCACAGTACACCTTTAGCAGGCACCTTGATTTTCCTAGTGCGAAAAGCAAAAAAGGGAAACTGTACACAAGTAAAACCTTGGAAAGAGCTCAAATTTCTCAGTGTCTTTTAAAGGTCAACATAAGAAATTCATTTTGGAACTTTTTACAGCAAATTATTTTGTAGTTTGTACAGTACAGAAGATAGAAGCAAAGTTCTTAATAAATAGAAATCAGGGTCTACTGATAGTTTATAATATTTTAGCCATGCATTTAGTTAGAAAAAAAATTCACCACACAACAATTGACTGCAGAGAAACAAGCAAAAAGATATTACAAGAAACAAGAAATTCAAAATCCTTAGAAGCGTTCACTTATGAAACCCGACCAATCAATTAATCACTAAATCAATAAATGGAAGTCTGCACTTGTGTTTGTGGATGCATTTGCAAGTACATAACCATACATCAACACAAAATCACAGAATACAACCGCTCTTGACACTGATTTCCAGGCAATTGCCAACATGGTCACAGAAGGGAAAGCTGAATACAAGCCTCAAGTTTCTCATGGAAAAACAGCGGGAAGTTCAGTTTAAGCATGTGTACAGGGAAGTCAACTCATTCATTGACTGGCTTTCCAACTTTGGTGTAAATATGGAGCAGGGAATCACCCACCTTGCCAAACCTGCAGTGGGGCTTTGGCCTTTTTTATGGACTGAGCTTATAGGGATAGCCACCCCAAGAACTTGTACATTTTAGTTTATTGTGTTGCTGGTCCATTCACCCCTTATATTACCACCAAAATAGAAAAACAAGGAGTGGGAAAAAAAACCACACAATCACAGATAGGGTCATGCTCTAGTTTAAATAAATTGGACACCCCTCTTTTGAGGAGATATTTTCTTCTCAACTGCATTCTTCTCTTTGCATTCCAGCTCAAATGGCTTTTTAATGTCCCTTCTTTAATGTCTTTGATATGGCAACAAGAGAAATCCCGAATGTAATGTTTCATGTGCTTTGATGGATGCGATAAAATGCTCATGCAATTGTTATATAATAAGCATGTCAGCATTCTGTTCCACACACAAAAGGGGAATAAAGAAACACTAACTTTTCCCAATGAATTATTAGTAAAAAGAGAACTACTATCAAAAGCCTACCTTCTCTGGTATGCTGTACTGCTATCTGTGAAGTACACGTTCCCTTCGTCATCAATGTCTAGATCATTGGTAAACCGCAGAGGGACCCCTTCTGCCTCATTTGCAAGTGATGTTGCAAACCCACCTTCAGGCCCCACTTTCATCAGCCCAAAATATGCATCTGCGATGTATAAATCACCAGTTTTCTTGTCAAAGCGAAGCCCCAAAGGTCTGCCACAGATGTGCTCATTCTTCAAATACTTCAGAGGAGATGGTTGCGGGTTACATATTTCTGACCTGAAACCCACATAAAAGATTGAAAAAAGAAAACGAAATTAGTAAAAATTAAAATTTGAAAGACAACTAGAGGAAACCTTTATCAGGCAGTGAAAACAAAAAACCGGTAAAACTGGGCCTACAGTAGTTCAGGACAATAGTTAAATAGATGTTACATTTGTTGATGTAAACAGACTGAAGCATCACATGACAGATTTCATGTCTATATTTGCATTGCTTGAGCACCTCGCTCGCTAGTTCAATTACGGCAAGCCGTTAACCTTGAGGACAAGAAATTCACAAGAGCTTATGTAATTCAGACACTTGTCAAATTTCATTGATCCTAATTGAGTCTGAATATTCTCTTCATTCTTCCTCTAATTTGAATAAAGCAAAAATTATATCAAATTAACATTAGCATAAGCTCAAGAATCTCAAATTGGATGGCATTTTCGATTCTATTTGTCACACTAAAAGGCTTGAAAACTATCATGATATTGCCCTATTGCTCCAAGCAAAACTCAAAATTCTGCACAGAAAAATGAAAAAGAACACCCCAAACAGAACACAACCCATCTTTGAGGGACGCAACTCAAAATTCAAGAACAGGACAAGAATATAACAAAAACCCATCAAGAAAAACTAAGTCAACATCTAAAAAAGACAAACTCTCACCATTTCCAAGCAGAACAATAACAGAAAAGCAAAAAAAAATTTTAAAAAAAAACCTGACCTATTGTTTGAAGTGTAAGCAAAATCAGTCCATTTTTGGCCATCAAAAAAGAGAATTCTGCCATCAGCAACACCAGTGTAAGGACCACGACCAAGAGGGTCAAAAGCCATGCTTTCAGGGCCTTGAATTTGATTCAAGAACTTTATTTCTGATCTTTGGAGTAAGTTTTCTTCATCTTTTTCTTTAGGGAAAAGTGACCAAGGAGGCATGTCAATTTTGTATGACTTAAAGTCTGGGAATCCTGAGATTGCACTCTGCTTCAGTGGGTCTATACCACAGTACAGAGCTAGAAGGAGAAATATTCCGGCTAGAATGCCGGTGGGCGTCATTGCGGGAGTCTTGACTTGCCGGTGAGAGAAAGAGGGAGGGAGACAAGGACAAGTTATGGACGTTGGGTCTTAAGTGCAAAGGGAGGTGCCGTAGGTAGTGGGCGGGCAGCTAGCGGTTCATTTATTCACTTGCTACCTAACTAGTTTTTGTTTGTTCAATTACAAAGTGACTATTGAGGTTTTAGGATTTGGCCAATTTAACCCCTAAACTAATTTTAATCTTCTAAGATTCCAATTTTATTTAATTTACTTTTAAATACTTCCTGGTTTAGTTGGAAAATTTATAATCCTCTATATATTTTTTTATTAAAATAGAAATATCTTCTAAAACAAATTGAATTATTCCATATAATACAAGGTATTATATTTATTTAACTAGTTTTTGTTTCGTAAATTAAAAAATTTCTGATGAAATATGGAGACTTTCTATTTTAAAAAACTCCCATATGTCTTGCCTATTAGAATTAATTGCATAGAAAAAATAATTAAATATCTCTACAAATTTCAGGGAAATTTTTTATAGGAACCAAAAGGAAATATTCTAAACATGTAAATATCAAAATGGAATCTTAGATCAGGGGTGCTAATCGAATCGATAGGGTATGAATATTCACTACGCAAAGGAGCTCTCCTTCCCTCGTGACCTAACTGGTTTTTGTTTGCCAAATTACAAAATGGGTATTGAGGTTTGAGAATTTTGTTGATTTAGCCACTAAACTTTGAATCTTATGCAATTTTAATCTGGTTTAATTTAGAAATTTCGTCTATGATTACTGGAGTTTTTAATCTAAAGGGTTGTTGAAGGAGCTTTACAGTCCTTTATTAATACATACATACATACATACATACATACATACATACATATATATATATATACACACGTGTGTGTAACTTTGAACAAATTAAATTATGCCACGGCACAAAATATTATGATTTTTGTTTTTCTGGGTTAATCCAAAACATTATGTGGAGTAGGTAGTACATTTATTGTTTAACTGGCTTTTATTCAATAAAGGGTAGATTTTAATTTGCCCATTGAGATTTACGTATTTTTTCAATTTTACCTAAACTCTTTGATTTATTTCAATTAGACCTCATGTATTTTATATTTGTTTTTTTTTCTCTCTATTTTTGTCTATCATTGTCGGAAATAGTAACAGAAAAGTGTGTAAATTTTAATTTCATCTCTGAAGTTAATGAAATATTTCAATACAACCCAAAAGATAAGAATGAACAAATTAAAATTAAAAAAATTATTAAAGAGAGATATTTTTTCAATAAAACAAATATAATCAAATTTTTTTATTAACATTATCTACCAATCTTTCGACAGTAAGAGAATAATATTAAGCCTAAAACAAATATAATAAAAAGAATAATAACGTCAACTACCAGTGTTGTTATTCTGCACTCTTTGGGTAGCATATCATATTCTACGTATTTTATCCATTTTTTCATTAAAATTTGCTATAAAACGTTAAACAAGAATTCTAAAAAGAAACAAAAGGAGGGAGGACGTCAAAATCCCGTATGGTTGGAATAGTAGAATGAGGATGGGATAAATTTGAAATCACTCGAGTTAAATTTATTTAAAACTTAATTTTCATTTAACTATAGTCTTTGTAAACGAAAAAAATAATGTTGCTAAGTAAAAGTTGAAATTGATGAAACGAACCCTCTTAGTTTTTTATCATAGTTGTTTTATGGTGAAAAATATCTTTTCCAATTGATTTTATTTTTGTTATTCGCTTTTTTTTTTTAATGTTTTAGGAGATATTGAGATATTTCATAATATCTAAGGATGAAATTGAAATTTATATATGTTTTTTTATTATTCCTGACAGCAATAAACAAGGAAATTGGAGGAAAATAAAAAGCAAGAGAGCTAATTGAAAAAAACAAAAGATTTTAGATAATATTAAAAGAACATTGAACAAATAGAAATTTACCCTTCAATAAATGATAAAATCTCCTTCGAGTTTGGAGTTTTTCAATTTAAAGCTCCATATTAACTAATTAAAACACTAAAACAAAATGATAATTCATTTTATATGTCTTGTGTTTCATTGTAGTTCAACACCCATTTACAATCTTCACTAGCACTAATATCTATCCTGTATTTTTACTATTTTTTACTATTTATCAATATTTTTGCATTTTAGTCTCATATTTTAAGAATTTTTTAGTCTTTGAATGCTTATAGGAGAGAGAGAAACAAAGAGATAAAGAAGGGACAAGAGAGAGAGAGAGGGACAAAATGGATTATTTTGGGCACCTCGACCGACAAAATCACCACCAATGTATTCATTTTGAAAAGTAGAATCCGTTGATAGTAGTTACAAGTCATCAAATGATTTGAGAAAGAAGATTGAAATCCGAAAATATTTTGAATTTTTGAGTTTGATTTAATTTTTGTGTGCATTAAAATAGATTTTGAGGTTTTAAAGGAGTTTGTTGACATTATTTATGTGATTTTGAGGTGTTTTTGGACAAAAATAGGGCTAAATTTAGCTTTGAGGAGATCAAAAATTAAAAATCTATTTTTTGGCGATGTTTTTGGCCAAATATAATTCGTCGAAAGTTACAAACGGACGATGCATCGTTTGTGTTTTTTTTTTTTTTTTTTTAAGACCGGACCAAGCACGGTCTTAGTTCTTAACTCAACCTTTTTTTCCCCATTTATTTATTATTTTTTATTTGGAATTTTTAGAAGAAAATTATAGAAGATTGATCATTGTTGTTTTTTTGGATTCACATGTAGCTTGGTGAGAAAAAAAATGCAATTCATATTTTAAAATGGATATATATATTTCAAATTATATTACTCTTATTATTTAAAATTTATTCATTTACTTTGTCATTTATTATGAAAATTATCATCCAATTAAATTTTTATTTTTTATTTTGTTTAAACTCGTTTAAGAAAGAAGATCAAAATCCAAAAATATTTTGAATTTTTGAGTTTGATGTAATTTTTATGTGCATTAAAATAAATTTTGAGGCTTTAAAAGTAGTTTGTTGATGTTATTTTTGTGATTTTGAGGTGTTTTTGGACAAAAATAGGACTAAATCTAGCTTTGAGGAGATCAAAAATTTAAAATCTATTTTTTGGCGACATTTCGGCCAACTATAGTTCATCGAAAGTTGTAGACGGATGATGCATTGTCTTTTTTTAAAAAAAAAGACAAGGGCAATGTGGTCTTGATTCTCAACTCAACTTTTTTTTTCCTCCAGTAATTTATTTATTTATTATTTTTTATTATGAATTTTTAGATGAAAATCATAGAAGATCTATCATTGTTTTTGTTTTTTTTTTTTTGGGATTCACATGTAGTTCCGTGAGAAAAAAAATGTGTTTCATATTTTAAAATGAATATATATTTCAAATTATATCACTTTTACTATTTAAAATTTATTCTTTTAGTTTGTCATTTATTATGAAAATTATCATCCAATTAAATTTTTATTTTTTATTTTTTTCAAATGGTTGAAATTCGAAGATATTTTGAATTTTTTAGGTTGATTAATTTTTATGTGCATTAAAATAGATTTTGCGGTTTTACTGGAATTTTTTGTTGTTATTTTTGTGATTTTGAAGTGTATTTGGATAAAAAAAAAAGGGGACTAAATTTAGCTTTGAGGAGACCAAAAATTAAGAATCTATTTTTTTGCGACGTTTCGGCCAACTATAGTTCGTCGAAAGTTGCGGATGGATGATGCATCGAATGTTTTTTTAAAGCCCAAGCCAGCATTGTCTTGGTTCTCAAGTTAGGTTTTTTTTTTAGTAATTTATTTAATTATATTTTTTTATTATGAATTTTTAGAAGAAAATTATAGAAGATCGATTGTTGTTGTGTTTTTATGATTCACATGTAGCTTGGTGAGAAAAAAAATGTGTTTCATATTTTAAAATGAATATATATTTTAAATTATATTGCTCTTATTATTTAAAATTTATTCCTTTAGTTTGTCATTCATTATGAAAATTATCATCTAGTTAATTTTTTATTTTATTTAAATTTTAGTTATTGACAAACATGATTTTTTTTCCCTCTATGTATGGATTTTTGGATAAAATTTTTGTGTGTGGTTATTTTTTTTAAATATAAATTTATATAATGGATCCTTAGAATTTTTAAATATATAAAAATGATTATATATATATATATATATATATATATATATTGATTGTAACTTTAAAAAAAAAAAAAAGAATATGAGATTATTTGAAAAACACTTTTAATCTTTAGATTATATTTACAAAATAAGTTTTTTAGTTAAGAATTTATGAGCTATTATTTTTTTTAAAGATTATTTCAATTTTTTAAGTTAAGAATCTAGATAAAAAAGAATAAATTATATTTTTTAAGCAAAAAATTTATGAAAAACATAATAAATAATTAGTAAACACAAAATTTTGACCCAAAAAAATCATAAAATTAAAAGAAATTTTTTAAATTTTAATTTAATATATTTTGGTGTATCAATAATATAGCACATACCATTAAATTAAAATAATTTTTTAAATAATTTTATACATTTTATTTGGCCAGCAATACAGTCGGGGTAAAAACTAAAGTGACAAGAAATTAAAGTGTAGAAATTTTCTAATTAAGCCTAAGTCCACACCATTAAACCAGACCAAAGCCCAAGCCTGACTTAAATCAAGTAGTGTTTTTTGATCCAACCCAGACCATGATAAATATAGAAGTTGAAAAAGCCCAACACCATTCCATGCTTTCCTTCTTCACGAGAACAGTCTTATTTATTCTTTTTGATCCCTATCTCCCACCGCATAGGTCTGGCGAACCTGACTTCGCTTCATAAGATTGATATTTATGAAAATTTATTTTATTATTAAAATTATTTAAAAAAATTTAATTACAATTAACATATAAATTGATTCGAAAAAAATATAAAAAGAAGATATTTACATATTGTTATTAAAATTTTATAGTTAAGTCTTTAAACAGCCTATAGACTATGTAGCCAAGAATAAGGAAAAATGGAGGTGCTATTGAAAATCTAGCTCATCTCAACCAAAAAAGAGAGAGAGAGAGAAAGAGAGAGAGAGAGAGAATGGCTGGGATGTATATTGATTTTTTTTTCTTTTGCAAATTTTTGTGAATGGTATGGATAAAATATCTCTTATATATGAGAAATTTTATAATATTTTCAGTAGTTATTCCACGAGTTTATTTTTAGGATCCATCAAAAGTGATAAAAAAATTTTTTCGTTAGTTTAATTTTTTTAAAAATTTTTCCTTTTCTTTATGTCTTTCTTTTAAAAAGTAGATCCATAGTGTAATTTTTCTGACTTGGATTTGTAAGTTCATATTCCCAAACTCAAATAATTAGGTTTTATTTATTTATTTGTAGAAATTGCTTATTAGTAACTTAAGGTTATTAGTTTGTGTGGCCTAAATCAAACCGAAGGCTTACTGAATTAATAATTCAAAACTTTGAAAACGAAAATTGATCAGCCAAAATTAATTAGTTTTCCGATGTTTGACTACCATCGAATCAATTAATTAATGGCAAAGCTGGTTAACGGTTTTTGTATTTTGTATTTGTAACGTAATATTACTTATAAATAAATATCTCTCATAAAATAAAATAACCATATAGAGACTGTATTGTCGCTCTCCTATCAGCCCAATCAACCAAGCAATGGTTTAGGCGAGAGCCCAAGTGGTTCATAGCTAAGGTTCTGAGAGGGCTGTCTAGGTGCTAACTTGAACTTGATAGCTAGTATGAAAAAGGAAGCAAAACCACAACTTGTGGGGGCTGAAGTCGTAGATTCAATATCTCACTAACAACATCTTAATTTTTTTAAAATAATTTTTCTGGAAAAATTGGTAGATTAGAATCAAATTCTATCCTTTAAAAAGCAGGAAGAAAAAAAAATTCTACTGACCAAACAAATCAAATCTTAAGTTGTCATTTTCGTAATATATTGCTAAAAAAACTAAAAGATTTGAAGTTGTTACTGTTTATTTACTGTAATGTTTTTTTTTTTTAATACAATGCTAAAACTGTTTATGTATTTTCTATGATAGTATTAAATAGTCGATGAACTACAATAAATAGAAATAAGACTAAAATCACGTTCATTTAATGATGTATATGCAATTAGTAGTCACTCTCTAGTGGTCTGGTTCTATGTAGATATAACCCAATGGTCTAAATCCCACAAGTCACAAGCGGGTTTTTCCAGTCTTGCAATGGGATTAGGTTGGTCCCATACAATTGACAACGAAAAAGAAAATCACTGCAACGTTTTCTATTAGCTTAGCACTCAGGAATAATATTTAAAAGATTTAAAAATTAACAAATTACATAAAGGCAACTTCTTAAGTTGCAGGTTTTTTACTTAATTAATTCGAAGAAGTTGGCTTAAATCTCAAGAGCGCATACTCTTTCTTTTTTTTTTTTTATATCACCATTTATTAAATCTCAAACTGAACTATATAAAGTAAAAATTTTAATATTGATTTACACAACCTATCTTTAATCGAATTGATTTTATGTTTTTATTTTTGTTATTCGGCTTTTTTTTCCTTTTATGTTTTAGGTGATATTGAGATATTTCAAAATCTCTAAGGATGAAATTGAAATTTTTATATATATTTTTTAATTATTCCTGACAGCAATAAACAAGGAAATTGGAGGAAAATAAAAAGTGGAGGAGCTAATTGAAAAAAACAGAAGATTTTAGATAAAATTAAAAGAACATGGAACAAATAGAAATTTACCCTTCAATAAATGATAAAATCTCCCTCGAGTTTGGAGTTTTTCGATTTAAAGCTCCATATTAACTAATTAAAACACTAAAACAAAATGATAATTCATTTTACATGTCTTGTGTTTCACTATTATTCAACACCCATTTACAATCTTCACTAGTACTCATATCTATTGTGTATTTTTAATGTTTATTGATTGTTTATTGATGTTTTTGCACTTTGAACTCTCATATTTTAAGAATTTTTTAGTCTTCGAATGCTTATAGAAGAGAGAAACAAAGAGATCAAGAATGGATGAGAGAGAGAGAGAGAGGGACGATAAGTATCATTTTGGCCACCTCAACCGACAAAATCACCATCAATTTATTCATCTTGAAGAGTAGAATCCGTTGATAGTGGTTACATGCCATGAAATGGTTTGAGAAAAAAGATCGAAATCCGAAAATATTTTGAATTTTTGAGTTTGATTTAATTTTTGTGTGCATTAAAATAGATTTTTAGGCTTTAAAGGAGTTTGTTAACATTATTTATATGATTTTGAGGTGTTTTTGGACAAAAATAGGCCTAAATTTAGCTTTGAGGAGACCAAAAATTAAAAATCTATTTTTCGCCGACGTTTACGGCCAATTATTGTTCGTCGAAAGTTACGGACGAGATGACGCTTCGTCTATTTTATTTTTTTTAAAGACCAAGCTAGCGCGGTCTTGGTTCTCAACTTAGCTTTTTTCCCCCGGTAATTTATTTATTTATTATTTTTTATTATGAATTTTCGGACGAAAATTATAGAAGATTGATCGTTGTTGTTTTTTTTGGATCCACATATAGCTTGGTGAGAAAACAAATGTGTTTCATATTTTAAAATGAATATATATTTCAAATTATATTACTCTTATTATTTAAAATTTATTCCTTTATTTTGTCATTTATCATGAAGATTATCATCCAATTAATTTTTTATTTTGTTTAAATTATTTGAGAAAGAAGATCGGAATCCAAAAATATTTTGAATTTTTAAGTTTGATTTAATTTTTATGTTCATTAAAATAGATTTTAAGGCTCTAAAGGAGTTTGTTGACATTATTTTTGTGATTTTGAGGTATTTTTGGAAAAAAATAGGACTAAATTTAGCTTTGAGGGGACCAAAAATAAAAAATCTATTTTTTGTGACGTTTTTGGCCAACTATAGTTCATCGGAAGTTGTAGAAAGATGACGCATCGTTTTTTTTTTTTTTTTTAAGACAAGGCCAGCGATGTCTTGGTTCTCAACTCAACTTTTTTTTCCTCAAAAATTTATTTATTTATTATTTTTATTATGAATTTTTAGAGAATAATTATAGAAGATTGATCGTTGTTGTTGTTTTTTAGATTCACGTGTAGCTTAGTGAGAAAAAAACGCGTTTCATATTTTAAAATGAATATATATATATATATATATATATATATATATATATATATATATATATATATATATATCAAATTATATTACTTTTATTATTTAAAATTTATTCCTTTAGTTTGTCATTTATTATGAAAATTATCATTCAATTAATTTTTTATTCTTTATTTTGTTTAAATGGTTTGGGAAAGAAGATCGGAATCCAAACATATTTTAAATTTTTGAGTTTGAGTTAATTTTTGTGTGCATTAAAATAGATTTTGAGGTTTTAAAGGAGTTTGTTGATGTTATTTTTATTATTTTGAGGTCTTTTTTTTTTTTGATAAAAATAGGACTAAATTTAGCTTTGAGGAGACTAAAATTAAAAATATATTTTTTGGTGACGTTTCGGGCCAACTATAGTTCATCGAAAGTTGCAAACGGACGATGCATCGTCCGTTTTTTAAAGACAAGGCCGAGTGCAATCTTGGTTCTCAACTCAGCTTTTTTTTTTTTTCCTAATAATTTATTTATTTATTATTTTTTATTATGAATTTTTAGACAAAAATTATAGAAGATTGATCGTTGTTGTTGTTGTTGTTTTTTTTTGTGATTCACATGTAGCTTAGTGAGAAAAAATTTTGTTTCATATTTTAAAATGAATATATATTTCAAATTATATTACTCTTATTATTTAAAATTTATTCTTTTACTTTGTCATTTATTATGAAAATTATCATCCAATTAGATTTTTATTACATGTTTAAATTGTTTGAGAAAGAAGATCATAATCCAAAAATATTTTGAATTTTTAAGTTTGATTTAATTTTTATGTGCATTAAAATAGATTTTAAGGCTTTAAAGGAGTTTGTTGATGTTATTTTTATGATTTTGAAGTGTTTTTGGACAAAAATAATTTAGCTTTGATGAGACCAAAAATTAACAATCTATTTTTTGGTGACGTTATTTTCTAGTGACGTTTCGGCCAACTATAGTTCGTTAGAAGTTGCAAAAGGACGAGGCATCATCTGTTTTTTTAAAAGACAAGGCCGAGCATGATCTCGGTTCTCAACTCAACTTTTTTTCCTTAGTAATTTGTTTATTTATTATTATGAATTTTTAGACAAAAACTATAGAAGATCGATCGTTATTGTTTTTTTTTTTTGGATTCATATGTAGCTTGATGAGAAAAAAAAATTGTTTCATATTTTAAAATGAATATATATTTTAAATTATACTTTTATTATTTAAAATTTATTCCTTTAGTTTGTTATTTATTATGAAAATTATCATCCAATTAATTTTTTATTTTGTTTAAATGGTTTGTGAAAAAAGATCAAAATATGAAAATATTTGAATTTTTGAGTTTCATTTAATTTTTGTGTGCATTTAAATAGATTTTGAGGTTTTAAATGTTAATTTTGTAATTTTGAGGTGTTTTGGACAAGAATTGGACTAAATTTAGCTTTGAGGAGACCAAAAATTGAAAATCT
This sequence comes from Dovyalis caffra, assembly GCA_963924115.1. Classification (NCBI taxonomy): domain Eukaryota; kingdom Viridiplantae; phylum Streptophyta; class Magnoliopsida; order Malpighiales; family Salicaceae; genus Dovyalis; species Dovyalis caffra. The sequence continues at coordinate 16,403,178 of CAWUPB010000913.1, read as the reverse complement.
ATTTTTTGGTGATGTTTCGGCCAACTATAGTTCATCGAAAGTTGCGGACGGTCGACACATCATTTGTTTTTTTTAAAGACCAAGCCGTCGCTATAACATCCCGAACCCGGGATCTAATAAGTTGAGAATATTACCGTCGTTAGATTCGAAGTGCAATGAATGTAAGCTAATAAGGCACTATGATCTTATTGTAACATATGTAAGAATATTTACATGGTAAAAATCTTTTAATGACGTTCATGTCCTATTTCTTACTTCAACTTTTCTATAAATTTTTCGCGTTTATGTCGCGTTTATTTATCATGATATTTTATTTTAATTTATTTTATTCTACACATTTGCTAAATTTCTAATCATGTCAATATGTAGTAGATAATTTAAAGTAATTATACTACTATTATGATATTATTATTTTATTATTACTAATTCAATTACATATCTTAACTATTTACATACATGACCGATTCTATGTCAACTACTCGTGTAATGGGTTTACTCGGAAGCCAAATCCTCATCCAAGCTACATGCGTTCGATGCCTTCTTCGGTAGTCGGCTTCGCGAGAAGTGAGCCGTAGTATCTTATTTATCTACACCACAAGGAACTGTATGAGCTACGACCCAATACGTTAACATATGCATGTAGTGTACGTACATGTGTATGTATGCATAAAACACCGATATGCATAATGAATCCTTTTTTCTTATGTCATAAAACATTTCATAAACACTCTAAAAATCATTTTTCTATCTTTGGACATGTCCCATTTAAGTACTTCGGGGTTTCCATCACATATGTCCGGCGAACCGGACTCGTTAACGGACGCGCCCTAGCGAGCCTCTAAAAGTGCACATCCGCACTTGCCCGACCCCGAACCATTACCATCACCGTATGAAAATCCCATGAAGTCCTTTCCTTAAAACCTCAAAGTTATGAAAATCTTTTTCTTTGAAATCATTCCGATTGCTATCGGATAACCATGACATAAAATATATTTTCATGACTTAAAACATTATTCATGAGCTAATCATGCGTATGCAATTTGCAATGAACCAGCAAGCTATATGAATTCATGAATGCTTACTTAGAATGGTTATGTAACCAAGTCATAAGAATCGATATAAAATTGGACGAACATAACAGAGTATAGATAACATCAATCCAATATAAACCAACAAAGCCATCATTGGCACATCAATCATCATAACCCAATTCTCATCATCAATCACATTCAAGCATAACCATTATTCATAACCTAATGCATTCATGTAATATTTGAAAAAACAAAACCATAACATAAAGGAAGATTAACATTTTTGTTTCATTTCTTTGTTCATTAAACTTACCTTTCACTTTACTTTTCTAAATTCTTTTCCTTAGGTTCTTAATTATCTTTCCATATTTGGTCTTTATCAAATTAAGTATCATTTCATGTTCCAACCTAATTAGGTATTATTTTATTGATTTAGGAGGTTCAATTTTGGTTTGGGCCTTAATGGGCCTAAGGCCCAATTTTTCCTAACCCAATTTTTCTTTAAATTTTTATGAGCCCTTTTCATTCTAAACCATCGTTTTACTGTGTTTTGAGTCTGAATCATCAAATTGAAGGTTTAAAACTTGGTTTAAACCTAATTCTCTAAAATTCTCATTTAGGCCTAAACTTGACCTCTTTAGAATCCTAACATTTTCTCGCTCATTTTGTCCCACCATTTTAACACTAAGTAGCCTAAATATGTAAAAACTATAGGAATTAATTTAAATAAAATTTGGGACCCGAAATCTTGTCCAAACCCGTATTGGGCCTTAATGGACCGAAATTGGGCCCAAGCCCATAAAACCCATTTTCTTCAATTTCTAGTAAATTTTTCATTTCTACTCATCAAAACATGATTATTCAAGTATGAATGACCCATCAAATCAGAATCAAATTGCTTTGAACTCAACCCCTAATTTGCTTAGTTTAGGCCAAATATAATTTTTAGCAATTAATGGATTTTTCTTCAATTAAAGTGAAATTTTTTATTTCTAAACATTAATTCATGCTCAAATAAGTCAGAATCAAGTGCCAAAACATCAATTAAATGAAAGAATTAAAAACCCCCAAATTTTGGTTCATCAACCCTAAACCTAATTTTTCTTAATTGAGCAATTAAATCAAAATCAAGCAATTAAACATGAAATTGACTTGAAATTAATTATGCTTGTGGTGTAGGTGAGGTTAAGTTATTTGTTTGAGCTCCAATTAGACTCTAAAAAGGTAGATTGGTGAAGGATTTCTCTTCCTCCTATTTTCCTCTAAATTTTTGAATTTGATCTTCGAATGTTTTCCTTGAGATTTTCCACTTGCCGATTAAAATTCGAGCTTCTTTCACTGATTAGAGTGGATAGAATTTATTAAAAAATTTTTGGGTGATTTTTAAGTGAAAATTTTGTAAGAGTTTTCTTTGTGTTTTTCAATTTTTCCTCTCCTTTTTATTTTTTCAGCACTCCTATTTATATGAAATTTTTTGCAATCATTGACCTCATCTCTACCCTAAATGTGAGAAAATCTCAGCCCTTAATTCAATTTTCAATCATTGATTTGCATTTGTCCTAATTGTTAGTCATTTATTCACCTTTTTATTTAAACCTTCGAACTTGCTTATTTTTTTCCATAATTTTTCCTGGAAGTCAGACTTAATTAATTATCTAGGTTGGCCAAATTTTGGAGGAAAATGATAAATGTTGGTCCTCCAAGTTTCTAGACTTTTCCATAGCCTATTCTTTCCTAAGTCCCTTTTTTATGCAAAAACTCACTTTTAATCCTTCCGTTTTAGTGGTTAGGACTAATTTTTAACCCTTAACATTCTCACATAATTTAATTTGGATTATTATACTTTTAAGTTATGCAATCGAGTCCCTAATTTTATGCAATTTAGTCCCTTCTTTTAAAATTCCATTCTATACTTTTCAAAAATCAATTTTATTTCTAGAATAAATTAAAAACTTCATTTTTTCTTATAAAAAATATTCCCTATACTTACCAAAATTAATTTAATTTTTCTAGGCACTCTCACACATCCTATATGATTATTCTATGCTCTTAAAAAAATTTTCTCATACTCTTAAGGTGCCTAATTAAATTCTTTACCTCTAAAAACACTATTTCTACACTTAGAAAATTCAATGAAATATTCACCATATGTAGAAAAATTCATAAAATCATATAAAATAATCTAACACCCTTCTAACAATTATTCTAAACAAAAAATATTTTTCATACACAAACAACATGCTTTAATTAATTTTCACATGCAATAACTACTATTCATGTACCGAAAAATCACTAAAATATTCTTTAAGCATGGAAAACTATTTTGACCCTTCTAAATATTTTTTTAAGTTTCTAATAATTATTTCTCGTTCTCAATATATATATATATATATTTATTTATTTCACACGGTTTTAATATTAATTTTTATTACATTTTTATTTTAGCGAGTACCGGGCATTACAAGCGCGGTCTTGGTTCTCAACTCAGCTTTTTTCTTTCCTATAATATTATTTATTATTATGAATTTTTAGATGAAAATTATAAAAGATCGATCATTGTTGTTTTTTTTTGGATTCACATGTAGCTTGGTGAGAAAAAAAAGGTGTTTCATGTTTTAAAATGAATATATATTTTAAATTATATTACGCTTATCATTTTAAAATGAATATATATTTTAAAATGTGTTTCACATGTAGCTTGGGTTCACATCGTCTATTTTTTTTAAAGACTAGGACAACGCGGTGTTGGTTCTCGGCTCGGTTTTTTTCCCCAGTAATTTATTTATTATTATTTATTATTATGAATTTTTAGATGAAAATTATAGAATATCGATCATTGTTGTTTTTTTTGGATTCATATGTAGCTTGGTGAGAAAAAAAATGTGTTTCATATTTTAAAATGAATATATATTTCAAATTATATTATTTTTATTATTTAAAATTTATTCCTTTAGTTTGTCATTCATTATGAAAATTATCATCCAATTAATTTTGTTTAAATTTTAGTTATTGACAAACATGATTTATTTATTTTTTCTCTATGTATGAATTTTTGAATAAATTTTTTCTGTATGATTATTTTTTAAATATAAATTTATGTAATGGATTGTCAGAATATTTTTAGTTAAGAATCCATACAAAAAATAAATTATATTTTTTTAGTAAAAAGTTTATGAAAAACTTAATGAATAATTAGTAAACACAAAATTTTGATTAAAAAAATTATAAAATTAAATAAATTTTTTAAATTTTAATTTATTATATTTTGATGGATCAATAATATAATACATAGTATCAAATTAAAATAAATTTATATATTTTATTTGGCCCGCAGTACAACCGGGTAAAAACTTTGTCTTTTGTCTAAGATAAAATTAAAGTGTAGAAATTTTCTAATCAAGCCTAAGTCCACATCATTAAACCAGCCCAAAGCCCAAGCCTGAACTAAATGAAGTAGTGTTTTTTGATCCAACCCAGGCCATGATAAATATAGAAGTTGAAAAAGCCCAACACCATTCCACGCTTTCCTTCTTCACGAGAACGGTCTCGTTTAGACTATTTTTGATCCCGATCTCCTACGGTATAGGTCTTTGGCAAACCTCCCTTCACTTCCTAGGTACCATCTAGAACAATATTTATGAAAATGTATTTTATTAAATGCACTGAGTGAACGTGAAGAAAGTAAAATTAAAATTATTTAAATAAAAATTTTAATTACAATTAACGAAAAAGGTAGAATAGAAGATTTTTATATATTGTTCTTAAAATTTTATAGTAAAATCTTTAAATATAGCCAATAGACTATGTAGCCAAGAATCAACAAAAGTGGAGGTGCTATTGAAAATCCAGCCTATCTCAAAAAAAGAAAAAAAGAAGAAAAAAAAAAGAAGGGCTGGGATGCATATTGATTTTTATTTATTTATTTTGCAATTTTTTATGAACGGTATGGATAAAATATCCCTTATCATCGAATTATATATATATATAATCAGTTGAGATCTAATTAAAAGACTTTGAAAACGAAAATTGATCTGTCAAAATTAATTAGTTTTCCGATATTTGACTACCATCGGATCAATTAATGGCAAAGCTGGTTAACGGTTTTTTATTTTGTATTTGTAATGTAATATTACTTATAAATAAATGTCTCCCACAAAATAAATTAACCATAAAATATTTGTGATCCAAAGAGAGGTGTATCGTCGCTCTCCTATAGGCCTAATCAACCAAGCAATGGTTTAGGCAAGAGCCCAAGTGGTTCCTAGCTAAAGGTTCTGAGATGGCTGTCTACGTGCTAACTTGATAGCTAGTATGAAAAACAGAAGCAAAACAACAACTTATGGGGGCTGAAGTCGTTGATTCAATATCTCAATAACAATATCTTAATTTTTAAAAAATAATCTTTGTAGAAAAGTTGGTTGATTAGAATCAAATTCTATCCCTTAGAAATCGGAAATTAAAATCTATGAACGAAACAAACCAAATCTCAAGTTGTCGTTTGTGTAGCATGTATAATGTTAAAATAGTTGAGCTATTTCCTATGATAGTATTAAATAGTCGATGGGAAGTTTTATTTTTCATTCCTATTAAAAGATGGTATATCATTAATTACATCTAAATAAAATTGGACGATTTATGTACAAAGCA